>OY728136.1:1650706087-1651906087 GCA_963277665.1 Viscum album
TGAAATGAAAATATCACAAAAGTTATATTAATTTAAAATATATAATTCAAAAAACCTTGGGTTGTTAAAAACCTGAACATAGAGTATATTTTCTTATCACTAAAGTTACATAGATATTAAAACACATTTTATTTTTCAAATATTAAGAATTATATTTAATAAATGGATTCAAAACAACTAATTAAGAAGCCAATAATTAGATGAATCAAAAAATAAATACCCTCTAGTGGATGGATTTATCATCATGGAGATAATTTATAAAGGATTGTTTTTGAATGGATATAACCTAAGGTTATCTATAATGTTTCCTTAAAACTAAAATAATAGAACTAAACTGACTATGAAAATGGAAAAAGTTTATTTATTGATGATCAAAATATATTTAGATTGTAAAAAAAGTAATAACAAGTAGAAGAAGAAGAATAGAAGGATAACCTTGTTAGAAGAAATCATAGAAATTGTTATTCATGATTCTAAATTGTTAAATAATTGGAAGGATATAAATATTTCTAGATAACACATAGTAATGGAATGAATAAAAATTTGAATAATTGTGACACTCAAACAAATTGAGTGAAGGGGGGAATGGGTTTGTAATTTTAATAATAGTCAATACATAATTCAACATGAAAAAGTTACTATGAATTAATTAACCTTTCTATTTCCATTCCATGATAACCATATATCTATATAGTTTAATGATATTAAATGATTTTTGGCCCTTAATATCATTAAAATTATGATCCTAATCCATGCATGAATATACAATTTATACCCTGAATGGATACAAGAGGTCCATTTTTTGATCCAATACATCATTGACCTCAAGTCCAAATTTTATAATTCAAATGCGGTATCAATCCTTCATGGTCTAAGAAATATAAGTATAAAAAATATATTAGAATAATTATATAAAAACATAATTTAATATTCATATTTTAGAAAATGTAATTGACAAATACTTTTGTAAACCTAGAAGTGTTAAAATATATTTTTCATAGAATTTATAAATTAAATTTAATATAACAAATTCCTATTAAATAATCACATAAATCACATTGTGGGAAAATTATATGTATTTGTATAACAATTATATTAAATAAAATAGTTTTAATGACACTATTCCTCTTGGGTTGATCTTATTAATATAGTACCCAATATATATATTTATAGATAAAAGGGGGTCATGGGTTTGTTATATAGTTGTTGTAATACCATATGGCTCAATGTAATTAAAAATTTGAATATATTACCACACATTAAGAAAATATTTATATATTTTTAACATCCTACTTACAATAAATTTTTTTTTAAGAAATTAATTTATTATAGTGAGAGATATGGTATAATATCAAAACCACATTGTTTGGCTATGTTCTATTTAGATGATCTATAATGGAAAAAATGTTTATCCCTCCCTATATATTAAATGATCTTAGGTTTCTTATAGAGTTAATTATTCAACTTGATCAATGATATACTGATAAAAATTTCACACAATTTGATGTATTGAGGTATAAATATTGGAGTTACAACCCACTATATTGTTCAGACCACGGTGCACTTTGAACCTTCTCCACCAATTTCTTCCAGGTCAATCTAAATCGCATATATCTTCCATAAATAGTATAAAAAAATATAAAATTGAATCATGTTAATAATAAGTAACATTAATCATATAAATTATGTGATAATTGAAAAAGATTGTTATGTTAGGAAATTAATTCCTGTTAAAAATTAATAAATTCACTATAAGGGTATAGAAGAATAATGAATCATAACGTGAATACACATTTAGTATCCCAGGATCCATTAAATAATGGGTTAGATTATATTAATGATTAAGAATCTCTTAAAATTCTAATAGATTCAATCATTCACATATTTATTAAATTAATAATCCTTGATGTTTAATTGAGTATCTTGAGAGATTTCAGGATGGAATACTTCTATTTGAATTAGGGACCATTAAGAAGTAAAAATATTTTTTTTATAATATTGTATCTAACTGAGAAATATTTTTCACTTTTAATGTTGGTGTGATGAGTATTTTCTTATGGGGAATTATTTCTATCAATATAAAAATGATGAAATTTTTATATTCTTTATTATTTGAAATAATATATAAATATATAAAAATATATTAATAAAAGTCATTTTTAGAGTTATTTTGGCATAACTATAGTCCTATATATTTCCCTCAAGGATGCTGCTATAATTAGAGGAGGTGGTCATTAGGGTTTGATCATGAGTAATATAGGAGCTACCCACATTGCTCCATTCTTTAATTTAATTATAATTATTCATATTTTACATCCATAAATAGTAATATATGATCATTAGTAGATAGAATGATCAATTATTTGAATCAAAACCTGTAACCTTTCATAGTTAATATCTCAATGATATAAACACATGAGAATTAAAAATTTAATAATATAATGAATTATTTAAGGGAAAATATAGAATGATGTTATTAATGTAAAATTTGATTGAGTTTAAAATTTTTCTAGGTGTTGAATATTAAATTCTAACATTTATAATGTCAATGTTATTAATGAAAAAAATCCAATAATATTAATCTAATAGAAATCTATTTTATTGGTTCATTTAAATATTAGAGAGAAATTAATATAAATTCAATCTTCTGCTTAAATATTATAGTCCATAAAATATCATCTAAAAAGTATAAGATATAATTATGGAACATTTTCATAAAGTTGAAGGTTATATTTAAATTTATTGGTAAATGATATTACGAATCATGGTTTAATGTTATGGATGGTGTTAAGATGGAGGTTGTCCAATGGTGTAGTGGATCTCATTGGACTTTTTATCGATTGATTAATTGGATAATGAAGGGACACATATATCATCCCTTATTGTGAAATTTCAAATTTAGAAGGTTATCTAATCCCATGAATTAGATGAGGGATGTGGAATGAGTTGACTAATATCATATAATTACTTGGAGGTTGTCCTATTAATTAATCATGTATATTTAATATAAATCACCCCTATAATGTTTGACTGGATATGGCATTCATGGGAGGTATATATGGTTTCTTTTATAGAGGGGTTCTTGAGATAACTGAATTGGTCGCTAGATTTTGTGTTTATCTTTGACCTCTCAACCAATTGAAACCTTATTCAGAACATTTATAAAAAAATTTGGTTATCCATGTTGATTAATTTATTTTATAGGGGTACATTTTGTAAAACCCTGATCACTCTTTAGGTATAAAACCAATTCAATTATGTCAAGTATTTTTCTTCTTTATAAATTTGTTATGTGTTGGTGTTGCATTGAGATGCAATTTTGATAATTTTGAATGGGTTTTAGCTAAATAATTTCATGATGTATACAGTCACTAAATGAATGAAAAGTCCCACATCATGAAACATTTTGTGATATCCAAGAAATTCCGTATAATTTTTTATTAATTATATGGAATTATTTTCAGATCGTGAAATCTAACGGCAGGCCATTTCGAGGCCCGGAGTGAACTGAAATGATCCGTCAATGTTTTGTTAAGCTTTAATTAGCGCTTGTAAGTAGTTTTTCTGAAAATGTAGAATGAATCTTAAATGGATTCATGGATTAGAAATCTGAGGGGCCCGTTGTTCTCAGGATGGCAAGTTTGACATAAGTGTGACTTAAGTTTTTTCAGCGTGGGCCTTCTTTGAGAGAACCCGAAAATGGAATAACTGTAAATAAAATGATTAAATAAAATTGTTTTATTTTTCAAAGACTTATAAATCACGAATGGTAACTCTAATTAAAAATATGAGACCACCACTAAACCTGTGAGAGTATTCACTCTTTAGGAAGATACTAACATTGGCCGGCATAGGCCACCAGTGAATGTTAGTTTTTGGCCGTAAATAAAATAATTAAGTGACAATTATTTTATTATAAAACCCATAACTTTTAAACAGTTACTCGAATAGAAAATCTGAGAGTACTGTTAGGTTCACTAGGGAGTGTTTCACTTAGGCAATGCCTAACCTTGACCGGTGTGGGTCAAGGGTGACTGTTAGTAATTTTACGAACTTTTTTTCGGGCATGTTCAATAAACGTGTGAGAAGCATTCTCTAACTTTTGAACTGGTGATCGGTTTAAAAATTTGATGGCACTGTTGAATCCAAAACTTCAGGATTCTCTTATGGGAGGCTTTACATTGCCCAACGTAGGTCCGGAGAAAAATTTACATTTTACGACTTCTTAAAAGAAATGAAATAAAAAATTTTGTTATTTTATTTCATAAACCTACAATGAACCAATTAAAGGGGTGGGGTCGGCGGTGTGTCAAGCCATTAAATGTCTTGACCTACCAACCTAAAGTAAAAAAACATTGTGGAAATTAGGAATCTTCTTAATTAAGGAGCCTCATTATTTCCCATCTCTGTTACTTATCCTCCGCCTCTCTTATATTTATGAAGCATGCGGAGGGTTATCAGGGAGCTTCACCAACCAGTGAAGTGCTGAAAGAACAATGTGATGCAAGTCCCTTGATAAATGAAGCTGACCTAGCAGGAGGTGACAAACGACACAAAGAAAAAGGGGCGACATGTGTGTGGTGTCTTTGGGCACCGGTCACGGGAACGAAGAACATGATCCACAATCAAGCGCAGACGATTCTCCGACATTTAAAGGTAGGTGTAATATCATTTGATCACTTTTGATTCCATCTTCCACCTTCTTAAATTTACATGAAGAATGTGGGATAAAAAACTAACAGGTTGACCCATGATTCCTTCATCTTTGCATGAGGCTGATACAGCGTATCTTTGCGCGGTTAATCATTGGATCAATTAAATTGTTTATTGAACTCCCGTATCATCCTTCATATAATGACCTAATGTGGAGGTCGCGGGCCTAAAGAACCCGTCCCGAACCCTCCGATATCTTTCTTTCCTTGCGCCACCTTGGAATATAGTGAGCACATTGATAGGCTTTGCAAGGGGCGGTTCGCAGTTCGTCAGCCGCGGTGAATGGAGGAGGCATCCAGAACAACGGAAGGTAATGGAATGGGAGGCGACGCAACCACCATGCAGTAGGGGAATAGAGTCCACGGATGAAGCCTTGGCAGAGAACGAACCAGCCTACAGTGGATTCCAAAGAGTCTACACGGCGCTGCTGCTTTGCTAACCGAAAGGCCACCAGGCCGTTAAAGAATCCAGTAGAATGGGGGGAAGGGGATACACCCCCTGGCATAGGGCTGGACTAGGTCGCCACCCTCGACAGGGTCGCTTCCCTCGACCGAGCCGCCACCATCCATCAAGCCTCCGCCGTCGACCAGGCCGCTGCCGTCACCTAGGCCACCGGCCTCGATTGGGACTCCACCCTAAGTCAGGCTGCCTCCCTCGACTAGGCGACTGCCCTCGACCGGGTTACTACCTTCAACCGGGATGCCACCTTCGACAAGGTCACCGCCTTCTACCGGGCTACCGCCCTCAGAGTGGGAAGCAGCTCTCATACTGGGATGCCTCCCCTGGACCAAGCTACCTCCCTAACGGGCCGCCACCCCACATGGTCCGGGACACCCCTTTGCATTCCACCTTATTCTGGATGGGCAGATTTTGCGGGCCTCCCCCCTTTTGGGTCGGGTCAGTCCGACCGGACTCAGGCCTGACCGGGCCTAGAATCACATAAATGGATATATCATGAGAACTGGATGTTTTTTTGAAGAACTGTCTCTGGACATGGGATCCTTGGATCGAGATGGTCCTTTTGGTATATATCTCTTGAGCTTTAGAGACAATTGGAGTATGACTGTATTGGATTGAACTCAAATCTAACTCGGCCCCTGAAGCTAAAACGCTTATAAGACACAGACCGAGCGTCTTATTGACCCACCATATATCACATTGGAACCCTTACAACATGTTGGTCCTTTGGGTCACTCCTTTTTGGAGTTTATTGATGGTCGAGGTATGACCGATATCTCGAGGAAAGATTCTATGAATCTCGAGCACACCGGGTGTGAGAAATCCTCTGGCTAGCAGGGAGGCAGGGAGGAAGAGGTTGGAGATAGATCATGCGGAGTTCAGCACTTAGAAATCCAATGTGGTTCAGCGCATACCGTTCCTGTGTGGGTAAAATCATGGGTGGATCAGCACTCAGTGATCCTGTGTGGGTCAGTGCATATCGATCCTGTGTGGGTCAGCGCTAATCGATCCTGTGTGGGTCAGCACATACCGATCCAGTGTGCGTCAGATCCTGTGTGGGTCAGCGGGGGTTAGTTACCAATCGAATTTGGGTGGGTTGGATCATGTTTTGATCATTGCGGGAGTTAGTACCTATTGATCCTATGTGGGACAATCTTTGTATTGTCATAAGTAGTTCCTATTGACAGAATAAGAAGATCTAGCTTCATGACTAATCATCAGTACTTTTATAATTCACTAAAAACCTGGTTTGAAGTGAGACTCTTTGTGAGATGTATTTACTTTATGCTTGTGATTGAGGTTATGATATGTGGTATTATACCTATTTGGTACTTCAATATTTTTGGTGTTTCCTATGTGGTACTTCTATCATAGCGATGTTACCTTTCTGGTACTTCTATCTTCATGGTGTTACATGTGTGGTACTTGAAGCTTCGTTGTGTTACCTGTGTGGTACTTCTACCTTTGTGGTGTTAACTTCATGGTATTAACTGTGAGGTACTTATAGCTTCGTGGTGTTAACTGTGTGGTACTTATACCATTGTGGTATTGTCTTCATGGTGTTTATTGTGTAGTACTTCTATCTTCATGGTGTTACTTGTGTGATACTTCTATCTCTATGGTGTTACCTGTGTGGTACTTCTGCCTTTATGGTATTGTCTTTGAGGTGTTACCTATGTATAACTTCAATCTTTATGGTGTAACCAATGTGGTACTTCTACATTAATGGAGTTCCCTTCGTGGGGTTATCTTTTTGGTGTTATCTATATGGTACTTCTACATTCATGGTGTTACCTATGTGGTGTCTTTCCTACATGTATGATATGGGTACATCTTTATAACATAGGTATATGTATGTGCATAATCTTAAGTAGAGTTGATGTCTTGCTTTGCGAGTTTTACATTGTGGAACTCTATAAGACCTACATGGGTCTTGGGGTCCCTACTGAGTATTGTAATACTCTCCCCTGCATGGGCTTCAACCACACCTTGTTTTTTCTAGTGCAGATGATGTACAACGTTGATCGAGGCTGAGAGAGTAAGGACAAGATGGTGCATAGAGGTGGAACATTCGGCATGATGTGACGTGTAGGAGACGAACAAACATGAAGTGTTGAGGAGGCAATTTTTACCTACCATTTAGGTAGGAACTTCAGAAGATGACATAGTAGCTGTTTTACTTTTTCTGATTATTGTATTGTATTTTCAGGCATAATTGTACCATTATAGTTGGTCTTGTATTCCATCCCAATTTTCATTCAGCACTCTTTTACTACCGCAGTTTACATCACATTTGCTTCTTATTGTGTTCTTGGACTGTGTGTTTGTACAGGATTAAAGTCAATGCCATACCGTTTTAGGAAGTATGTGTTTTAGTGCTAGATTCCAGCCCCTGGCCTATGGAATGTGGGATGGATGTGTCATAGCACGGGCCCTAGGGGATGGGTTGTGACAAACTAGTATCAGAGGAGTTCTGTTCCACCAAAGAACAGGGGCTCTGATCTTTTCTGTGAAGCAATAATGTTAAGTGTTATAAGTGTGGTTTTCAGTTCGAGGAGTCTAGTGTTGGTGAGGCAGCCGACATATCCATACACAAGGACCCTGAATTCTAATTTTTGACTCAGCACCTAAAAAAATTGATTGTGTGTGTTTTTTAAAAGTTTTTCTTTTATTTCTTTTGAGTCAGCTCAACACGTATAACTTAATGACCATGGCATAGTTTTTCATTATCTAGATGCCACCACAAAGACAGCCACCCAGTTTTCCCAGGAGAGTACACGATGATGTCCCATCGAGCGATGAGGCTCCGGTGTAGGGCCCTCTACTATGTTGGCACCATCGAGTGGTGTATTGATAGCTCCATCACCCATTGGGAAGTAGTTTCAATTGGCGATACTGGTAGAGGACACATTTAGACTTAGTGCCTTACTTGAGTTTCAGCATCTGATACACCTCATGTTCTGGGGCAAGCCTGACTCATAGGCGACTGAGGAATGGCTTGAGAATGTGACTGAGACTTCTCTAGAGCTTTTATAGATTCTTCAGGATGACATGTCGGTAGCTGAGTATTCATCGAGGTGTACCAACCATTCTTGTTACTCGATGAATACGATATGGTCAGCGCTTCATGGCTCGGACTACCGAGTGCGGTGTGTTTAAGGATGCCTGATCCATCAATATTCCTATATACATTCCTACCTATGTTAGGGTGCTTGAGAGAACCTTTGCGGTTGACTGCTCTATGTCTCAGTAGATACATCCAGTGAATGTTTGTAGTGGGAATCCAAGAAACTGGCACCAGTATTAGAGACTTGGGCATGTAAAAACGTTTTGGGAAGAAGAAGTGTTAGGGAAAGATGTATTTTTATGTCTAGAGATGTAGATGTAGAGATAGCAGAGCAGCATGGGGTGGTGTACATTTTGACATGTTACAACCACCCCCATTTTTGGTCCCCATCAGGCTCAGGGAGCTGGAGGACAGAGGAAGGGAGTAGCTGCATATGGTCAAGGAGTGTGACCCAATGGCTCTAAGAATGATTCGATGAATAGTCTATGTATACTAATAGCAACCATATTAATAGAAATAGGTACCAATCATTCATTCCTTCAATAAATTGTGTCCATGAACTAGAGTTTCTGGTTAGGTCGTTGACATGACCCTCATGTTTGGAGATACCATTGGTAGGAGACTCGAAAATCTCAGTTATGCTGATGGTGTAATCTGACCCTTGAGGTGAGGGTTTCGGTTGGAACCTTATGGTGTCAGGGTCGAGGCGTTAGGACGTTTGTTTGGGTATGGAATAGACATCCACAGTTCAACCTTAATTTGACAGTATTAGGTAAAACGGTTATGGTTTACCTATGAAATTATAATGGGATTTTCCTTGGTCACTGAAAAAGGAAACTCGAGGCAGTACAAGAAAAACTCATGAAAAAGAGGGTGAAACCGATCACTCTGGAGATGACCAGCCCTACCCTCGTGGAAGTAAAAGTTTTGAGTTTTGAGTTCACAATAGAAGTGAAAAAGGTGTGGGTTAAATCCTTTCAAAATATGTTTCCATGTTTACCTCCATGAAGGGGGAGGGACTTATTCTTTGGTAGGGTACTACCAGAGTTTTGGACCAGACTTCTCCATTGTAGTACCACCCTTGTCAGTTTTGATGAAAAAGGGGGAGCCTTTCCTATGGATGGAAAAGTGTCAGCAGAGTTTTTGGGAGATGATACAGAGATTGATGAGTAGTAATAGGATACCCATGAACTAGAGTTAGATGCAGTGGTAGTTGTGATAAAGATGTGGCGACACAACTAGATGGGTGAATGTTTTACAATTTACTCTGATCACAAGAGTATCAGGTATATATTATCTCAAAAATACCTGAACATGAGACAACGTTGATTAATATAGTTCCTACAAGACTATTAATTTGAGATGTTCTATACTTATGGGAAGGGGAACGTGGTAACATATGCAATTAGCAGGAGTTCCGGTGTCCAGTTGCTGAGTGAGGCAATAGAGCAGCTATCAGCATTGTAGATATCATTTGTGGATAGATATGGAGGAGAATAGCTCCAGTCTATGATAGTCACTCCCCCACTTCTTTTAAAAGTTCCGGAGGCAGAATTAGAGACACTGACTATGAGGCTCGACATGCTCAAATATCCACATGACCGTCACCTGATGGATTTTATGAATGTGGGGAGCATGTCATCCTCTTTAGAGGATGTACTATGGTACGAGTGGTGTTATGGGATAATGAATTGACAAAGTTCTATATGTCCCCTCTAGCGGTACATCTAGGAGTGGGGAAGATGTGCCAGGACCTTCGGTGTTTCCCACACCTTGTTGTGTCTAGTGAAGACGACGTACAACGTTGATCGATGTTGAGGGAGCTAGGACTAGATGGTGCATGGATTTAGACCATTAGTCATGATTTGACGCTGAGGAGACAGACATACGTGGAGTGCTGAGGAGGAGATCTGTACTTACACTCCAGTCAGGAACCTCGAAGGATGACCTAGTAGCTGTTTTCATTTTTCTTTTTGTTGTATTGTATTTCTAGTTGTACTTGTACCTTTAGAGTTGGGTATGTATTCTATCTCCTTTTACATTCAACACTCTATTACTACAATAGTTTACTTCACACTTGTTTCTTGTTGTGTTCTTGGACCGTGTGTTTGTACAGGATTAAAGGCAATGCCTTCTGGTTTTAGGGAGTATGCCTTTCGGTGCCAGTCGCCAGCTTCTGTCCTATGGATGGCGGGCTTGGGGTAGTCACAACACGGGCCCCACAGGATGGGTCATGACACTTAGATTAGGTGAGGATCACATCATTGGACATGTGAGGTGTGATATGATGGTATATGTATAGAGAGTCACAATCACATTCTATAAATGACCTTATTACAAACGATAAGGGCCAAAATAAAATTATATCTAGATAATGGGGTCATTACTTCTTCTTACCCTATGTTACTTCATAACCCATATGTTCCATGACTCAATTGTATATTTATTGAGGGAATTTCTCATATTCGGGAAACCCCTAATATTTCATAACAAATCATTCACATGGTATTTTTCAAATAGTGGTAGACTCATAACTTCAAATTGGATCCCTTAAAATTTACCTCCCATAAAAAAATAACCCAATGTGATTTGGTAGAATATGTGAGACTACTTTTTACTTCATAAAATATTCAATCCTATCACCTAGATCATTTTATGTTCCATTCATTGAAGAGAGTCTGTTCTAGAGAATATAAGTATGTTTTATCCTAGATACATCATTTTCCTCTATTTCAAATTTTCCAAATCAAGAACCCAAAGGATTTGGCATCTTTTTTGGTTTTGGATGTTTAGATATTATTCAAGGAGAATGAAATTGTAATATTTCTTCATTTCTCTTATGGAAGGTTGTCCTACGTGATCCATTAAATATTATCAAAATTTTTGGGTCAATTTTTTTTATCACGCCTACTTAAATGGAATTTGATGATTTTTTTAAAAATATATATTTTTTGTAAATGGTGAAAATTATTTTTTTTGTAAATTATTGGAGCATGATGAAAGGGTATAACCCAAATATATAACACATTGTATGGTGGGACCAATTTTGTGTAAATTTATTAAAGATAGTTGAGTGATGCCCTAAGCTAAATGTTGAATTTAGTATGTGAATGAGAGTGTTACAGGATAATCCCTAGGTTATTAAATTGTTAGGAAATAAAATCTATTATTAAAAGGACATTATTCATAAATACATGAAATTATAAAATGACATTTTTATGGATGAATGAAACTCCTAGTTCTAGATATTATTGTGGTTCCTCCTAGGTATAACACACATATTTTGTTGGAAATGTGTACTTTTCTATTTGTTATAATGATGTGAGTTATGCTTCCTATATGGGGAGTGTGTTCCCCTATTGTCCAAGGGATGTGGCTTATGTTTCTTGGTTAATAAGTATGCTCTTATAGTTCTAGATGACGTGGAAAATGCTTCAATAGTGGGGAGTGCATGGTCCCTATTTTTAAAGGATACAAATTCTTTTTCCAAGGTGTGAAGTGTGTTCCCCAGGGTTCTTGGTGAAGATACACATGTTTCCTAGTTAATAAGTATGCCTCACATTCATGATGATAGTAACATTTTTAACGAAATTCTTCTCTAGCTGGGTATAGTATGGTTGATTAAAACTCAAGGATCAATAGTGATATCTTTTATACATTCATTATTTCAAATCAGTAGAAAAAATAAAATTTTATTTTTTCTAGATTCTTTTGAAGAATTATTGGATGTGTCTTATTTAGTTTTACTCACATCCTACTTCAGTCGTTTTGGGGTCATAAGATGACTTCATAGTTATGGGATAAGAAAAGGGAAAAGATAAGATGATTAATAGTTGATCTGGCATTCGTTAAGAAGGGTAATGGGATATAGAGATGGTCTATGATATATTTTAAATTTATGGATGTCTAATTTTGGTATTTTTTGGTCATTTTTGGATTTTGAGGTATATGAGACCCTTTTGGGGATTATACATTTATTAAAGGCCGGAATTCCATTTGTAATATTAATTTTTATATATCATGGACTTAATATAATATACATGGGTTATGTTATAATGGAATGTTATATGGGTGTACACTATCCATTTATGATGGGTTAGTGGATTTAGATCCCAAGGATAGGTCCCACCACAAGAATTGGAATTTAATGTTCTTGGGAGTAAGATAGGTACATGGGGTCAAGGTACATGACAACTCCATGTTATAAAAAATGCACATATCGATTGAGATACCATACAATAGACTATATAGGGAATTATGTTAATGAATTTCACTCTAATTTTTTTACTATTGTAGCATCCAATTTTATTATAATATCATTCTTTTTAGGACTATGATCTTGTGATTTGTGGCTATAGGTTACTTTGAGATTTTTTTTCTTGAAGATGTACAATTTTTTCCTAATCCATGAGATAAATTGGTCAGATTGACAACAATCCCACATATACTACTATATTTATCTGGTTTCATTAACATATTATATATAGAGACAATTATATCTATATTATAGAGTGGGAATTGATGGCATGTCCTGAAGGAACCCACCATTAATAGCTGGGTGGGCCACAATCCAGTTGGAAGTAATTATTATTGAAAATGGGGAGGATCTTCTTGAAAACATTCCAATTTTGGAGGAACATTTATGGGACAGTTAAATTAAGGATTTATTAATATTTTATTATGAGAAAAAGGTTGAGTTTTTGAACAATCTCAATATAAGAGTAAATCACATAACAATTCATTCACATAGGATGGATCCTATTGAGATTTGCGACCCTAAGGCCAAGATTTATGAATTTGTTGTGAAAGGGTATATACGAACTGATATATACCATTGAGTATCTCCAATACTCTAATTATTGTAGGGGGATGACAATTTATGACTGTGTATAGAAAATAAAAGGTTTAACAAAGTGATGATGAAAACCCAATATTCACTCCCATGTATCACCAATTGGATCTACATAAAGAATATAAGGTGTTCACTAATATTAAATTGAGTTTGGGATATCATTGGCTGAGGGAGAATCCCTTCTACATACCGTGAACTACATTAATGAGTATGTATTGTCAGTGTAAATCATGGGTTATGTTTGTCAGTTTGATGAATGAAATAGTCTTATTTATTACCATGATGAATTGTGTCTTCCATCTATACATGGATACCTTTTGGGACTTATTTTTTGATGATGTTATCATATACTCTAAGATGTGGGAAGTGAAAACATGACATTTAGAGGCCATAAATTTCACCTTCAGAGAACATTATGTGCATTCCTTACTCTCAAATTTATAGTAATAGATCATTCAAGTGCACTTATTGGGGCCTATGATATCAGAGGATATAGTGTTAGTATAACCTATAGTGGTCATGGATGTGGTTCCTTGGAAGATGAATAAGAATTATTTTGATATTATTATGTTTTTGGGATTGATTAGTTATTAAAAAATATTCACCTTTCACTTCTCCCACGTAGAAACAATTATGATAATCAAGACCAAAAAGGGGGTAATTTTTTTCATCAGGATTTTTTTGAGTAAGACTTCTAAATGCTGAAATTGAGGCTAATCATAGTCCACATCCCTAACATACCTAATATTGGTAAGTAGTATACATTTTATTATGATGTTTCAAATTTTTAATAATTATTATTTTGATTTAGGACTATTGAGTAGTGGATTATTAGTCCAGGAATCTAATCCTCCAAGAGTAGATTTACCTCAAACAAGTAATTGAGTTAGTAGTGGTGGTTCACACATTTTAATGTTGGATAGAGTTACTTTTGGTTGATATAGTCATGGTATATGATGAATAAATGATACTGAGGTATATATTCTCATAATTGGATCTAAAACTTCAATAGTGAAGGTTGGTTGATTAATTATAGTTTCTTGATTGAGATATGGAATATACCCCAGAATGTGTAAATTCATTTCTTTTACATAGAGTAGAAAGATCCATAATTAAGTGGTGGTAGAATTATTATTGAGTAGACAATGGTGAACCTATTTGAAATGTTGCATCAGGATATCTGAGATTATTAGGTTCATGGGACACTTATATTTTCATCCATTAATTCCTCTCTCCTTTGTAGGTTGAAGAGGTATCAATAATTAGATTCAGACTAGTTTATTGTGAGGGAAAAAATTTTTGGGTCGGATATAAAAATATATTGGTCTCTTGATGGTGATTGGATTATATATATATATATATATGAGTTTATGTTTTGGTACCTATGATCTTTTAGCAAGACATTGACGATTGAATCACATGACCTGTAGTTCATTTCATATCTTTGTTTTCCTAAATGTACCATAATATATATATGTAGTATTAGTCACTTGAAATTAAGAGGGATATTTCATTTTTCATTACATAGTGATTTATTTTTTATTAGGTGAATGTGGAGCACGAGTGGCCATATTTTAATTTTTTTTTCATTACCCATCTTGAGTATAATTAAGCCAATGTGACAAATAAATTTTTGATGGGTTTATCGAGGACACGTCGAGGTTGTGATGTGTTTTTGGTTTCTATGAGTAACGTTACGAAGGTGTAATACTTTTTACCATTTTGAGAAATGAAATCTATGTATGATCAAGGACGGTTTCATTTCTAGGTGATAATATTATTTATAGGGAGACATCATAGTATCATTTTAGATTTGAATTACTTCTTCAAATCACACTGATGGAAAATATTGCAGAAGGAGAATTTCACACTAAACAACTAAGACATTCATACCAGCCATATATAAGAAATAAATCCACACATATCATTTTTATACCTTATTATATTATTCCAGAATTTTTCCTAGATTTTTCAGTTTTCTTAAAGAACAATGTAAATATTGAATAATATTTTTAGAGAAACATCTAACTTCATTAAATTAATATGGGTTCGTTTGATGAATTATATATAATCCATTGTTGATATCCAATGTGTTAAATGGAATCAAAAGAGTCAGATATACTTGGGAAGAGTATTATTCATGATACATATGTGAAAATATGGTTAATAAATAAGTGGCTGAAGACTATACATATTAGAACATGGTCATTTGAAAATAAATGATGTCTACCTCTAGAGATTGAGGTGGGGGACTTTGAATATATATGGGTATCTACTAAGTTTAGAAATCATCATATTCTAAGATAGGTTAAACCATTATCTAGGAATATGCATTTGTTTGATACTATAAGGAAGATCAATGTGGTGGAATACTGGTTGGGTATTTTATATACATTCAGAGATCTATAAGATATATTTCATATTTTTCATCTTCAATTATATTATATGGATACTTTTCATCTGATTAATATGGATGGTGTCGAACTGAAGGTTAATTCATCAAATGAGGAGCATCTATTTAACCTACTTCTTATAGTGATTTCCTTGAGAAAAGGCAGAATTGATATTTGTCCTTAGTATATATCCTCAAGGCGGTAAAGGCTGGAAATAAATTATAAGGGATTCAATACAATTGGGTGATTATTTTCCCCTTGAGAAATAAAACAACTCATTGATGTATTCAATAATAGATGAAAACTAAATGATGCATGGAAATAATGTCAAAAACTCATTATATTACCATTGATATATAAAAACCATCACTAAGTATGGCAGAGGAAGAATAAAAACACCAAACAACAATATTAAATTCAATGAAACAGAACTACAAAAATCCAATACATAACTTTATATATATCAATATTACCCATGACTAAACTCGAAAAAACCTCCAATGAATGACAATGAACCACTCAAGATATGTGATATATTTCTTTTCCCATGTTATGATGAACAATATTAGTAAAAGAATTAAATTTACAAAGAAAAGGGTGAGTAATGAATCTCAATATGTTTTAGTAAAATGAATTACCTACTTAGGCCCCTATGATATAAAATTTTAGCACATTTATATAAAATAGTTTTTATAAAACAATTCTAAAATAATTTATATTATAATATGAAACAAGTTCCATTATTAAACTATTTTCTCCAAACAACATGATGTTCCTTGGAAAGGAACAAAAAATAATTCAATAATTAGTCAAATTTCCTTTTTTTCATAACCTATTTCATTCTACATAACCCACTATACACTCTTAAACAAACAATCAAGTTGTTTACCTTTGACATTTGAACTTCATGTCTATAATCTGTCCCTTTGATTTTGGTACTTCACAACCAATATCAATTGAATTTAGCACACACTACGTCATTTAATCCAACCTTATGAAAATTTATCTATTCAAAAATATTTCAATAAAAATCTTTTATTGAAGATGAAGAATGTCACTAAAACACCAAAATCATGGTTTGATCTCCAGAAAACAGACCATAGATATTTTCCCCTAAAATCAAAATAGACATATATCACCATGATTGGAATAAATAACAGTGTATGTATCCATATATTACAAGATATATGATTTTTATAGAGGAAAATAAATTAGATCTATAGAAATTTATGGAATACTTATAAATGTGAAGACTTTCCATGTGAATCAAGATTAAATGCATCAAGAAAAGCCTTTAGATAAAATTCAAATAATTGGGGAAAACCTCCAAAACCGTTGGGAGTAGGAAATATTGATTTAGGTAAAAATGGTGGAAAATTAGAGGATAAGTGGTAAAAAAGAGTGACATATACTTTTTTAGGATCTCAATTTGGAGCCCTGATTGGTTAGTTTCACAGTTTGGTAAATTGTGTGCTAACCATACACTAGCCACAAATTGAATGAGAAACAAACATGATTGGCCCATATAGTTAAAAAAACTATGCACCAGCCCTAAAAACCCTCTCTCCCAAATTTCAAAATTTCTATTGGGTGGCCTCATGATTTGGAAAAATCATGTGCCTTGGTTTATGCCTACTGAGAACCAGTTGTTTAACATTTTATTGTTTTTTCTAGGCAGTACTTGATTTTAAAAAACATTGAACCAATTATGTACCTTTTGGAAAGTCCTAAAAACATTCTCAAAGTCTTCCAAATCCTCTTAAACTCCTCCCAAAAACATCAAAAACATAAAAACATAATTATATGTTATCATACATGAAACAGTGGGTACTAAATTCTCTCCACGATTGGCCTTTCTATCCTTAGAATGTAGAAATCTACTTATGTACCCAAGGATATCACACCTTTGCTCAACTATTTCTATCTAGAATTCCCAATCCAATTCCTATTTTTGACCATGTTGCACAAAACCTACACTAGACCTATTCTTTTACCATGAAATTCATTCTCTTTACTATCCATATTCGATATCAAGATATGAACCAATGATGAACCCAATACTAGGTCAATGTGATACAATTAAACCCATGGGTAAGATCAAGCTGATAATTTTTCAACATAGATACATGAAACACATTATACAGAGAACTAAAACACTTTCGTAATTCTAGTCGATATTCTACATCACTGACCCTTTCATATCTCAAAAGGGCCTATGAGTCAAGAAGATAACTTTACCTATTTCCTAATATGATTATGAGGAACCTTGGGAGAGATCTTAAAAAACACATGATTAATAACCTAGAATGATAAAGTCCATCGAGAACAATCCACATATAATTTGTGAAGAATCTGATCCTTCTCTATGTGTTTATTGATTCAATAAATTAGCTCCATTGCTTCTTGGACAACACTCAGTCCAGCAGGTGAAGTCTAGCCTATTTCTGCAGAACAAAATGGGGAATGAAAAGGGAAACCATAAAATTCTTCAAAAAGAGAAATATATATCAAGGATTGATATCTATTGTCATATTATAATTTTAATAATGATACATTATATTCCATTAAGCCACAAAAAACCAATATTTATGCTCAAAATATGAATTCCGACATTTGTACCATCCATTCGAATTGTCCATACATCTGAGGAAGATACATTATACTAATAGTCAACTCAGTCCCAAGGGATTTCTGTAATGATTTCCAGAAACACGATGTAATGAATGGATATTGGTCTGCTACTATCAAACTAGGTATACAATTACACTTTACCACTTATCACATTATATATTTTTTCAAGTCTTCCACCATATGTGATAGATTAAAAAGGATGAAATGGGCTAGATTTTTTATTTGATCCACTATCAACAATAGGGAATAAGGTTTTTGAATAATTCATGTAAGAAATGTTATAAAATCCAAGTCTATAGATCTCATTTTCAAAGTGGAGTAGGTAAATAATACAACATACCTACCTATCTATAAGGTCCTAGCCTTAAACAAGATATAATATTGAATTATGTTAATAATTCACATTGAGTATCTTTTCTGGTTTAGATCTGTAGAGAATTACGTCATAACATATACATATCTTCTTGAATATTACATGTAGAAACTTCCACTCACTATCCATTATTTTCATAAAATAGCATCTCTAAAAAAGAAACATGTTTAGTTCCATGTTTTAGATAGCATGAAATTTCCTTGATCCTATCCTTGAAGCTATTCATGTTTATGTCCTGTGAATTTTTTTTCGAAACATGGGATGAGCATAAAAATAAAAGTAAGGGATAAAAAATAAATCTAAACAGTTAGTCTTGAAAAAAAATTTAAACCATGAAAACAATATCATAAAGTAATACTTTTCACCTTTAAGAAGTAGAAAAAACACTTCATTGAATGTAGCTCATTGATTACAGTTTTGTAACCAACATATTACCATAATTACCATAGAAATAAATATATAGAATATAAATTTAACTTTGGACATAAACATTATTAAATAGAATAACCACATGGCCAACATCCACACATATCACTAAATAGAATATCCATATTGTGAAAATCCATACAAAATTCATTGGAGGTTATAATGGAACCACCCATCCTAGGTTTATCATGGAACCACCCATTATTTGGTTTATCACATAACCACCCATCATCGGTTTTTCACGTAACCACCCATCAAATGTCTAAGAACCATTATCTAACCATAACACATAAAATATTATAAATATTAACATTTCACTAATAGCATTTCATTTGAAATCAAAAGAAATCATTTTAAGATAGAGGAATACTCAATCCACTTAAAACCCATTTTCAATACCAAAACAACAAAAAATATAATTAGGGAATTCATATAATTTTAAAAACAATAAGTCTTATAGAGGTATCCAATTATCATTTAACAATTTTGGCGGTTGAGAATTCATTGTTGCTGCATACGTTAAAAACTTTACTTTTTTTATTTAGTAAAATTATTCATAGATAAAAGATTCCCTTTGAATGAATGTAAAAATACAATGGGTTTATTATACACTTTGTAAAACAAGGAGGTGTACTTTATCAAAACATGCCTCAGTGAAAGGGGATTGAGATGAATTCCCTTATGAAAATTTGATAGCCAAACAATGTATCTTTAAAATTTAAAAAATGATTTGATGGGAGAGAAAAGAGTCTCTCATCACTTAGACAAAAAATGTATTGTAATAAGGATATGTAAGAATATACCCCAACATCTGAAATTGCAAATTAAAATACATAATATAAAAGAAGTCATTGACTAAAAGAAAAAGGTGAAAGGTTCCCATAAAAATATTGTATCAATAGATTAATGATAAATCAATGACATAAAATAGTCTGAAAAAAATAAATAAATGAAATATAAGTGTATACTAAGTCTAAAACAATCATGGTTCTTTCACACATATTCTTGAAAAAAAACCAATGAAATGGATATTTAACTCAATGAATAGAGATTGAGTTAAGATTTATCTTACAAAGATTTTATAAATTACATAAGAATGTATCAATGGGGTGGTTATGTGTAGCAATAGAATATCAACAAAAAATAAATTGGGAATTAAAACATAATTAAATAAATAGTGATTCAACTCAAAATCATGTCATAATATAATCACTTAAGTTTGAATAAAACCCAATGAGTAGAAATTGAGATTAGAAATTCTCTTGCAAAAATAATTTTGTTAATAAAATAGATTGATTATGTGTATTCACTATAATTTCACATAAATAAATTATATTTAAAATATATTATATCAATATTTATTTCTCACACAATCATAGTATGACATAATCAAGAAGTATAAGATTAACCCAATGATGGAAATTGGGTTAAAAAGTTCCCTTACCCCGTTTCTGACTTGAATCGTTCATTCTTTAATTTTTTGAATAACAAACTTAAGTTAATTTCTACATACATATGAAAGTTTTTATAGTTTATTATTATTTTTACATCATTTATTAACATGTTATAAAATTTACACAATAGTGTATGTTAATATCAGTCATTTTGTCGATATTGGGTACTTGTGTCGAAAATGATCTTGTTATAATAAAAAAATGTCCATGTGGTCAACAGTACTGTATCTTTAAAATAGTAATCATTATTTAAATATCATATATATCTCTTATAAATATATTTATAATATTCCATTACATTTTGAGATAATTAAGGAAATGCACTATTTATAGAGACGGTAAGTCATACGTACGTATGAACGCTACTTTGATTTACTTGTCATATTAAAGATATGAAAAATAAATGACACATACGTATATTATAATTACATTATAATATGATATGATATATACATTACATAGGATCATTATTTCCATTCTTTTTATGTTCCATGTATGGCATGAACAAGTCATATGACTTTGAGGGGGCGATACTTCGCACTTTCATAAATGTAATTATCACAATTTCACATTATATAAAGCTAGAGGTATGCATTAAATAAAAAAATATAAGAATAGAGATAATATAAATATAATAAATATAATATATAAATATAATTAAATCATTATGGCCACCATGAGTGGTGGTAGGTGATAATCAACCTATCATTGTTTTGTGAGGTAGTAGTTTGCAGAACAAAGAAACAATATATTTGTTTCCATTTGATAGAGGTGTGTGTAAGTGTAGTTAAAATAAATATCATAAAAACATTATTTTATATTTAATATAATATTTTTTTATCAAATCAAATAATAAAAAGATTATAGGGAGTTGGAATGGAAAATAAAAAAAAAGAACTTGAGAGGGGACATTACTTCTAAATCCGGTAACTTCTATTGATTTGAGTGTAATGGATTTTTTGAATTTCCTTATGTCCAAGGTATTTCTTCTAGTAGTAATATAGGGATTCACATAGATTATTTGGGTATATTTTGGACAAGCCAAGGTGCTTGAGAGGTGTGAGAAAGGGGTAGGGGTGGTGGCCTTTTGCAAGAGGGGGAGGGGTACTTTAGGAATGTCTGGAAATAGTATTTTATTATAAAAATAATTTCTATATCAAAAGGTCCATAACTCATTTAATTTGAAGATACTATGAGTATTGTTCGAAACAATCTCAACTAATAGGTTTTAGACATGTTTTGGTTTCAAATTTAACCTTATAATTTATATTTAAATCTTATTTTACTAATTTAACTCTTACCATGTATTCTTGTGTATTCATCCTATATGGTTAATATAGTTACCATAAAATGAAATTCAATCCAAAAGTTGTTAATTATGCAAATTTTAAACATTATATAAGTAATTTGACCAAATATTATATTTTTAGGACTCTTATATCAATTAATAAAATAGTATTTGTTTAAAAAACTCATCTATATAAATTTTTATTAAATTCATATCAAGACTTTTTAGAAATCCATAACTACTTTATTCTTTCAAAATAAAAACATCATTAATTAAAATATAAAAATTCCTCATAATCCCTATAATTATTGGATGGCATTAAAAGTTTCAATATAACTTTATTTTAATATTTAAAATCTCTTTTATTTATATCATTCATTAATAAGGTAATCACTACATCATCATTATGTCATTAATAAATTTACTTATTTGATGTATAAAAATTAAAAATAAAATACCATTTTGTAAGAAATATAGTTATATTTATATTTACTATTTATTTTGGAATATATATATTATACAAAACTAAATAAAAATAGTTTTAGTAAAATATATATGTTTATGATATATTTTTCTTTATTTTAAAATAATTCTTATAAAAATTCATTTTCACATCCATGTTGCTCTATGGGGTCCCAAAATTGACCCATGGATTCCTTAGGTCGGACATATAACTTCCTATAGTATTAGGACATATTTTAAGATAATTTAACATTATTATAATATTATTTTTACCCTTATTTATCTGATTTTCCCTTTAACCATGATAAATAAAATAATTACTGAAGTTATTATTCATAATGTCTAAAAAAGGTACCTATTTACACAATTTAGAACTCGTAATTCCTAATATAGAATCAATTTTTACCAATTGAAAACATAGAATTGGAGGAAATTAATTTAAAATTAATTCTTGTTGCCAAAACCAAAAAACGTGTTTTAATGAAATAATAACTATTAAAAGATTGGCATGTGTTTATGTCCACATTCAATGTGAAATTAATTCCAATCACCAAAATTGAATTAAATGATAAATAAATAATTCAATTATACATTAAAAAAATATAAAGGACAATATAACTATATAAATAAATTAGATAAATAGTAGTTTTGAATTAAAATGTAGTATTTTCAGTATTCATTAAAAATGAACTTTATCAGAAAAAGAACAAAATTTCATCCAATGTAAATTTTGATGTTCCAATTATAAATAAGAATTCTATTTTATTATAGAGAACATATATAAGTGGAAAAAACTATATTTAAAAAGCGTTCACCATCAAAAGGCAACAAAACAACTTTTTAAGAGTATTTCATGCCTAAAATTGGATTCAATCTTATTTGAAGCCTCTAATATTCATTGGATAAATGTTAAAACATTTAATAAATATGTACAATAATAATATAGTTAATTATATTCATTCCCACAAATAAAACGACAAGGCGTTAACTACCATTTAAAATAATAATAATAATATTTTATTTTTATGTATAACTCAATGTTTTGTGCAGCATAAGATTTAAAAGAAACCCACTATTGCTAGTTGAGTACATTATCAGAAAAAGAATCCCCAGTAATGTAAAAATAATATCTTATTCATAAATATTAATTTAAATTTAATGTTTTTATTCTATAAATACCTGGGTTGTTACATCCTTCAACTCTTTTATAAATTTCATCCCCATAATTTTAAAATTGGGCTAAGAATCATCATTGAAAATCGCACATTTGGAAAAGAGTCAATAAAACTATAAATTTTAAATAAATAAAGAGAAGTAAAAATGTCCCCCAAGATAACATATACTAGGATTTCATGTAGGAAAACATTGATATGGTAGGAAAACTAACTCTCATAGAATAATATAGAGTGATAGAGAACTTGATCACATAAAGTTTACCATAATAATAAGATAAATTTTTGGTTGGGTAAAATTTCGTTGATAAAGGAATGAATATAATTTTTTTTCTTGAAGATTCTTTTTATAGAGTTTAAAATATTTTGACTCTCTAAGAAATTAAAGAAACATGCTTTATTTTAATGTAGAGTTTCATCCTTTAATAAATTTATACCACAAAATAATTTTTTCTCAAAATTATGAGTCTTCAAGATTACTTGGTCACATCAAATGTGATGGAATCAACTTCTAGAGAATCAAATAATCCACAAAAGATGAACAATATATTTCCCTTATCTTTAGACATTATCCAAAACCAAAATGGTTAGTACAATATTAGATAATTCCCAAAAAGGATAATCCTTTATAAAAATAAATACTACCCTTAATCTTCAAAATACAACCAACAATAACCAAAGTTCAAAAAAGACCATTAAATACACAATTGGCCTTAAAATTCATCAAAATAAAACAAACTAAGAGAGAAACCCAAAACTCTGATGAATTAGATCACATAGAAATCCATGAAAAATCTTAATATTTATCTCCAAATAACATCAAATAATTTAAAGTCTCATACTGAAATGTTATTAACCAAATCACATATTCTCAAAGATTGGTTAATAATTTACATAAATAACCCAAATTTGTCCTATTTGACAAAAAGAAATATATTCTTCCAAAACAAAATTTAACCATTAATCCTCAAATTAAATACCACAGTATTCTATTTTTCATAGACATAATGTGTTCCTAAAAGAATGAATGTCTTCCAAAATAAAATTATCACTTAATCCCAAAAACATTTTCCTATACTATGTATATACATTTGATAAAACATAAGTTCCAAAATCAACTTATTCTTGATCCATATAATATTTTATCTAAAAATAATATGTCAAACTAACTAGGGACTTCATACAGGTTAGTAGTAGGTGATAAATCCCAGTCGCACTTTGGTTTTAGGTTCAATTACCACAGATTTTTGAGACAGGATGGGTTGTCACATGGTTAGCATAAAACATTCCCAAAATAAGATAAAATCATTATAAATAACCATTACATATTTAAACCTCAATTTTTATCTCATACCACACATTTTTCATCCCAAAAAGTTTATAACCCTTAATTACCTCAAATTCAAGGATAATATAATCCACGATGGTTCTTTATAACTATATCCACAAAAGAAAAGATAATTCTTCATCAATTAAAATTTTCATATAACAAACTTAAGGGATAAAAATAGTACAAGTCTTCTAATGTAATCTCGTCATTAATATATTTAAACATATCATCATCTATAGATCCAACATTACTCATCAATTTCTACAATGTGTACATCTTAATGATCGAACATTATTCATGATCCTTTATCCATGTTTTTTTATCTTTTTATTTTATACTTCCTCCCTAAAAATAAAATCATGCATCATGTCCTATGATTAAATCATGTAAAAACAACAGGTAAGAAATAATGCATACCTTCCATAGGTCATTCTTAGTTTCCTCATCCCTAATTATAATGGAATTAGGTATTGGTAAACATATATTTTCTATGGTATAGTTGATCCCATTTTTAAACCTTCTTCAAATGAAATCTATTTTCATAATGACCAAGAGCACCATATTTAAAACATTCAGTTGATATATCAGAAATAACTTCTTTCCCTTTTCTAGAGTCAACTAAATGCTTCCTTTTTCCATTAAAGGTTACTACTTTATAGATTTCATTACCACATCTATATCATCTTCTTATACCATTGATGCATTTTCCTAGTTGGTTCATTCCACATCCTTGACACATAGGTTTTTGGATATTATTACCTTCACATCCATAGGGATTCGTTTCTCACATATATGATTCCCTAGAGAAATCACCACGGTTCAAGTGGTCAATAATGACTCCAGATAGTTGGTTGAGAATAACCAAAAGAGTTCTATTTGAAACTATCATTTCATTTAGTTTCTTATTCAAAAACCACAATAATTTCATTCCAATCCATTGTTACTTTTCTGTCTTCTAGATCAAGCCATTCACAAAATCCAAAAAGGTCTATGTGAGTATATTACCCAAATCATCCTATACTATTTAATTAGGAGGGTAAACACTAAGATATAAATATTAATGTTATCAAAATATCATTAAATTTATCTAAAATAAATATGAAACTTTCTGTTATGCTAACCATTGTGGTTATATAAAACATGTCACTTATGCTTAAATATCATCCTAACCACTAATGTTTTCAAAATCACATTCTGTTATGAACAATCAGTCCCCAGCCTTAAACATTCCATAATTTTGAATTAATTTAATAATTCACATTGTGGATGTTTTTAGGTTTAGCGATTTATAGAATTAGGTCATAACTTTTGAATAACAACTTGAATATTTCATGTAGATACCTCTACTCAATATCCATTTTTTCATATAACCAAAAATCAAAATAAGAAACATGTTTAGTTCCATGTTTTAGACAACATGAATTTTCCATGATCCCATCCTTGAACCTATTTCTCTTTAAGTCAAGATAAAAACATTTAAACAATAAAGAAGATCATAAAAAACTCTTGAAGGGATACAGAAAGAAAGAAAACTGTTAGTCATTTAAAAAAAATAACCATGAAAATTTTATCATAAAGTTATACATTTCACTTTTAAGAAGTAGCTAAAACATTTCACTGAATATAAGATCATTACTTACCCTTTTTGAAAAAAACTATTACCATAAATCCCATAGAAAAAAACATATAGCTTAAAATGATAACTTGGGACATAAAAATTCTTAAATAGAATAACCATATGGTCGACATCCACACATATCTCTAAATGTAATAGCCATATGGCCAACATCCATATGTAATGAATTGGAGTTTATAACGTAACAACCCATCCATGGTTTATCACAGAATCACCCATCATTTGAATTATCACATAACAACCCTTCATTGGTTTATCATGTAACCACCCGTCAAATGTCCAAGTACCATTATACAATCATAACACATAAAACCCTGAAAATATCAATATTTCACTAATAAGATTTTATTTGAAATCACAAGAAATCATTTCATGATATTTAAATACTCAATCGATTTCAGAATCCATTTTCAATAACATAACAATGAAAAAGGGAATACAGAATTTCTTTTCTTTTTAAAAAAATTATTGCTAATAGAGGAAACCAAATATCAAATAAGTATTATGGCATCGGAGATGTAATTGTCGCCACATATGATAAAAAAATTCATTTTTTCGTTTAGTAAAATGTTTCTTAGAAAAAATAATCCCTTTAAATGCATGTAAATGTCAAATGGGTTTATTATGAACAATGTAAAACAAGGAGGTCTATATTATCAAAACATGCCTCAATGAAAGGAGATTGGGATGACTTCCCTTATGAAAATTTGATAGCCTAATGACATCACATTAAAACTCAGAAAATGAGTTTATGGGATAGAAAATGGTCTCCAATCACTTGGAAATAAAATGTATAGAAATAATGATATAAAAATAACATATCCCAACATCAAAAATGGAAATTAAAATACATAATATAACATAATTCTTTCACTAAAAGAGGATGGTGAAAGGTTAAATTAGAAAGATCATATCATTAGACTAAGGAAAAAACAATGAAATAATTATGTGTGAATAATATAAAAAAACTCAATATAAGTGGATATTATGTTTAAAACAATTAGGGTCATTCAGAAAAATTCATTTAATAACAAAACACAAGACAAGGATATTTTACTCAATAAATGGAGACTGAGTTACGATTTTTCTTACAAAGATTGTATAAATGAAATAATAATTAATCAATTGGGTGATTATGTGAAACAATAGTATATACACACAAGATAATGTGTAAATTTCCAAATAAATAAATAAGAAGTTATTCCACACATAATGTTGGCATATTATAATCAACTAAGTATGCGTAAAACCCAATGCGTTGAAATTGTGTATATGAACTCCCTTACAAAGATAATTTTGTTAATAAAATAGATCGATAATGTTTATTCAGTATAATATCACATAAATAAATTATAAATACAATATATGATATGTATATTTATTTCTCACATAGACATGTTACGACATAATCCAGAAGTTGAAAATTAACCCAAAGAATGGAAATTGGGTTAAGAAGTTCTCTTACCTCGTGTCCGACTTGACTCGATCATCCATTAATTTCATGAACAATAAACTTATGTGAATTTATAATATATTCAGATTTTTTTTCAAGTTTATTATTTCTTTTATATCACTTATTACCACATTATAAAAATTACATAATGATTTAAGTTAAAATTGATCATTTTGTCGATATTGGGTACATGAGTTGAAAATGATCTTGTTATAATTAAAAATTGTCCCTGTGGTCAGAATTAAATTATCTCCAGAATATTATACATGATCTAAATATCATATATATAATTTATATATGTATTTATTGTAGTCTGTAACATTTAGATATAAGAAATGAAATTCACATTTCATGGAGACGGTAAGTTGTACGTACGCATGAACACAACCTTCATTTAATTGTCATATTTAAGAAATTAAAAGTAAATGATACATAGATATTTTATAATTCCAGTATAATATCATATTATATATATTTTACATAAGTTCATTAATTCCATACATTACACGTTCCATTCATGGAATTAACAGTTCATTTCACTTTGAAGGGGCGGTAGTCCGCACTTCCTCAAATGAAATTTAAGTATTTGCACATTATGGAAAAAATAAATGTATTATTAAAATAAAAAATAGAAGTATATAGAAAATATAAATATTATATATATCATATATAAATACAGTGTAGTCATAATGGCCACCATGATATGTGGTTGGGTAAAATTGAACTATCATCGTTTTGTGAGGCAGTAGTTCGCCGTACACAGAAACATTATGTTCTTATCAATTAAGTGAAGGTGTGTCTATGTGTAGTTAGAATAATTATCATAAAAAATCCTTTTATATTGATGATTTTGGTTTTTTATTAAATCAATTAATAATAATAGCATAGGGATTTGTGGTAGAAAATATATGAAAAGATCTTGATAGAGGGCATTACCTCTAAATCGGGTAACTACTTTTGATTTGATATGAAATGATTTCTTGAATTGCATTATGCCGAAGGTAAGGATTCTAGGTGGTAGATAGAGATTTTAGGAGATTATTTCGGTAGGTTTTTTAGGACCCATAGGTATTGAGAGATGTGAGTAAGGGGATAGGGGTGGTGGCCTTTTATAAGAGGGAAGAGGGGTACTTTAGGAATGTCTTGAAAGAATATTTTATTATCAATTGAATTTTTATTTAAAATGGAAAAAAATTATTTAATTAAATGGAAAGAGTATTATTTTTCGAAATCATTTCATCCAATAGGTTTTAGAAAAGTCTGGTTTTTAAATTTAACATTATCATTTATCTTTAACCCTTAGTTAACCAATTTATCTCTTACGATGCCTTCTTGTGTATTCATACTATATGGTTAATATAGTTACCATAAAAATCCAATGGAAAGAAATTGGTTAATTAATTACATTTCAATCATTATCTAAGTCATTTGGATGAATCATATATTTTTAGTACTACTATATCATTTAATAAAATTGTTTTTGTTTTAAAAACTCATATCTGTCAATTTTTATACTTTTCACATCATGGCATTTTGAAAATCCATAACAACATTATTATTTAGAAAAAAAATCATTAATTAAAATATAAAAAGTCATAATCATCCCTAAAACTTGGTTATGGAAGAAAAGGTTTTAAAATATATTTATTTTAAGGTTTATAATCTCATTTATTTAAATCATTCATTAATAAGGTAATCACTACATCAACATTGTGTCATCAATACATTTATTTATTTGATATAAAAGATTATAAATAAAATAAAATGATTTTGGAAATAATATTATATTTATAATTACTATTTATAGTCAAATATATCAGTTATATTACCCCATATTATTTTTTTATTAAAAATATATGTTTATTTTATATTTTTCTTAATTTTAAATTAATTCTTATAAAATGTCATTTTCACATCCATTTGGCTCAATGGGGTCCCACAATCTACCCAATGACTCCCATGGTCTGACATATCTCATTATAAAGGATTATTACACGTTTTATTTTAGTTTAATATTATTATAATATTATTCTATAACCCTTATTTACCAGATTTACCCTTTAACCATGGTAAATAAAATAATCATTGAAGTTACAATTAATAATGTCTAAATATAAAAGGTACTTATTTAAATAATGTATACATCCTTATTACAAATATAGAATCCATTTCTCCAAATTCAAAATATAGATTGTGCATAATTTAATTTAAAATTAATTTTCATTGTCAAAACCAAATGTGGGTTTTTATGAAATAATAACTATGAAAAGATTGAAAGGTTTTTATGTCATATTTCAAAGTGAAATTACATCCAATGACCAAAATTTAATTAGATCATAAAAACATAATATAATTAAACTTTAAAACCAATTAAAAATACAATATATCTAAATAAATAAATTAGATGAAAAGTCAGTTTTGAATTATATTGCAGCATTTTTCACTATTCATTAAAAAATGACCTTTATCAGAAAACACAAAAATATCATCCAAAGTAAATTTATATATTTTGATTTTATATAAGATGTTTATTTTGTCATATATAATATATAAAAGTGGAAAAAATAGATTTAAAAATGCTTCTCCATCAAAAGGAGATAAAATTACCTTTGAAGAGTATTTCATGCTTAAAAATGGATTTATTATTATTTGAAGCCTCTAATAATCATTTGATAAATATAAAAAAAATTAATAAACATGTAAAATCATAATTTAGTTAATTCTGTTCATTCCCACCAATACAACGAAAAATCATTAACTACCATTTAAAATAATAATATTTTTATATTAATTTTCAGTATAACTCAATGTTTTGTGCAACGTAAGATTTCAAAGAAACACATTGTTGCATGTTGGGTATGATATTAGACAAAGAATCCCCTTTAATATAAAAATAATATCTTATTAATAAATATTAATCGAAGTGAAAAAAGTACTATTCTATAAATACATGGGTTGTTACATTGTCATAGATGCTCTACCTTGACCTCTTGAACAAGTAATCATATTGAAACAAGATCAAACACCATCCACTTAATATTAAACTACCAAAATGGTGGCATTAATTAATTAAACCTTTTTGTATTCTTGAATGAACAAACCATTTCAAATCGTATTAAGCATTAAGAAGTTAATCCTCAAAACCATATAATTCACTAACCAATCTCTAAACCAAGACAATAAACTCTCATCCATCTCCCATTCCTCAATAGTCTCCCCACCATTATGTTTTGACCTCATATAAAAGAATTATAAATTTCATTCATGTGCCCCTTTAATAGTCTCAAGAAGACCAGAAAAATATGAAATAGGAATAATAAATGAAAAATCACTTCATTCATCTAATTTCATTTTCATATCTTCTATTGTTGACTACAACGCCCTTTTATCTGATGCCTATTTTACCAACCACACAAATGAATTTCAACATAATGAATCTACCACCAAATTTCCCTTACCCAGTGTATAGTTCATGTAAATATCTATCATTTGGAGGTACTCCATCCATATTTATTGTCTAAAATCCATGTACCTTTTTTTAGAAAGTAAGTTTCAAGCTCTTATGATTTGTAAACACTATAAATTTCGGACCAAATAAGTAATGACACCATGTACTAAAAAACTGGACGATAGTATCCAGCTCCAAATATTTTATTGGGTATTTATTATCATGAAACTATAATTGATATTATCCATAGGAAACAAAATTATCTCCATACATGAGGACACATCCTAGCCCAAATCCTGAAGCATTAAAATTCACCAGATACCCTAGTCCTAATTCTAGAAGAATTAATACGAATGCTAATGTAAGGAAAACATTAAGCTCTAGAAAAGACTTCAAACATTCACCATTCAGTTGGAATGAAACATTATTTTTTGTTAAATTTGTTATTGGAGCCACTTTTTGGGATAATTACAAAAAAAATATTTGTAATAAATATCCAATCCGAAGAAACTACATATATAAAAGGAAATATTTGGACATTTCTATGAGATAACATCCTTTATTTTTCTAGATCCATATGAAAAAAAATTAGAGATTAAATGGCCATGTAAATGTATCCCTTATATTTAAAAACCATAATTTTATAATTTGAAATATAGATAATTATTGTACAAGATTCCTTAACGTGTCTCTAATGTTTTTCATGCTCATATATTGTCCACGAATACATCAACATGTCATCTACAAACATCACCAACAATTAATCTGGATACCATTGAAATATTTGATTCATCAATTCAATAAATATAAATGGTACTTTTTTAATACCAAAAGTAATTACCACATACTCATAATGGGTATATCTATTCTTGAAAGTTGTCTTGGGAATAATTTCCTCCTAAACTCACATTTGGTAACATCTTGATTGTATGTCAATTTTAGAGAACCACTGGGATCCCCACAATAGATCGAATAGATCATTAATTAGTAGAAGTGGATAATGGTTCATTATTATAACTTTATAAATCATTTTATAATCAATACTAAGCTAAAGAGTTCCATTTTACTTTTTGGAAAATAAGTTCACTACTACCCACAAAGATGTGCTTAACCGAATGAACCCTTTTCTTCCCAGTTCTTCCAATTTCAATTATAACTCCCTTAATTCAATTGGTTCCATATTGAAAGTTGAAATGGAAATGTGACTGGTACCTAGAATTGGATAAATCCTAAAATCTACATCTTTTGTGGGTGAAATCCAGGATATTTTTTTTGGAAAACATCAAAAAAACTGATAAAAAACCACCTGAAAATTCTATTATCAATCTCTTCCATTGATTATATAGTCTAAGATACCAAACAGTATGATATTTCACCAAATGTTTGTTCTTATAAGCCCTTTTCTCCCACATTTACATTCCATTATACTATAGAGAGACGCACGACCTCATCCATTGTTGTAAAACTAACACGTGTGTATAATTATCTATGTGATTCTTGACCATTTTCCACAAATCCATAGCAAATATTTTTTTATAAACATACATTTAGTGTATTGAAAAATTCCATATCATCTATACTCAATCAATAATTTTTGAACATGATTTACACATATATTCTCAACATTCTCTTAAAATTGGAGGAGTTTGAAGTTTCAACACAAAAGGCATCATATCAACATTTATTCCCTTCCAATCAATAAAATGATAAGAAATAAAAGTTTTGTGTACACCTGTATAATAAATATTGAATTTGGGATGAATTTAAAATAATTGTACCTCACACTGTTGATGGTACAAACTAATTATCCATAATAACATTCTCATCTCCATGTAACTTCGTGCTTGAGAAACATTGTTCTTTATTTACATATTGATATTTACATAATGGATGAGTAATTATATTCCGAGAATAAATATTCTTAGATCTATTCTGATGATATGAGGTATTATTCTACCCTCATCCTTTCAATGAAAAGTACGTCTTCAACACATGATAATTTTCCCTAACACCTGACCATGGTGCATTATGACAGTAGCCCAGATGATACCCCATCAGGTTGAAATTATGCTATTCTCTAGGTGGTTCTCTATAATATTTCTTCAAGTGCCACAAAGTGACACATTTGAATCGTAATGGATTGTTCTATGGTTTTGGAAGAAGTTTTAAAGATCCAACTATCTTATTATAAACCATTCCACTATATTTGAAATGATATTCCCTCTTCCTATTTCTCCTAGCATTAGAGTTCCCATAGTTTCCAATAGTTATTAAGATCCTCTCTCCACCAGTAGCTCTTGGCATGTCCCTTTCTTTCACCATCTATGTACTGACCATATCTCCATAATTTATTATAGAGATCATGAAATCACATTGTGGGTCACCTACGATAGCCCCAATTAAAAAATTCATGCCTTCAATGATGTATTACCATCAAATTCACATGATTAGAAAACTAAATTGAAAAATTTATCCACCAAACATATCACTGTGAAGCATTAACGATCCATGATAAAAATTATTTTGTTATTGCAATCCAAAATGTGTGAGGATATAAATGGGTTTTAAACAATTCATCAAAATCCTCCCATGTAAGGCATTGGTATAATTTAGCATGCACTCTTAAATCCAACCATTAGTGGGAAAGATCCCGGAGCATATAAATCACCCACATGACTTTAATATATACTGTTTTTCTAAGGAAATTATAGATTCAATTAATTATATTTATCCACACCTCTTACTTATTTAGTTCCATATCACCTCGAAAGACGGATGTATTCAATTTTCTAAAATAATTGGTATGATCCAACTACCTTGTTTCGTCCCTCCTATTACCTCTATATATAGCCTATAAAACATGGAATATACCATGATCTAGATATTGGTTCACAAGTGGTTCAAGAAAAATCATGTTCTATGCAACTTCCAATAGTTGGTTTCTCTAATTCAAATCTGGTTCCATTTTCTATAAACACAAAAAATCCTATATGTCTCACTCTCTAGCAAATAAAGCATTAGAAATTTAAAATTCTACCACATCACAAATATCACAACACGACTATCAAAAATTCCACACATTCCATTTTCAAACAATTTTGAAATTCCAAATTTATTTTGAAAATAAAATAATTTTCAAAATCCCACTAGCATGGCCTTTTAAATATATCTCATTTGAAAAAATATTAAATAATTTTCAAAAAGCCTAATTTTTTCACACAAACATATAAAACTACTCCAAATTAAATATTTAATCCTTTTGGGAAGTCATTTTTAAACATAATTTCATGCAAATCCCATTATCTAAATAAAGAACTCTGAGACACCAAATCCTATAAGTGACTCCAAAAAGCTTATGTAGCCAACTATTGAGTAACATGGAGTTCATCATAAAAATTTCAGATACTTTTTTTATGATCTAAATTTCATGTCCCAACAATCATAATCCTTCGATAAACCAAATATAAAGAATATACCATAATTAATTTCAACTCCAAGGCCATGAAAAATAATTACCAAGTCATGGATCGACCAAGTCTAATATTAATGGTTTGTCAAGGACTGAACAATCTGATACCATTTGTAACATCCCACTTCTGCTCATTGGACTTTGTCGAGGTGGAATTACTACATGGACTTAAGAGGCATATATAAGGTGCCAAAGGCTATGAAAAAATTCCATGGTATTAAATAAAATTTGGGGATTATTTTTACTTTGAGAAATAAAACAACACAACCAAATATTCCATAACAAAAGACCACTACGTTATACAAGATAATAATTTACCAAAACACAATGTTTTACAATTTAAATCATAACCAACCATCACAGTGTATCACGACATAAGATTAAAAAACATCAAAGTACATTATGGAAGGAAAAACCACAAAACCCAAATATTACCTGAAATAACTCCACAGAAGAAAACATGTTCCATACCCCACCTACAAAACACTTCCAAAGTATCATGATTCATTACTACAATACTTTTATAATTTACCTTTTCTAACGTCGTGATGAATAGTATATTCAAAAGGACAAAAAAATGATGCATAAGTGAGAAATGAAACTCAGTAGGTCATCCCTAAATGAATTCCCTATGCATTTGATTAGGATACGACATGTTATCACGTTTTTATAAAAAAAAATTATATAAAACAATTTTACAAAATTTTATTTTAGAATATAAAACAAGATCTATAGTAAATAACATTTCACAACACAACTCATAGTTCCTAAGAAATAAAAACCAAATCAGTTAACCGTTTCTAAAATTCCATGTTGGTATAACACATTCTATTACACAGACCTCCAACACACACTTAACCACACGTGATTTTTTATTACCTTTGATATTGCAACTTCATGTAAATAACACATCCCATTGTTGGTGGTACATCAAGACCAACATCAATATCATTCAAGACATGATAAATAATTTAATTTGAACATATTCGAATCCATATATTACAAACCAATTCAATAAAAATATAATTTTATTAAATGTAATTTTTCTTACATCATAACCAAAATACCATTTTAAAATCATGTTATCATTTTCACCTTCCAGCAAAACTCCCAATTTGAATAGTTCAGTAAACATCCACCAATGAATGTTTCCCTAAATCATTTCTCAACACATTCAAAATTTATATTCATGATAAAAATTATTTTTATACTATGCCTATGAGTTCTAATAAGTGGAGTTGAGAGTGAAACCACCTACCTATAAAATTATGGTGAAAATGAATAATGACAGTAAATCACCAACAAAACCAAGTTGATCCTCAGAAAACAAACCATACATTTTTTCCCAAAATATCAACACTACAATGTATCGGCATGATTGTCATAAAAAAATTAAATCTATAAAAAAAGACATATCTAGGGTTTTAATGAGGTAAAAAAAAGTAGATCTAAAAAAATAATGAAAAACTACTCAAAATGGAAACTTACCAAAGGAATTGGAAATTAATGCACCAAGAAAAGCCTTTTGACCGCATCAGGACAGAAGAAGAAAGCTTCCAGTGCTTTTCAGTAGAAGAAATATCCAGTTATGTCTGAAATATGGGAAAAAGAGAGGACTAGAGGCAGAAAAAAATGATATCAACTTTTTTAGAATATAACTTTTAAACTATGCGCTAAATATGCACCATCCTATTCTTCAAGTAGCACATTTATTGGTTGGAAAACATGGTTACACACTCTATGCACAAATTAAGAAAAATCCCTCTATTCCATATTTCATGGTTTCTCTTGTGTGGTCGCACTATATGGGACAACTATGTGCCACATAGATTCCCTTATTTCACCTTCTATGGTTTCCCATAGGAATTTCATGGTTTCCAAAAACAATGCACCAAAATTTTTTTTAGAACAGTTACAAAAATTATAAAACTATTTTAAACCCTCCCAATCCTCACTTAAACTCATTACATACATTGAAGTCTGAAATAAATTGAAACTTACCTGAAAAAAGGGGTACTATAATCTAGATTTGATAGTTTACTGGAGAGATAAGACTCATTGTGGGATATTGGTACCCTTGTCAGAAGAGAATTTATAGAATGGAAATGTCAAGGAGGAGGGGTGGGATTTAGATTTTAACATTTTTGGGAATTTTAAATTGTTATTCCCTAATATAATATTTTATTATCAGGTATAAAACATTAGTACGAGTTGTTATATTGTGGATAGTTGTAAAACAATTGACCTTAATAATGCAGAAAAAATTAATTACTTTTTTTTGAACCTCAAGTATTTTCTTTATTTGAAAATGTTTTTGGTTTTAATGGAGAATAATGAGAGGCATTTGGTATATTGGTAGGGTATAAAAAAAATTGTGTTGTAGCTAGGCGGGCACAATATGGTGGTAGTGTGTTGTGGTAAAAAAACATTGAGTGGGGAGGGTAATGGTGCATGTGTCGAGGGGGGATTTATGATTGTATCAAGACATATTGGCATGAACACCACCTAGGAAAGGTCATACCATGACCCATAAGGGACAAAAAAATGATGGTATTTTGATATATGTGAATGCCCTATACTTCGATAATGTTTCACAATGACCAATAAGTTCATATCTTGGTTATAATCTTTATTGTAGGGTCATCCCTCATCATGTAAATTTATCTATATAAAAATTAAATTAGATGTCTATAAACTGGATAATATGGAAACTTCACTATGGACCCCTTTATCTCTATAAACTCCATCTACATCAATCCCTACCTAATTTGGATGACCATAGAAGCTTTATTTTGATGTTTCAATATACTCCATCCCCTACTAATTATTAGTTTAATACTTTATGTTCTAGGTAGTATGTAATATTGATTTTAATAATATATATGTCCTAGATGCATCCTTTAAAATTTATGCTATATTTTTTCTATTATAGAATTAAAACCTAACAAATTTGGGGATATTTTTTGGGTTTCAATGGATTTACTATGAATCAAGAAGAATTGCATTGAGGGTGTGCTACATACAACTTATAGTACATGGTCCCTAATTTGTCTTTAATTTTTTATCTAAAATTTTTAGGTTTCAATTCTGTGGTCATAATGAACTAAATGGAACATAAAATAAAAACATAATTAAATATATTGTGGTTTTGTTCCTTATGAAAAACAAGTTATTTCATGATTGATTGGAAAAGGAACAAAGGGATGAATTGAACCATTATCCACCGCGTAATATGATTAATATTTTGAAGAAAATATTAATTTTATTTAGGATACATGAGGCCTTCCCTATGATAAATGATAATACTACAAAGTGAAAGAGTTTTCTCTAGGATGATCTCTGGGCTGAGTAACATGAATGATTTGAAAAATTTTGTTCAAATAAATTAAATATTAATAACATTGAAGTATAATATGGAGTGACTATATGATCAATGCGACACTTGGTTTCAGGGATAGATATGGTTTCCCTAGGTATCACAATTATTTGAAATGGCTGGGATGTAAATTCCCATAGGTTATATATGATTTTATTTTTTTTCTTCTCTAGGTGGTAAAAGTTTTCCCCCATGGTCTAAATTATATGGCTTATGTTTCCTAAGTGGATAAAATGTTCCCAACGATTATAGGAGATTTTTGTTTTATTTATTTGGTGGTGAGTGCATTCCCATAGTTTCTAGATAATTTGAATTAGGTATTTGGTTAAGGAGTGTGTTTCCCGGGGATCAAGATGTCATGAATCATGTTTCTTTGTTTGAGAGTGTGTTCCCTGAAGTTCTATATGGGTTGAATTATGTTAGTAGGTAGTAAATAATATACTTATGGATTTATAGATATGGTAAATTTTTAATATACATTCATCAAAATATAAATGTAGAATTATTCTTCTCAGGAATTACCATAGAACCTATGGGTAAATGATGATTAATTTTTACACATTAGTTATTTATAATTTCATGTAAAGATGCACTTTTATTCTCATTTGATTACTTATTGACATTATTGGTGGTTGCCTATTTAATTTTACTCAAAACGTACTCAGGTATTAATGGAATCTGGATAAGACATCCTGGTTACTAGAAATGATAATGGAAATGCCCCAATGTTCAATGTCTGATTTGGAAATGGGCCAGATGAAGCATGGGAGATGGAACCCATGCTGGAGTAGTTGACAATTTCTAATTTTTTACCTATCAATTTTTTTTTATTTTTTTGGGATTTTCATATTTATGTTCTACCTACGTGTTATCACACATGTGTGAAATACATGTATGTAATTTGTATATTCATTTTAAAATAGCAATGGGTGTATATGCTATTCATGGTCACATGGTGTGATGTATGATATTTAATTTATCTTGATCCATGGGATTTACATTACTCCTACTATCATTGATTACATTGATATGATGGTATAGTCTCTCCTTGTTTCCATAATAATTACTCGCTATTAGTTAGAAGCCACTGGCATATTGGAAGGCATTTACAAGGTTATGTAACCTACCTGGTCTAGTCATTGTGGAGTGATTTGGGCCATGAAAATTACACATTTGGTTTTGTTGACCCACATATGAGTGATATTTTATGAGGAAAATACCACATAACATACAAATTATGAATTTTCCATTTTCAATGTTTTTAGTAAGCATTTCTAGAGGTATATGTTCCTAAAATTTTTTAGTGTTGAAAAAAATTTAGCTATAGATAATAAATATTTAAATTTAATTTAAATTATTTATATATATAAATTTAGTCACCTTATTAAGTTTATATTATATATATTATTTATGAAATTATATAAGACATAATACACACACACATATATCTTTTATAGTATATAAAATAACATTAACTAAAAAATTTAAATAACAAAAAAATCTAAGTAAATTGATATATGCTCGTATATATATATATATAACATTTTCTAGATGTATATATATATATATATATTATATATATGTATTCAATTTGTGTGAAAATAAATAATATATAATTCAATGTATAAATTTTGAATTATGTTATATATAAATATATTTTTCATAGTTTCAAATATATATATACTTGTATATTAATTATATATATATATATATATATTTATGAAAACACTATAACCATATATCAATATGAAAATATGTTTTAAATTTTTAAACTTATATTTTTTATGAAAAATTTAAAAACATATAAAATTGAAAAACTGGTTACGTGTGTCTGTGTATATTATTTAATTATTAATTTTTAATGAAATTGACATAAATAGACACATGTTTACATGTGTGTCAATAATGATATATATATAATACCAATAATATAAAATGAAAATAGATTATTAGAATATAAATTTTTAAGACTATATATATATCTGTAATATTTCAATGAATAATTAAATTATATATAGATATATAAATAATTAGTAAATTTTAAAAATTAAAATATAAGGATAGAATATATTTATATATTAAAAAATTAAATCTATAATTCATAATCAAGCAGTATAAATTAAATTTTGAAAAACATAATAATTAATTTTTATATATGTAATTATATTCTATAAACAATTATATGTTCATACACAGACCAATATAACATAAGGTATTTGTATAAACAAATATATTTATATATTAATGAGTTTATCAATGTAACTATTTGTACAAAATTATACATGTATTTATTAATATATATAAATATATATATGATTGTGTGTGTATGTGTATTTGAAATTGTAAGGGTTGGATGCAATCATTATGTAAGTTTGTTATCTAAATGTTACGTAGATTTAATTATTATGTTAAAATCCACATGGCCTCCCATGGACCATATTTTATTCATATAGGAAAAAATTCTATAATGAAAAAATAAATGAGTGTTTTGGGAACAATTATATGTTCTAAAAACAATAAAAATAGTCTTCTAATAACTTATATATTTTTTTAGTGGTGAAGGGGTTCTGATATCATCATATTTTGTGAAAGAACATATAACGGCCATTACTATTTGTATTTATGTCTAACCACTCAACTTCTTTATCAAATCTATTTAAATTGCACAATACCCCTCCCAAAAATTATCTAATCATCACATTTTATTTTAATGATTTGACTCAAAAAGTGATAATATCATAACGAAATTGATGTTTAATTTTATACATATAAATGTTTTTTTGATGATTCTCACAATTTATTAAAGAAATCTAGTTTCTTTATATATATATATATATATATATAATTTTGTGTGTATTTTTATGTATATATGTATTAATGTTTCCATTTATGTATATTCATTTTTGAAACATATAATAAATCAGTGACACACAAATAGGTCTTCTATGTGTGGGTGTATTTTTGAGTTCATGTACATATTCATTTATATGTACATATTTATTGCAATCATATGTCCTAAAACCCCATATGGGATGGAATTAGGGTGCTAATATATTCTTTTAAAATTTACATTAATCCCATGTTTGTAAGAACACTATTTACCAAATGAAACCATCCAAAAACCCATAAAATCCAATTATTAAAGTAAATGAAATAACATAAGGATTTCACATATTTTACCCCAATGTAGTACATCCAAATAAAATAAAATAATGATGCATTGATCTACTAAAAATTTAATACACAATATTTTGATTACAATGATTTGATAAGGACCACTAGAAATAAATGGGATACTCTCTCTTTCTTCCAAACCACTATATAATTTATGAAATTAATTACAGAATAATTTGATAGGGATGTTACTCCTAATCAATGCAGAAAAAATATTTTAAAAACCTTAAATATTGGGGATTTTATTTATAGATATATCTATTTATTATTCAATTTGAATATTCAATAATTGCAATGAAAAAGTATCTCTAATATAACTTTGATACATTAATCTTATATATCATTTTTTTCATTGTAACACTATTATTGTTTCTGATTTTTCTCTCAAAACATTATTCTTCAATTGATAGTAATTTTTTTCATTATTATACTTAACAACTATCAAACTTTGGAAAAATAAATAACCTAAATTCCATATAAATGTATCCATAATTTGGATAAACAAATTCATAATTTCTTATAATATAAAAATCAATGCCTTATGGTGGTGATTTTTTCCCAAAAACATTTTATCAACACTTATTTCTAAATATTATCTCATTGTTTGAATTAAATCATTAAAAATCCTGAGTTTGATATCTCTTGATATTGATTGTTACAATGTGTTATGATTTGACACTACTTATTAGAACATGACATTTCGTCTGCCAATATTCCAGGTATTATAACATTATTGCATCAGTTAAAATAAAATATCTCACTCCCACTAACATTATTTCCTTCAATGAATCATGTTATAACAAACATAAAGATTTCATCATTATTTATTACATTACATAACAATATGTCCATTGTGAAATTTAATTATGGCAAGATCCTTCAGCCATAAAATCTAGTAGTTCACAATATCTTCAACCTCAAACCCCACCATGGTGTAGAATCTATTATCCATGGTGTTATATTATATCTATAATTACCTAAATTCAAAAAATAATTTGGCACGAATGTTTATATTATTGAATTTTCCCCTTTGACAACCAAGATTTCTAAAAAGTATCTATTAAATAGACTAAAAATTATCAAATATTGAAAAAAATTTAAATTTTTTAATGTAAGATATTTTATAAAAATATAACCAATTTTGTTCATCATTGAAAAACCTACTCATTTAAGAGAGTTGAATAACCATGGTCCTAACATTATCCAGCTTACGGGTTGTTAAATGTTATTTGTAAAATTTATGACTTCTAGTATCCAATAAAATTCATTTATAAAAATATCTTTATAATATATCATATTTTATTTGATCAATGGTAAATTTAGAAAGAAATTTTTGATGAAATAATTCTATAATTACCCCAAAAATAAATCTGTATTTAAAAATTTATTTCTAATAAATACATATATCATCAACCATCTTTCATTCTTATTCCCATACCCCACATCTTCACATTACTCTTATATAACATCAAACCATGATTTGTAGATTATATACTTTTAATTATGATAGAATAATTTAGATTTCACTATTCAAACTAATGTTATACAGTAAATCATTAAAATATCCCTTTATAGAACTTATCAATGATTGAAGCTATAGACCCAATTTTTTCATACTAATCTCAAATTATTGATAATTGAATTTATAATTGTAAATAATGAATAACAAAATCCATTTATTAATAATTTAATAACTTATTCCTCTAATTAAATACCAAACTCTATGCTCTAATTTGGAAAATTTATTTTACAATGATAAACATTATTAAGAAATAAATTTTTAGGGGAGAGGGGAATACATAAAACTTCTTTAGGATTTTTGAGGAGGTTGAAAACCAAGTTAAAAATTATGTTTCTAAAAAAATGTGTGGATAATGGATTAGTGAATGTAAATAATTTTTTTTAAGTTTACCAATTTATTCTACCTTAGTAATTCATTTATCTCTATTTTAAATTACAAAATGTTACAATGTATGCGAGATTATTTAGCCACTGATAATTAAATAGAAATTTTTTATCAAATTATATCACTATTGAAAAATGTATTTGTATATAAAGATACTCTAATTATATATTGTACCATATATAGTTAGTACATGGTTTATTCATTAAAATATATAACACATCAGTTCTTCTAATAAGTCTTCTCTCATTGTTGTTTGTAATTTAACATGTTTATTTTTATCCAATAAATAAGGCTCTACTACTTATATATTTTCAGTCTACAGTATCTCAAACATATTCTATATCTTAATATCCATTATTCTTCTTTTCTCCAATAAAATATATAAAACCACAATTATGTTTATATTGAACATACCAATTGATTAATTTTATTAAAGTGAAATTTTATTCATTCAGAATACATTAAAAAATAATAGAAAAAAATTTAACTAATAAATATATTTTATATGAGTATTAACTATAAAAAGATTCGTGTTTTTCTAAAATATAATGTCTGATCCATATCTTTTCCTTTTTCATTAGATACTTTATTAGTTATCTATTATTATATTATCTTTCTTAATTAATTCTATAAGGTGGCTATAATAAAAAAAAGACCTCTATTGAATTATAGATTCCTAAAATAATAGTCCAAACAATCATATTAGTGAAATATTTCTTTCTTCAATACATTTAAATATTTTTTCAATTGAAATATATTTCATTCATCATTAGTAATTATATACCTATAGGGTTATTTTTTATAGTCTACATCCTAGATAACTCAATTCATGAATTCCATACTCACATAAAATTAAAATATTTTCAATACACTTTGTACAAAATGTATATTAGCTAATGTATAATCATCACGGAAAAATCATCCTCTATATATTTTTTATTATTTTGAGAATATAATTAGTAATATAGTGTATCTTTATTCTTAATGACAATAAAATTCACTTCATTATTATCTTTGAAAAACCAATTTGATTGAATAAATTTGTGTTCATTTATCCCTTTAATAAGCTTCCATGTTTTTTTATATAAATTATCCAACTCATTATTTAAGGTCATTAAACCTAATTTTTAGAATTTTTCTTCTTCAAATGTTTATGTTTCCTCTAGTGATAATAGATAAGGGTATTCAAAATTTCTCAATCCTTAGGTTTTTATTAGATTTTTATTATATCAAATAATATATATTTCCTAATTTTACCAACTTTCTTATTCTATTGAGAAACTAAATAACTCTCTATAGAACCAATATCATCTTCAGATTCAACCTTTATGCCATCCTCAAGAAATGTTGTTTGATATCCTCCATAATTTTCATCACAATTTTACTCTAACTAAAAACATACTTATTATTTGGATTTCTATAATGTTGTTACATATTTTCATCAACTAAATTAGTATCATTTCATTCTATAAATTTATTATATATTTTATTGATTAACTTATATGTCAACTCATTAAAGAATATCTCTATTTTTTTGAATTTATAATTTACCCTAAAGAACTCCAAATTGTTTTAATTATTTTCCTTAAATACCATATCTTGTTTGTTTTCTCTTCTCATTTTATAATTCTAAATAACTATTTATATTATACACATCATCTATAAAAATATCCTTCCATAAAATCCGTTGAATATTACACTTATTTCGTAATATTTGTTTTCATATTGTTCACCACTTAGTTTAACATTTCATCAAGATAATTTTAATAATATTTTTTGATAAATTAACTTTCATGTCTTATTCCATATTTTATAGGATAATTATATGCCTAAATTGTGGTGAATTCTATTTCATTTTATTATTCTAATACCTTTATCAACATCAAAATTTTATTTTCAACCTTCCTACGAAACCTTTTCTTGTATTCAAAAAATTCTATTTGGGTTTTGAAAAAACTAATACATCACATACTACAATAATAAAAAAATCACATGATATTTATTTATCTATTTATATATTTATGTTTCATTATACCACTCATATTAGTATATATGTTTTTAAGTATATTTTCGTAACTATTTTCCTAACAAATTCATGGATTTTACACCATCTTTAATCTAATATAATATTAATAAGACTTTTCTCAATCCCCATTATGACGTGAAATATAAATTAACAATTTATGATTTGAGACATTTTCCTTTATATGATATTGATTTTTTGTAATACTATTAAATTATATACTATAATCCTCTTTTATTTTTAGAAACCAAGAGTCCTTATTATCCACAAGATAAATATTTCAAATTTTCATCAATACTTGAATTAATGAGTTTTAATATTTATCTATCATCACTAATCCCTTTTTATTAAATCTATATCAAACTCCTAAGAATCATATATAACATGGAGAACTAATTATTTTGAAATCATTCCACACAAAATACCGTTATGTTATTTAATAGATATAAAAAAAATCCTTATTTTAAATTATTCTTTGATTTTATATGCTATAGTATTTTTAAAATGAAGTGTCACATCAACACAACCATTCACATTTTTAAATAATATTTTATTCCCTATCATGTAGGATGAAGAAAAAATATTAAGAATCTATTAATTCTATACATTATTACCATTATCAAGGTAACTAAAATGATATATTTATATATGTTCTTTTTTTATTTCCATGAAAAATAGGGTTGAGTTGAGACATAGTAATGTATCTCCTCATATTTCCTATCATGGTAAGTGTAGTAATTCTCCACATGTTTTCATGGAGTCAAATAATTCATAGTTTAATATGATCAGTTACTTAATAACTATTTTTTTGATCCACCAATATATCTATGTATGTACCTTCCTCTCCAATAGCAACAATTTTTTTCCAAAGTAAGAGTAACACAAGATTACAATTGAAAACATTTATTATTTCTAATGTATGTTATGTTCTCATTATAGTGTTTTGGATTTAAATTGATTTAGCTACTAAATAACTATTTGATTCATTTAAATAGGTCATATGCTTATTCTTTTGTCCACAAAATTATTACCTCATTATGGGGTGGGGGATTTATTTCTATCAATTCACATACTAATAAATTTTGAATAAATGTTTTGATTTTGAAAATCATTGATGATTGAGATTGAACCCTAATGTTTTTATTTTTTTTCTTATCCCTGCTTAATTACATTGAATCATATGATTATATATTAAATCATTTATATTGTTTACCAATTTTATTTTTACTTTCATTAGTCAAAAACATAAATATACTCCTTCTGCCTATTTTTTCTCTCTCTTTTAACTTTCAATCTCTGAATTTCACAAACTGTTTATTCATTTTTGAAAACTCCAACTGATTCAAAATTAATTATTTTATTTAATCCAACCAATTATTCAGTCATAAATATAACTTTTTAGCTCTCTTATGAGTATAATTATTTATTTCATTTATTGTCTCAGTTTGATTCATTATTTTTTATTTATAATCAGCAATTTCTATTATATTTTCTTATATAATATTTTTCTGAAACAAAACATTTATATCCATGTGATTTGACATATTATTTGGTAAACATAGTCTGATTAATCCTTTATTGAACATCAAATTTTCATATATTTCATTGTTTTTATTACATGAGCCTTGACCACCCCATTAATCTACACATTTTCCCCCCAAAAAATTTTTGAATGATATAATTATTCATTTTCAAATTGGTTCATCCCAACCATATTGATAATATTATCCCTTAAATTTTATTTTAAATTAGATTAACTTTCCTTAATGTAAACAATATCATCAACTTCTTCTTTTCAAACCAAAATTTTCCAATTAAACTTTTTTATTGACATTTTTAAGAATTGATGTGACACATAATTGGAAATTTTCTTTACTCATGTTTTGAAAATTATCCTCACTATCATTAATTTAATTAATTATTTTACACCATGTTGTAATGTTTCAAACCTTTATCTATTTTAAATATTTTTTTAATCATATATTTTTGTCAAATCTTCACTTTACACTGAATTTTATATAAACAATTGATTTGAATAAATCACTCACATATTCCTCCTATAATACACCATGGTTGAAGTAAATTTTTCCATGTTGTTGAGTTGAATATTATTGGATTGGTGGTTCATCATACCTTATATCTTCACGCACATCCCATAAATTTCTAATCTATTTTTTCTTATCATCAAATGATAGATCTTTAAAATATATTTCTCTACGAGATGATAATATTAGATTATAAAAAGATAAAATTAATATTATAATTTTTTTACAATATTGACAGGGATTATATCATAAGAAATACTATTAATGGATGGAATATCCTCATTAATTTATCTAAATATACAATTAATTATATTGATTGGATATATCTTCAAATTATTGAGCATACGTTTCCTCACATAAAATATTATTTCATTAAATTTTATATCTTCACAATAGTTATTTTCAAACATATCCCAAACAGATTTAGAGGTTCGTAATATGATAAAATTCACATGGAGATAATTTAATAATGTTTTAAAAAATTCTTTCATTCCTTTACATTAGTATTTGGACACTTCTTATCTTTCATAATGAATGACATCTTAGAAGGATCAATCACATGTATTCTATATATAATAAAAATTGAAACCTTGATCCTTAGAGGCTCCAGGTTCTATCTCATATTTATTTTCAAAATATATTAATTCTAACCCAATAAGAGAGTAACTCATTTCATTGTAATAATTTTTTTTATATTTATCGATATCATATTATTTATTCTCATAATAATCCCCCTTTGGGATATGATATCACTTATTGAAACCATAAATAGCCAAACCCCTAAATTAGGTCATTGGGAATAAATGTATTATTTTTTTATAATAAAAAAACATGATCCCATGTTGGAATCAATGATATGAAATAGGTAAAAAAATCCATGTAACAATACCATCAATATATGAGGGTAAATGGGTTGACATGATCATTTTCTTTGGTTCATGAGAAATTTCTATATGCAAAGAGCATAAATCAATGATGTTTTGATATGCCAACAAAACAACTAAGAACTATTAAAAATAAAATGATAGTTATGAATAACTACTAAAAAGGTTCACTACCTCGTTACTTATATCCACACCCATCATCAAGAATAGTACTTTAGGATAATTTGTCTTGAAACATGCATACAAGAAACATTAAAATAATATTTCTCAGATATTGTGAATTATTAATTTATTCGCATCATCTATATATTTTTAGGAATCAATCAAAATATTTAATAAATTTTCTAATAATAGTATACAAAAAATCACTTCTATATGAATTTCTCTGTCAGAATCTATTACATTATTTTTCTCAATATCTCTAATATTCGTTAATAATAGATCTTATTTTTTCATATATATTTTCCTCTAATGAAAAATAATTTTCATATTTTATTATCCATATAACCAACCTTCTTGGTTGAATACATTTTCTTGATAAAAAAATCTTCCCATATTAGAAAAATATAACATTATATATATTCTTTTTTACGAGAACATGATGTAATGCCAATTGTTGGGTGTAGTGAGATTTTTTTATTGAATCTTCTATTTTTTTATTTGAATTTACAATGTCCAATATTGAGCTTTACATCTCTAAATAGTCTTTGGCCTAATGGTTCTTGATAGAACATTACATGATATTGTAGAACCTCTATTCCTCCAATAATCCATGGCCCTATATTGTGATGTTAATGTGAAAGAAAAAACATTGAACCATACATTATGAATCCAACCTTTTATCGATCATAGTTTAAGGATTCACCTCAGTACACTATATTAATAGTAGATCGAACAGTTATCTATAAGACCTCATGTTATCGTCCATTTATTCCAAAGTATGCTTACTAGTAGTTAATGTTTAAGATGGGACTATGAGGAGACTACCCCTTTATATTGGAGTGGTAAAAAATAAAGATAAAATCAATAATAATAAACATAAAAGTCTGCTGAAAGGATAAATAAACTAAAGATTCTACAATAATATGAAATTTAACAATGACATCATAAACCACATCATATATACAAAAATGATATCCCACATTGAACATGACTCATAAAATATAAATGTAGATCAACCTAATAGAGATCATATTACCAATTATCCTAGGTTGAATCCCATGAAATATTCTTATCCTAGAGGAGTTATAACTGAAATAAAAAATAAAATAAAGTATTTTTATCCCAAGGTCCATTCCCTATATCCAACATACCTACTTCTACTTGTGCTATTGTTTCAATGAGAATATATCTATTACCGTGATACCATGAAAATGTAGGCTCCATATCCTTGTCATCCACAACAAATATTAACTATTTCAGTCATTATCTCTTTTATTTTAATTAGATGATTTAGTCTTCTGTAATCATATGCTGTTAGGGTACAATTAGTCCCATGAGGGGAAGTATGACATCATTAACTATGTTCAAATACTAAATTTTCTAGTACATATGTTTACCACCTAAACTTAGCATTAAAATTTTACATAACATAACATCATTAAAACCTGTAAACCATAATTTATTTTATAAATTTATAGAAACTTATTCAAAAACCTACTCCATGTCATATAGCCCTTGTCCTTAGAGCATTAATCTATCACCACAATCACATTTGTAAAACACCTTGTCCTTGATTCTAAACAAAATACATGGAAATACATATTCTTGAATCTATTAAATATATATGTAACTAATTTGTCACCATTGTAATACATATTTTTGGAATTTTACGTCCACTAATATCATCTATATTTGTGGAATACCATGTCTACAAATCCCATACATATTAATGATTCTCCATGCCCACCAATCTCATTGATATCTTTGGAGCACCCTAAAAACCAATATATCTTTTTCTATGAAATTACTTGTAAACTAATCTCATCTTTAAATGTGGAAATACAAGTCCTCAAATCTCATCCATATCTATGAAAATACATGTAAACATTCAAACAATAGATTTTGATAATAATGTCTAACATCATAAACCACACAAAAATCATCTGTTCTGGGATCCAAAGTCTATCATAAAAACCATGACATCATTTACTAATTTGAAATGTTTGATATATTTAACCTTTTAACATAATATGATATCAATGATTCTCACTTTCAACATTAATACTTTACTAAGGTCTAGGAAAATTAGATAAAATAAACGTAACTCGGGATGAATGAACCCCCTTGACCATCCAAATTTTCATAGATCCTTCTGGATTGCACATCAGTTTGAGGTGTAGTTAACACCAAAAAGAATATATAATAAACCATTCATACATATATTGTCCAACTATCTATGGGAACCAACTGGGTTCCTTTATGTAAGTACATAACTAAAAAATCACTTTAGTAATACATGAAACTAGTATGCAAGAGGTTTCATCCCTAAAGGGATGTTTGGTCAAGCCTAAACTGTCATCCTTATGCCCATGTAAGAATGGACACATTTCCCACAAACCATTATCAAGCATCTAACACTTGAGTACAAGTGAAAAGGGTTAAACCAAAAAAGAGAGGCATACTCAATCCCATCCTCTTTCCAAGACACCCATGGATATAGTGAACACCAAATATATCTTGAAAATTTACTCATAACTTAGTCCCACTAATTTGGAACCGTCCCATTTAAATAGTAATTATGGGGTCCATAAAACCCAATAATTGTCCTATAATCATTATGATGAACGTATCATTAGCCTTATACCCTAAATCACTACCAAGAGATAACTGGATTATATTATTGGAAGAATTACTCATTTTCACAATTTACTCACACCAATCCACCTCTTAGAAATACTTTAAATTCCATAGGGCTCCATCAGAAGGATCAAAGTGAAAAATATCAAAATGCATTCCCTCTGTTTTCACATTTGACTATGGGAAGAAAAGTCACCCAAAAGCCTCAAAAGGGTAATAAAGGGTTATTACATGGCATGTAACCCTAGTATATGATGTGTACTCTAAAATTACCATCTTTTCCATTTACATATACATGGACTAGGGTTACTTTGGGTCGTTCTACATACTACTTTATGACTAGGGAATACATTGGGTATAACAGTTTACTATTACATAGTCATGTCCCCCTTATATTGGGTGTCAACCATTGTACTTTCACACACGTACATGTCCCACTATAAGGTGTGTAGTTTGAGTATACGACTTGTAGTTCATGAAACACCATCATCCCAACTACTCGACCACATATCCATGTACCACTAAAATGTGTGTACTCCAAGTATATGGAATTTAGTTCCAAAATAAACATCTTATATAAAATGAAAGAACACATGAAATAAGTTCTTAAAACAATACAATGTTTATTTAGGATTTCTAAATTAGAAAACTCTATGAATCTCCCAAGACCCTTGTTTTCTATTTAGACTAGATCGACCATAATGTCTCATTATAAAAAATAAAAGGGATTTAAAAACAAAAAAATAAAAAATGTTTATAGAGGCGTAATATTCATAAAATAGTATACCTCATGGAAACAACATTGTCCATTCTAGTCCAAAACCACTCCGCGATGTTGTAACACCTTAACATGGTCAACTGTTTTCATGGATGGTGTCTGGAACCACCACCCCTCCTCCTTTTTTCCATTAATCATGTGGATGGTTGGAGGAGTTCCCCCTTATTACATTTGTTTGTTAAAAATGTTGGGGGGTGTTGTGGTGGTGTTTTAATTAATTAACTATTTATTTAAATTATTTAACTGAACATTTTAAAGAGTCATCCCATGTCAAAGATGTCACAACCCATCCCCCATGGCCCGTATCCTGACTACCCCAAGCCCATATTCCATAGGCCAGGGGTTGGTGACTAGCACTAAAATCATAAATCCCTAAACTGGGATGGAATTACCTTTATAACTGTAAAAAAACACATCAGAGTACACAACTAGAAGCAAAACACTGAGTAAAACTGTATACAAAAGAAGTGCTGGAAAGTAAAAGGGGCTAGAAATACCAGCCCAACTAGAAAGTACAAGTACAAATGAATGCATGTACAATTGAAGAAAAGTAAAGCAGCTACGGGGTCATCCTCCGGGGTTCCTACCTGATGGGTAGGTACATATGGCTTCCTCATCACTCCATGTTCATCCGTCTTCTCCGTGTACCGTCACACCGAGTGGTCCACCTCTGGGTACCGTCCATTCCTGATACTCTCTGCCACAATCAATGATGTCCGACGTCTACAGCCACCACTACGAGGTGCAGGCATAGCCCATGCATGGGTGAGTATAATGATACTCAGCAGGGACCCCGGGACTCTCAAGGTCTCACGAAATCCAACAAGGATAATCCACAAAGTATGAAATTAACGGATAACCATTACTTAGGTATATTCTCATACATATACCTAATTTATCTAGTAACCCATCTTAATCGTAAAGAAAACACAAAATTCAATGACTCAGCTCAAACCAGGATTTTTATAAATCGGATCCCTCAGCTGCTGGAGAACTCCTCCTTTATCGAGTACAGTGGGCCAGCCTCATCACATAGAGGCGCTTCTTAGTAACTTGGACTACTGAGTACTCCTCATGTCGTGTACCGTGGATCTACTATGATCACACAATGGTGCTCTCCATCGTGGGTATGCTGCACTCACATAGAGGCACTTCCCTTGTAGCCTACGGAGGTACTCCACTTGTCGAGTACCATGGGTCTGCCACGACCACACAAAGGCGCCCCCTACCATTGGTCTGTCGTACTCACATAGAGGTGAACCCCACTAGGATAGTTGAATCAATCCGAGTCAAATATGTCAAAAGTTGTCAAGTCTCACCCACAGGGGCACCAGGTATGGTGTCGAGCAAGGCGTAGGGGTGCTGGGCCGGCCGCGGCAGGGTCCGAGTAGGCATCGGGGGTGTCGGCACGATGCCAGGAAGGGTGCGGCGATGCCAGTAGGGTGCGGGGTCACCGACAGGGCACGTCATGGCACTAGAGGGCCACGGGCAGGCGGTCCGTGTGCCAGGTAGGGCCCTGGGTGGCCGCGGGTAGGCGTCACATGCCCCAGGCAGGGCGTCGGGAGGCTGTGGGCAGGCGTGGCACACGCCGGGAAGGGTGTCAGGAGGCAGGAGGTTTACGGTCCGGGCGTCGCTCTGGCCAACAATGGTCAGATGGAAGCTTCAGTGTGCCACGGGGGATGCCCAATTCACGGAGGCCGTGGGTTGCGATTCCTTCTTCATTTCCACCTTCTTCATCGTCGCCTCATCGCCATGTCGTAGAATGCCACACGATAGAAGAATCGACAGATGATGTCGGGTAGCGATGCCTTCTTCATGGGCCCGCATCCTCCAAGATTAAAGTGAAATCAATTGGTTCATAGATATATTAAAGATGGACATCAATTATTTATAACCACACAAAAATTTCTTTTCAAACAATGACGAGAAAATAAAAAGGATAAAACACAAGGTAAAACCCCTACCTATTGTTCGTCGATCGATGTTTGTCATTCGTTGATGGTGTTGCAAAAAGAAGATGATGTAGTTTGTCTTTCACCGCATTCATCATGCACTCCCAACCCTAAGCTGTGTCAGCCGGGGAAGACACTCCACGTTGGTAGGATCCGAGGAAGGAAGTTGATGAATGTTGTTGGTGGCGTTCTTCACGTTCTTCATTATTCTTTGGGAGAACTTCATTTTTCCCTATCTCTCCTCTGAAGCTCCCACCAAATGAGAATCGTCAATCAAAAAATAATATAAGTTATCTACTATTTTTTTGGAACGACAATTTCAGAATGGTTGAATAAATTAAATGGATCCCCTTAATAAATTTCATGCATTGGCACAATTGATTAATGGGGTGTTAAAAAGGCTCCCCTTAATTAAATTACAGGCATTGGTGCAATTAGTTAAATGGGAAAGGTGGCACCAATTAATGGTAGAGGAGGTCAAGAGACTCCCACCTCATTAATGAGGGGAGTTGGGAGATTTTCCTCCCACCCATTAATTGGGGGGGGGGGGGGTTAGTCTTGTGTGGTCCCCACAACTTAACCTATCACCGGAGGTTATGGTCGGGTGGGCCCCACCTCTATAATCTCACATGGGAGGTTGGGGTGTGGCGGTGCCACATCCTACTCCCAGGTAGAGGTTTTATCCAATAACCACTCACACTAATGGCAACTAAAAAATAAAATAAAGTGTTGTATACTTTATTTTATTATATTTTCTTTATAAAAATACAAAAACTAACTTTTATCCTCGACAATCCACCGTCGAGGTGAAAGTCTTCGTAAGCGAATAACGATGATGTGAGTTTAACAGTGCCCTCAGATTTCAGTTTCAAGCACCGGTTCAAAAGTTATAAAAACCCACTCGTACGTTTACTGAATGTAACAAAAAAAACTTATGAAATTGATTCTGTGAACACCGGGCCTTAGAATCAAGTGCCATAAAAAATCATGGACTCACAAAAATCCCATGAATTTTTTTAAAAAAATTTCCATATAATAACTAGGTCTTTACATTCTCCCCACCTCAGGGATTTACGTCCCTATAATCTACAACTCGAACTATGGGAACAAATGGGGTTACTGAGCACAAATCTGAACCTCCTGCTCCCATGTTCTCTCCTGTATGTTCTCGTTCTACCAAGGAATGCGCACTAGAAGTATCTACCGTCCATGTAGGACCCTCTCCTGTTGATCCTCAATCTCTACTAGACCTTCCATTAAAGTCACCCCATCATCGACGTCCAACTCTACATGGTAGATGATGTGGGAAGGGTCGTGAAAGTATCTCCTCAGCTGAGATACGTGAAAGAGGTCATGAACCCGGTGAAAGATGAGGTGGAAGAGCTAAGCAGTATGCCACCCTGCTTACTCTACTGAGGACCTAGAATGGTCTGATGAATCTCAGAGATAACTTTCAGCCTCAGCCAAATATCTGTAGACCACGTCGAGGTGAGACTCAAAGGAAGACGTTGTCACCATCCTCGAACTCCAGAAGTCTCCATCTCATGTCATCATATGACTTCTGTATACTCTGTGTAGTCTTCATCCGCTCATAGATGATCTTCACCTTCTCCATAGTAGGTCGTACCATCTCTAGTCCCACTAGTGCTGACTCCCCAGGGTCAGTCCGGTACAAGGGTGATCTGCAAGGTCGCCCGTACATGGATTCAAAATCTTCTATCCCTATGGTGGAGTGATAACTGTTGTTGTATTCAAACACCACAAAAGGCAAGTGATCCTCCAAACTGTGATCGAAGTCGAGGACACATGCACATAGTATTTCCTTGAGAGTCTGAATGGTCCGCTCTGTCTGACCATCCGTCTGAGGATGGAAGGTGGTGCTCAAGTGAAGCAGTGTGCCGAAAGCTTCCTACAACCCCTTCAATATCCTAGAAGTAAATTGTGTGTCACGATCAGAGATAATCAACGAAGGTACTCCATCTAAATGCACAATCTATTTCACATAGAGGCGTCCCAAGATTTCTACTATACCCGACTCTCTGATCGGTAGGAAGTGGTCCGACTTGGTGAGTCGGTCGACGATCACCCCAATAGAGTTGTGACCCATGGATCTATGTGGAAGACCCATCATGAAGTCCATGGATATCCCATCCCACTTCTACTCTGTAAACTCTAAGGGGTGAACCAATAATGATGGTACCTAGTGTTATGCCTTCACTTGTTGACAAGTGAGGCACCGTCAGACAAACTCTGCTACTATCTTTTTCATACCTGGCCACTAGTGTTGTCGTTGAAGGTCCTGGTATATCTTCGCCACTCTTGGATGTACCGCTAGAGGGGATGTGTTGAACTCCCTCAACAATTCCTCTTGAAGTGCTACTGGTACAGTGGTACGTCCTCTAAAAAAGATGACGTGCTCCCCACCTTCATAAAATTCATCAGGTGCATGCCCTGTGGATATCTGAGCACATTGTGTCTCACAGTTAGCATCCCCATGCTGTGCCTCCTTGAATCATAGAAGATGTGGGGGAGTGACTGTAAGAGACTATAGGGATGCTGCTCCATTTCAATCCACAAAGATATCTGTAAAGTAGCCAGCTGCTCTGTCACCACTTCTAGCAGTTGTATACCAGTCCCCCTGCTGAGTGCGGCCGTAACAAAATTTCCCTTTCCAGGAGTATAGAATATCTCGAAGTCATAGACCTGGAGGAACTCAAGCTATCACTACTCTCTCAGGTTCATGTCCTTCTGAGAGAAGATATACCTGAGAATCTTGTGACCAGAGTACATGGTAAAATGCTCCCCCATCAGATAGTTCCACCACATCTTTCAAGATAACAACATTACTACTAACTCCAGTTCATGGGTATCATTGTTTTTCTGATGTTGTCTTAGCTGCCGAGAACCATAAGAAATCACTTCTTGTTCCTGCATCGAGACACACTCGAGTCTGTTCCCTGATGCGTCACAGTAGACTACATACCCTATGCCCTCCTCCTGAAGCCTCAAGATGGTGGGAACTAGTCAGCCTCTGCCTCAACTTTTGAAATCCTTGTTGGCATCTCTTCGACCACATGAAGGGTTGCCCATTCTTCGTCAAGGCTGATAGTGGTGCTGACACTCTGGAGATGTCTGGAATGAACCTCCGATACTATCCATCCAAACCTAGGAAACTACGTACCTCCATCACACTCTTGGGTGGATGCCAAGAAAGTACCACCCCAATCTTCACTGGACCCACTACAACTCCCACCTCTGAGATGAAATGTCCCATGAAGTGAAACTCCCGAATCCAAAATTGGCACTTCGAGAGTTCACCATAAAGCTTGTGCTCTCGGAGTGTGTCTAGTACTACCTGCAAATGGTAGGTATGCTCCTCCTCAGTAGTCGAGTAGATCGGAATGTCTTCGATGAAGACTACGACAAAGCGATCAAGGTAAGGATGGAAGATCTTGTTCATGAGACTCAGGAACACTACTGAAGCATTGGTTATACCAAAGTGCTGAACCAAGAAATCATAGTGGCCGTAACAACATCTGAAGGCCATCTTTCACACATCCTCATCTCAAACACTGAGATATTGATAGCCAAATATGAGGTTTATATTCGAGAACCACCGTGCTCCTTTTATCTGGTCAAAGAGGTAGTCAATCCTCAGGATTTGTTACTTGTTTTTTACGGTCACCTGACTCAGGTGAAGGTAGTCGAAAAAGGGCCTCAAGCTCCCATCCACTTTCTTGGAGAACAGAATCGGGGATGCCCAGGGAGAAACAATGGGCCAGATGAATCTCGTCCCCTGCAAGTCCTCTTGTTGTACCCTCAGCTCACAAATCTCAACAGGAGCCATCCGACATGCTGGAGTAGATATCGGTGTCGTCCTAGGGTAAAAGTCAATGTAGAAGTCCACCTCTCTGTGGGGAGGTAGTCCTGGATCATTTTCTGGGAAAACATCCGCGTACTGGTCCACCACTATAGGATAAGTTGGACTCTCCACATCAACTACTCAGAGGGTAAGGCAAGCCAAATGGTGAGTGATCGGCTGCACCCTCCTCTGAGTAAGTCCGTCCTGTGCTGCAAGGGATCCCTTCTCACTGGTGAAGTTAAACCTGGTCCCATCCATGTGTACACACCACAATTTTTTCCTAATACAGTCGATCTGAGCATGGACTGTAGATAACCATTCCATACCCAAAATGACGTTGTAAAGCCTTGATGCCGCTACGAGGAGATCCCAGTTGAATCTATCTCCTCCTAGAGTAATCTCACACTTCCGAAAGTAGTGTGTAATTGTCGATCTTCCTCCCATAAGAGTCTCTAGCTGTAAGGATCGAGCCAACAGCTCTGTAGGAATCTCTGAGCTCCAAATAAGTGTAGTGGAAATGAAAGTGTGATAGCCACTTGTGTCTAAAAGAACTACAACTAACATGGAGTAGGCATAGATCATACCTCGAATCATCTCTGGAGCACTGTGAGCATAGGGATCATCTTCCTGAAGCTGGGCTATCCCCTATCCACCCTCTCTCTATGGTTGGGGTGGGCCTACTAGTGGTGGTGGTGGTGGTAACACCTCGTAATGTCTTCCACCGCCAAATGAACATCCATCTCCACTTCCACGTCCGCCTCCTCCCTGCGGACTGCCTCATTCAAACCTCTGACACTGTCTATGAGGTCCCTCAACTTTTTAATGATCATCTATACGGTGGGTCGGACAGTCACAAGCCATGTGGCCCTTCTCACCGCATGAGAAACACCATCCTCTCCTGGAATGTCTGGATCTGTCTCCACTCCGGGTGCCCCGCACAACCGATTATCAGTCGTGAGGTCATCCACCTTTAGGTCTGGTCCTCTTGGACCACTGTGACATCTATCTATTGCTTGCTACAGAATACTTTGCTTCATGTCGGCTAGTAGTGGGTCTCACTGCTGGTGACTGCTTAGTAAGGAAAATATCCACAAAGAGGGCTCTCTCTAGAACCCCCTTCTGCGTCGGGATGCTGAGAGAGATCATCAAAGCTCTGATATCTCACCTGAGCCCCTGATCAAAGACCCATTCCCTAAATAATGGGTCTGTACCATATCTAAGGAGTTGCGTGAGAGGTCGGTGGACCTCGATGAGTACTGCGCCACCATCATGCTACCCTGTTGTAGATGTAGTAGCTTCTGTATCTGCACTGTACAAAGGGTGGCTGGTAAACAATCCGCCCTCAATAGGCTCTCGAAGACTACCCATAGTAGGGTCTCCTTATCATGCACCTAGAGAATCAGGCTCCACCATCTGCCTACTGCTTCCTGAAGGAGACTCATGGAAAGGATCACCATGAAATCTGCTGGTGTCCTTAGTAGCCTGAAAACTCTCACCACAACCTCCAGCCAATCCTCAGCCGCATGTGGGTCCATCTCTCCCCTGAATGTGGGTGGACTCTGGCGCTGGAACTCATGAAATGTGATCAAGTAGTGTGCATTGTCTGCTACTGGGGCTTGTGGCATTGGGGTCCCAATGGTAAGTAGTACCACTGGTGCCTCCGCTGGTAAAGGGACCTGCACTGAGGCCTAGTTTCTCTATGGGATGTCAGTACATACGACTCACGGGGATATAACTGGTCATCCACAAGGAGGCATCCTGAAAGAAACATATGTGACACGGTCAAAAGATTATACCTGTTGAGCTGACCTGGTTGAGCTAACTTAAAAAAAACTTTTTAAAACAGACAGGCAATCAGTGTATTCGTGCACTGAGTTTGAAATTTGAAGTCAGGGTCCTGATGTATGTATACGTTGGCCGTCTGCAGAAACACTAGACTCCCTGAACTGAAAACCACACTTAGTACCTTTAACACAATTGCTTCACAGAAAATAAAGATCATAGTTCTATATTTTGTGGTATAACCGATACATATGATACCAATTTGTCGTGACCCGTCACCCTGGGCTCGTATCGTGACTACCTGAAGCCCACCTTCCAGAGGCCTGGGGCTAGAGACTGGCACCAAAGGCGTAAATCCATAAACTGGGAAGGCATTAACTTTAAAACGTTAAACCAACACATCATAGTAGACAACTGAAAGCAAAACACTAAATAAAACTGTATACAAAAGAAGTGATGGAATGTTAAAAGGGCCGGAAATACAAGCCCAACAGGAAAGTACAAGTACAACTAAAAGCAAGTACAATGGAAGAAAAGTAAAGCAGCTATTGGAGCTTCCTCTAGGGTTCCTACCTGTAGGGTAGGTACAGATGGACACTTCAGCACTCCACGTCCGTCTGTCACCTCCATGTACTAACACACCGAGTGTTCCACCTCTGGGTACCTTCCAATCCTACTACTCTCTACCTCAATCAGTGATGTCCATCATCTGCAAGCAATAGAACGAGGTTGGAGCATTTCTCGTGCAAGGGTGAGTATAACGATACTAAGTAGGGACCCCAAGACCCTCAAAGTCTCACAAAATCCATCAAAGATAAACCACAAATCATGAAATCAATGGATAAACATTACTTAGGTATATGACCCTACATATACCTAAGTTATCTAGTAACCCATCTCTATCATGAGGAAAACAAAAAAGTAATTGACTCAGCTCAAACCTTGATTTTTATTAATCTGGAACCTCGGATGCTAGAGAAATCCTCCTATATCAAGTATAGTGGGCCTGTCGCGTCACACAGAGGCGCTTCCCACAAACATGGACTATTGAGGTAATCCTCCTGTCAAGTACCGTGGATCTGCTGTTCTCACACAGAGGCACTCTCCATCTTGGGTCTATTGCACTCACACAGAGGCTCTACCCTGGTATCCTATTGAGGTACTCCGTGTGTCGAGTACCATGGGTCTTCGATGCTCACACAGAGGTGCTCCCCACCGTGGGTCTTCCGCGCCCACACATAGGTTCTCCCCACTAGGCTAGTCTAATTACTCCGAGATGAATCGGTCAGCACTCGTCATGTCTCAGCTAGCTACTAGGTTCTCGAAGAAATTCCTGCTCGTCTCTGGGAGATCTTCTCCACATGCTAATGGTCGATACTCCAACTATTACGAAGTCCTTCATAGAAGTATCTCAAAGGTCTGCCATGTCATAGGGGTCTCAATGAAACAGATGGCGCGTCAATCAGATGCCCGGTCTGTTAGTTATTATCCTTTTAGTCCTGGGGCCCGGTTGGATTTGTGTAAGATCCAACCTGACCATATCTCAACTATACGCCAAACACCAGTGTGGTATTCTCAAAGGGAAAACTTCCCCCCAAGAATACTAGCGCCACTGAAATTTCGTAAAAAAAGACATCTGGTACCAAATATATAGCCCAAGAAGGTAATGGATCAGTAATGGGCCCTGGTTCGGTCCAACCTAGTCAGACCAATACGGCCCAGCTTGGTCTTGGCCGACCAGGTCTGGGTCGACCCAGTCAGTCTCACTGGGTTTGACCTGGCATGTTGGGAAGGTTAGCCCCCTATGTTTTTCCCTGGTTCGCTGGGCCCGACCCAGTGGACCGCAAGGGCGGTTTGGCCTAGAGGTCGTCACGTAGGTGACTCGGCCTGAAGGCTGGGGCCGGTTTGGCCAGCACCACAAGGGCTGCAGCTCGAGCAACTCAGCCCGAGAGGTCAGGCTGGTCGGGAGACCAGCAGGTAGGACGCTCGAAGCCCAGGCTAGCTACGGGTGCACTGGGGAGGGCGCAGTAGGGGCCGGGTAGGCCACGGGGGCACCGGCATGGTGCCTGGCAGGCCACTGGGGTGCTGGTCAGGCCACGGGGGTGCCGGCAGGGTGCCAGAGGGCTGTGGGCAAGCGGGCGAGGCACCAGGCAGGGCACTGGGAGGCCGCGGGCAGGTGGGTCGTGCATTGGGCCTGACACCGGGAGGCTGTGGGTAGGCGGGACATGCGCTTCTCGGGCCTGCGGGGGTCGGCTGGAAGCTTTGGTGTGCCACGATGGTTGCGTGATTCACAGAGGCCACAGGTAGGGCGTCCTTTGTTGTTTCCACCGCCGTCATCGTCACTTCAACACCATGTTGTAGAATGCCACAAGAAAGAAGAATCAATGGAGTATTTTGGGCAACGTTAGGTTGGCCCGCATCCTCCATGTTTAAAGTGATATCAATTTGTTCATTGAAATAGGAATGGTGAACATCATATATTTAAAACCACGCAAAGATTTTTTTCCAACAATGATGAGGAAAGAAAAGGGATAAAACACAAGGAAAACCCCATACCTCTTGTTCATCAATTGACGTTCATCATCTGCTGATGGTGTTGCGGAAATAATAAGATGAAGTTCTTTGTTCGCCGCGTTTTTCATGCACTCCCAACCCCGAGATGCATTTTTTGTGGAAGACACTCCATGTTAGTAGGATCAGAGGGAGGAAGTTGAAGAAGGTTGTTGGCGGTGTTCTTCACACTCTTCGTTCTTCGTTAGGAGAACTTCTTTTCTACCAAGCTCTACTCTTATTCTCCCACCAAATAAGAATTTCCAATCCAAAATAATATAAGTTATCTATTATTTTATTGGCAGAAAAAGTTTAAAATTGATGAATAAATTAAGAGGCTCCCCTTAATAAATTACATGCGTTTACGCAGCTGATTAACGGGGAGGTCAAGAGGCTCCCCTTAATTAAATTACATGTGTTGGAACAATTAATTAAAACTAAAAGGTGGCACCAATTAATGGTAGAGGAGGTCAAGGGACTCCCCCCTCATTAATGAGGGGAGTTGGGAGATTTTCCACCATCCCATTAATTGGGGGGGTTTTAGTCTTGTGTGGTCCCAATGACGTAACCTCTCACAAGAGGTTATGTTCGGGTGGGCCCCACCACCATAACCTCTAATGGGAGGTTAGAGTGCGGCGGTCCCACCTCCATCTCCCAAGTGGTGGTTTTAACCAACAACCACTCACACTCATGGCGGCTAAAAAATAAAATAAAGTGTTGAAGACTTTATTTTATTATTAACTTTATAAAAATCCTAACACTAACTCTTAATCTCAACCATACTCTATCGAGGTGAGAGTCTTCTTAAGAAAATACCAGCGCTGCGAGTCCAACAGTGCCTTTATATTTTTGTTCCAAGAACCGGTTCAAAAGTTATAAAAACCCACTCATACATTCACTGAACGTACCTAAACAAAACATTAGAAATTGATTCCAGGCACACCGAACCTCAGAATCAATCACCGTAAAAATTCACAGACTCGTAAAAATCCCATTAATTTTTTAAAAAATTTCAACAGCATTTTCGGGTCTTTACACTAGATCCCTTTGTGGGTTTACACATATCTTAAAAAATAATATTTTTCAGAAACAAGTGTGGAGTTTGAATCTTAATGTGACACTCTATTAAAAATTTATCAAATCCCAGACCCACATGAATAAAATAGTTTTTAGTTAATTAAATAATTAATATTCCAAAAAAATTTTGAACTTCTCAATATTTTAAAAAAACTCTTGACCTAGGATAAACACCAGCATTAAGGATGAACTGTGTGGTTAGAAAACTTATTTAAGATCATCATCATTGGGAAAGTTAAATTTTAACCAAAAAATCCTTGAAACCAGAAAAATTAATAAATTTTGGTCAGTTTTACAACCGAAAAATATTGGTTTACCCATAGAGTATTTTGAGTAGGTTAATGTGTGACTAATCAGTAGAAAAAAATTAATCCCACATTATGGCATAGATTTTTAACTTGATGATTTATTAATAATATCCAAAATTGATCCTTTATTTTTAAATTAGAATCATTATAAGGAAACTATATTTATCATTCATGGTTCAATATTTAATCTATTATCGACAAATTTCCTTACCAAATATCATTGTGTGACTGTATTTATTCTATTTTTGACTCTTCATATATAATTAAAATTGATGCAAGAAATCTACAAAATTCTCCATATTTGTTCAAATAATCAGCAAAATATGAATCTACTATCGTAATAAATCTTTTTATCCAACAAAAAAAATTTTGGTCGTGAATGAACAAACACTCCATTGACTCTGTCAATATTTTATTGAATAACCATGGTTCAAAAAAATAATATATTCATGTATGCATGAATTTATGTATGTTTATTTGTATATGTATATGTATATATATTATTTAAATATTTTATATATAGAAACACACTTACATTTATAAATTAAAACAAGTATATATATATATATATATATTTTAAAACCTTTTCAACACATATTAGTAAAAAACAATATTGAATGTCTTTTGGCATGTTTATATATTTATAAATTATATATATATATATATATTTCTATGTGTGATGTGTGTAATATAATATATATATATATATATATATATTAATATTTTATGTGAATACATGAGGAACTTTATAAAATATACTATAATTTACATGATTGAGAGATCCAGAATGGTGGGTGATGATGAAATTTATGTTCATTATAGAAAGTTTGATAATTTCATTTTATATTTAAATAATAAAATTTATTATGGTTGAAAAAAATATATAACATTTTTAACAAACTAAAAAAATATAATTTGAAAGAAAGAAAAGGATGGAGTGAATCTAGTTTTAAAAAATATCATTCTCACCTGAAGGATTTGTCACTTAATAATAATTATATTCTATCTTGATTAAATGAAGCTAATAAAATTTTGTTATTAATGGTTTTGATAAATAGAGAAAAAAAATTATATCACAAAAAATTTATGTTATTATATAAGGACTATGGTTAGATTAAAAATTTCCAATACCATGATATATCTTGACACATGAAAAAAGAATCAGGCCCATAAAAATACATATAGTGAATTATAATTATTCCATGATTTAGATTATAAAATTTTTAGTTCTTCAATAATAAGTCAGTTTGTGCGATATATAGTTAAAATAATTCTTTTCGGGAATCATAAATACCCAATAAATACTCCTAAAAAGAGGATAATTGGTCACCAATATTTTTTATTTTAGAAATAAGAGACAAATAATTCTTCTTCCAGTAGTTATAGAAACTTTGGGACCTCTTCCGGAACATATCATCACTCATAGTACATGGTTGGTTATATTTGTAAATTATTATTTTGAACCTTTTTTATTTATAATATACTAGTATATTAGGTTATCTTTATTTATTTAGTGGTCGAAAAACCTATTAATTATTTTTATGTTTATTTGATTACACTTATTTAATGAATTTAGGTGGTATACTAGTGTAGAGATAAACTATTCACACTATGATGAGGATTTCACATAAATATCCATGTTTTCCAATATGATAAAATATTATTTTTAATTTGGGTAATTATTTCATGGAATAATACTAAAGGAGTGTTAGGGGGTTATATATATGAATATGGTAATAACATAATTTTGTTAAAATATTTTATGAAGATAATTTTTCTCTGGTATCAATATTTTTAACCTCAATTATATAAATGTTCACCAGGGAAAATAATATTCAATTTGATGTCAGAAATTTTTTTATTACCATTCTTTATAAATATGTGATAAGAAATTTGATATGGTAAAATATATTGTAACTGATTTAGGAATTTTTTTAAAAAAACTATATGTAATAGTACTTTGAAAAAGAGTTCAATTTTCTGTAAAACTTCTTATTTGAATTTTTTGTATACTAATAATTTATTTTCTTCTCATCTCTATCAAAAATATTTATAAGATAGTGTCCTATAATGTTTCTAAAGGAACAATTAAATACAAAGTTGGAATCTGAACTACGTCAGGTATGATTTAAATATGTATAAGGGATAATTTTGTTCTAATAAAGTAGAATAAATTTACTTTTATTCCTTAAAAATCACAGAATTTCTTCAACAATCAAAATTAATAAAATGTGTCGGATGTTATCATATTAAATAATCAATTTTTGATGTTAAATGGTCATATAGAATACATTGTATATATAGTGAATCCTGAAATAAATTAGAATAATTTTTCACTATTGGGGTTTAATTGGTTAAATGTGAACATATTAATAAATAATTAACTTCGTTATAAAATTTTTATTTTTTAAATAATTTTGTAACATGATTAATGTATTATTCTTCCATAATGATTAAATTTTATGTTGTGTTTTATTTTTTAAGGATAAATAAAAATAAAAATTTTGAATTGATGTTCATTGAAACCCAATAATTTGGGAAATAATATTAGTCCCTAATGAGGATGAAGTTTCGGATATTTATTTCAATTTTAAGACTACACAACTATTTAAAACCAAGATTTTCTAATGATAATTTTCTAATATGGAGTGTTTTGGGATGTGTGTTACTCTCTAGATGTTATTCCATGACTAAGGACCTTTGTTTGGAACGGAATAACTGAGTACATTATATGTTTTTTATTAAATAATAATTAATGTTTCTATCAAATCAAACAAATGTATAAGATGATAAATTTTATGATTTACAAAAACCAACAAGTTGTGATTTTTGTTGATATATGGTAATTTAAATTCATTGTAATGTTATCATATGTGTTAATCAATAATTTATTTTATATATAGAAATTGTGGATGTTTGAATATGTTTTAAATATGAGAATAATTTATTGATTAATGAGTAATTATTTTAAATTAATATAAGTGTATTCTAATACCTATTAGTCAGATTCATGTGGAATGAAATGGAAACGATTTTTATGAATATATTAAAATGGTTTCACTAAATATTTACATAATAGACCACAAAAATATTTTATTGGAGTGTAAAATGAAAGGAATTAATTTATATAAATTAATTATTTTAATATTTTTTAAGTAACTTATGGTGAAAATATATGATATTGATGATCTGAATCTACTCACAGAGATATAGATGAATGGAAACACTCGTATTCATATAGTATATTAGTTTCATTTGGATAACTAATCATAATGAACAATATGGTTTATGTTTATTCCATAATCATGAATTAGTGGGTGGATTTATAGGAGGAGGTAGTAAACCTTGGATTAAAGTTTAATAAATTCATAAATCATGTTATCTCTTAATAGGGAGTTAGTTATTTCTCAATACAATGACATGTCACTAGTATATACTATATGAATATAAGACATTATGGTGATCCATATGAAATATTGATGAACTTATATTTTATATTCATATCTGGATGTTATAATTAGTTATCATTTATTAAAAAAATATCTTTTCATTAATATCTTGAAAATGAGGTCTAATAAGTTATAAAATTTTCGAATTTTAACCCCATCATGGTGTGATTGGTTATTTTTCTTTGTAGTATGTGGTATGAAGGATAATATAATTATAAACAGATTTCAACTTTTTAATTGATGATATTATCATATATGAAACACATTATGGAGATACCATTTTATATCTATTGTTTTAAATCTATAATCTACTATATTATATTAAAATCAAGCTAAGGATCCTGTAGAGATGTCATTGAATGAAATGATCATGAAACATATCAAGGACAATGAAAAATTAAAATACACCTCATTAATAGTTCTTCTATAATTATATCTACTTGAAGATTAAAGTATGAAATTATATGATTGAAATAGGTGTGTAATTATAAAATATTTATGATGGATAACAAAAGTTATATATGCAATTATTATTATTCCACATTTAAATTTGGATGATTCAAACATGAATCCTAATGAGAACATCAATGATATATTTAAATTATTCATTGTGGGGTTTGTATACTTTTAGGGACATTGTAAAAAAATAACTAATTTATAAATAATAAATAAAATACTAAAAGGACTTCTGGAATTGTTATAATCAAATGTTCTTAATTCTTGAGCAATCATATGTGGTGAATTTTTCACTTTAATAGATACAATATATCTTGATAGTAATTGAGAAGTGATTTTATATAAATGAAATGGATGGTAAATCATTAAAAGGTTTATATATTAAGGAAACAAAAATCTTAATCCTAACTACGATGAAGGTATGGTGGATGTGAGTGATGAATTATTTAATTGTAAAAAATCATTTTTATGATGAGTAATGTATGATTTGAGTTAAAGCTAATATTTTCATACTCAAGGTGTAGTATGTTTTTTCACATAGATTTGTGACTCCCAACAAGGAATGATGGAGACTATGGTGTTTTTATCCCACATATTTCCTGATAAATTTCCCCTATAATTATGTGATATTTTGAAAATCATATTTAAGGATGTTTGAATGAATGATTCTAGTGATAAGGGATGAGTGATCACTAGGATTTATAACTTTAGGATGGTGAAACTAAATTAAATTTTTAGGAAAAATAATTCATGGTAGTGATAGAAGAATAAAATCATTCTGAAAATAAAATAGAAAATAATGTGTATGGAGTAGTTGATCTCAAAAATGAACTTATGTTAAACCTTAAGAAGTTTTTTGTTCAAATAAGGAAAAAATAAAAAATGGCTTCTAAAATTATTTTTTCATTATTCATTTATATTCTATTCAATTTATTAGAGAAAAATTATGAATTAATTTTTTATTATATATTTTTACATTTAGTTAATAATTTATCAATATTTTGTTACTATTTCAAAAAGTTGATGAATTTTTGAAATTATTTTATTTTATTAATATTTATCATAAAATTATTTGCCTATTATTGAAAATACTATGATAATTCTTCCAAAAAATGTATGTTAATTTTTATATAGCTTATGTAGAGGGAAATATTGAAAATATATTTCAAAATTTTCTTTTAGGTCTTGAAAAGAATACATAAATAATTCACATGTGTACAAAAATGATTTTTTTTTATATAATAGAAATAACCAACAGTGAAGGAATTTAGAAGGATTATTTATGACTTTAAAATTGATACCAAAAAATTATTCCTCTTCCATAGATGAAAAAATAGATAGAATTAGAAATTTATTAGTTTTTATAATATACACATGATGATACATAAGTTATATGATTTGATACCTAATATTCCTATCATAACAAAATAATTTTTTATTTTCTTTAGAATGGTTTCCAAAAAATTTATAGAAATGTTTGATTAGTTTGGTGTTATATAAGTTTCTGTGATGATTTATTATTAATATATAATGTAATGTGGAGGTTATATAATTCATTTTGTTTTATGAGTTTTTCTAAAATGGGGAAATATTATATTGGGTATCACATATAAGATATTAAGAAACATATGTACGGTTTTTATGGAGGTTAAGTATCATTTCTATATGTTCTGTAATATCGTGAATTATTTTTCCCATTATGAAAGAAATATACTCCCATGAATTCAATTTCGGGTGTTGAGAAATATTTTCATAAAAATAATGTTGAATTTATTTTCTAGAGATTATATTGACCCATGTAAAGTCATTTCATGTTGAGGGAACCTATATAAAATTATTGATAATGAATTGTTATATGAATTAGGAATGATTGAATGTCAGAGTACAAATCTCCTCTAATCCTGTGAAGGGAACATTAAATGTTTATGTTTTTATGGAACATATAAATTGGATTAAAATATAAATTTTCCACATTATTACTGGAACCAAAAGGGAGGAAAATTATGTTTTTAATAGTTGAAAGGAACTGGAATATTAAGAAGTGGTATTTGGAATTTTATAATTTCCTTTTTTAATTTTCTATTGTTTATTAGGTATTTCATTTTTGTTACCCACAAATTGTGATGTAAACCATATTAGTGGCAGGGAAATGTGGATGGAGGACCCTTTTTTATGACATTATCCTCCAATAAATTGAACATATTATTCTTATGTCTATTTATTTCTATAATTTTTGGTATGGTATTATTACTAATTTGCTAGAAATTGTTTTATTATTCTTATGAATTGATTCCTAATGTAGTTGATAATAATATTTCTCCCACTATTTGTTTCTTTATATATGGTGGATAATGGAGAATATTTTATTGATTATATTGTAATATTTTTTACACTTGTAGAACATATCAAAAATTTTTTTAATTTTTTTTGATTTCTTTTACCCAACTTGGTTTTTCTTGAGTAGTTTATTGATATATTGTTTTTTAGATGTCACATGTTATCTTCACACATATATGAATTATTTTTTACCATAAATGACAATTATTTGATTAATATTTAATATTTACATCAAACATAGATGAATGAAAAGAGCTTGAGTATTATTTCATTATTCAATTGAGAGGTATAATATTGAATAATTTTTATTAATAGGATAATACTTTTGAAGATATAAAATATGTATGGTATTATTTTATAATAAAAAAATCAATAATTTTCATATATTTTTCAATAAATGACTGTAAGATATGGAAATTTCACTCATTTATAAATGGTAAAAAGAAGATATGTGAGATGAAATGTTGTTTCTTTCAAATTAAGTGTAAAAAGAAAATGGTATGGTGTGGTATGAAGATATCATATAGATAGATTCATGTGAGGAATAAATAGTATTAATTATTATTGTTCTTATATTGATGTTAAATACTAGTATTGATGAAGTGTCACTATCTACAATAGTCAGAAATAATTATAGAAGAAGTTTTCAATCAGAATACAGAAGTGGTTTCTTAATAATTAATGACCAAGCTAGGAAGAGGGATAATCCATCCACTAATTGGGGAGTATTCACACTATTCTAGAATATATTGGTATAATTTTGTTTCTGTGAAATTTGAGATTAAAGACAAATTATGTAAACATTGATGAGAATAATTATAAAATTTTGATGTGAACCCTAAACTTATAAAGTATAAATTTACATAAGTATATATTTGGATGGGTAATCAATTATGTATGCTTAAATAAAATTGAAAAATTCATGATGCTTAAAATATTGGAGTACATTGGAAGAGTAAGTGTATACTACAAAAAGAGTAAGTATTGAAATGAATATATAATTCACTTAATTTAGATAAGAAAGTCTATAATTTGGAAGAGTTTTTTACATTTCATGTAATTATTAAAAGACTTCATATAATTAATGGTCAACTTCAGTAGAATTGTTTATAAACTTCAAGAGATTACCGTGGGATTTAGAATAGTAGTTTAGGAAATAAAATGATTATCAATACATTTCATAAGATTAATTCCTACATCATATGAGTAAATTATTATTATTTTGGTTAGGATTTTGAAAACAAAAAATACCGTTTTTTTTAAATTTCTACATCTAAAATAAATATATTTAGAGAAAAAATAAATGAAACTAGATGATTATTTTTTTTATTATAAAATAAATAATTATCACAATTAATTTAAATAAATTGTGATTAAAAAATATGAAAATGGAGATCATCACCCAAATTGAATTACCCTATCAATAAGGCACATGAAACCATATATTTATAGAATGACGTAAATAAAAATTTAATGAAAATGACATTGTGCATGATTTTGAAGAAAGAATCAAATCCATAATTTATAGAAAAATTAATTGGAAGTATCTGAACCAATTTTTGATAATATTTTAAGAAAAAATTCATTATTTATAAATCCACCCTATTTAATAAAATATATCACAAATTATTCAAATTTCAAGATGTTTAAAAATTTAAATATTGAGTTTAAATATTATCATGGTTTTTATATGAATAAAAAAGGAAGGAAGAGTGGAAGAATATAATGTGAATTAATTAAGAACATAAACACTACATTACTCTTCTTATGTTTTAACTTAAAAAATGAGAGAACCCAATGTTTATACATTAATTTGTGATTTCAATTTTATTGTATAATAATAATAGAAACAATATCATGGAAGAACTAGTTTTACAATAAAGAAGAAGTGTATGCGTACTATGAGACTCCAATATTGTAAAAGTTGATTTATAGTACAAGAATATGATATTTATACTTGGATTATATTTACATCATGTCTATTATATATATTAGTACCACTATTGCTAAAAACTACAATGGATATCATGATTAAGTGAAAGGCCAACCATCATTAAACATTGAAGGACATATTCTTGGTGGTAGAATTTATCATCCTTACGGTATTTAATATGAAGAATAATATGTGGATAAGGGATAACATAAAGCTAGACCAAATTTAAGAAGAAATGAAAATTCTATCACATGATTTTTTATAACTTATTTTTACAAATAGTGGTACAACTATAAATATTTCAACACCATTGAGAAATGACTAATAATTTTGGGCTAGTAGGTTGAACAATAAGAGTCAGTATAAATATTGATGCACTTGAGATGTATAGTAAAGGCTTTAGAAGTGACTAAAACTATCTTTAGGAAAGTGTAGGATACCTTTAGAAAAATGTTGTGTTGATCTCTAAGAACTGTTAATAAATAAAATAATCGAGAAACAATCAAATATGTTTCTTAGTAGAAGTCAAATATCTGAAGGGGTAGGGTTTCTATGTATGATATTAACCCTAACACACATTCAACATTGATGTTCTTATTAATTATATATTAAAAAGGAATTATAGGGGTTAAAATGTATCCTTATATCCATATATATTCATTTGTAATGAGTATTTATTAAAAGTTGGAATTATTAAATGGAACTTTATAATAAGTTAAAATTTGGATACACTCGCTCACCCCTGAGTATCTATACATGATCAATTAGTCCCATAAATTGGTATTAGTGGTAAATAGGATATCCTTTGACTGGATTTATTTTGTTTCCCTATATTTTTAAATAATATATATAATGTGAGGATTTTAGTAAATTTTTCAAAATAAAATATATGGCAGAAAAGGATGTTCCTTATATTCATGATAGAGTGAGTGGTTCATTTAACAATTTATGGAAAGGAGGGAAAATAATGGAAAAAATGTAGAAAAATATTTCAAATGACCAAAATGACCAAAAACCACATGAAATGGATCATTGTGATAAGATTTCATCTATAAAATATGTGTAAAATGATCATATTATGGAAATAGTTCATGCTTTGGAGAGTCTGAGGACAATATATCTAAAAAATTTTTGAGTACTAATAATCTGTAATTGAAAGAAATTAAAATATAGATTATATTGGAGTAGTTAATTATAAACATTTGAAAAAGGTACATCATGAATATAATGTAAAATAAAAAAAATAAGTTTATGAAATTGATAATGTTCTGGGTACGGTGATTGAAAAGTGAATTACCCACTCATACCATGTGGAAGAAATATAAAAATTGATATCAACATACAATGAAATCTTATTTATGATTGAATAATAATAATAATTTCTTATTTTTGTGAATGTGGTGACTAAAATAATATACGGGTATGTTACCCCTAAAAATAAAATGTTATACAAAGCCTTAATCAATGAAAAGTATTCTTTATAGATATTAATGAAAAATGATTCAGAAATAATGGGAAATTATTACAAGTAGGAACCTGATGTAGAGAGGTATATTGAGATGCTAAGGATTTATTAGGAATAAAAATTTAGTATAACTAAAAATGAATATAATTCCCTCCAAATGACATGTCTAAAACATGAAATGAAATGAAGGAATATAAAATATAAAAATTTAACAATATCCTTAATAGATGAGATAAGTTTTTATAACATAATGGTTTATATGGTGAGTCATGGCTCTAAGAAGACTCATATAGGTAGAAATAATAACATTTAATTCAATATTGAATGACTAAAAAACAATATCATAGAGAATATAAAACCAAACACAATATTACATTTAATATACTTAAAATATTTTACATTATAGTGGATGATATATATTAAAATCATATAAATTTTGGGTAGATAAAAATTCGAAAAAAATACACCATCACATCAAATGTTGGGGTAGTCATAACAAAGAATAGTGTTTCACCCAGAAGTGAAAAATTTGTGTTGCCTCTACCCAAAAACATCAAGTTAAAAATTCAATTTAGACTACCACAATTTGAAAAATAATGAGGATCAATGGACACTGTTGTGTCTATTGGAGTTTTGGAATGAAATCAAATGAGTGTTAGCACAACTTGTTGAATTCTAAAATCTATAAAAGTCTATTGAAAGTGGAATAGTTGGAGAGGGAATAACTCCTTCGTTTAAAAATAATAATTCATAAAAAGATGTAAATGGTTACAATGAATATATATAATTTTATAGAAAAACTAAATGATTATTGACCGAGATGTGGTAAACTATTTGAGGAGTGGTGAGTGTTTCCATTCATGTAAAAATCATAAGATTAAATTATGGGAAAACCGAATAAAAAAATAAGACTAAGAATTGAGAAAAATGTTCCTTTGGATAAAATGTGTTAAGAAATTTATTCTTTAAAATGATTAAAAATGAAAATAACTCACATGAAGTTGAGGAGTTAATCTATAATGTCTGTTAAATCAAAATAGAGATTCATCAAATGTATAAGTGTTACACCATGGATCATTGTAACTAGGACAAAGAGATTTATGTCAAAGTAATATAAAACACTATAAAAATGAAATAATAAAAATAAGAGAGAAATAAGAACTTTGGATTGATTAAATACATCTTATATGAATAATTAAATGAGATATCAAAAAAGGAAAACAATATTTATATGAAGCAATAATTTTAATAAATTAATAAATAAATGTAATTCATAAGGATGTTCCTTATTTATCGTCTTGATCAATTGAAAATGAATACATAGATGGAGAAGTAAAAAGAAAGTGTTTCACAAAAATATTATATTTCATATAAATAACTAAAATTCAATTATCGTTTTTTTATTTCAACTGGACCAGAAGATCCGAAATAACTACATAGAAGGATCAAACAAGAAGTCAATATATCTGAATGTAGTATGATAATTATTCCAAATAAAAAAAAAAATCATTTTGATGGATGAATTAATTGGATAAGAAACATTCGCTAACTTTTTTTAGAAAAGGTAAATACTACCATTTTGTATAAAAAAATATAAAAATAATAAGCCCATTCTATATAATGAAATCCATAATGGGAAAAACTGGAGTAATCACGAAGTTTTCTCTAAAATCTGGAGTTGAATTTATGAGAGGTTCTTGGTTTAGATTTGATTACCCACCATGCTATTTATAATGATGAACTAATAAATAATTAAACTTATTCCAATTAATATATTTCCATTTAAGTAATTAATTTTTATAATTAGAATAATAAAAAGATGAGGGTTTAATTTTGAATAACTAAATAAGATACCCATCATGGAGTATTCTGACCAACATAAAGAAATATATAAAAAATATCTACTTGAAAGGGGATCCAAAGTCGATATAATCTATAAAAGATTTAATCTATAAAAAATCTACTATTTATTGACAACCCTTAATGATCTGTAGCTTGGATATTCCAATAAAACTATCACCTTAATTGTTTTCAAAATAAAATTTATTATTAATGGGGAGAAATGATTAATAAAAACACAACAGAGTATAATACTTCATTTCCAAAAAAAGTTTGTAATTTATTTTTTAAGGGCTGAAGGATAATGTCTTCAAGATAAATATATCATTACCACTGCTTAAATGAAAAATCTAATCCAGTAGCACATGGTAGATATAATTATGAAAAACAGTCTGATCCTGGAAAATATATCACATTGTATAAAATAGGATAGTCCATATAATAATCTAATTTATTATCTAATGATAAATTTATAATAAGTTTGTGGTTCCATACAATTATCAATAATTAAAATCATGATATAATTCAGAAAAAAAATTAGGAGAATAATTTGTTTTGATACCCATAGGATGTTATTGAAGATGAATGTGATCTAAACCATATATTTCCATTTTATCTATTGTCAATAGTAAAGTTAATAGAAAATCAAAAATATTGGGAAAAATATTTGGAGGTATTGAAAACCAATACTATGGAGGTGATTGAAGAGACCATGTACCAATTATATATATTTTTAAATTTTTTTTAATATTTTTATTGAGTTTCTAATAATTATTGTGATGTGAATAATGTTATGGTCATACATAAAAGATGAATGGGGTAATGTGAGTTGAGTTGATGTTTCTTCTGTTATAAGTGTAAATTTAATTTGATATGGGTACTACATAATAATATCATATAGGAAGATTCTAGTTAGTATGGCTTTACTATGATTAATTTTTATCTATTATTCAAGGAGGATAAAAGTTAAAAAGAATTGATTATATTTTCAATATTTTGGATTGAGATTAGAAGAACATGACATGTAGAAATTTTTATGAGGTGATAATAAAAATAAATAATGAGTTAGAATATAAGTGGGAGTATCCATCCATTGATTTTTGATTATATTCATTATAATAGGGAAGCTCATTTATTACTTTTTATGCTATTTGTGAATTCCAAATGTTTTATAAATGTATTTATGAACTGATGAGAAGAATATTGAAATTTTTATGTTTTGAATAAATTTGGTTTGGTATAAATTCATAAGTGTGACCATGTACTCTTTCATGAAGAAAAATGGAAATGTAATACATTATATTTCTACGTGATTACATTATAAGAATAATTAGTTACATAAAAAAATATTTTCTTATTCGGAATAGTTAGTCTATAAGTTATACGATTCATTCTCTAATTTACAAAAATAAGTTCCATTTCAAAGGAGTATTAGGATACATTGAAATGATAATGTACATTTATGTGAGAGTAGTTTTAGGACATCTAAATAGTGTAGTGAACTTTGAAATTCTTACTATAGACATTAAAAGGGTAAAAGGGGAGTTAAAAAGAGTAAGAATATCTTCATAGGAGTATGTTCCTTTTAAAATTTTTAATATTTCTATGTAAATAAATTATCAATTTTTGAGGGAAATGTTTAAAAATAGATGTAATATCATCTGATGAAAATGAAAATTTCTCAATAGATTATTTCTATGATATTAAATGAAATAAATAAGATAAATAATCTAACTAAAAAGTTATTCACTCAAAAAGAATATAAGGTGTAAACCATGAGGTACATACCATGCCATGAAGATACACACAGACACATACATATATATATATATGTAGAAGTAAATTTAAAATGATAGATGCTTCTAATGAAAGTGGAAAATCTCAATTTTCTAGGTGAATTAGACGGAAATATTTATATAATGATTTGATATGATTCTGAGTAAAAATTAAATTTTTTTAAATCCACCACTTTGATTAAAATATATTTTCTATAATTTAGAGACTATTGGGTTTCTTAAATTTATTATGGGATCAAAATATTATATTTTTTTTAATATAAATGTAATGTTGACAAGAAGAATATAAAGAGAACATATTGAGATAAATGACATTAAATTACTCTGATGAAGTTATAACAAATCAATGGATGGAACAAAAAACTGATATTTTCATTGAAAATCCCCATGTACTGAAGAAAAGGTATGTTTAATCCATCCCAAAAGAACCGCCTATGTGTTAAAGAAAAAAAAGGAGTCATATGATACAACTAAATCTGAGAGGTATTTTAAGAACAATAGGATTTGAAAATGCGTCTTCTCTTTATCATTTTTGTTTATATTATTGAATATATAAGGACTATTGTAATTGAATAATATAGTGTGATAATTTTAATCATTATGGATAACCATCATGAAAAATTTCATGATCATATTATTGGAATTTCATGAAAAATTCATTTGGAATCTTTTGAATAAGGGTATAAAGAGGATCATTCCCAATGTTCTTCTTCACTGTAGGATAAAATCCAATATATCCTACACATGGGTTCATTGTAAGGACCATTGAATTCCAGTGGTAAAATGATAATGAGTTTTTCCCAATAATTAGATTCTTATAAATTTTTGAAATTCAGATTTATCATTGGTATACATTATAAAATCCCTTCAGTTACATCATATATTAAAGGTGAAGCAAGCGTATTTTAAATTCTTTATCGAATTGGATGATACCATCCCAATCAATGATTTCCAAATTCAATGAACTTTTATTCAATGCTATAAAAGAGTGATAATAATATATTTCTTAAGGGGAATCCAATATTGAATGAATTGGCTTTATCTATAAAGGGACCCAACTTTTCAAAAATACATATGTGTCATCTTTCTTGTCTATTATAAACATTATACATAGGTATTGATTGAGTGGACATCATATTATTCGTATCTATTAATCGAAAAATATATTTAAGTATAAGAGTGGTTAATTGAATAGAATGATGAATCTTAGTAAAATTTGGGTTCATTAGTTCATCCCCACTCTCAGAGTCCCTACACATTCCATTGGGAACATGAACTATAATTGCCAACTAAACCCTTTAAACAATGAAAAATTATCTCACTAAAAAATTCAACATTATTTAAATTCATAGTTGTTATTTCAAACTAAGATTCACCCAAACCCCTTTGATTAATTGGGGGAAAATTATTTTTCACCCCTAATTGGAGATAATATTTTATCCCAATCATATTATATAATTATCTTAAGTCATATTTCTCAAACCCTTTATTATCATGTAAAAAAAGATGTTATTTCAATAGTAGTTGTGTCAAAGTTCATTATAAATTATCAGTATGACTTAATCTAACATAGAACATATTTCCCATATTTTCCACGATATAGAGGGAAATATTGTATCCTCACTTAGGTATTTCATAGAATTTAATTTTTAATTTTACAATACTTAATTTTCTAAATAATTTGTGAATTATTGTGAACTAATTGATTCTTATTATGAAATAATGATAAGAAATATTACTCATTTATGTACACTTCATTAATAAAGAAAAAAATAATGTCAATACCAATATAAGAAATTATACATGAATTGAAAACTAGTGTGATCTAACTATTGAAAATATATCATGGAAATGTACATGAGTATCTAAATAATATAACATAGAATCCACCAAAATATGAGTAACAGTAAATACTTGAGTAGTATCTGAAGACCAAATTAAGTGGAGCTTTAATATATTTCCCATTTAAGGAGATGAAAATTTATGTATTTACAGGTTACAAATTGAGGTATTAAATGATTAGGATGACCATAATGTGAGACATAACCAAAGGTTCATTCTAACATCTAGGTTTACTTCCCAAATGATTGAGATATATACTGTAAGAAAAAAAAACAGGATGAAATTTTTATGTCTAATGGGTGAGAGTTAAGAACTTATGTGCATACTGTCATCATTAAAAAATAACAACTAAATAAATTCTCTAAATAAAGTATTCTTTTATAGTGATATGTATTTATTTGATTCAATATTAAGAAGGGGATTGATTGAAAATATCACAATTGAAGATAGAGGACATATTGAGATGATATCAAAAAATTTAAAATAATTTAGTACAAAAATTACTATATCAATAGAATTTCATGATTAAAAGTATACTGAATAACATTAAAATAATTCTAAACATTAGTAACTGACCACCTTGATTAGGCATACAGATCATTAGAAATCAATTTATCAACTCACACTAGTAATGTAATGGGGTATTTGTTCTTAAAATAATTATATTGACTTCTATGATCAGGTGTAGTAATCAAAATGGTATGTGACTATATATCAACAGATACACATTCAATATGTAAATTTATGATCAACTTAGACTATTCCTATAACTCTCCATGAGACTAAAAAATAAAGAATCATTCCAACCAAGAACCCTTGGAGTGAAAAAAACGTTGAAAACATATAATGTATTTGAAAACCACAAGTTACGAACAAAAAAAACATTTAATGATTTATTTATTGTGTAATGTGATGTAATAAGTGAAGAGTTATTTATAAATCCTTTTAAAAATAATTATAAAACCAACATGTAACATTAATCACAACCCATTCAAAATATAAAGAGTAATGCAAGTGTGGTAACATTTTTGAGTGGTAAATAAGTTCATATTGATCACAAACCACATCTGGTATAACATAATGAAACCAATTATGATGGTGAATTAAATATGCTAAGAATAATAATAAATTATAAGCACGAAAACAAAAATATCTTAGAAAATGGAAAACATCCCACTTATTTTTCACTAAAAATTGGTACAATTAAAAGGATTGATGAGAATGAAATTAAAAAATAAAATATAGAAACATTCACATAATTTTAAATTAATATTACACTTATTTAACACTTAAAAAAATCCCCTAGTATACTAAATTAGTTAAGAAAATAGGATCCAAGAGAAAGATACATTAAGGGAATAAAAACATAATTTCTGGAGGATATTGTCATCCCTTATAACATGATAAATTCGAACAAAATTTTAAATATGGTTATATTTTTCTTCCATGAAAAATTGTATAAATTTAATTATATGATCTTCGCAAGACCTAATATCTTCAACTAATATGATTCCTTATTGTATTTTTTCTTTTTAATATATGAGAGTTATAAAAATAACAAGAGTCATTATTAAACTGTGGAAAAACTCTAATGGATTGAAAGATATATTATTTAATACATTCTTGTTAGTATTCCAAAATTTTATCTTGATATAAAAAATAAGTGTGTTTTACTAGTTAGTAGAGAGACACAAGCCCAGTCCTGAATTAATATTATTGGACCCTTTCAGAAAATTGCTATGCTTATAATATATTTATTTAATAGTACTATAAAAAAAAAATTGGATAAAAAAATTCCACATTAATATCATTGATTATATATATATATATTATTCACTGGAATTGAATTTACATTTTATACTATCATATTGAAATAAATATAACAAATGTGAAGAATTATTTTTATTTGAATAAATTTTTTATTTGGGTAAAAAATTTTGATTTCAAATTTCTACTAAAAAATTGGGATAAACATGAAAATTAGTTGAAGTCATAAAAAGAGGATATAATATCTGATTTTAATAACATATTTTATTGTTTATTCAATATTTAATTAGGGTACAGTTGACTTATATAATAAATTTAGGCCACTATGAAAACTAAACAGAATTTTATTTAATTAACAATAAAATACCAAAATATGGGATTTAAACCTATGTCTTCATATTTAAGATATAATATTTTAACATTATGTGATAAAAATATTTCCATAATATTTATAAACATGTATTTTAATCATGAAAAAGATAAAATTGATAGAAAAAATGTGAGATGTATATGCTATAATTTACATGAAATTTGTGGAATTAGTTATAAAATTGATATTAATTTTTTCCCTAGAATATGATTAACACCTTATTTTTTAATCCATAAAGTAGACTTAATCAAATAAAATTTATTAGAGGTGAATGATTATTTTGAAAATTTTATGTAAACTAAAATCATTTATCCATGTTTTTGAATCCAGGAGTGTTAGCCATATTTGTATAGGTACAAAAAAAGATAGAGTTTTCATTATGAGGAATAAAATAAATGATATAATTATTGTGATAGTCTGAAATTGTTAAAATGTGTTTTTTAATTTAGGAAACTTATTCAGGTTATAAGAAAATATCTTTTTCACATACCAGTTATTGACAACATTCTTTAAATAATATCATGTGAAACCAATTATTTAATTCAAGATGTATATTTATTTTATTTATAGAAACCCATTGAACATAAAGAATTATATAATAAATCCTTCACCCATATATACAATACCTATTCATACATAAAAATAACATAAATACTGTTAAATTAACCAGGTACATTTTAATGATGTATTGTGTGAATGATCTTTGATCAAAATAAGCATTTAATTGAAGTATTTATTAATGATTTAACTGTATTCTTGAAATTCATTTGATAATTTCTCCAATAATGTAGAATAATTTTACAAAACCTATATTAAATATAAGTTTGGTCGAAATTTGAAAATATTCAATTCATTTTTGAAAGTTTTATAATTCATTGAGATGTAATTTAATAAATGTAATTGATCTCGAATGATGTAATATTATTTCAATCAATGAATAATCTTATCAAACATATATAAAACATTTTAGATACATTTTTTTAAATTTATAATTCGATAAATTATTCATTAATGATTTTAGATAGATTTGTTTTCAACATTTCATATTACTTTGAAATATTTTGAGTTTACTTTTTATGATCATTATTTTCAATAATTTTATGAATTGAATTGTAATTTTTACAAAAAAGCATTTATTTAACCACAAAATGTGGGTAAACCATTTTTATCTCTATATAATTTCTATAATTGTGGTAATATTTTAGTTTTGTCTCCATAAATAAAAATAATTAACCATTTTATTCAATGTTCTTCACGAATAATTCTTAAAATGATTATCCCCCACACTCCACAAAAATGAACTTCTTAGGGGTAATTTTTCCCATAGTGAAATTCATATCATTTATTAAATATAATAAAGTGACTATTTTATATGACCACATATCCTTTAAATACCAAGAACCTATATCCTAAATTTGGTGGCCACATTATCATGTTTTTAATATATATAATAAATATCTTCTTAACACACCCAATAGTTTAGTTGCCTTAGTAAACTAGTAATATTTTTGATTCCAATATTACTTTTGAAATATAAAATACAAAGAATTAAGAACAGTCAATCATCCTAGGTATTATCCATAATACCATTCTTCGTATAATAGTAATGGAAAATGAATAATGGGTGATATTATATTCTTAATATGTTTTATGTACAATAAAATCCATCATTAGTAAAAAGTGTCAAATTACATGGTAGTGTATATTATCGAAACAAATGTCATTTAATAAATGAATTTGATACAGTCAGAATCCATGGATAATACCAATATATCAAACACTTTAACAATGAATGAAAGATTCCTAAAAAAGTAAATGTATAATTATGGACTTTCATGATCAGGGCCTCCCAGGCCAGATCATAAATATTATCATGATGTCTGTCAACCATGACATTATCATTTTATCAAGCCCACTCTACCTGGCTGAATCATTTTAGATATAAACATACACCAAATACACAACTATTAGGGAAATATCTTATAATAATATAATATGCATCATACTGATATTTTTTTCTCATGAGGTTTAACAATAAATCAAGGATAAATCTATAGTAAATTTCCACCTATAACATCATAGCCAATGTATTCCTCATATTTTGAATAATCAATAAAATGCATTCTTAAACGGACTTATAATTAAAAAAATTACTATATTAAATCAAGGGCATAGAAAATTAATACTTTATCATCATAAAATATATATTGATGGAATATATATTATATCATGCGATCATAACCCCAGTAAAATCAATGGGTATTTTGCAGTTTAAAATAAAAAAAAATGATTACAAAAACATTTCTCAAGGAATACCTCATTTTAATTATCAAATCAAATATATAAAATATAATTTTTTTTCTAAATATTAAATAAAAATTTTTATTTTGAAATATAAAGGGAAACATATAGTGTTAACTTCAAATAATTTAGATTTCATGATTGCATGAAATTATGTTCATGTTTCATTTGGTTCAAAAAAGATTCCCTTCACATTTTAAGTAAAAATTCCAGAGTAACTCAGTAAGAAAATAATAGGAAGAATATTTTTAAATGATTTTATTTAAATATAAACCATGGGAGAAATTTAATTGAATCAAAAAATAAAAAAACATATTTGAAAAACATATATTTATAAAATAATGATATAGAAGAAGGAAAGACTTTAGACTGAAGAAATAAATACAAGAAATTTTTATAAAAAATATTCTATCAATCTATTATGTAATTAAATTATGGAAAATGAAAAGAAAAAATTTATAATAAATAAATATGTATAAAGAGTGAAAATTAAATTGATTAATTTCGAATTTATTATATAATTCATATAATGGAAATTCAATCATAAATAATCTCAATTAAAATGAGATTGACCCATAAATCCCTTACCGCTATGGTATCTCTTGATTCATTTATCTAATGAAACAAATAACATAATATAAAAATCTTGATTCCATTAATATAAATTGACTCATGAAATAAAATAACAATTGAACAGTATATAAATGACATGAATGAAAAAAGTGTTCAATATGACCTATGTATAAGGGAAACAAAAGTGAGGCAAGAAATCCCTTACCTTAGATTTGAATTCCCCGGTAAGAGATTTAGCCTCCTATATAATAAATTAAAATTCACTATATTCCTCTAACATAACTATATAAAAACATATAATAACAAATATGATCCTTTTATAATATTGTAGCCCTAATTTATTAATATCTCTTTATTAATATAATCATTTATGTGTGGTAACTATTACATTATTTTCTTGATGATTTTGATTCGGTAGATCAGGCACTTCTATAGGGATCATGGTTCTATCATAAACAAAAATTTAATTATTATATTAATACAATATTAAGTTCTTATATTTATATATATATTAAACCTTAAAATATAGAGATATGCAAATAAATTATATTATTCATGGAGACAGTGGACTATATGTATGCATGAATGTTGTTTTATCATTTAAAAATAAAAAATGATATAGATATAAATAATAATTCACCTTTAAAGAATAATTTTTATATCCAATATTTAATATATTTTTATTTTCTTACCCTTATTACCATCCATGTAAAATAGAATTGAAAAATGGATCACTTCACTTTATGGAGGTTGTAATCCAAACATAACCATGAGAAACAATATATTTTTCTAATAGATTTCAATATAAGAAGGTATATTTAAAATTATAATTATAAAAGATTAATTTTTTTCCAAAATAATATATATAAATATATGTATATTCCATATTTATAACCATCTATGTAATGTGGTGATGGATAACGTTTTACACTAATATATAGAGATGGTTGGATATACGTAAACACGAGTGATGTTTTGAATTTCTAAATGATGGAAGATAAATGGAAAATATTTGTAACATAATCATAATTACATATATTTATATTTAATATAATCTATTTTTTATTTTTGTATTTGAAAATATTTAGAGTAATTATTAGAATAAATAAATATGGAATAGTCAGTAAAGGAGACTACCACTTCTTCTATAGAATTCTTTTAAAATCCATATTTACATCCCTTGAATTGGTCGATTAAGAAGACAATAACACAAAAATATTGTATAAGTAATGTTTTAAGATAATTTACATGTTTGTGGTTTATACATGTTTCTAAATGTAAAGAATACATGGATGGGGTGTCCTTTTATATGGGATAGAAAAGACAAACTTTGAATTATTAAAACTATTAGAATATAATTAATAAAAATTTCAATTATAATGAATCCAATATCCATTAATTATTATAAAAAGATTATATGGTTTGAAAATCATTTAAAAGGTAAATTTAGAAAGGATTGGTGCAATTTTAAACCATATTATTTAGTGTAAGCCCTTCATTATCCGTTTTTACCCTAATCATAGAAAAATCTATTTAAATATTAATGGTTTAGAATTTAACATATTAGGGGAATATTGTATCTAAAATGGAAAATGTATTCCATTATTGACCACATCATAACCCTTTACCTGTATTGAGATTTTCATGATTTTTATGTTGTTCCATAATATAATCTTTTTATACAATAACATGTTTGTCATTTTTCCAAAAATTCATTTAATTTGATTTTAAGGACATCAGAAAAATATGGACATAGAATATAAAACATTAAAAAGTCATTAATATTTGATATATACATAAATGTTTCATGGAACCTAATAATTTCCCAAAATAAAGTAATTTTAATATTTTTAAAATCATATAATTTATTTTTCAATTAATTGAATAAATTATATGTAGGAAACCTATATGAATTTATGTTAATATTTTAATCACTAGAAATTAAAAATATATTGTATTTATAAAAATAGAGAAGTTATCAATATGATGCAATTTTTATATCATAACATTCTCTATTTTTATTCTAATGATTTATGTTTAGAGATAAAAAATTCAAGAGAGTAAAATTTTGTATTTATTCTTTTATAAAACTAATTTAAATGAAATAATCCATGAAAAATGGAACAAAGTGTCTAGATTTAAGGGACATGGGTGAGAAATTCAGAAATAAAATCATAAAATAGTATAAAGTAATGTGTGGGATAAAATCTAAATCTATATCCCAATGATTTAGGCATATTTTATCCATTTTACCCTTAACAATGTGAAAATATTTACTAAAGTTGTGATTCATAGTTTCCAAAAATAAATGGTAACTATATTAGTTGTTTTTATCCTCTTTATAATAAAAATGAAATACATTTTCAGGATTCAATATCTATAAGTATTAGAAATAAAATTAAATAATAATATATTAAAAGAGAGAAAATAGTTTTTTGAAATTTTTTTAGCCATAAATATTATATTATATTAAAATATTGAAAGAACCTAATTAAAATAAAATTAATTACAACATTCTAAATCAAATTAATATTTTTTAAATTTAATAAAAAATCCAAAAAGTAGTTTTACTTTTAAATTACATGAATAAACAAAATATTTTAAAAAATCGGTATTTTCATTATTCACTGAAAAAGCAAGCATTGTAGATAAATCCAATATTTCAACATAAGTTAATATTTATATAATGTAAAAAATGATTTTAATTTTATAAAAATAAACTCCTGAAATTTTAATAAATTAAAATAAAATAAATATTTCTAAAAACCGATTTTATATTTATAAAATGACTTGACTAAAAATTTAGTTAGTATTTTTTAAACATTCATACAAGAATATGTGTGAGTATGAACATTAACAATTTATTCTACCATGTGGCTAATTATATTTATTATTAGTAATTCAATGTAACATTTCAAAAATTAAATAATAATTTTTTATGTATCCCAATTTTCTAGAAGCTCGTTGTCACGTGTTCAAAAAACTATGAAACACATGAAATTGTTTAGAGATAAATATATATTAAAATATAAGGATTTTTTTCCTTTCTCACCCAAAATAAAATACCTCCTTAAAATTTTATTTCGGACACCCGTGGTTTATCCTTTGTTGAAATCCCTTGTCACAGAGAGGGATAATAAAACATCTTTTTAAATGAGAAAGTGAGAAAAAAATGGTTTCATTGAATATATCATATTCAGGTTGTTAGATAAGGAGAAGAATAATGAGATTTAAAATATAGACAAGGTAGAGAAGTCAAACATCTATGTACTAATAGATAATTATAGACACCATGGTCATGATAATGTTAATGAATACAAAACCATAAATGATTTGGGGTGAATGAAAACCTATTTATTATAAATAAAGGTAAAAGAATACTTTTTTTTTATTTCAAAATACTTATAATATTTTATTTTAGGCATAATAAACTGATTCTAAAATCCTAGATAATAAATAAATTAAAAAAAATTAGATTATTTTAAACCCAAACTCAAGTAAATAAATATTGTTTGCAATTAGGGAATAATTCATTATATTAATAGAAACTATTTGATAAATAGATTCTATATATGTTTTTTGATAGATAATTATTTCCATAATCTGTCAAGAGATGAATTGATATCCTTGAAAAGGGTTTATAGATATGGAATATAATATGACATTTTTTATGATACATATTTTTTCAACATAATATTTCTGAAATTCAATTATTATAATAGAATATACTTATCCTTCTCCTCTTTTATTATTCTATGATAGGTTCACTTGATTCTTTTGAAATTGGTTAGAATAATTCCCAATCACATTATAGATAAATAAATTTCTACTAGTGGTTTATTTATTTACATTTAATTCAATATTTTTATCCCCAATTTCTCGATAGTTTAAATAATATATTGTTCCTATTATGTATGCACCTAGTGGTTCTATTCTACAATTATTAGAATTGGTATGTTCTATCATTCCCTTTGTCTCCTTTACCTCATTTGTTTTCTTGGTTATTAGTCATCATTTTCTTCTGATGATTTTGATAGAAAATATATTAAATAGATAATTCTTTCTATATTATGATTAAAAATGGAATAATTTTATAATATGATGAAATTTTTTGATAGACTTGTTCCATTTGGAGGGATATATTTAGTCCATAAAAGAAGCAATCAATCATAATTTTTAGATTATTTACATATTTTTTTGAATGAGTTTATATTATTGGATAGTTTTCATCATATATGATAACACATTAACTTGCCTTAATTCTATGATCGAGTAATTTACTTTTCATTTAATCTTATTACCCATGGTGAAATTATATGTCATAAAATATCACATTAAAAGCTATATAGACCATGTTTACTATTTCATATACTGATTTAGTGTTTTGGATTAGTTACCACCATTTATCCATATCTATTTATAAAAAATAATCTACAAAAATAAAATTTTCACTTTAATTACTTATTATTGCACAGTATTTCTATATGGGGAAAAATTAAATTTTCAGCAACAAATTGATTAGTATCTATTTAAAAAACCGAGGGTTACTATTTTATAAAGAAATCCAGCATAAGATAATTATAGAATATATTATTTTGTTATTAATTATGGGAAAAAATATTCATTATAACATAATAAAACTTTCATAATATTTCTAGGATATATTTCATTCAATAGTATCTATATTTGATTTCTTATTTGGTGAATGTCAACATTTACTACGAGTGTTGGTTCCCATTATTCATTTATGATTCTACACTAAACAGTAGCACACATAGAGTTAGATCCTAACAATTATAAATATTTTTCCAAAATTTAAATCACATTATATAGTAAAAAATATAAATAAATATAATGGATTATCATAATTATCAGATTTGATTTTTTAATATAATGATTGTTTCCAAGGATCTTGTTAATATTTTTTTTGATAACACCTATAAAGACCCCATCCCCTTTATTATATATTCAACGGTTTCTTTATTACATTATAAATAGATAAAGTGATCATATCCCACAGAAACAAATTTTTTAGAATTCTGTATAAACTGGATACTTTCATGATTTAAATATTATATTGGAAATATAAATGGATAACATAAGGAAAATTCTAAAATCCTAGATATTATTCTTAATATAATTATTCATACCCTATGTAAAGGAAAAATGAGAAAGGGTAAGATCATTTGATCAGTAAAGGTAACATACAGTTGATGCTCCCATGAGTAAATAAGAAACACATAATATGGTATAATGGATAATCAAAACATATTCCATTCAATCATTAATATAAATTCATTAAGAATACATGGATACTATCAATATAAAAAATAGATTCACTATGAAATATAAATTTCTAATAATGGAAATGTGTATTTTTGGACACTCATGATGATTCCCCCTACTAAGATATCATGATTTTTATCATCATGCCCTCCAATCAAAAAAGTTATCATTATATTGGAATAAATACATTAAATACCCAACTATAATAGAATGATATTAAAAAATATTTCTATATATCATGAAAGAACATTTTTTTTCATTTGACCGATCAATTAAATATTCAGATTTATATAATTGGATCACACCCATCACTTTGACATCAAATGCATTACTCATATTTAGAACAATCAATATGGCCAATTATAAAAATTCCTAACAAATAAACAACTATCTATAGTAAATTAAGAAAATGGAATATCAATACTTTATCAATATTTAAAATCTAGAGAAGGAATAAATGTGTTTTCCTTAGGTCATATCTGATTAAGGAAAATGGGTATTTCCAAAATTGAAAATACCATTAAAAGTTTACAAGATAATTTCATGAGGAATATACAATTTTTATTTTGAAATAATTATTTTAAATATATAAAATACAAAAATATTAATGAAAAAAATTTCTTTAAAAAAACTTTTAATCCTATAAGAAATATTATATTCATTGATAGATCATGATGGTGGGAAATTCAGTTCATGTCGTTAATTCTAAAATAAATATTTCATTTAAATTTTTGATAAAAAATCAAGAGTACCTCATTTGAAAAATTATAAGAAGATTCCTTTTTAAATTGTTTTTTGAAAATGAAAATAATTGGAAAATATTTCTTTAAAAAATCCTCGAATAATAAAAATTAATTTTTGGGAAAATTTTTATAAAACAAGGGGATCAAATAAAAAATATTTTTAATCCAATATAGAAATAAAATGGTTTTCCATTAAAAACATTCATTTATTCTCTTGAATACTTGGAGTGAGTAAAATGAATTTAAAACACGTTTTAACAATAAATAATAAATGTATAATAAAATGAAATTGATTTATTTATAATTTATTATATAATAACCCTTAATATAAATTCAATGAAAAATAATCTGGATTAAAATTTGATTGAAACATAAATAATGTATCACTTATATATCTTGTGATTCATAAAACTTGTGAAATAATTGAACTAAAATTACACATCAAATAATAGAAATCTAGAGTTATTTATTATATAACTATTTAAAGTTATATTCCCTAAACCACATGAAACAAACAATGGTGAATGTGGCATATGTCTCACAAAGGCAACTATGAGATAAGAAAACCCTAACTTTAAATCTAACAAGATTTGATCATTATTTTAGAATCCTAGATAATAGATTTAAATTTTTTATATTTATATAACATAACAATATATATACAAAGTATATAATATATCATCCACTTATATCCTTTCTATACTCATCGATTAACAATTCATTGATAAAATCATCATTTTTGAGTGTTATATATTTAAATTTTAATTTAGGAGATTTTTTTGCAGTCCTTATCATTATACATTGAACATAGTTCCATCGTATATAGAATATTGATAATTATATAAGTATCCTATTATTTATATATATTTGAAAAATATGTTAATACAGACAAAACAAATAATTCCATTCCTAAAGACAGTCTGTCGTATGTATGCTAAAAAATTGTTTTCATCTTACGATTAATGGAATAAAAGACAAATAAACAATTATATAGTTTTTAGATGTATTATTATATAATATAAATAAAATATATTTTTTTAAATCTATCCTTATTACAATCCACTATAGTAGGAAACAAAAAATGGATCACATCACATTGTGGAGGTTGCAGTCCACATGTATGTATGAGTGACATTATTATTTTCCAATAGATTGGAACATTAGTAGGACGAAATTTTGTTAAAATTATATAAGCATAATTATTTCAGAAATATCCTATATATTATGTAGTTCAATATTTATAACCATACAATTAACATTGTGACGAATAACTAATCACACCGCTATGTGGAGATTGTAAGACATATGTATACACATGTAATGATTTTTCATTTAGTAGCATGGAAATGAGATGTAAAATGTTTCCCATTACCACATCTTCAGTCTAATTCATTTAAATTCTTTTTTATGGACCCATGAATTTTTAATTTAGGAATATACACACATCTAATTAGTTTATAGGGATGTTTTTTAGATAATTGTAATAGCTCATACCCTCCTTTCCCATTACTTTGCCAAAAGTGAGGCTCCACCAAAACAGAGGCACCGTGACGGCGACACCATGGCGGTGGCACCGTGTACTCTTTGTTCCTTTCCAATTCCTGACCTTTCCACTCCCACAGTAATTAATTCATTATCCATTTTTAATGACCATAATTAATACCTAAAAAATCCTGAGATATATTCCCGATGGGGGATATTATATAACAACTTAACACCATCGTGTGTAACTACCCACCCACGTAGGAAATTGCGATCTGTTTTTCCATGCGTTCAAAATTCCATATCCCAATCTCCTCTTTATATCTCCCGCTGGAGTTCTCTTTTATTCTTGGTTGAAATTATTTCTTCTTCCTCGAGTGCTTGGAGTCCTTCTTCCCATGGATTTTGGTGCACCTATGTTGGAGCCTTCTGCATGTCTTCCACGGATTTCCTCCCCTTCAGGCCGTGCATCCCCTGTTCATGGCACGTGGAGAAAAACTTTGATCTTTGATCAATCGTTAGGGATTTTCTCTTTCGTCTCTCCTTTCTGTGTATCATGCGGGGTGGGAATTCTTTTTCCTCTATGGAAATTGATGAAACCGAACATAACGAAGATAAAAAATGGAACTTTAAAGAATGAAAGGGGGTGTGATCGATGTTCTTGTTGTACTATTTATGTTATTATGTGTGGTGAATTGTACGGGACTATGCTTACCACAAATCATGGCCATTTGTGGTATTTCTCTGTGCACTAATGAACCTCGGTGCTCCTGGGAGTTTAAATTACCATAACATGGAATTGGATAATTACGTATAATCGGTTAAATAAATTGAAAGCACTAGGATCAACCCTTTTCTATGATAACCCTGGTTAAAGCACAGTGGAATTGAAACCCTGGAGTGTGTTAAATCATTAAAATCTAAAAATACCTGCATGGGCCTGCCCTATGTTGGTGGTAGCAGTTTGGTTGTTTCTTTCACGGGCTGATTATTGGGGCGATATGGGTGGGGATGGGATCCCCTGTTGTTATACTTTCACTGGTAGTGAAGTTAAGGATATGTGGTTACTCTGCTTATATCATGAATTGGGGTGGAATCCTCTATTGTTGAAAAACTATTGGCTCCTAGATTTTGGGGATATGGTTCTGTGTCTCGGGGTTTTCTTTGGTTCATGTACTTTGAGGGATCCCACTTATCCCTTTGTTGTTGTTACTTTACAAGAGAACTAGGTGTCAATGTTTAAGTTACTGTTTGAATTTCTTCTTTATCTAGCTTGCGGTTTTTTCCTGTTAATTGACTAGTAGTGTATAATTCACCTGAATGGGGTTACATGAACATGAAAACATGAATGGTTTAAATGGGAATTGGTTTTGGGAATGAGTTGTGGCTTGGCCATGAGTGTCGTGCTGTTCTTTCATGAATGATTAGTAACGAGGGTGGTTGTGCTTAGGTTTTGGAACCCCTTGGTTGGGATGATTTCTTTTTACCTATACCTATATCTTTAGATTTTATGTTAATTATTCACGCCCCACCCAAGTTGAGCACCAAAGTGCCGAACACCCCCATTTCATGGGGGGGAGAGTTTTTCCCAACACTAATATACGTGGATGGTTATTAGCTCCTTTTCGACTCCCTTTCCCTAATAGCCCGAGACACTTTGGGCAGGCTGTGATGGCCTGAAGTCCATTATTATCCCACAAATCATCGGGCATGGTAGTTGTGGTGGTTGGCCCAGGTGTTTGCGGGGAGGTTGTTTCCCAAGTGTCTCCGGGATGAGGCCCAAGTGTTTTTGGGTGTGGCAGCAGTTGTTCTGACCCAGGTGTTTGCGGTCAGTTTGTTTCCCATGTGTCTTCGGGATGAGGCCCAGGTGTCTGCAGGCAGGGTTTTATAGTGGGACTGGGGTGAGGTTGTGGCCCAGGTGTCTGTGGGCGGGGGTTGGCAGTGGGACTGCGGTGAGGTTCTGGCATAGGTGTCTTCGGGCGGGGTGTGGCAGTGAGATTGCGGTAAGAATAGCGGGATTGGATCGATGCGTAAGATGCCTTCAATAACCAGTGGGAAAGTGGTGAGAGGTACCAAAATATCAATGTGCCATTACTATACGTTACTTGACTTTCAGTATTTGGGGAGCGTGCCTTGGTGAGGGTTGGGTGGGTAGTTTTTCCTTGATGGGTGTGGTTATCTCTTTTTCCACGGGACATTAGAATATCTCTTCACTTATGCACGAGAGTATGTGGTTTTCCCTACTGATTGTACTTTTATGCTCACCCTATGTATATAAAACTGTTTTCAGGTTTCCATGAGGACTTCAGGGATTGTGCGGGACCGTACTAGCTTGGACCTTGGGGCAGTTGATGTTGTTGTTTTTCCTTTTCTTGGTACTTTACCTTTGGAGTTTTTGAGGCTTGTACTATTTAATGTTGAACTTGCATATGGGAATGGTTTACATTCAGCCATACTTGTAGTTTCAGTTTTGGTGTTGTGGGATTTTCTATCATATCTCCTGATCATATTAAAAGAAAAAGGGTAATTCCTTCCATTTGGTGTGTGATTTTATACCCTTGGTGCTAGTCGCCACTCCGAGACCTATTGAAGGTGGGTCTCGAGGGTCATTATCTCTTATTCAACTTGAAGAAGGAAGGGTCTGGCAATCTGTTGTGCCTTCCCTCATCTTGGTGAAGGAGGGCTGTTATATAATTTTATCAAAGGTGAGGTTGAGAGATAGGATGGAGTCTGGAGTTAGGCATATGGAGGATTAAATATGGGAATGGTTTACTTTCAGCTGTACTTGTACTTTTAGTTTCGGTGTTGTGGGATTTGCTATCTTATCTCCCGATAATATTAAAATAAAAAGGGTAATGCCTTCCATTTGGTGTGTGATTTTATACCCTTGGTGCCAGTCACCACTCCGGGACCTATTGAAGGCGGGTCTCGGGGGTCATTATCTTTTCTTCATCTTTAAGAAGGAAGGGTCTGGAAATCTGTTATCCCTTCCATCAACATGGTGAAGGTGGGTCGTGACAGAATGGTATCAGAGGTGAGGTTGAGAGATAGGATGGTGTCTAGAGTTAGGCACAGTGAGGATTGCATAGGGGAATGGTTTACTTTCAGTCGTACTTGTACTTTCAGTTTTGGTGTTGTGAGATTTTCTATCTTATCTCCCAATCATATTGAAAGAAAAAGGGTAATTCCTTCCATTTGGTGTGTGATTTTATACCCTTGCTGCTAGTTGCCACTCTGGGACCGATTAAAGGCAGGTCTCAGGGGTCATTAACTCTTCTTCAACTTGAAGAAGGAAGGGTCTGGCAATCTGTTGTCCTTTCGCTCATCTTGGTGAAGGTGATTCATGACAGAAAATTCATGGGATGGTAAGGCAACAGTGTTGGGTGACCTTGGTGAGTGAATTAGGCCAGGGAGGACCAGTTAGGACATGGGATTTTATGGCCTCCCGTGATCCGATGCAAGGACTCTGGACCTACAAAACAACCATGTGAGGTCACACTGATTACAGGGTAGAGACCCTAGGAAAGTTACATGCATCATAATGAATTGTTTCCCATTTTTCATGGGTGTCTTGGGAAAAATAAAGTAAATAACTAAGTCTATGAAAATTTAAGAACAATATTATACACTACTCGGGTTTAGGCATTCCTTGTTTACCTTGAAGCTATGGCACTTGGGAGGCAACCATGAGTAGTAGAGAAGATCAAGGCCTAAGAGGTTGACTTGGCCGATCGACAGAGGATCGATTGAGAGGAGGAGGATAAATAGTGGCAGAAGGTGCTTCGAGCTTTTCAGCGACAATCCTTCAGGGAGTACAAGGCCAGTATATCAGATGTGGCTACTGTAGAGACCCGAAGCTTGACGTACATAGACATTACATTACTTTTTCGGAATACTTAGTACATAACAAAAACAGACACACGAGGACCGTAATAGTTTAGTGTCTTTGGAAACTTGGAATGTAATCTTCTAATCGTGGTGAAAGATCTTCAACATCTCCCATATATATCTTCCCATTTTTGTTTACTTACCTAAAATATTTCTTTTAATCATGGGGGAAAAGAAAACATAAAAAGGGTGAGCTCAAATTCTCAGTAAGGGTAAGCATGGATAAAATAAAACATACCATATACATTTGAAGATAAAAAAAACATGAACATTGAAAATCTTGAGCAACGACATAAAACATGGAAGTACATAATGCATAGATCATAAAGAAACATTAAGAATGATAAAATAGCATGTGAATAAAACATGTAATTGTGGCAACTATTCAGCACATGTTATGATTTCAAAAGTAGCCAAGGCATTGCTGCCAATACCATCTTGGTGGACAAAGTCCCTTTCTGAATCGAGTTCACTCCTCGTTTCAGTCCTATAACACTGAACCAGATTAACTTACCATTCTAGCCATGTCTATCTCATGAGATATAAATATTTACCCAATGCACTGGAGGGAGATATAGGTCCCACCCATCTCATAATGATACCATTCTAATGTGTGCCAAAAAATCATAAACCATACATCATAGCATAACCCATGTAATAAAAATGGGAATATTAAGCATTGTGACATCATAAAACAATTCATATAAGATAAAAGAATTCATAAATATATTTCCATCACAACATAATCAAATCCATGTAATAATACGGATAGAAACAATACCCTATATTATCTTATATGGAAAATAATTTTGATAAAACACTTGAACTCCATTCTTGAGGAAAATATCCTTTCTACTTCAAAAACGCGTTTTCTTTCTTAACATGTCATACAATTCTAAACTAAAAGAAGTTGATTAAAAATAAACTTAAAAACTTGTAAATAAATCTTCCTGAAAAAAATGTTTTAAAAATCCATTCATGCCGTATAAAAAAACATTCTTCTCGTACTTTTGTCGAAAATGTAAAAAAGTACCTCATATAAAAAATGACTAAAGATTCCTTTCATCTCTTTTACTAAAAACTCACCGAAGGGTAAAATTGGATTTAATAAATTATAGGTGGATGGAAATAATATTACATATTGAGGAAACATGGGTTTGGATTATAAAATACACACCAGTAAATACCAAAGTATAAACAATATCGGATAAAAATGAGATTGTGATATTTTCCCTTACCTTAGGACTGATTTTTTTTGTAAGTGTCTGAACCTCCTGTATAATGATTTAAATATTGTTATTGACTTATTAAATAATCATATTCATTGTTATGATATCATATATGGTTCACTTATGTCTTTATATTACCCGTTCTTTTGTAAATTCCATGATAAAGAGCGTTTTGGTTAAAATCGTTTCATTTGTCGTCCGTGTTTTGACTTGTAATTATTCATATGATTACTTAGATCATGATTACTTAATTCTAGAATATAAAACATGATTTATATATAATATATATTTAGAATATACATATATATAATAGATCGATAAATGGAAAGGAATACACCGTTCATAGAGACGGTAGGCCATACGTACGCATGAACGTTGTTTTTGTTTTCTCATTGAATTGAATGGAATTAATTGGATGACATAAATATATATATAAATAAATAAAGTATCTTTATTATGTCATATATTTCATGATTAATTATTATATATACTTTATAATTATTCACGAATGGTTAATCATTGAGAATGAATCTCATCGCGTCGTGGAGACGGTATTCCGTACGTATGCACGAGCGATGATATCGTTCCCATGATTGTGGAATTTTATTGGAGTGTATGTATACTTTTACAGAATAAATATCACTTTATAATAATCATATATAGTTATTATTTACACCATTATACCCATCCAAGTAAGGTGGTGGTGGAAAATATATTATACCACGGCGTGGAGATGGTATTCCGTACGTACGCACGCGCGGTGATTTCTTTTTCCGTAGGATGGATAGATGGTGAAATAGGGTTGTTTAATACATATAATAACATATCAGTATATTATTGATACTGATTTTATTACTTCATAATGAAACAACCTAAGAAGAAGAAGTGGAAAAAGAAATAAAGTTGAAAGAATCGGTAACGGACATTACCTCTTCTTTGAAGCACCTCTTTGAGACCTCATCTTAGGGCACTAAAATTGGTCTTTGAAGAAGAACAGGACCTCTAGGATTTTTATAGGGAAGTGTGGAAGTGAAATGGGAAGGGGTTGGTCGAGCTTGTAGTCTCAAATTGGTGTGCGGAATAGAGGGAGGAGGTGCCCTTTTATAAGGGACGAGAGGGGCACCTCTGGAATTCTTAAAAATATTAATTTATAATAAGTCTAACCCGACATAAAAACCTCCAAAAGTGACTCATATTATAATATTAGATGAGATAGGGTTGTAATATCATCAAACAATCAAATTTAGACATGTTTGGATCTTATTTTAAACCTTATCATTTTGATTTATCCTTATTTAATCTATTTAAGTTTATTTGTGGTAATAAAATTCTAAATTTTAAATTATAACAAATAATTACTTATTTGTTGTGTATTGTCCATAATTGGATACTTTAAAAATTTTCTACCATATAAATTTAAATTTATAATTTTTAAATTATTTTGTGAATTTTAATCAATTTTATAATATTTTATTTTGATAAAATAACAATAGTGTCAATTTTGACACTATTCATTTATTTGAATTTAAATAAAATATATGCAGAAGATATGTTCGAACTAAAATCTTTAATAGATTCATAAAAGTTCATATGTATCTAGAAAATTAGTGGAGAACATAAAATAGTTCATATAATAGTTATTTTATTATTTCTAAAAACCATTTATTTGTTTTATCTCTTAATAAAATAATTACTACAACATTTTTGTATAATTAATTAATATAATTATTTTTTTGCATAAAAATTAATAATAAAATCCTATGATGAAGATAAATATAATAACTTTTACAATAATACTTTTACTCGAATTTACCATCTTAAAATCACAATATTTAAATTTTTATATTTATTAAATTATGAAGGTGACAACTTTGGCATCATTTAAAATAAAATAATATAAGTGTCATAATCTATTTTATAAGGCTCCAAACGGTTATAAATTAGGTAATTGGATTATTAAGGTGTAGATATACACTACCAATAAGGTTTTGTCAAGTTTTTGGGACTTTTAATGGGTATTATTATTCCAATAAAAACTATATTACTTATTTTTCACTTAATAAATAATTACTGTATGATTAATGTATCACCATTAATGACAATTCTTTAATCCCTAAAAATTCTAAATAAATTATCATCATATAGATAATTTTATTATATTTCTGGAGACTATTCATGTTCGATGTTTTATGATGTTTATCACTCAATTAATATTATTATACTTATAAGATTTAAGAGAGAGACATGTTGTCACTTTCTTTCGTTTTAATAATAATTAAATTATGTTCATGGTAAAAAGTCCAAAAAATGAATCTAGTCCGACCCTTAGGTTATATGGGTCTACTTTTAGCCATAAAATAGAATTTTGGCATGTGTTAGGGTAATTTTATAATATTATATTTATCCTTAATTACCCGATTTACCTTTAACTATGGTAAATAAAATTTACAGTAGTTACTATTCATAATTTCCAAAAATAAAAAGTAGCTTATTAAAATAATTTGGATCCACTAATTCCAAATATGGAATCCATTTTTCCAAATTCAATACACAGAAGTTGCAGAAATTAAATTAAAATTAATCCCGTTGTCGAAATAAAACGGGTTTTTCTTTAAAACATTGCAAAAGATTGAATTGATTTAACCTACGAATTTAATGTAAAATCAATGATAATGACATAAATTATATTAAATGGTAAAAATATATTATATTTATACTTTAAAAAAATTCAATATTATAATTTATCCATATAAATTATTGCGATGAAAAAAAGTGTTTTTAATTAAAATATATCATATTGTTAATATTCATGAAAATATGAAAGTTACCAGAATAATATGAAAAATTTATCCAAAGAAAATTTTTATTTCTTGATTCCAAAGAAGAATTTTATTTTTTTAAATTTAACTTATAAAAATGTCAAAAACCAGATTTAAAGTGGGTGCGCCATCAAAAGGCGGCAAAACTGCATTTTTTGAAAAATAGTTATTTTACCCGAAAAATTTATTTTGTTCTTATACCATGTTCTAGAAAATGTTTAAGATGATTAATAATGCTATAAAATTCAAAATTTAGTAAATACTATTCATAACGGCTAGTTCATAATAATATTATAATAATATATCATTGTTTAGTAAAACCTGGTATTGCCTACAACACACGCTATCGAGGAAGGTCGTGATTTCGTGTAATGCAAGCCAAATCAGGGTTGCGTGTTGTGAAAAAATCCTTCGTTGTTTCGTATAACAGAATCCAACCATATTTCATTTGTACATTGAATATATATATATATATACTCAATGTTGCGTAGAATAACTATTATCAAAATTGTGTGTAACACGATCCAAGAATAGTGTTGCGCATACTGCAAGCTAATACGGTGTTGCGTATAGTGCAAGGTAATATTGGTGTAGCATACAACACAAGATATTAATGAAATTAAAAGAATATTTTCATAAAATCTCGGGGTGTGACATTCTACCCCCCTAAAAAGGAATTTCACCCTCGAAATTCGTTGGGGTTATAAATGGTTTACTACATAAAAGTTTGTTTAATAGAAACCCACATCGTAAAAAGGAATACCTAAACATGGCTTTAAAAACTAAGGTATGAAATGTAACGATTACCCAAATTAACTCATCACTGGGGTTCCACGTAGGATAACATAGATGAAAATATGGATATGGAAGAAGAATCTAACCATCAAGTTCTGATGGAGTGTGGTAGAGAACATGGCTATGAAAAATCCAACAATCACAAAGCTATAGATTTGTGATGATCTAAGGTACCATCTGATTCATCAGATATAAGAGAACTAGGACACCATTTTTGGTTTTCAAGATCATTTCCCTAAATTTGATTAATTAAAAGAAATACTTACATGATTTTAGTATAATCTCACTCTTGTTCGTGAATTGAACAATTTACACTTCATCCCTTAAAGAAATGAAGTATAATTTGTTATTCATGATGTGTTAGCAGATCATGTGATAGAATGATGGGTCATTCCATCTCTTTCAAAAAAATGGTTAGCAAAAGTTATAAGTCAATCTTATGGTTAGATTAATCATATATGTTTCCAAAAATGAACTTATACTTCATATATCATACCGCTTAATAAAATAAAACTAGTTTCTACTAACCAGGGACTTCCTGTAGGCTAGTGGTAGGCGATAAAGGCCAGTCGCACTTTGGTTGTGGGTTTGATTCCCACAGCCTTTTCTGACGCGATGGGTTGTCGCCCATCCTACAAGTTGTCCTTTTTCTAAAACTATATTACTATAACATCCGATCAATAATATCGAAAAAAGTTTTATCCTTAAATAATACTAACTTATGTCCAACATAATCCATTCCAATATTTAGGCTTAGAATACTTCGGTCCAAGCTCATAATATAAAGAAAAGGATTACTTAAAATATCATCAACCAAGAATGTGAATACCATCATTTATCCCCCATATATCTTGTTGGTCACATTCCAATCATGAGAATACCTTAATGATGTATTCTCTTAATAAATGAATACCCATTAAACCTTAGTGAAAACATAAATGATGTCAAAAGTTAACTCTTTCCACATACCAAAATCAAAAAATTCTATATACTCAAACCATGATATAACCTTCTCCTTATATCAGTCATGAGCTCATGAATACTATGAAACATTAAATTTTCTCTTTATCCCTTCATTATGCGCATATCATCTACTTTCCAAAAATATCTGAATAAGATTTCACATTTACTAGTACCATTAATCATACACTTTCAAAACTTAAGGAAAGACAACAGTGTAACAATCCTTAGATGTCTCTTTATTCCATAGTACCATGCGATTACTTATACAAAATTACACTTGATAAAATGAAATCATTCCACTACCTTCTTAAACCGTTGACTAAACATCAACAATTCTTTCATCTTACATATCATTTGTAGTCTCTTCATCATCATCAACATAAATACTACCCATAAGACTGTACTGATTCTCTTCATGAGACTTTCCCTTAGGTAATTGGTTTGCATAATGCCCATACATTCCACATTTAAAACATTTAACCATTGTCGATGTCGTAGCAATACCATTATCCTCATCCATGGTGTTAACTGAACCTTTTCCTTTGCACTTACTGGCTTTGTGTCCTTCTTTTCCACACCCAAATCATCTTCCAGTTCCCTTGAAACATTCTCCTTGATGCCTCTTCCCACATTATTTACATAGGGGAAATTGAACTTTCTTTCCTCTATGATCATCATGAAACTATATCTTTTTCCTATTATCTGAGTCGGGAAACATACCAAAGTGGAGATTATTGATCATATTATGAGATTTCTAATTATGCATAATAACGATGTTTGGACTTCCAAATCCCATTTCATTTGGTTTCTCATGAAGAATATCATTCCATTGTCCGTCATATCCTCCATTATCATGAATCTTCATGTTTCCATCCATTTTTTAAAACCTAAAAAGAATTGTGTGAGAAGAAAAAATCCTGCTAGGGAAAATAACATAGTAAAGGGGATGCACCCGGAATATATAACATCTTAGGTAAAATTCTAAGATCGTTACCATAGTTCTAGGACTATATCCTATACGTATACTTATCCTTAGGGACATCCCTAGACATAACTTTGAAATATCTATAGGGATCTCAATAACGTTTTCACATCCTAGTTTCCAAAGGTTGACTAAACCTTTCCTCTGATACCAACTGTAGAGACCCAAAGCTTGACGTACATAGACATTACATTACTTTTCCTGAATACATAGTACATAACAAAAACAGACACACAAGGACCGTAATAGTTTAGTGTCTTTGGAAACATGGAACATAATCTTCTAATCGTGGTGAAAGATCTTCAAAATCCTCCATAAAGATCTTCCGATTTTTTTTTCCTTACCTAAAATCTTTATTTTAATCCTGGGGGAAAAGAAAACATAAAAAGGGTGAGCTCAAATGCTCAGTAAGGGTAAGAATGGATAAAATAAAACATACCATATACATTTGAACTTAAAAAACATGAACATTAAAAATCTTCAGCAACAACATAAAACATGGAAGTACATAAGGCATAGATCATAGATAAACATTAAGAATGATAAAATAGCATGGGAATAAAACATGTAATTGTGGAAACCATTTATCACATGTCATGATTTCCATAGTAGCCAAGGAATTGCTGCCAAGACCATCTTGGTGGACAAAGTCCCTTTCTGAATCGAGTTCACTCCTCGTTTCAGTCCTGTAACACTGAACCGAGTAAACTTACAATGCCATCCATGTCTATCTCATGAGATATAAATCTTTACCCAATGAATTGGAGGGAGATATAGGTCCCACCCATCTCATACTGATACCATTCTTATGTGTGCCACAAAATCATCACCATACATCATAGCATAACCCGTGTAATAAAAATGGGAATCATAAGCATCGTGAAATCATAAAAAAAATCATATAAGATAACGGAATTCATAAAAATATTTCCACCACAACATAGTAAAATCCATGTAATAATAGGGATAGAAACAGAACCCTATATTATCTTAGATGGAAAATAATTTAGATAAAACACTTGAACTCCATTCTTGAAGAAAATATCATTTCTACTTCAAAAAAAAATTATTTCTTAACATGTCATACAATATTAAACTATAAGAAGTTGATTAAAAATAAACTTGAAAACTTGTAAAGGAAGATTCTTGGAAATAATGTTTTAAAAATCCATTCATGCTGTATAAAAAAAACATTCTTCTCATACTTTTTCCAAAAAAGTCAAAAAGCACCTCTTACAAAAAATGAGAAAAGTTTACTTTCATCTCTTTTACAAAATTCTCACCAAAGGGTAAAATTGGATTTAATAAATTATAGGTGGATGGAAATAATATTACATATTGAGGAAACATGGGTGTGGTTGATAAAATACACCCCAATAAGTACCAAAGTATATACAATCTCGGATAAAAATGAGATTGTAATATTTTCACTTAACTTAGGTCTGATTTGCTTCGTAAGTGTCCGAACCTCCTTTATAATGATTTAAATAATGTTATTTACTTAGTAAATAATCATATACATTGTTATTATATCATATATGGTTCACTTATGACTTTATATTACCCGTTCTTTTGTAAATTCAATGTTAAAGATCGTTTTGGTTAAAATCGTTTCATTTGTCGTCCATGTTTTGACTTCTAATTATTCATATGATTACTTAGATCATGATTACTTAATTCCAGAATATAAAACATGTTTTATATATAATATATATTCAGAATATACATATATATAATAGATAGATAAATGGAAATAAATACACCGTTCATGGAGACGGTAGGCCATACGTTCGCATGAACGTTGTTTTCATTTCCTCATTGAATTGAATGGAATTAATTGGATGACATAAATATATATATAAATAAATCCAGTATCATTATTTTGTAATATATTTCATGATTACTTATTATATATACTTTATAATTATTCATGAATGGTTAATCATTGAGAATGAATCTCATCGCGTCGTGGAGACGGTATTCCGTACGTACGCACGAGCGATGATATTGTTCCCATGATCGTTGAATTTTATTGGAGTGTATGTATACTATTACAGAATAAATATCACTTTATAATAATCATATATAGTTATTATTTACACCATTATACCCATCCAAGTAAGGTGGTGGTGGAAAATAGATTATACCACGACATGGAGAGGGTATTCTGTACGTACGCACGCGCGATGATTTCTTTTTCTGTAGGATGGATAGATGGTGAAATAGGGTTGTTTCATACATATAATAACATATCAGTATACTATTGATACTGATGTTATTACTTCATAATGAAACAACCTAAGAAGAATATGTGGAAGAAGAAATAAAGTTCAAAGAATCGGTAACGGACATTACCTCTTCTTTGAAAATCCTCTTTGAGACCTCCTCTTAGGGCACTAAAATTGGTCTTTGAAGAATACCAGGACCTCTAGGATGTTTATAGGGAAGTGGGGAAGTGAAATTTTCAGGGGTTGGATGAGCTTGTAGGCTCAAATTGGTGTGAGGAGGAGAGGTAGGAGGTTCCCTTTTATAAGGGAGGAGAGGGGTACCTTTGAATTCATAAAAAAATTAATTTATAATAAATCTAATCCCACTTAAAAAACTCCAAAAATCACTAATATTATAATATTTTATAATATAGTGTTGTAATCCCATCAACAAATCAAATTTAGAAATGTTTGGATCTTATTTTAAACCTTATCATTTTGATTTATCCTTATTTAATTTATTTAAGTTTATTTCTGGTAATAAAATTCTAAATTTTAAATTATAACAAATAATTACTTATTTATTGTGAATTGTTCATAATTGGATACTTTACAACATTTTCTACAATATAAATTTAAATTTATAATTTTTAAATATTTTTGTGATTTTTAATCAATTTTATAATATGTTATTTTTATAAAATAACAATAGTGTCAATTTTGACACTATTCATTTATTTGAATTTAAATAAAATATATACAGAATATATGTTCGAAATAAAATCATTTATAGATTAATAAAAGGTAATATTTATCTATAAAATTAGTGTAGAACATTAAATAGTTCATATAATAGTTATTTTATTATTTTTAAAAACCATTTATTTGGTTTATCTCTTAATAAAATAATTACTACAACATTTTTGTATAATTATTTAATATACATATTCGTTGCATAAAAATTAAAAATAAAATCATATGATGAAGATAAATCTAATACCTTTCACAATAATACTTTTACTCGAATTTATCATCTAAAAATCACAATATTTAAATTGTTATATTTATTAAATTATGAAGGTGACAACTTTGGCATCATTTAAAATAAAATTATATAAGTGTCATAATCACTTTTATAAGGCTCTAAACGGTTATATATTTGGTCATTGGATGATTAATGTGTATATATACACTAGAAATAAGGTTCGGTCAGGTTTGTGGGCCTTTTAATGGGTATTATTATTTCAATAAAAACTATATTACTTATTTTTCAATTAATAAATAATTTATGTATCATTAATGTATCACCATTAATGACAATTATTTAATCCCTAAAAATTATAAATAAATTATCATGATGTATATAATTTTATTAGATTTCTTGATACTATTCATGTTCGAAGTTTTATTATGTTTATCACTCAATTAAAATTATTATACTTATAAGATTTAAGAGAGTGACATGTTGTCACTTTCTTGGGTTTTAATAATAATTAGATTATTTTCATGGTCAAAAGTCCATAAAATGAATATAATCCGACCATTAGGTTATATGGGTCTACTTTTAGCCATCCAATAGAATTTTGGCATGTGTTAGGCTAATTTTATAATATTATATTTACCCATAATTACTCGATTTACCTTTAACTATGGTAAATAAAATTTACCGTAGTTACTATTCAAAATTCCCAAAAATAAAAAGTAGCTTATTAAAATAAGTTGGACCCACTGATTCCAAATATGGAATCCATTTTTCCAAATTCAATACACAAAAGTGGCAAAAATTAAATTAAAATTAATCCCGTTGTCGAAAGAAAACAGGTTTTTCTTTAAAACATTGCAAAAGATTGAATTGATTTAACCTACGAATTTAATGTAAAATCAATGATAATGACATAAATTATATTAAATGGTAAAAATATGTTCTATTTATACTTTAAAACCATTCAATTTTATAATTTAACCATATAAATTATTGCGATGAAAAAAATTGTTTTTAATTAAAATATATCATATTTTTACTATTCATGAAAATATGAAAGTTACCAGAATAATATGAAAAATTTATCCAAAGTAAATTTTTATTTCTTGATTCCAAAGAAGAATTTTATTTTGTCAAATTTAACTTATAAAAATGTCAAAAACCAGATTTAAAGTGGGTGCGCCATCAAAAGGCGGCAAAACTGCATTTTTTTAAAAATACTTATTTTACCCGAAAAATTTATTTTGTTCTTATACCATGTTCTAGAAAATGTTTAAGATGATTAATAATGTTATAAAATTCAAAATTTAGTAAATACTATTCATAACGGCTAGTTCATAATAATATTATAATAATATATAGTTGTTTAGTAAAACCCAGTATTGCGTACAACACACGCTATCGAGGAAGGTCGTGATTTCGTGTAATGCAAGCCAAATCAGGCTTGCATGTTGTGAAAAAATCCTTCGTTGTTTCGTATAACAGAATCCAACCATATTTAATTTATACAATGAATGTATATATATATATATATATACTCAATGTTGCGTAAAATAACTATTATCAAAATTGTGTGTTACACGATCCAAGAATAGTGTTGCGTATACTGCAAGCTAATACGGTGTTGCGTATAGCGCAAAGTAATCTTGGTGTAGCATACAACACAAGATATTAATGAAATTAAATGAATATTTTCATAAAATATCGGGGTGTGACATTCTACCCCCCTAAAAATGAATTTCTCCCTCGAAATTTGTCGGGGTTATAAATGGTTTACTACATGAAAGTTTGTTTAATAGAAACCAACATCGTAAAAAGGAATACCAAAACATGGCTTTAAAAACTAAAGTATCAAATGTAACGGTTACCCAAATTAACTCATCACTGGATTTCCACGTAGGATAACATAGGTGAAAATATGGATATGGAAGAAGAATCTAACCATCAAGTTCCAATGGAGTGTGGTAGAGAACATGGCTATGAAAACTCCAACAATCACAAAGCTATAGATTTGTGATGATCTAAGGTACCATCTGATTCATCAGATATAAGGGAACTAGGACACCATTTTTGGTTTTCAAGATCATTTCCCTAAAGTTGATGAATTAAAAGAAGTACTTACATGATTTTGGTACAATCTCACTGTTGTTTGTGAATTGAACAATTTACACTTCATACCTTAAAGAAATGAAGTTTAATTTGTTATTCGTGATGTGTTAGCAGATCATGTGATAGAATGAGGGGTCATTCCATCTCATTCAAACAAATGGTTAGCAAAAGGTATAAGTCCATCTTATGGGTATATTAATCGTATATGTTTCCAAAAATGAGCTTATACTTCATATATCATACCGCTTAATAAAATAAAACTAGTTTCTACTAACCAGGGACTTCCTGTAGGCCAGTGGTAGGGGATAAAGTCCAGTCGCACTTCGGTTGTGGGTTCGATTCCCACAGACTTGTCTGACACGATGGATTGTCTCCCATCCTATAGGTTGTCCTTTTTCTAAAACTATATTACTATAACATCAGATCAATAATATCGAAAAAAGTTTTATCCTTAAACAATACTAACTTATGTCCAACAAAATCCATTCGAATCTTTAGGCTTAGAATACTTCGGTCCATGCTCATAATATAAAGAAAACGATTATTTAAAATATCATCAACCAAGCATGTGAATACCATCATTTATCCCCCATATATCTTGTTGGTCACATTCCAATCATGCGAATACCTTAATCATGTATTCTCTTGAAATATGAATACCCATTAAACCATAGTGAAAACATAAATGCTGTCAAAAGTTAACTCTTTCCACATACCAAAATCAAAAAATTCTATATACTCAAACCATGATATAACCATCTCCTTATATCAGCCATGATCTCATGAATACTATGAAACATTAAATTTTCCCTTTATCCCTTCATTATGTGCATATCATCTACTTTCCAAAAATATCTGAATAAGCTTTCACATTTACTGGTACCATTAATCATACACGTTCAAAACTTAAGGAAAGACAACAGTGTAACAATCCTTAGATGTCTGTTTATTCCATAGTACCATGATATTACTTATACAACATTACACTTGATAAACATGAAAGCATTCTCTACCTTCTTAAACCGTTGACTAAACATCAACAATTCTTTCATCTTATATATCATTTGTAGTCTCTTCATCACCATCAACATAAATACTACCCATAAGACCATACTGATTCTCTTCATGATACTTTCCCTTAAGGAATTGGTTTACATAATGCCCATACATTCCACATTTAAAACATTTAACCATTGTTGATGTCGTAGCAATACCATTATCCTCATCCATGGTGTTAACTGAACCTTTTCCTTTGCACTTACTGGATTTGTGTCCTTCTTTTCCACACCCAAAACATCTTCTAGTTCCCTTGAAACATTCTCCTTGATGCCTCTTACCACATTATTTACATAGGGGAAATTGAACTTTCTTTCCTCTATGTCATCATGAAACTATATCTTTTTCTTATTATCTGAGTCGGGAAACATACCAAAGTTGAGATTATTGATCATATTATGAGATTGCTTATTAGGCATAATAATGATGTTTGGACTTCCAAATCCCATTTCATTTGGTTTCTCATGACAAATATCATTCCATTGTCCGTCATATCCTCCATTATCATGAATCTTCATGTTTCCATCCATTTTCTAAAACCCAAAAAGAATATTGTGAGAGAAAAAATCATGCTAGGGAAAATAACATAGTAAAGGGGAAGCACCCGGAATATTAAACATCATAAGTTAAATTCTAAGATCGTTACCGTAGTTCGAGGACTATATCCTATACGTATACTTACCCTTAGGGACATCCCTAGACATACCTTTGAAATATCTATAGGGATCTCAATAACGTTTTCGCATCCTAGTTTCCAAAGGTTGACTAAACCTTTTCTCTGATACCAACTGTAGAGAACCAAAGCTTGACGTACATAGACATTACATTACTTTTCCTGAATACTTAGTACATAACAAAAACAGACACACAAGGACCGTAATAGTTTAGTGTCTTTGGAAACATGGAACGTAATCTTCTAATCGTGGTGAAAGATCTTCAACATCTCCCATAAAGATCTTCCCATTTTTTGTTTCCTTACCTAAAATCTTTCTTTTAATCCTGGGGGAAAAGAAAACATAAAAAGGGTGAGATCAAATGGTCGGTAAGGGTAAGCATGGATAAAATATAACATACCATATACATTTGAACTTAAAAAAAACATGAACATTAAAAATGTTGAGCAACAACATAAAACATGGAAGTAAATAAGGCATAGATCATAGAGAAACATTAAGAATGATAAAATAGCAATGGAATAAAGCATGTAATTGTGGCAACCATTCATCACATGTCATGATTTCCATAGTATCCAAGGCATTGCTGCCAAGACAATCTTGGTGGACAAAGTCCCTTTCTGAATCGTGTTCACTCCTCGTTTCAGTCCTGTAACACTGAACCGGGTTAACATACCATTCCATCCATGTCTATCTCATGAGATATAAATCTTTACCCAATGCATTGGAGGGAGATATAGGTCCCACCCATCTCATAATGATACCATTCTTATGTGTGCCACGAAATCATAAACCATACATCACAGCATAACCCATGTAATAAAAATGGGAAACATAAGCATCGTGAAATCATAAAAAAAATCATATAAGATAAAGGAATTCATAAATATATTTCCATAACAACATTATAAAATCCATGTAATAATAGGGATAGAAACATAACCCTATATTATCTTTGATGGAAAATAATTTTGATAAAACACTTGAACTCCATTCTTGAGGAAAATATCATTTCTACTTCAAAAACACATTTCTCTCTTAACATGTCATACAATATTAAACAAAAAGAAGTTGATTAAAAATAAACTTGAAAACTTTTAAAGGAATATTCTTTGAAATAATGTTTTAAAAATCAATTCATGTCGTATAAAAAACATTCTTCTGATACTTTTGTCAGAAAAGTCAAAAAGTACCTCGTACAAAAAATGACAAAAGATTCCTTTCATCTCTTTTACTAAATTCTCACCAAAGGGTAAAATTGGATTTAATAAATTATATGTGGATGGAAATAATATTACATATTGATGAAACATGGATGTGGATGATAAAATACAATCCAATAAATACCAAAGTATAAACAATCTCAGAAAAAAATGAGATTGTGATATTTTCCCTTACCTTAGGTCTGATTTGCTTCGTAAGTGTCCGAACCTCCTTTATAATTATTTAAATAATGTTATTGACTTATTAAATAATCATATTCATTGTTATGATATCATATATGGTTCACTTATGACTTTATATTACCCGTTCTTTTGTAAATTCCATGTTAAAGAGCGTTTTGGTTAAAATCGTTTCATTTGTCGTCCATGTTTTGACTTGAAATTATTCATATGATTACTTAGATCATGATAACTTAATTCCAGAATATAAAACATGTTTTATATATAATATATATTCAGAATATACATATATATAATAGATAGATAAATGGAAAGAAATACACCGTTCATGGAGACGGTAGGCCATACGTATGCATGAACGTTGTTTTCGTTTCCTCATTGAATTGAATGGAATTAATTGGATGACATAAATATATATATACATAAATCAAGTATCATTATTATGTAATATATTTCATGATTACTTATTATATATACTTTATAATTATTCATGAATGGTTAATCATTGAGAATGAATCTCATCGCGTCGTGGAGACGATATTCCGTACGTACGCACGAGCGATGATATCGTTCCCATGATCGTGGAATTTTATTGGAGTGTATGTATACTATTACAGAATAAATATCAATTTATAATAATAATATATAGTTATTATTTACACCATTATACCCATCCAAGTAAGGTGGTGGTGGAAAATAGATTATACCACGGCGTGGAGACGGTATTCTGTACGTACACACGCGCGGTGATTTCTTTTTCTGTAGGATGGATAGATGGTGAAATAGGGTTTTTTCATACATATAATAACATATCAGTATACGATTGATACTGATTTTATTACTTCATAATGAAACAACCTATGAAGAATAAGTGGAAGAAGAAATAAAGTTGAAAGAATCGGTAACGGACATTACCTCTTCTTTGAAGAGCCTCTTTGAGACCTCCTCTTAGGGCACTAAAATTGGTCTTTGAAGAATACCAGGACCTCTAGGATGTTTATAGGGAAGTGGGGAAGTTAAATGGGCAGGGGTTGGATGAGCTTGTATTCTCAAATTGGAGTGAGGAGGAGAGGGAGGAGGTGCGCTTTTATAAGGGAGGAGAGGGGCACCTTCGGAATTCTTAAAAATATTAATTTATAATAAATCTAATCCCACTTAAAAACCTCCAAAAATCACTAATATTCTAATATTATATGATATAGGTTCGTAATCCCATCAACAAATCAAATTTAGAAATGTTTGGATCTTATTTTAAACCTTATCATTTTGATTTATCCTTATTTAATCTATTTAAGTTTATTTGTGGTAATAAAATTCTAAATTTTAAATTATAACAAATAATTACTTATTTATTGTGAATTGTCAATAATTGGATACTTTACAACATTTTCTACAATATAAATTTAATTTTATAATTTTTAAATATTTTTTTGATTTTTAATCAATTTTATAATATGTTTTTTTATAAAATAACAATAGTGTCAATTTTGACACTATTCATTTATTTGAATTTAAATAAAATATATACAGAAGATATGTTCGAACTAAAAACATATATAGATTAATAAAAGGTCATATGTATCTAGAAAATTAGTGTAGAACATTAAATAGTTCATATAATAGTTATTTTATTATTTTTAAAAACCATTTATTTGGTTTATCTCTTAATAAAATAATTACTACAAAATTTTTGTATAATTATTTAATATACTTATTTGTTGTATAAAAATTAAAAATAAAATCATATGATGAAGATAAATCTAATACCTTTCACAATAATAATTTTACTCGAATTTATCATCTAAAAATCACAATATTTAAATTGTTATATTTATTAAATTATGAAGGTGACAATTTTGGCATCATTTAAAATAAAATTATATAGGTGTCATAATCACTTTTATAAGGCTCCAAACGGTTATATATTTGGTCATTGGATGATTAAGGTTTAGATATACACTAGAAATAAGGTTTGGTCAGGTTTTTGGGCCTTTTAATGGGTATTATTATTTCAATAAAAACTATATTACTTATTTTTCAATTAATAAATAATTTCTGTATCATTAATGTATCACCATTAATGAAATTTTTTAATCCCTAAAAATTATAAATAAATTATCATGATGTAGATAATTTTATTTGCTTTCTTGATACTATTCATGTACGAAGTTTAATTATGTTTATAACTCAATTAAACTTATTATACTTATAAGATTTAAGAGAGTGACATGTTGTCACTTTCTTTGGTTTTAATAATAATTAAATTATTTTCATGGTATAAAGTCCATAAAATGAATATAATCTGACCCTTAGGTTATATGGGTCTACTTTTATCCATCCAGTAGAATTTTGGCATGTGTTAGGGTAATTTTATAATATTATATTTACCCTTAATTACCCGATTTACCTTTAACTATGGTAAATAAAATTTACCGTAGTTACTGTTCATAATTCTCAAAAATAAAAAGTAGCTTATTAACATAATTTCGACCCACTGATTCCAAATATGGAATCCATTTTTCCAAATTCAATACAAAAAAGTTGCAGAAATTAAATTAAAATTAATCCTGTTGTCGAAAGAAAACAGTTTTTTCTTTAAAACATTGGAAAAGATTGAATTGATTTAACCTACGAATTTAATGTAAAATCAATGCTAATGACATACATTATATTAAATGGTGAAAATATATTCTATTTAAACTTTAAAACCATTAAATATTATAATTTAACCATATAAGTTATTGCGATGAAAACAATGTTTTTAATTAAAATATAGCGTGTTTTTACTATTCATCAAAATGTGAAAGCTACTAGAATAATATGAAAAATTTATCCAAAGTAAATTTTTATTTCTCGATTCAAAAGAATAATTTTATTTTGTCAAATTTAACTTATAAACATTTCATAAACTAGATTTAAAGTGGGTGCACCATCAAAAGGCGGCACAACTCCATTTTTTGAAAAATAATTATTTTACCCGAAAAATTTATTTTGTTCTTATACCATGTTCTAGAAAATGTTTAAGATGAATAATAATGTTATAAAATTCAAAATTTATTTCATGCTATTCATAAAAGCTAGGTCATAATAATATTATAATAATATATCGTTGTTTAGTAAAACCCAGTATTGCGTACAACACACGCTATCGAGGAAGGTCACGATTGCGTGTAATGAAAGCCAAATCAGGGTTGCGTGTTGTGAAAGATTCCTCCGTTGTTTCGTATAACAGAATCCCACCATAATTCATTTATACATTGAATATATATATATATATATATACTCAATGTTTCGTAGAATAACTATTATCAAAATTGTGTGTAACACGATCCAAGAATAGTGTTGCGTATATTGCAAGCTAATACGGTGTTGCGTATAGCGCAAGGTAATCTTGGTGTAGCATACAACACAAGACATTAATGAAATTAAAATAATATTTTTATAAAATATCGGGGTGTTACAGATACGGAGGGCTGGATCGAGGAGCTAGTGATAGCTTTCGGCTTGATTCAGGCTCCAACGGAGTACTAGGCTCCTCTGGCTGTCAGCCAGATGTGTGGAGTAGCGCGTCAGTGGTGGACGCATTATCTTGGAGAGAAGTGGGGAGCTGAGGTTGTGTGGGATGACTTTGAGAAGGAGTTCTGGGTGGAATTCCTCTCTTCCACAATGAAGGCTGAGAAGAGACAAGAGTTACTCTCCCTCCAGCATGGGAGTATGTCAGTGAGGGATTTGGGGATCATGTTCAAGGTGTCACGACCCGTCCTCGGGGCCCGTGCCGTGACTACCCCAAGCCCGCCTTCCATAGGCCAGGGGCTGGCGACTAGCACCAAGGCGTAAAATCCCAGTAAAAAGGGAAGGCATTGCCTTATTAAAGTAAACAAGCACCTCAGTGTATCAAGCGGAAGTAAAGCAGTACACAAAACTAGAACATCTGTGCTGAAGAAAAGGGGCCGGAAATACAAGCCCAACTGTAAAGTAAAGTACAACTCGAAAGGGAAAACATCAACTGAAGTACAAGCGGCTTCCTGGGACGTCCTCCTCGATTCCTACCTGAAGGGTAGGTACAGATGGCTCAGCTTCTGGATCGTCCACCACGGATCCTACCTGAAGGGTAGGTACAGATAGCTCCAAAACTCCTCGGGTCCAACTGTCCGCTCCGAGCACGTCCCGCTCAGTGGTCCTCCTCCGGGTACCGACCTACTCCAAAGCCTCAACCGCAGTCAGCGCTGTCCGTCGTCTGCAACCAACACAACGAAGTGCGGGCATAGCCCGTGCAGGGGTGAGTATAAGATACTCAGTAGGGACCCCGAGACCCCCCGATGGTCTCCTGAAATCCACAAAGGATAAACCACAAGAAGATACAATCACAAAGTAACATCCAGTATTGATTAGGTATATGCCCATACATATACCTATGTCACCAATTTCCGTTCGGCTCCAACACTGAGCCCAAGAACAACCCAATCCACAAGAAGAGTAAACAGTAAATCCACACAGGATAACAGTACAAGTTCACACAGTTTATAACAAGTTTATGAAATCAACGGATAACTATTACCCAGGTATATGCCCATACATATACCTAAGTTATCAAGCGACCCATCTCAATCATGAGGAAACACAAAGATCATTGACTCAGCTCAAACCAGAATTTTCATTATCGAAACCATAACTACTGAAGAGCTCCGTCTCTGGAGTGTACAGTGGTCCTGTCATGACTCCGAGGTACTGCTCACTAACCTAAGACTGCTGAGGTACTCCTCCTGTCGAGTACTGCGGGTTTGCGGCCAACTACCGGGCGCTCCGTCCGCTGAGGGTCTGTCGCCAAATACCGGGCGCTCACCCAGATAGCCTACTGAGGTACTCCTCCTGATGAGTACCGCGGGTTTGCTGCCAACTACTAGGCGCTCCGTCCGCCGTGGGTCTGCCGCCAAATACCGGGCGCTCCGTCCACTGGCTAGTCGACTCACTCCAAGTCGAATCGGTCAAGCAGTCGTCAGGTCTCAGCCGGCTACACGGTCTCCGTACTCCGCACGCTCGTCTCCGGGAGGGTCCGCTCCATGAGCAATAGGTCGATACTCCAAGTATCACAAAGTCCAACGAAGAAGTGCCACATACGTCCTCTTCGTCAAAGGTGTCTCAACGCAACAGACGGCGCGTCAATCGGACGCCCGGTCTGTGAGTTATTAGCCTTTTCGTCCCGAGGGCCCGGTTGGTTTCGTGAGCGAACCAAACCCGGCCATATCTCAACTGTATCCAAAACTCGGGCGGAGTATGTCAAAAGTTCCGTCCCACTTAGGGGATTCCATCAAAGCCGACGGCACGTCAATCGGACGTCCGGAACTCAAGATATGAGCGTTTCCGCTCCGAGGGCCCGGTTGGTTTCGTGAACGAACCAACCCGGCCATACTCCACCTGCGTCCAAACCTCGGGCGGAGTATACCAAAAGATCCATCTCACTAAGAGGAACTTATCAGAACTGACGGCACGCCGTTCGGACGTCCGTAGCTCAAGATATGAGTGTTTCCGCTCCGAGGGCCCTGTTGGTTTCGTGAACGAACCAACCCGGCCGAACTCAAAGTAATCCGAAACCTTGAGTGCGATATACCAAAACGACCGTCTCGATCCAAGGATCGCGTTGCCGCAGACGGTTCGTTATTCGGAGGTCCGAGGCTCAAGATATGGCCAAAAGACCGGAACTGGTTCGAAACGGGGGGGTCCGGGTCCGGGCCGAACCGGCCCGACCCCCCCCCCCCCCCCTGGGGCGGCGCGGTGGCCGGCGGCGGCGCGGGGTGCCGCGGCGGCTGTCGCCGCAAGGAGGCCGCGCGGGGGAATTAAATCCCCCGCTGATTGATTAGGCGGCGCGGCCTTGTGCCGCGCCATTTGCATGAAACGGCCCCCGCACGTGGGGGCCGGCTGGACACGAACCGGGGGGCTGCTGCCCCCCCCCTCCTTTAAAGAACCGCCCCCTCTTAAAGAAGGGGGTTTTTATGGGTTGGCCGGGGGATTAATTCCCCCGGTTTTTTAAGACATCCGGCCGGCCAGCTGGCCGGCCGGTTTTCTCAAACGGACCAGAAATTTCGGTCCCCCCTTCGGCTTCCGACGCCGGCGGCCCGGCCGCCGGTCTTCTCATCCGCCGCGGCCCGGAACCGGCCGCGGTCTCCTCGTCCCGCCGCGGTCCGGAACCGGCCGCGGTGTTCGTCATCCGGCGCGGTGCGACGGCACCGCGCCCCTTTCGCCGTACCTTGATTCCTTTCAACGCGGCGCGACGGCGTCGCGTTCTTGAAGATTCTACCTCGGCGTGGCGCGACGGCGCCGCGTAAAATAAAAGTACGATCATCCGCGTGGTGCGACGGCACCACGCCACTTGCTTCCATCCGCAAGAATAAACAAGAACGATGGAGGGGGGGTTCGGCCGTGTTCGTGCGGTCCGGCCCCCCATCGCGTTAACAACAACACTTATATAAAATATTCAAAAGCCTCACGTAGACATGCGATCCACGAGCAAGAAATAGAATAAATTAACAATATTCAACAACCCCTACCTTGGGTATAACATTCGATGATTTGTCAACGTTCCGCGGAAGACGACGTCGCGGAGGTCGGGCGTCGCGGTAGCCGTTCGTCAAATCCGATGACGAAGGGGTGCGTCCGAAGAGACACGTCGTTGGCGAATACTTGTACGCCGACGAAGGTTGTCCGAGGAAGAAGCGGTGTCCTCTCTCGTTGACACGGAAGACGAAGAAGAGCGGAGCGGCGTTCTTCGTCGGAACTTGAGCGTTCACGTCAAGTCTTGAGGAAAGTCAAATAAAAAGAAAACAACAAACTCAAGAATCCCTACCTCGATAGTCGCACGTTGACGTAGTCGTGGAATATCGGTGTCAATTCCTTTGATGTCGGAGGAAGAGTCGTTGTCGTTGGCGTTCGTCGCGGAAAACCGTCGCGGAAGAGATGACGCGGAAGAAGTACGTCGCGTCGCGGATACGGCGTCGCGGATGGACCGTGTTCTTCGGTGGAGAAGTTTTTCGTTGAAGAACGACGTTCTTCGCGTTCTTCGTTGAATTTGAAGAAGATGAAGAAGACTTCCCTACTCTCTCAAGGAGATAAAATTCTAACAAAATAAAATAAGTCTCTATCATATTTTATTCACACAACCCAACCTCTTTGAATTTCAAAGGTTTGAAATTCAATAACCACACACAACTCACCTCATTAACTCATTACATTAAGTCATAGGTTTATAACTTAAGTTAACATAATTTAAGAGGGAGTTGAAGGGGTTTTAGAGGATATGAAGGGGTGGGGTTCGTGTGGGCCCCACCACCCTCATAACCTCCCATGGGAGGTTGGGTGGTTACCCAACTTCCAACAAGAGATAACACTTAGATTAAAAATAATAAAAATTGTAGTGTAATTACAAAGTAAACATCCACAATTTTTATTATCAACACTCGCATGAACGAAACTCCAGAACAGGAGTTCCTAAGCGTATACCGGCGCTACGGTTCCATCGGTGCCCTCGGATTTCAATTCCGAGCACCGGATCAAAAGTTAGAAATTCCCGCTCGTTCGTTCACTGAACGTACCCGAGCCACACTTCGGAAATTGATTCCGGGCACTCCGGGCCTCGGAATCAGGTGCCGTCTGAAACCGCGCTCTTGTAAAATTCTAAAGAAAATTAAGAAAAAACTTCCCTTGAATTTTACGGGTCTTTACATTACTCCCACCTCAGGGCTTTACATCCCCGTAAAGCTTCAACTCACACTTAAGGGAAACAAAGTAGTACTGAGCACGCAACTGAGCTTTACGCTCCCATATGCTCACCAGAAGATCTCGTGCTACCCGAGAAGCACCCCAGAGGAAGCAACCGTTCATGTAGAACCTTCTCCTGTCGATCCTCGTTCTCTACTAGAACCTCTGTGCTTGTCGCCCTGTCATCGACGTCCAACTCCCCAAGGTCGATGACGTGTGAAGAAACAGACACGTATCTCCACAGCTGAGACACGTGGTGGACATTATGCACCCGGTGCGACTGAGGTGGTAGGGTCAAGCGGTAAACCTCTTCGCCTACCCTGCTGAAGATCAAAAGGGTCCATTGAACTTCGGAGATAACATGCCGCTTCGGCCACATCTCCGAAACCTCATCGGGTTGAGACCGTATAAGAACGTGTTCGTCACCCTCGAATTCAAGAGGTTTCCCTTTTTAGGTTAGAACTGAAACTCAAAACTCCTTATGCCACAAGGGTAGGGTTGACCAACTCAAGAGTGATCGGTCACACCCTCTTATGCCTGAGTTTAACATGTGCTGCCCAGGGTTTCCTTTTCGCCGACCAAGGAAAACCCATTCCGACGTTTGCCTAAAACAGTCCACCGGGGTATGATTTGTGAATCAAAACCATACCCAGATCAACGTCGTAAGGCCTCTACGCTGCCACCAAGAGATTCCAACCGAAACTCTCGCCTCGAGGTCAAATCACACCGTCGGCGTAAGTGTGATTTTTGAGTCTCCTCCCAAAGGTATCTCCAGACGTGAGGGTCAAGTCTACGGCGTACCCGGAACCTCTAGGTCTGGGACATGATTCGCGGAAGGGTAGAATGATTGGTTCTTATGTCTATAGATATGGCAGCTCGTAGTAGACATAATTCGTACCCCGAATCATTCTTAGAGCTCCTGGGTCACACTCCTTGACCGTAATGCAGCTACTCTCCTCCCCAGCCCTCCTGCTCCCTGAGCCTGGCGGGGACTACTAAGTCGGGTGGTCGTAACATGTCGAAATGTACACCACCACATGCTGCTCTCTAAGCTCCGCTTCCACGTCTGCTACCCTGCAGATTCATCTGTCCTTAGCACTTCCTCCTCCTGAAACATTTTACACGCCCGAGTCTCTGAGACTGGTGCTAGTTTCCTGCCTTTCACTGCTAACGTTCACAACCACAAAGGTTCTCTCTAGCATCCTAGCATAGGTAGAAATGCATAGAGGAAAAGTAATGGTTCGGATTTCCTTTAGACACACTTCGCTCAGAAGTTCGAGTCTAAGGAACTGATCACAACGTAACCAACGAGTACCAAGATTGATTGGTAAGCCACGATGAGTGATCTGCTTCCGACATGTCGTACTGTCGAAGCTGTATTAGCTCCAGAAAACTCACAACCACCTCCTCAAGCCAGTCCTCAGCCGCCTACGAGTCAGGCTCACCTCGAAACTTGAGGGATATCTGGTGCTAAAACATATGTAAGGCACTAAGCCTATGATTCTCTGCTACCGGTACCGCCGGTAGTGTCTACTGACCAACAGGTAGTGACATAGCTGGCGCACTACCCGTAGGTACTATCCCAGGTATCGGTTCGCGTACCGAAGCCTCATTACTATAAGGACCAACCTCATGGTCACTCACTGGAAACAACAGGAGCTAAGATCATCATCCGCTCTACTAGTATCCAAGCTAGGCGTAGAACTCTAGCAACCACCTCCATCCAGTCCACTGCTGCCTGGGAAATCTGTCTCGCCTCGTATCCTCAGAGGCCTCTACTGCTGGAACTCGTGCATCTCACTCTGCTAGCGTGTACCGTCAGCTAGTGGCATCTGCTGCCTAACGGGTGGTGGTGCTGCTGGTACACCACCCGAAGGTGCCAACACTGAAAAAGGGGCCCTGCACCGGAGTCTCGCTGCTCGGTGGGCCATCATCGAGAACTCTCTCGGAACTCCAGCTAACTATCTGCATGGTGACATTCTGAACAGTTGTGTCACGGTCAACGATTTATACCTGGTGAGCTGACCTGGTTTGAGCTGACTTTAAACCTTTTGGGAAACACACACGCAATCAGTGTTTTCGTGCATTAAGTCGGAAATCAGAAGTCAGGGTCCTGGTGTACGGATACATCGGCCGCCGCACCAACACTGGACTCCCTGGACTGATAACCACACTCAATATACTAAACACTATTGCTTCACATAGAAAAAAAAACCAGAGTCTGCGGTAGAACCGAACTCCTTTGATACCAATTTGTCACGACCCGTCCTCGGGGCCCGTGCCGTGACTACCCCAAGCCCGCCTTCCATAGGCCAGGGGCTGGCGACTAGCACCAAGGCGTAAAATCCCAGTAAAAAGGGAAGGCATTGCCTTATTAAAGTAAACAAGCACCTCAGTGTATCAAGCGGAAGTAAAGTAGTACACAAAACTAGAACAACTGTGCTGAAGAAAAGGGGCCGGAAATACAAGCCCAACTGTAAAGTAAAGTACAAATCGAAAGGGAAAACAGCAACTGAAGTACAAGCGGCTTCCTGGGACGTCCTCCTCGATTCCTACCTGAAGGGTAGGTACAGATGGCTCAGCTTCTGGATCGTCCACCATGGATCCTACCTAAAGGGTTGGTACAGATAGCTCCACAACTCCTCGGGTCCAACTGTCCGCTCCGAGCACGTCCCGCTCAGTGGTCCTCCTCCGGGTACCGACCTACTCCGAAGCCTCAACCGCAGTCAGCGCTGTCCGTCGTCTGCAACCAACACAACGAAGTGCGGGCATAGCCCGTGCAGGGGTGAGTATAAGATACTCAGTAGGGACCCCGAGACCCCCCGAAGGTCTCCTGAAATCCACAAAGGATAAACCACAAGAAGATACAATCACAAAGTAACATCCAGTATTGATTAGGTATATGCCCATACATATACCTATGTCACCAATTTCCGTTCGGCTCCCACACCGAGCCCAAGAACAACCCAATCCACAAGAAGAGTAAACAGTAAATCCACACAGGATAACAGTACAAGTTCACACAGTTTATAACAAGTTTATGAAATCAACGGATAACTATTACCCAGGTATATGCCCATACATATACCTAAGTTATCAAGCGACCCATCTCAATCATGAGGAAACACAAAGATCATTGACTCAGCTCAAACCAGGATTTTCATTATCGAAACCGTAACTACTGAAGAGCTCCGTCTCTGGAGTGTACAATGGTCCTGTCACGACTCCGAGGTACTGCTCACTAACCTAAGACTGCTGAGGTACTCCTCCTGTCGAGTACTGCGGGTTTGCGGCCAACTACCAGGCGCTCCATCCGCTGAGGGTCTGTCGCCAAATACCGGGCGCTCACCCAGATAGCCTACTGAGGTACTCCTCCTGATGAGTACCGCGGGTTTGCTGCCAACTACTAGGCGCTCCGTCCGCCGTGGGTCTGCCGCCAAATACCGGGCGCTCCGTCCACTGGCTAGTCGACTCACTCCAAGTCGAATCGGTCAAGCAGTCGTCAGGTCTCAGCCGGCTACACGGTCTCCGTACTCCGCACGCTCGTCTCCGGGAGGGTCCGCTCCACGAGCTATAGGTCGATACTCCAAGTATCACAAAGTCCAACGAAGAAGTGCCACATACGTCCGCTTCGTCAAAGGAGTCTCAACGCAATAGACAGCGCGTCAATCGGACGCCCGGTCTGTGAGTTATTAGCCTTTTCGTCCCGAGGGCCCGGTTGGTTTCGTGAGCGAACCAATCCCGGCCATATCTCAACTGTATCCAAAACTCGGGCGGAGTATGTCAAAAGTTCCGTCCCACTTAGAGGATTCCATCAAAGTCGACAGCACGTCAATCAGACGTCCGGAACTCAAGATATGAGCGTTTCCGCTCCGAGGGCCCGGTTGGTTTCGTGAACGAACCAACCCGGCCGTACTCCACCTGCGTCCAAACCTCGGGCGGAGTATACCAAAAGATCCGTCTCACTAAGAGGAACTTATCAGAACTGACAGCACGCCGTTCGGACGTCCGTAGCTCAAGATATGAGCGTTTCCGCTCCGAGGGCCCGGTTGGTTTCGTGAACGAACCAACCCGGCCGAACTCAAAGTAATCCGAAACCTTGAGTGCGATATACCAAAACGACTGTCTCGATCCAAGGATCGCATTTCCGCAGACGTTTCATTATTCGGAGGTCCGAGGCTCAAGATATGGCCAAAAGACCGGAACTGGTTCGAAACGGGGGGGTCCGGGTCCGGGCCGACCCGGCCCGACCCCCCCCCCCCCTGGGGCGGCGCGGCGGCGCGGGGTGCCTCGGCGGCTGTCGCCGCAAGGAGGCCGCGCGGGGGAATTAAATCCCCCGCTGATTGATTAGGCGGCGCGGCCTTGTGCCGCGCCATTTGCATGAAACGGCCCCCGCACGTGGGGGCCGGCTGGACACGAACCGGGGGGCTGCTGCCCCCCCCCTCCTTTAAAGAACCGCCCCCCTCTTAAAGAGGGGGGTTTCTATGGGTTGGCTGGGGGATTAATTCCCCCGGTTTTTTAAGACATCCGGCCGGCCAGCTGGCCGGCCGATTTTCTCAAACGGACCGGAAATTCCGGTCCCCCCTTCGGCTTCCGACGCCGGCGGCCCGGCCGCCGGTCTTCTCTTCCGCCGCGGCCCGGAACCGGCCGCGGTCTCCTCGTCCCGCCGCGGCCCGGAACTGGCCGCGGTGTTCGTCGTCCGGCGCGGTGCGACGGCACCGCGCCCCTTTCGCCGTACCTTGATTCCTTTCAACGCGGCGCGACGGCGTCGCGTTCTTGAAGATTCTACCTCGGCGTGGCGCGACGGCGCCGCGTAAAATAAAAGTACGATCATCCGCGTGGTGCGACGGCACCACGCCACTTGCTTCCATCCGCAAGAATAAACAAGAACGATGGAGGGGGGTTCGGTCGTGTTCGTGCGGTCCGGCCCCCCCTCGCGTTAACAACAACACTTATATAAAATATTCAAAAGCCTCACGTAGACATGCGATCCACGAGCAAGAAATGGAATAAATTAACAATATTCAACAACCCCTACCTTGGGTATAACGTTCGAAGATTTGTCAACGTTCTGCGGAAGACGACGTCGCGGATGTCGGGCGTCGCGGTAGCCGTTCGTCAAATCCGATGACGAAGGGGTGCGTCCGAAGAGACACGTCGTTGGCGAATACTTGTACGCCGACGAAGGTTGTCCGAGGAAGAAGCGGTGTCCTCTCTCGTTGACACGGAAGACGAAGAAGAGCGGAGCGGCGTTCTTCGTCGGAACTTGAGCGTTCACGTCAAGTCTTGAGGAAAGTCAAATAAAAAGAAAACAACGAACTCAAGAATCCCTACCTCGATAGTCGCACATTGACGTAGTCGTGGAATATCGGTGTCAATTCCTTTGACGTCGGAGGAAGAGTCGTTGTCGTTGGCGTTCGTCGCGGAAAACTGTCGCGGAAGAGATGATGCGGAAGAAGTACGTCGCGTCGCGGATACGGCGTCGCGGATGGACCGTGTTCTTCGGCAGAGAAGTATTTCGTTGAAGAACGACGTTCTTCGCGTTCTTCGTTGAATTTGAAGAAGATGAAGACGACTTCCCTACTCTCTCAAGGAGATAAAATTCTAACAAAATAAAATAAGTCTCTATCATATTTTATTCACACAACCCAACCTCTTTGAATTTCAAAGGTTTGAAATTCAATAACCACACACAACTCACCTCATTAACTCATTACATTAAGTCATAGGTTTATAACTTAAGTTAACATAATTTAAGAGGGAGTTGAGGGGGTTTTAGAGGATATGAAGGGGTGGGGTTCATGTGGGCCCCACCACCCTCATAACCTCCCATGGGAGGTTGGGTGGTTACCCAACTTCCAACAAGAGATAACACTTAGATTAAAAATAATAAAAATTGTAGTGTAATTACAAAGTAAACATCCACAATTTTTATTATCAACACTCGCATGAACGCAACTCCAGAACAGGAGTTCCTAAGCGTATACCGGCGCTACGGTTCCATCGGTGCCCTCGGATTTCAATTCCGAGCACCGGATCAAAAGTTAGAAATTCCCGCTCGTTCGTTCACTGAACGTACCCGAGCCAAACTTCAGAAATTTATTCCGGGCACTCCGGGCCTCGGAATCAGGTGCCGTCTGAAACCGCGCTCTTGTAAAATTCTAAAGAAAATTAAGAAAAAATTTCCCTTGAATTTTACGGGTCTTTACACAAGGATCTACTTCTCCTTTCTCTGGACCTTTTTCTGGATGAGGAGTCTAGGGCGAGATGTCCAGAGGAGGGACTATGACCTCCTCTTTAGTATGTACACGCTGGGAGGTGTGTCACAAGAGGGGATATAGTTGGGCCCGTCAAAGGGGAAGGCCATCATTAGTATGCCTCTGGTATCAGGACCCTCTAGGTAAGCAGGCCTCAGCAGTTCCAGTTCATATCCCCCGGTCCTCGCCCTTTTATTTTGTGCCCAGGAACGAGGTGCATCGTCTATGGGAGCCAATGAGATCTTCGAAATCAGTGCCCGGACAGAGTGTAGTACAGCGGGGGTGGGTAGGTTCAACGCCCACCTTAGCCACAACAGTTTCCAGCCATGCCCTTTCAGCAGCAGCAGTAGGCGCAGCAGGCTCCCGCCCCTCTGAGGGCAGACATTGTAGGAGGAGGCCGACCATAGGGCGCTCCTCAGGGACCTCGACCAGGTGTGGTTAGGGAGGCGTCCGACAATAGAGAGGCAGAGGAGCTGGGCATTGGTAGTGGCACGCCGCAGAGACAACAGTCCCAACAAGGCAAGAGGTCGTTCAAGGTACGATCAGCTTGTTAAGTACTCTTGCCTATGCATTGTTCGATACCAGATATTCACACTCCTTTTTTACACCCCGTATGGTATGTGCTTTGGGTTTAGACATCGAGAGAATTTCTGTGCCTCTGGTGATGAGAACGTTAGTTGGAGGCCATACCGACTTATCTTATGATTTCTGAGGGTGAAGACTGATTATATGGCCACATCAGTCTATCAGGGATCTACTATTATTGTAGTTACATCCATACGATGTCATCCTAGGAATTGAATGGTTGTTCTCTGTGTGTGCCGTCATTGACTAATTTTGAGGAAGGGTTGTTTTTTCAGATTTGGGCGGTCCACGTGTAACATTAGTTGGTGAGAAGGGTTTTCAGAGAAGCAGCGGGTGAGAGGATCCCCTCCTTTCCTTTTTTTCCAAACTATCATTAGAGTTAGTAGATATATAAATGGAGGGATTCCCAGGAATTTTCAGTGAGTTTATGGACATCTTTCCTAAGAAGGTGGTGACTCTACCCCCTCGACGTGATGTTGAGTTTGAGATAGGCTTGCAGCCTGGTGCCCTTCCAATTTCGATGGCTCCCTATCGGATGGCACCTTCTGAGCTGCGGGAGTTACGGATCCAGATTTATGATCTAATGAATAAGGGTTTCATTCGACCAAGTGCATCACCATTGGGTGCTCCTATGTTGTTTTCAAAGAAGACGGATGGTGGTCTAAGGTTGTGCATAGACTACAGGAGGCTGAATCAGGTGATGGTCATGAATCGATACCCTCTCCTGAGGATAGACGATATCTTCGACTAGGTGAGGGGAGTTGGTTGATTCTTTAAGATCGATTTGTGGTATGGATATCTACAAGTGAGGGTGAATGAGAGTGACATCTCGAAGACTTCCTTCAGGTGAAGATATGATCACTTTGAGTTTATATTCATGTCGTTCGGCATTACGAACGCACCAGCTGTGTTCATGGGACTCATGAACTCGGTCTTCTAGGAGTACCTGGACCGGTTCGTAGTCATGTTCATCGACGACTTCTTGATCTACTCAATATCAGAGGAGGATCACGCAGAGCACCTGAGGACAGTTTTAGTGGTCCTCCGACGACACCTGCTCTATGGGAAACTATCCAAGTGAAAGTTTTGGATGCTAGAAGTGCATTTCCTTGGGCATATGGTGTCTGAGCAGGGGATAGCAGTGGACCCATCGATGGTCGAGGCGGTTTTTTCTTGGGCAGCACCCAAGAATATGGCAGAGGTTCATAGTTTTCTCGGGCTGGAAGGTTACTACCGAAGGTTTGTGCCCAAATTCTCCCAAGTTGCGGCACCTTTGTCTGCCATGACCAAGAAGGACTAGGATTTCGTTTGGAATGGGAAGTTCAAGGAGGCCTTCAGTTATCTAAAGGAAAGGTTGGTAAGTACCCCAGTGCTGAGGTTGACAGAAGAAGGGGCGGCATATAAGGTGTTATGTGATGCTTCAGGGAAAGGCCTCAGATGTGTGCTGATGCAGCGGCAAGGGGTGATCTCTAATGGGTCTAGGAAGTTACGTCTCCATGAATGTAACTATGCCACCCATGACCTAGAGCTTGCAGCGTTCGTGTTCGTACTAAAGTTGTGGTGGCATTACCTCTTTGGGGAGCACTTTGTAGTCTTCATGGATCATAAGATCTTGAAGTATGTCTTCTCCCAGTGGGACCTGAACTCGCGGTAGTGAAAGTGGATGGAATACCTTCAATACTATGACTTAGTGATTTCCTACAACTCTGGAAATGGGAATGTGGGGGCTGATTCATTGAGCAGGAAGTCGTGGAAGGATGCAGTCTGAGAGTCGTCAGATACTGGGAAGGCGATGGAGGAATTGGCTGCCCTGCACCTAGATGAAAGGATGGAAGGTGGTAGAGGTTGCTTGTATAAGTGTATTCTAATACCTATTAGTCAGATTCATGTGGAATGAAATTGAAAAGATTTTTATGAATATATTAAAATGGTTTCATTAAATATTTACATAATAGACCACAAAAATATTTTATTGGAGTGTAAAATGAAAGGAATTAATTTATATAAATTAATTATTTTAATATTTTTTAAGTAACTTATGGTGAAAATATATGATATTGATGATCTGAATCTACTCACAGAGATATAGATGAATGGAAACACTCGTATTCATATAGTATATTAGTTTCATTTGGATAACTAATCATAATGACCAATATGGTTTATGTTTATTCCATAATCATGAATTAGTTGGTGGATTGATAGGAGGAGGTAGTAAACCTCGGATTAAAGTTTAATAAATTCACAAATCATGTTATCTCTTAATAGGGAGTTAGTGATTTCTCAATACAATGACATGTCACTAGTATATACTATATGAATATAAGACATTATGGTGATCCATATGAAATATTGATGAACTTATATTTTATATTCATATCTGGATGTTATAATTAGTTATCATTTATTAAAAAAATATCTTTTCATTAATATCTTGAAAATGAGGTCTAATAAGTTATAAAATTTACGAATTTTAACCCCATTATGGTGTGATTGGTTATTTTTCTTTGTAGTATGTGGTATGAAGGATAATATAATTATAAACAGATTTCAACTTATTAATTGATGATATTATCATATATGGAATACATTATTGAGATACCATTTTATATCTATTGTTTTAAATCTATAATCTACTATATTATATTAAATTGAAGGTAAGGATCCTGTAGAGATGTCATTGAATGAAATGATCATGAAACATATCAAGGACAATGAAAAATTAAAATACACCTCATTAATAGTTCTTCTATAATTATATCTACTTGAAGATTAAAGTATGAAATTATATGATTGAAATATGTGTGTAATTATAAAATATTTATGATGGATAACAAAAGTTATATATGCAATGATTATTATTCCACATTTAAATTTGGATGATTCAAACATCAATCCTAATGAGAACCTCAATCATATATTTAAATTATTTATTGTGGGGTTTGTATACTTTTAGGGACATTGTAAAAAAATAACTAATTTATAAATAATAAATAAAATACTAAAAGGACTTCTGGAATTTTTATAATCAAATGTTCTTAATTCTTGAGCAATCATATGTGGTGAATTTTTCACTTTAATAGATTCAATATATCTTGATAGTAATTGAGAAGTGATTTTATATAAATGAAATGGATGGTAAATCATTAAAAGGTTTATATATTAAGGAAACAAAAATCTTAATCATAACTACGATGAAGGTATGGTAAATGTGAGTGATGAATTATTTAATTGTAAAAAATCATTTTTATGATGAGTAATGTATGATTTGAGTTAAAGCTAATATTTTCATACTCAAGGTGTATTATTTTTTTTCACATAGATTTGTGACTCCCAATAAGGAATGATGGAGACTATGGTGTTTTTATCCCACATATTTCCTAATAAATTTCCCCTATAATTATGTGATATTTTGAAAATCATATTTAAGGATGTTTGAATGAATGATTCTAGTGATAAGGGATGAGTGATCACTAGGATTTATAACTTTAGGATGGTGAAACTAAATTAAATATTTAGGAAAAATAATTCATGGTAGTGATAGAAGAATAAAATCATTCTGAAAATAATATAGAATATAATGTGTATGGAGTAGTTGATCTCAAAAATGAACTTATGTTAAACCTTAAGAAGTTTTTTGTTCAAAGAAGGAAAAAATAAAAAATGACTTATAAAATTATTTTTTCATTATTCATTTATATTCTATTCAATTTATTAGAGAAAAATTATGAATTAATTTTTTATTATATAGTTTTACATTTAATTAATAATTTATCATATTTTTGTTACTATTTCAAAAAGTTGATGAATTTTTGAAATTATTTTATTTTATTAATATTTAGCATAAAATTATTTGCCTATTATTGAAAATACTATGATAATTCTTCCAGAAAAAGTATGTTAATTTTTATATAGCCTATATAGAGGGAAATATTGAAAATATATTTCAAAATTTTCTTTTAGGTCTTGAAATGAATACATAAATAATTCACATGTGTACAAAAATGAATTTTTTTTATATAATAGAAATAACCAACAGTGAAGGAATTTAGAAGGATTATTTTTGACTTTAAAATTTATACCAAAAAATTATTCCTCTTCCATAGATGAAAAAATAGATAGAATTAGAAATTTATTAGTTTTTATAATATACACATGATGATACATAAGTTATTTGATTTGATACCTAATATTCCTATCATAACTAAATAATTTTTTATTTTCTTTAGAATGGTTTCCAAAAAAATTTATAGAAATGTTTGATTAGTTTGGTGTTATATAAGTTTCTGTGATGATTTATTATTAATATATAATGTAATGTGGAGATTATATAATTCATTTTGTTACATGACTTTTTCTAAAATGGGGAAATATTATATTGGGTATCACATATAAGATATTAAGAAACATATGTACGGTTTTTATGGAGGTTAAGTATCATTTTTATATGTTCTGTAATATCGTGAATTTTTTTCCCATTATGAAAGAAATATATTCCCATGAATGCAATTTCGGGTACATGGAAATATTTTCATAAAAATAATGATGAATTTATTTTCTGGAGATTATATTGACCCATGTAAAGTCCTTTCATGTTGAGGGAACCTATATAAAATTATTGATAATGAATTGTTATATGAATTAGGAATGATTGAATGTTTGAGTACAAATCTCCTCTAATCCTGTGAAGGGAACATTAAATGTTCATGTTTTTATGGAACATATAAATTGGATTAAAATATAAATTTTCCACATTATTACTGGAACCAAAAGGGAGGAAAATTATGTTTTTTATAGAAGAAAGGAATTGGAATATTAAGAAGTGGTATTTGGAATTTTATAATTTCCTTTTTTACTTTTGTATTGTTTATTAAGTATTTAATTTATGTTACCCACAAATTGTGATGTAAACCATATTAGTGGTAGGGAAAGGTGGATGGAGGACCCTTTTTTATGACACGATCCTCCAATAAATTGAACATATTATTCTTATGTCTATTTATTTCTATAATTTTTGGTATGGTATTATTACTAATTTGATTGAAATTGTTTTATTATTCTTATGAATTGATTCCTAATGTAGTTGATAATAATATTTCTCCCACTATTTTTTTCTTTATATATGGTGAATAATGGAGAATCTTTTATTGATAATATTGTAATATTTTTTACACTTGTAGAACATATCAAATTATTTTTTAATTTGTTTTGATTTCTTTTACCCAACTTGGTTTTTCTTGAGTAGTTTATTTATATATTGTTTTTTAGATGTCACATGTTATCTTCAAACATATATAAATTATTTTTTACCATCAATGACAATTATTTGATTAATATTTAATATTTACATCAAACACAGGTGAATGAAAAGAGCATGAGGATTATTTCATTATTCAATTGAGAGGTATAATATTGAATAATTTTTACTAATAGGATAATACTTTTGAAGATATAAAATATGTATGGTATTATTTTATAATAAAAACTCAATAATTTTCATAGATGTTTCAATAAATGACTGTAATATATGGAAATTTCACTCATTTATAAATGGTAAAAAGAAGATATGTGAGATGAAATGTAGTTTCTTTCAAATTAAGTGGAAAAAGAAAATGGTATAGTGTGGTATGAAGATATCATATAGATATATTCATGTGAGGAATAAATAGTATTAATTATTATTGTTCTTATATTGATGTTAAATACTAGTATTGATGAAGTGTCACTATCTACAATAGTCAGAAATAATTATAGAAGAAGTTTTCAATCAGAATAGAGAAGTGGTTTCTTAATAAATAATGACCAAGCTAGGAAGAGGGATAATCCATCCACTAATTGGGGAGTATTCACACTATTCTAGAATATATTGGTATAATTTTTTTTTCTGTGAAATTTGAGATTAAAGACAAATTATGTAAACATTGATGAGAATAATTATATAATTTTGATGTGAACCCTAAACTTATCAAAGTATAAATTTACATAAGTATATATTTGGATGGGTAATCAATTATGTATGCTTAAATAAAATTGAAAAATTCATGATGCTTAAAATATTGGAGTACATTGGAAGAGTAAGTGTATACTAAAAAAAGAGTAAGTATTGAAATGAATATATAATTCACTTAATTTAGATAAGAAAGTCTATAATTTGGAAGAGTTTTCTACATTTCATGTAATTATTAAAAGACTTCATATAATTAATGGTCAACTTCAGTAGAATTGTTTATAAACTTCAATAGATTACCGTGGGATTTAGAATAGTATTTTAGGACATAAAATGATTATCAATACATTTCATATGATTAATTCCTACATCATATGAGTAAATTATTATTATTTTGGTTAAGATTTTGAAAAAAAATACTATTTTTTTTAAATTTCTACATCTAAAATAAATATATTTAGAGAAAAAATAAATGAAACTAGATGATTATTTTTTAATTATAAAATAAATAATTATCACAATTAATTTAAATAAATTGTGATGAAAAAATATGTAAATGGAGATCATCACCCAAATTGAATTACCCTATCAATAAGGCACGTGAAACCATATATTTATAGAATGATGTAAATAATAATTTAATGAAAATGACATTGTGCATGATTTTGAAGAAAGAATCAAATCCATAATTTATAGAAAAATTAATTGGAAGTATCTGAACCAATTTTTGATAATATTTTAAGAAAAAATTCATGATTTATAAATCCACCCTATTTAATAAAATATATCACAAATTATTCAAATTTCAAGATGTTTAAAAATTTAAATATTGAGTTTAAATATTATCATGGTTTTTATATGAATAAAAAAGGAAGGAAGAGTGGAAGAATATAATGTGAATTAATTAAGAACATAAACACTACATTACTCTTCTTATGTTTTAACTTATAAAATGAGATAACCCAATCTTTTTACATTAATTTGTTATTTCAATTTTATTGTATAATAATAATAGAAACAATATCATGGAAGAACTACTTTTACAATAAAGAAGAAGTGTATGCGTACTATGAGACTCCAATATTGTAAAAGTTGATTTATAGTACAATAATATGATATTTATACTTGGATTATATTTACATTATTTCTATTATATATATTAGTACCACTATTGCTAAAAACTACAATGTATATCATGATTAAGTGAAAGGCCAACCATCATTAAACATTGAAGGACATATTCTTGGTGGTAGAATTTATCATCCTTACGGTATTTAATATGAAGAATAATATGTGGATAAGGGATAACATAAATCTAGACCAAATTTAAGAAGAAATGAAAATTCTATCACATGATTTTTTATAACTTATTTTTAAGACTAGTGGTACAACTATAAATATTTCAACACCATTGAGAAATGACTAATAATTTTGGGCTAGTAGGTTGAACAATAAGAGTCAGTATAAATATTGATGCACATGAGATGTATAGTAAAGGCTTTAGAAGTGACTAAAACCATCTTTAGGAAAGTGTAGGATACCTTCAGAAAAATGTTGTGTTGATCTCTAAGAACTATTATTAAATACAATAGTCGAGAAACAATCAAATATGTTTCTTAGTAGAAGTCAAATATCTGAAGGGGTAGGGTTTTTATGTATGATATTAACCCTAACACACATTCAACATTGATTTTCTTATTAATTATATATTAAATAGGAATTCTAGGGGTTAAAATGTATCCTTATATCCATATATATTCATTTTTAATGAGTATTTATTAAAAGTTGGAATTATTAAATGGAACTTTATAATAAGTTAAAATTTGGATACACTCGCTCACCCCTAAGTATCTATACATGATCAATTAGTCCCATAAATTGGTATTAGTGGTAACAAGGATATCCTTTGACTGGATTTATTTTGTTTCCCTATATTTTTAAATAATATAAATAATGTGAGGATTTTAGTAAATTTTTCAAAATAAAATATTTGGCCGAAAAGGATGTTCCTTATATTGATGATAGAGTGAGTGGTTCATTTAACAATTTATGGAAAGGAGGGAAAATAATGGAAAAAATGTAGAAAAATATTTCAAATGACCAAAATGACCAAAAAACACATGAAATGGATCATTGTGATAAGATTTCATCTATAACATATGTGTAAAATGATCATATTATGGAAATAGTTCATGCTTTGGAGAGTCTGAGGACAACATATCTACAGAATTTTTGAGTACTAATAATCTGTAATTGAATGAAATTAAAATAGAGATTATATTGGAGTAGTTAATTATAAACATTTGAAAAAGGTACATCATGAATATAATGTAAAATAAAAAAAATAAGTTTATGAAATTGATAATGTACTGGGTACGATGTTTGAAAAGTGAATTACTCACTCATACCATGTGGAAGAAATAAAAAAATTGATATCAACATACAATGAAATCTTATTTATGATTGAATAATAATAATAATTTCCTATTTTTGTGAATGTGGTTACTAAAATAATATACGGGCATGTTACCCCTAAAAATAAAATGTTATACAAAGCCTTAATCAATGAAAAATATTCTTTATAGATATTAATGAAAAATGATTCATAAATAATGGAAAATTATTACAAGTAGGAACCTGATGTAGAGAGGTATATTGAGATGCTAAGGATATATTAGGAATAAAAATTTAGTATAACTAAAAATGAATATAATTCCCTCCAAATGACATGTCTAAAACATGAAATGAAATTAAGGAATATAAAATATAAAAATTCAACAATATCCTTAATAGATGAGATAAATTTTTATAACATAATGGTTTATATGGTGAGTCATGGCACTAAGAATACTCATATAAGTAGAAATAATAACATTTAATTCAATATTGAATGACTAAAAAACAATATCATAGAGAATATAAAACCAAACACAATATTACATTTAATATACTTAAAATATTTTACATTATAGTGGATGATATATATTAAAATCATATAAATTTTGGGTAGATAAAAATTCGAAAAAAATACACCGTCACATCAAATGTTGGGGTAGTCATAACAAAGAATAGTGTTTCACCCAGAAGTGAAAAATTTGTGTTGCATCTACCCAAAAACATCAAGTTAAAAAATCAATTTAGACTACCACAATTTGAAAAATAATGAGGATCAATGGACACCGTTGTGTCTATTGGAGTTTTGGAATGAAATCAAATGAGTGTTAGCACACCTTGTTGAATTCTAAAATCTATAAAAGTCTATTGAAAGGGGAATAGTTGGAGTGGGAATAACTCCTTCGTTTAAAAATAATAATTCATAAAAAGAAGTAAAATGGTTACAATGAATATATATAATTTAATAGAAAAACTAAATGATTATTGACCCAGATGTGGTAAACTATTTGAGGAGTGGTGAGTGTTTCCATTCATGTAAAAATCATAATCATAAATTATGGGAAAACCGAATAAAAAAATAAGAGTAAGAATTGAGAAAAATGTTCCTTTGGAGAAAATGTGTTAAGAAATTTATTCATTAAAATGATTAAAAATGAAAATAACTCACATGAAGTTGAGGAGTTAATCTATAATGTCTGTTAAATCAAAATAGTGATTCATCAACTGTAGAAGTGTTACACCATGGATCATTGTAGCTAGGACAAATAGATTTATGTCAAAGTAATATGAAACACTATAAAAAAGAAATAATCAAAATAAGAGAGAAATAAGAACTTTGGATTGATTAAATACATCTTATATGAATAATTAAATGAGATATCAAAAAAGGAAAACAATATTTATATGAAGCAATAATTTAAATAAATTAATAAATAAATGTAATTCATAAGGATGTTCCTTATTTATTGTCTTGATCAATTGAAAATGAATACATATATGGAGAAGTAAGAAGAATGTGTTTCACAAAAATATTATGTTTCATATAAATAACTAAAATTCAATTATGGTTTTTCTATTTCAACTGGACCAGAAGATCCAAAATAACTACATAGAAGGATCAAATAAGAAGTCAATATATCTGAATGTAGTATGATAATTATTCCAAATAAAAAGAAAATAATTTTGATGGATGAATTAATTGGATAAGAAACATTCCCTTACTTTTTTTAGAAAAGGTAAATAATACCATTTTGTATAAAAAAATATAAAAATAATAAGTCCATTCTACATAATGAAATCCATAATGGGAAAAACTGGAGTAATCACGAAGTTTTCTCTAAAATCTGGAGTTGAATTTATGAGAGGTTCTTGGTTTAGATTTGATTACCCACCATGCTATTTATAATGATGAACTAATAAATAATTAAACTTATTCCAATTAATATATTTCCATTTAAGTAATTAATTTTTATTATTAGAATAATAACAAGATGAGGGTTTAATTTTGAATAACTAAATAAGATACCCATCATGGAGTATTCTGACCAACATAATGAAATATATAAAAAATATTTACTTGAAAGGGGATCCAAAGTCGATATAATCTATAAAAGATTTAATTTATAAAAAATCTACTATTTATTGACAACCCTTAATGATCTGTAGCTTGGGTATTCCAATAAAACTATCACCTTAATTTTTTTCAAAATAAAATTTATTATTAATGGGGAGAAATGATTAATAAAAACACAACAGAGTATAATAATTCATTTCCGAAAAAAAGTTTGTAATATATTTTTTAAGGGCTGAAGGATAATGTCTTCATGCTAAATATATCATTACCACTGCTTAAATAAAAAATCTAATCCAGTAGCACATGGTAGATATAATTATGAAAAACAGTCTGATCCTGGAAAATATATCACATTGTATAAAATAGGATAGTCCATATAATAATCTAATTTATTAGCTAATGATAAATTTATAATATGTTTGTGGTTCCATACAATTATCAATAATTAAAATCATGATATAATTCAGAAAAAATTTGGAGAATAATTTGTTTTGATACCCATAGGATGTTATTGAAGATGAATGTGATCTAACCCATATATTTCCATTTTATCTATTGTCAATAGTAAAGTTAATAGAAAATAAAAAATATTGGGAAAAATATTTGGAGGTATTGAAAACCAATACTGTGGAGGTGATTGAAGAGACCATTTACCAATTGTATATATTTTTAAAAATGTTATAATATTTTTATTGAGTTTCTAATAATTATTGTGATGTGAATAAGGTTATGGTCATACATAAAAGATGAATGGGGAAATGTGAGTTGAGTTGATGTTTCTTCTGTTATAAGTGTAAATTTAATTTGATTTGGGTACTACATAATAATATCATATAGGAAGATTCTAGTTAGTATGGATTGACTATGATTAATTTTTATCTATTATTCAAGGAGGATAAAAGTTAAAAATAATTGATTATATTTTTAATATTTTGGAATGAGATTAGAAGAACATGACATGTAGAAATTTTGATGAGGTGATAATAAAAATAAATAATGTGTTAGCATATAAGTGGGAGTATCCATCCATTGATTTTTGATTATGTTCATTATAATAGGGAAGCTCATTTATTACTTTTTATGCTATTTGTGAATTCCAAATGTTTTATAAATGTATTTATGAACTGATGAGAAGAATATTGAAATTTTTATGTTTTGAATAAATTTGGTTTGGTATAAATTCATAAGTGTGACCATGTACTCTTTCATGAAGAAAAATGGAAATGTAATACATTATATTTCTACGTGATTACATTATAAGAATAATTAGTTACATAAAAAAAATATTTTCTTATTCGGAATAGTTAGTCTATAAGTTATACGATTCATTCTCTAATTTACAAAAATAAGATCCATTTCAAAGGAGTATTAGGATACATTGAAATGATAATGTACATTTATGTGAGAGTAGTTTTAGGACATCTAAATAGTGTAGTGAACTTTGAAATTCTTACTATAGACATTAAAAGGGTAAAAGGGGAGTTAAAAAGAGTAAGAATATCTTCATAGGAGTATGTTCCTTTTAAAATTTTCAATATTTCTATATAAATAAATTATCATTTTTTGAGGGAAATGTTTAAAAATAGAAGTAATATCATCTGATGAAAATGAAAATTTCTCAATAGATTATTTCTATGATATTAAATGAAATAAATAAGATAAATAATCTAACTAAATAGTGATTCACTCAAAAAGAATATAAGTTGTAAACCATGAGGGACATACCATGCCATGAAGATACACACACACACACACATATATATATGTAGAAGGAAATTTAAAATGATAGATGCTTCTAATGAAAGGGGACAATCCCAATTTTCTAGGTGAATTAGAAGAAAATATTTATATAATGATTTGATATGATTCTGAGTAAAAATTAAATTTTTTAAATCCACCACTTTGATTAAAATATATTTTCTATAATTTAGAGACTATTGGGTTTCTTAAATTTATTATGGGATCAAAATATTAAAAACATTTTAATAGAAAAGTAATGTTGACAAGAAGAATATAAAGAGAACATATTGAGATAAATGACATTAAATTACTCTGATGAAGTTATAACAAACCATTGTATGGAACAAAAAACTGATATTTTCATTGAAAATCCCCATGTACTGAAGAAAAAGGATGTTTAAACCATCCCAAAAGAACAGCCTACGTGTTAAAGAAAAAAAAGGAGTCGTATGATACAACTAAATTTGAGAGGTATTTTAAGAACAATAGGATTTGAAAATGCGTCTTCTCTTTATCATTTTTGTTTATATTATCGAATATATAAGGACTATTGTAATTGAATAATATAGTGTGATAATTTTAATCATTATGGATAACCATCATGAAAAATTTCATGATCATATTATTGGAATTTCATGAAAAATTCATTTGGAATCTTTTGAATAAGGGTATAAAGAGGATCATTCCCAATGTTCTTCTTCGCTGTAGGATAAAATCCAATATATCCTACTCATGGGTTCATTGTAAGGACCATTGAATTCCTGTGGTAAAATGATAATGAGTTTTTCCCAATAATTAGATTCTTATAAATTTTTGGAATTCAGATTTCTCATTGGTATACATTATAAAATCCCTTCAGTTACATCATATATTAAAGGTGAATCAAGTATATTTTAAAGTCTTTATCGAATTGGATGATACCATCACAATCAATGATTTCCAAATTCAATGAACTTTTATTCAATGCTATAAAAGAGTGATAATAATATATTTCTTAAGGGGAGTCCAATATTGAATGAATTAGTTTTATCTATGAAGGGACCCAACTTTTCAAAAATACATATGTGTCATTTTTCTTGTCTATTATTAACATTATACATAGGTATTGATTGAGTGGACATCATATTATTTGTATCTTTTAATCAAAAAATATATTTAAGTATAAGAGTGGTTAATTGAATAGAATGACGAATCTTAGTAAAATTTGGGTTCACTAGTTCATCCCCACTCTTAGAGTCCCTACACATTCCATTGGGAACATGAACTATAATTGCCAACTAAACCCATTAAACAATGAAAAATTATCTCACTAAAAAATTCAACATTATTTAAATTCATAGTTGTTATTTCAACCTAAGATTCACCCAAACCCCTTTGATTAATTGGGGGAAAATTCTTTTTCACCCCTAATTGGAGATAATATTTTATCCCAATCATATTATATAATTGTCTTAAGTCATTTTTCTCAAACCCTTTATTATCATGTAAAAAAAGATGTTATTTCAATAGAAGTTGTGTCAAAGTTCATTATAAATTATCAGTATGACTTAATCTAACATAGAACATATTTCCCATATTTTCCACAATATAGAGGGAAATATTGTATCCTCACTTAGGTATTTCATAGAATTTAATTTTTAATTTTATAATACTTAATTTTCTAAATCATTTTTGAATTATTGTGAACTAATAGATTCTTATTATGAAATAACGATAAGAAATATTACTCATTTATGTACACTTCATTCATAAAGAAAAAAATAATTTCAATACCAATATAAGAACTTTTACATGAATTGAAAACTAGTGTGATCTAACTATTGACAATATATCATGGAAATTTACATGAGTATCTAAATAATATAACATAGAATCCACCAAAATATGAGTAATATTAAATACTTGTGTAGTATCTGAAGACCAAATTAAGTGGAGCTTTAATATATTTTCCATTTAAGGAGATGAAAATTTATGTATTTACAGGATACAAATTGAGGTATTAAATGATTAGGATGACCATAATGAGAGACATAACCAAAGGTTCATTCTAACATCTAGGTTTACTTCCCAAATGATTGAGATATATACTGTAAGAAAAAAAACAGGATGAAATTTTTATGTGTAATGGTTGAGAGTTAAGAACTTATGTGCATACTAACATCATTAAAAAATAACAACTAAATACATTCTTTAAATAAAGTATTCTTTTATAGTGATATGTATTTATTTGATTCAATATTAAGAAGGGGATTGATTGAAAATATCACAATTGAAGATAGAGGACATATTGAGATGATATCAAAAAAATTAAAATAATTTAGTACAAAAATTACTATATCAATAGAATTTCATGATTAAAAGTATATTGAATAACATTAAAATTATTCTAAACATTAGTAACTGACCACCTTGATTAGGCACACAGATCATTAGAAATCAATTTATCAACTCACACTAGTAATGTAATGGGGTCTTTGTTCTAAAAATAATTATATTGACTACTGTGATCGGGTGTAGTAATCAAAATGGTATGTGACTATATATCAACAGATACACATTCAATATGTAATTTTATGATCAACTTAGACTATTCCTATAACTCTTCATGAGACTAAAAAATAAAGAATCATTTCAACCAAGAACCCCTGGAGTGAAAAAACGTTGAAAACATATAATGTATTTGAAAACCACATGTTACGAACAAAAAAACATTTAATGATTTATTTATTGTGTAATGTGATGTAATAATTGAAGAGTTATTTATAAATCCTTTTGAAAATAATTATAAAACCAACATGAAAACATTAATCACAACCCATTAAAAATATAAAGAGTAATGCAAGTGTGGTAACATTTTTGAGTGGTAAATAAGTTCATATTGATCACAAACCACATCTGGTATAACATAATGAAACCAATTATGATGGTGAATTAAATATTCTAAGAATAATAATAAATTATAAGCACCAAAACAAAAATATCTTAGAAAATGGAAAACATCCCACTTATATTTCACTAAAAATTGGTACAATTAAAAGGATTGATGAGAATGAAATTAAAAAATAAAATATAGAAACATTCACATAATTTTAAATTAATATTACACTTATTTAACACTTAAAAAAATTCCCTAGTATACTAAATTAGTTAAGAAAATAGGATCCAAGAGAAAGATACATTAAGGGAATAAAAACATAATTTCTGGAGGATATTGTCATCCCTTATAACATGATAATTTCGAAAAAAATTTTAAATATGGTTATATTTTTCTTCCATGAAAAATTGTATAAATTTAATTATATGATCTTTGTAAGACCTAATATCTTCAACTAATATGATTCCTTATTGTATTTTTTCTTTTTAATATATGAGAGTTATAAAAATAACAAGAGTCATTATTAAACTGTGGAAAAACTCTAATGGATTGAAAGATATATTATTTAATACATTCTTGTTAGGATTCCAAAATTTTATCTTGATTTAAAAAATAAGTGTGTTTTACTAGTTTGTAGAGAGACACAAGCCCAGTCCTGAATTAATATTATTGGACACTTACAGAAAATTGCTATGCTTATAATATATTTATTTAATAGTACTATAAAAAAAATTTGGATAAAAAAATTCCACATTAATATCATTGATTATATATATATATATTATTCACTGGAATTGAATTTACATTTTATACTATCATATTAAAATAAGTATAACAAATGTGAAGAATGATTTTTATTTGAATAAATTTTTTATTTGGGTAAAAAATTTTGATTTCAAATTTCTACTAAAAAATTGGGATAAACATGAAAATTAGTTGAAGTCATAAAAAGAGGATAAAATATCTGATTTTAATAAAATATTGTATTGTTTATTCAATATTTAATTAGGGTACAATTGACTTATATAATAAATTTAGGCCACTATGAAAACTAAACAGAATTTTATTTAATTAACAATAAAATACCAAAATATGGGATTTAAACCTATGTCTTCATATTTAAGATATAATATTTTAACATTAGGTGATAAAAATATTTCCATAATATTTATAAACATGTATTTTAATCATGAAAAAGAAAAAATTGATAGAAAAAATGTGAGATGTATATGCTATAATTTAAATGAAATTTGTGGAATTAGTTATAAAATTGATATTAATTTTTTCCCTAGAATATGATTAACACCCTATTTTAAATCCATAAAGTAGACTCAATCAAATAAAATTTACTAGAGGTGAATGATTATTTTGAAAATTTGATGTAAACTAAAATCATTTATCCATGTTTTTGAATCCAGGAGTGTTAGCCATATTTGTATAGGTACAAAAAAAGATAGAGTTTTCATTATGAGGAATAAAATAAATGATATAATTATCGTGATAGTCTGAAATTATTAAAATGTGTTTTTTAATTTAGGAAAATTATTCAGGTTATAAGAAAATATCTTTTTCACATACCAATTATTGACAACATTCTTGAAATAATATCATGTGAAACCAATTATTTCATTCAAGATGTATATTTATTTTATTTATAGAAACCCATTGAACATAAAGAATTATATAATAAATCCTTCACCCATATATAGAGTACCTATTCATACATAAAAATAACATAAAGACTGTTAAATTAACCAGGTACATTTTAATGATGTATTTTGTGAATGTTCTTTGATCAAATTAAGGATTTAATTGAAGTATTTATTAATGATTTAACTGTATTCTTGAAATTCATTTGATAATTTCTCCAATAATGTAGAATAATTTTAAAAAACCTATATTAAATATAAGTTTGGTCGAAATTTGAAAATATTCATTTCATTTTTGAATGTTTTATAATTCATTGAGATGTAATTTAATAAAAGTAAATGATCTCGAATGATGTAATATTATTTCAATCAATGAATAATCTTATCAAACATATATAAAACAATTTAGATACATTTTTTGAAATTTATAATTCTATAAATTATTCATTAATGATTTTAGATAGATTTGTTTACAACATTTCATATTACTTTGAAATATTTTGAGTTTACTTTTTATGATCATTATTTGCAATAATTTTATGAATTGAATTGTAATTTTTACAAAAAAGCATTTATTTAACCACAAAATGAGGGTAAACCATTTTTATCTCTATATAATTCCTATAATTGTGGTAATATTTTAGTTTTGTCTCCATAAATGAAAATAATTAACCATTTTATTCAATGTTCTTCATGAATAATTCATAAAATGATTATCCCCCACACTCCACAAAAATGAACTTATTCGGGGTAATTTTTCCCATAGTGAAATTCATATCATTTATTAAATATAATAAAGTGACTATTTTATATGACCACGTATCCTTTAAATACCAAGAACCTATAGCCTAAATTTGGTGGCCACATTATCACGTTTTTAATATATATAATAAATATCTTCTTAACATACCCAATAGTTTAGTAGCCTTATTAAACTAGTAATATTTTTGGTTCCTATATTACTTTTGAAATATAAAATACAAAGAATTAAGAATAGTCAATCATCCTAGGTATTATCCATAATACCGTTCTTCGTATAATAGTAAAGGAAAATGAATAATGGGTGATATTATATTCTTAATATGTTTTATGTACAATAAAATCCATCATTAGTAAAAAGTGTCAAATTACATGGTAGTGTATATTATCGAAACAATTCTCATTTAATAAATGAAATTGATACAGTCAGAATCCATGGATAATACCAATATATCAAACACTTTAACAATGAATGAAAGATTCCTAAAAAAGTAAATGTATAATTATGGACTTTCATGATCAGGGCCTCCCAGGCCAGATCATAAATATTATCATGATGTCTGTCAACCATGACATTATCATTTTATCAAGCCCACTCTACCTGGCTGAATCATTTTAGATATACACATACACCAAATACACAACTATTAGGGAAATATCTTATAATCATATAATATGCATCATACTAATATTTTTTTCTCATGAGGTTTAACAACAAATCAAGGATAAATCTATAGTAAATTTCCACCCATAACATCATAGCCAATATATTCCTCATATTTTGAATAATCAATAAAATGCATTCTTAAATGGACTTATAATTAAAAAAATTACTATATTAAATCAAGGGCATAGAAAATTAATACTTTATCATCATAAAATATATATTCATGGAATATATATTATATCATGGGATCATAACCCCAGTAAAATCAATGTGTATTTTGCAGTTTAAAATAAAAATAAATGATTACAAAAATATTTCTCAAGGAATACCTCATTTTAATTATCAAATCAAATATATAAAATATAATTTTTTTTCTAAATATTAAAAAAAATATTTTATTTTGAAATATATAGGGAAACATGTAGTGTTAACTTCAAATAATTTAGATTTCATGATCGCATGAAATTATGTTCATGTTTCATTTGGTTCAAAAAAGATTCCCTTCACATTTTAAGTAAAAATTCCAGAGTAACTCAGTAAGAAAATAATAGGAAGAATATGTTTAAATGATTTTATTTAAATATAAACCACGGGAGAAAATTAATTTAATCAAAAAATAAAAAAACATATTTGAAAAACATATATTTATAAAATAATGATATAGAATAAGGAAAGACTTTAGACTAAAGAAATAAATACAAGAAATTTTTATAAAAAATATTCTATCAATCTATTGTGTAATTAAATTATGGAAAATGAAAAGAAAAAATTTATAATAAATAATTATGTATAAAGAGTGAAAATTAAATTGATTAATTTCTAATTTATTATATAATTCCCATAATGGAAATTCAATCATAAATATTATCAATTAAAATGAGATTGACCCATAAATCCCTTACCGCTATGGTATCTCTTGATTCATTTATCTAATGAAACAAATAACATAATATAAAAATCTTGATTCCATTAATATAAATTGACTCATGAAATAAAATAACAATTGAACAGTATATACATGACATGAATGAAAAAAGTGTTCAATATGACCTATGTATAAGGGAAACAAAAGTGAGGCAAGAAATCCCTTACCTTAGATTTGAATTCCCCGGTAAGAGATTTAGCCTCCTAAATAATAAATTAAAATTCACTATATTCCTCTAACATAACTATATAAAAACATATAATAACAAATATGATCCTTTTTATAATATTGGAGAACTAATTTATTAATATCTCTTTATTAATATAATCATTTATGTGTGGTAACTATTACATTATTTTCGTGATGATTTTGATTCGGTAGATCAGGCACTTCTATAGGGATCATGGTTCTATCATAAACATAAATTTAATTATTATATTAATAAAATATTAAGTTCTTATATTTATATATATATTAAACCTTAAAAGATAGAGATATGCAAATAAATTATATTATTCATGGAGACAGTGGACTATATGTATGCATGAATGTTGTTTTATCTTTTAAAAATAAAAAAATGATATAGATATAAATAATAATTCACCTTTAAAGAATAATTTTTATATCCAATATTTAATATATTTTTATTTTCATACCCTTATTACCATCCATGTAAAATAGAATTGAAAAATGGATCACTTCACTTTATGGAGGTTGTAATCCAAACATAACCATGAGAAACAATATATTTTTCTAATAGATTTCAATATAAGAAGGTATATTTAAAATTATAATTAAATAAGATTAATTTTTTTCCAAAATAATATATATATATATATATATATTCCATATTTATAACCATCTATGTAATGTGGTGATGGATAACGTTTTACACCAATATATGGAGATGGTTGGATATACGCAAACACGAGTGATGTTTTGAATTTCTAAATGATGGAAGATAAATGGAAAATATTTGTAACATAATCATAATTACATATATTTATATTTAATATAATCTATTTTTTATTTTTGGATTTGAAAATATTTAGAGTAATTATTAGAATAAATAAATATGGAATTTTCAGTAAAGGCGACTACCACTTCTTCTATAGAATTCATTTAAATTCCATATTAACGTCCCTTGAATTGGCCTATTAAGAAGACAATAACACAAAAATATTGTATAAGTAATGTTTTAAGATAATTTACATGTTTGTGGTTTATACATGTTTCTCAATGTAATGTAAAGAATACATGGATGGGGTGTCCTTTGATATGGGATAGAAAAGACACGCATTTAATTATTAAAACTATTAGAATATAATTAATAAAAATTTCAATTATAATGAATCCAAATATCCATTAATTATTATAAAAAGATTATATGGTTTGAAAATCATTTAAGAGGTAAATTTAGAAAGGATTGGTGCAATTTTAAACCATATTATTTAGTGGAAGCCCTTCATTATCCATTTTTACCCTAATCATAGAAAAATCTATTTAAATATTAATGGTTTAGAATTTAACATATTAGGGGAATATTGTATCTAAAATGGAAAATGTATTCAATTATTGACCACATCATAACCCTTTACCTCTATTGATATTTTCATGATTTTTATGTTGTTCCATAATATAATCTTTTTATACAATAACATGTTTGTCATTTTTCAAAAAATTCATTTAATTTGATTTTAAGGACATCAGAAAAATATGGACTTAGAATATAAAACATTAAAAAGTCATTAATATTTGATATATACATAAATGTTTCACGGAACCTAATAATTTCCCAAAATAAAGTAATTTTAATATTTTTAAAATCATATAATATATTTTTCAATTAATTGAATAAATTATATGTAGGAAACCTATATGAATTTATGTTAATTTTTTAATCACTAGAAATTAAAAATATATTGTATTTATAAAAATAGAGAAGTTATCAATATAATGCAATTTTTATATCATAAAATTCTCTATTTTTATTCTAATGATTTTTGTTTAGAGATAAAAAATTCAAGAGAGTAAAATTTTGTATTTATTCTTTTATAAAACTAATTTAAATGAAATAATCCATGAAAAATGGAACAAAGTGTCTAGATTTAAGGGACATGGGTGAGAAATTCAGAAATAAAATCATAAAATAGTATAAAGTAATGTGTAGGATAAAATCTAAATCTATATCCCAATGATTTAGGCATATTTTATACATTTTAGCCTTAACAATGTTAAAATATTTACTAAAGTTGTGATTCATAGTTTCCAAAAATAAATGGTTACTATATTACTTGTTTTTATCCTCTTTATAATAAAAATGAAATACATTTTCAGGATTCAATATCTATAAGTATTGGAAATAAAATTAAATAATAATATATTAAAAGAGAGAAAATAGTTTTTGGAAATTTTTTTAACAATAAATATTATATTAAATTAAAATATTGAAAGAACCTAATTTAAATAAAATTAATTACAACATTATAAATCAAATTAATATTTTTTAAATTTAATAAAAAATCCAAAAAGTTATTTTACTTTTAAATTACATGAATAAACAAAAGATTTTAAAAAATCGGTATTTTCATTATTCACTGAAAAAGAAAGCATTGTAGATAAATCCAATATTTCAACATAAGTTAATATTTATATAATGTAAAAAATGATTTTAGTTTTATAAAAATAAATTCCTGAAATTTTAATAAATTAAAATAAAATAAATATTTCTAAAAACTAATTTTATATTTATAAAATGACTTGACTAAAAATTTAGTTAGTATTTTTTAAACATTCATACAAGAATATGTGTGAGTATGAACATTAAAAATTTATTCTACCATGTGGCTAATTATATTTATTATTAATAATTCAAAGTAACATTTCAAAAATTAAATAATAATTTTTTATGTATCCCAATTTTCTAGAAGCTCATTGTCACGTGTTCAAAAAACTACGAAACACATGAAATTGTATACAGATAAATATATATTAAAATATAAGGATTTTATTTCCTTTCTCACCCAAAATAAAATACATCCTTAAAATTTTATTACGGACACCAGTGGTTTATCCTTTGTTGAAATCCCTTATCACAGAGAGGGATAATAAAACATCTTTTTAAATGAGAAAGTGAGAAAAAAATGGTTTCATTAAATATATCATATTCAGGTTGTTAGATAAGGAGAAGAATAATGGGATTTAAAATATAGACAAGGTAGAGAAGTCTAACATCTATGTACTAATAGATAATTATAGACACCATGGTCATGATAATGTTAATGAATACAAAACCATAAATGATTTGGGTTGAATGAAAACCTATTTATTATAAATAAAGATAAAAGAATACATTTTTTTTATTTCAAAATACTTATAATATTTTATTTTAGGCTTAAATAAACTAATTCTAAAATCCTAGATAATAAATAAATTAAAAAAATTAGATTATTTTAAACCCAAACCCAAGTAAATAAATATTTTTTGCAATTAGGGAATAATTCATTATATTAATAGAAACTATTTGATAAATAGATTCCATATATGTTTTTTGATAGATAATTATTTCCATAATCTGTCAAGAGATGAATTGATATCCTTGAAAAGGGTTTATAGATATGGAATATAATATGAAATTTTTTATGATACATATTTTTTCAACATAATATTTCTGAAATTCAATTATTATAATAGAATATACATATCCTTCTCCCCTTTTATTATTCTATGATAGGTTCACTTGATTCTTATGAAATTGGTTAGAATAATTCCCAATCATATTATAGATAAATAATTGTCTACTAGTGGTTTATTTATTTACATTTAATTCAATATTTTTACCCCCAATTTCTCGATAGTTTAAATAATATATTGTTCCTATTATGTAAGCACCTAGTGGTTCTATTCCACAATTATTAGAAGTGGTATGTTATATCATTCCCTCTGTCTCCTTTACCTCATTTGTTTTCTCGGTTATTAGTCATCATTTTCTTATCATGATTTTGATAGAAAATATATTAAATAGATAATTCTTTCTATATTATGATCGAAAATGGAATAATTTTATAATATGATGAAATTTTTTGATAGACTTGTCCCATTTGGAGGGATATATTTAGACCGTAAAAGAAGCAATCAATCTTAATTTTTAGATTATTTACTTATTTTTTTGAATGAATTTATATTATTGGATAGTTTTCATCATATATGATAACACATTAACTTGCCTTAATTCTATGATCGAGTAATTTACTTTTCATTTAATCTTATTACCCATGGTGAAATCAAATGTCATAAAATATCACATTAAAAGCTATATAGACCATGTTTACTATTTCATATACTGATTTAGTGTTTTGGATTAGTTACCACCATTTATCCATATCTATTTATAAAAAATAATCTACAAAAATAAAATTTTCACTTTAATTACTTATTATTGCACAGTATTTCTATATGGGGAAAAATTAAATTTTCAGCAACAAATTGATTAGTGTCTATTTAAAAAACTTAGGGTTACTATTTTATTAAGAAATCCAGCATAAGATAATTATAGAATATATTATTTTGTTATTAATTATGGGAAAAATTATTCATTATAACATAATAAAACTATCATAATATTTCTAGGATATATTTCGTTCAATAGTATCTATATTTGATTTCTTATTTGGTGAATGTCAACATTTACTACAAGTGTTGGTTCCCATTATTCATTTATGATTCCACACTAAATAGTAGCACACATAGAGTTAGATCCTAACATTTATAAATATTTTTCCAAAATTTAAATCACATTATATAGTAAAAAATATAAATAACTATAATAGATTATCATAATTCTCATATTTGATTTTTTTAATATAATCAATGTTTCCAAGAATCTTGTTAATATTTTTTTGATAACACCTATAAAGACCCCATCCCTTTTATTATATATTCAATGGTTTCTTTATTACATTATAAATAGATAAAGTGATCATATCCCACCGAAACAAATTTTTTAGAATTCTGTATAAACTGGATACTTTCATGATTTCAATATTATATTGGAAATATAAATGGCTAACATAAAAAAATTCTAAAATCCAAGATATTATTCTTAATATCATTATTCATACCCTATGTAAAGGAAAAATGAGAAATGGTAAGATCATATGATCAGAAAAGGTTACATACAGTTGATGCTCCCATGAGTAAATAAGAAACACATAATATGGTATAATGGATAATCAAAACATATTCCATTCAATCGTTAATATAAATTCAATAAGAATACATGGATACTATCAATATAAAAAATAGATTCACTATGAAATATAAATTTCTAATAATGGAAATGTGTAGTTTTGGACACTCATGATGATTCCACCCTACTAAGATATCATGATTTTTATCATCATGCCCTCCAATCAAAAAAATTATCATTATATGGGAATAAATACATTAAATACCCAACTATAATAGCATGATATTAAAAAATATTTCTATATATCATGAAAAAACATTTTTTTCATTTGACCGATCAATTAAATATTCAGATTTATATAATTGGATCACACCCATCACTTGGACATCAAATGCATTACTCATATTTAGAACAATCAATATGGCCAATTATAAAAATTCCTAACAAATAAACAACTATCTATAGTAAATTAATAAAATGGAATATCAATACTTTATCAATATTTAAAATCTAGAGAAGGAATAAATGTGTTTTCCTTAGGTCATATCTGATTAAGGAAAATGGGTATTTCCAAAATTGAAAATACCATTAAAAGTTTACAAGATAATTTCATGAGGAATATACAATTTTTATTTTGAAATAATTATTTTAAATATATTAAATACAAAAATATTAATGAAAAAAATTTCTTTTAAAAAACTTTTAATCCTATAAGAAATATTATATTCATTGATAGATCATGATGGTGGGAAATTCAGTTTATGTCTTTAATTCTAAAATAAAGATTTCATTTATATTTTTGATAAAAAATCAAGAGTACCTCATTTGAAAAATTATAAGAAGATTCCTTTTTATAATTGTTTTTTGAAAATGAAAATAATTGGAAAATATGTCTTTAGAAAATCCACGAATAATAAAAATTAATTTTTGGGAACATTTTTATAAAACAAGGGAATCAAATAAAAAATATTTTTAACCCAAGATAGAAATAAAATGGTTTTCCATTAAAAACTTTCATTTATTCTGTTGAATACTTGGAGTGAGTAAAATGAATTTAAAACACGTTTTAACAATAAATAATAAATGTATAATAAAATAAAATTTATTTATTTATAATTTATTATATAATAACCCTTAATATTAATTCAATCAAAAATAATCTGGATTAAAATTTGATTGCAACATAAATAATGTATCACTTATTTATCTTGTGAATCATAAAACTTTTGAAATAATTGAACTAAAATTACACATCAAATAATAGAAATCTATAGTTATTTATTATATAACTATTTAAAGTTATATTCCCTAAACCACATGAAACAAACAATGGTGAATGTGGCATATGTCTCACAAAGGCAACTGTGAGATAAGAAAACCCTTACTTCAAATCCAACAAGATTTGATCATTATTTTAGAATCCTAGATAATAGATTTAATTTTTTTATATATATATAACATAACAATATATATACAAAGTATATAATATATCATCCACTTATATCCTTTCTATACTCATCAATTAACAATTCATTGATAAAATCATCATTTTTGAGTGTTATATATTTAAATTTTAATTCAGGAGATTTTTTTGTAGTCCTTATCATTATACATTGAACATAGTTCCATCGTATATAGAATATTGATAATTATATAAGTATCCTATTATTTATATATATTTTAAAAATATGTTAATACAGACAAAACAAATAATTCCATTCCTAAAGACAGTCTGTCGTATGTATGCTAAAAAATTGTTTTCATCTTACGATTAATGGAATAAAAGACAAATAAACAGTTATATAGTTTTTATATGTATTATCATATAATATAAATAAAATATATTTTTTTTAAATCTATCCTTATTACAATCCACTATAGTAGGAAACAAAAAATGTATCACATCACTTTGTGGAGGTTGCAGTCCACATGTATGTATGAGTGACATTATTATTTTCCAATTGATTAGAACATTAGCCGGAAGAAATTTTTTTAAAATTATATAAGCATAATTATTTTAGAAATATCCTATATATTATGTAGTTCAATATTTATAACAATACAATTAAAATTGTGACGAATAACTAATCACCCCGCTATGTGGAGATTGTAAGACATATGTATACACATGTAATGATTTTTCATTTAGTAGCATGGAAATGAGATGTAAAATGTTTCCCATTACCACATCTTCATTCTAATTCATTTAAATTTTTTTTATGGACCCATGAATTTTTAATTTAGGAATATACACACATCTAATTAGTTTATAGGGATGTTTTTTAGATAATTGTAATAGCCCATACCCTCCTTTCCCATTACTTTGCCAAAAGTGAGGCTCCACCAAAACAGAGGCACCGTGACGGCGACACCATGGCGGTGGCACCGTGTACTCTTCGTTCCTTTCCAATTCCTGACCTTTCCACTCCCACAGTAATTAATTCTTTATCCAATTTTAAAGGCCATAATTAATACCTAAAAAATCCTGAGATATATTCCCGATGGGGGATATTATATAACAACTTAACACCATCGTGTGTAACTGCCCACCCACGTAGGAAATTGCGATCCGTTTTTCCATGCGTTCAAAATTCCATATCCCAATATCCTCTTTATATCTCCCGCAGGAGTTCTCTTTTATTCTTGGTTGAAATTATTTCTTCTTCCTCGAGTGCTTGGAGTCCTTCTTCCCATGGCTTTTGGTGCGCCTATGTTGGAGCCTTCTGCATGTCTTCCACGGATTTCCTCCCCTTCAGGCCGTGCATCCCCTGTTCATGGCACGTGGAGAAAAACATTGATCTTTGATCAATCGTTAGGGATTTTCTCTTTCGTCTCTCCTTTCTGTGTATCATGCGGGGTGGGAATGCTTTTTCCTCTATAGAAATTGATGAAACCGAACATAACGAAGATAAGGAATGGAAATTTAAAGAATGAAAGGGGGTGTGATCGATGTTCTTGTTGTACTATTTATATTATTATGTGTGGTGAATTGTACGGGCCTATTCTTACCACAAATCAATGCCGTTGGTGGTATTTCACTGTGCACTAATGAACCTCGGTGCTCCTCAGAGTTTAAATTACCATAACATGGAATTGGATAATTACGTATAATCGGTTAAATAAATTGAAAGCACTAGGATCAACCCTTTTCTGTGATAACCCTGGTTAAAGCAGAGTGGAATTGAAACCCTGGAGTGTGTTAAATCATTAAAATCTAAAAATACCTGCATGGGCCTGCCCTATGTTGGTGGTAGCAGTTTGGTTGTTTCTTTCACGGGCTGATTATTGGGGCGATATGGGTGGGGATGGGATCCCCTGTTGTTATACTTTCACTGGTAGTGAATTTAAGGCTATGTGGTTACTCTGCTTATATCATGAATTGGGGTGGAATCCTCTATTGTTGAAAAACTATTGGCTCCTAGATTTTGGGGATATGGGTCTGTGTCTAGGGGTTTTCTTTGGTTCAAGTACTTTGAGGGATCCCACATATCCCTTTGTTGTTATTACTTTACAAGAGAACCAGGTGTCAATGTTTAAGTTACTGTTTGAATTTATTCTTTATCTGGCTTGCGGTTTTTGCCTGTTAATTGACTAGCAGTGTAGAATTCACCTGAATGGGGTTACATGAACATGAAAACAAGAACAGTTTAAATGGGAATTGGTTTTGGGAATGAGTTGTGGCTTGGCCATGAGGGTCGTGCTGTTCGTTCATGAATGATTAGTAACGAGGGTGGTTGTGCTTAGGTTTTGGAACCCCTTGGTTGGGATGATTTCTTTTTACCAATACCTATATCTTTAGATTTTATGTTTATTATTCACGCCCCACCGAAGTTGAGCACCTAAGTGCCGAACACCCCCATTTCATGGGGGGGGGGGAGAGTTTTTCCCAACACTAATATGCGTGGATGGTTATTAGCTCCTTTTCGACTCCCCTTCCCTAATAGCCCGAGACACTTCAGGCAGGCTGTGATGGCCTGAAGTCCATTATTAGCCCACAAATCATCGGGCAGGGTAGTTGTGGTGGTTGGCCCAGGTGTTTGCGGGCAGGTTGTTTCCCAAGTGTCTTCGGGATGAGGCCCAAGTGTCTTTGGGCGTGGCAGTAGTTATTCTGACACAGGTGTTTGCAGTCAGGTTGTTTCCCATGTGTCTTCGGGATAAGGCCCAGGTGTCTGAAGGCAGGGTTTTATAGTGGGACTGGGGTGAGGTTGTGGCCCAGGTGTCTGCGGGCGGGGGTTGGCAGTGGGACTGCGGTGAGGTTCTAGCATAGGTGTCTTTGGGTGGGGTGTGCCAGTGAGATTGCGGTAAAAATAGCGGGATTGGATCGATGCGTAAGATGCCTTCAATAACCAGTGGGAAAGTGGTGCGAGGTACCAAAATATCGATGTGCTATTACTATACGTTACTTGACTTGAATTATTTGGGGAGCATGCCTTGGTGAGGGTTGGGTGGATAGTTTTTCCTTGATGGGTGTGGTTATCTCTTTTTCCACGGGACATTAGAATATCTCTTCAATTATGCACGAGAGTATGTGGTTTTCCCTACTGAGTGTACTTTTATGCTCACCCTATGTATATAAAACTGTTTTGCAGGTTTCCATGAGGACTTCAGGGATTGTGCGGGACCGTACTAGCTTGGACCTTGGGGCAGTTGATGTTGTTGTTTTTCCTTTTCTTGGTACTTTACCTTTGGAGTTTTTGAGGCTTGTACTATTTAATGTTGAACTTGCATATGGGAATGGTTTACTTTCAGCCGTACTTGTAGTTTCAGTTTTGGTGTTGTGGGATTTTCTATCTTATCTCCGGATCATATTAAAATAAAAAGGGTAATTCCTTCCATTTGGTGTGTGATTTTATACCCTTGCTGCTAGTCGCCACTCCGAGACCTATTTAAGGTGGGTCTCGGGGGTCATTATCTCTTCTTCAACTTGAAGAAGGAAGGGTCTGGAAATCTGTTGTGCCTTCCCTCATCTTGGTGAATGCGGGCTATGATATAATTTTATGAAAGGTGAGGTTGAGAGATAGGATGGAGTCTGGAGTTAGGCATTGGGAGGATTAAATATGGGAATGGTTTACTTTCAGCTGTACTTGTACTTTTAGTTTCGGTGTTGTGGGATTTGCTATCTTATCTCCCAATAATATTAAAATAAAAAGGGTAATGCCTTCCATTTGGTGTGTGATTTTATACCCTTGGTGCTAGTCACCACTCCGGGACCTATTGAAGGCGGGTCTCGGGGGTCATTATCTTTTATTCAACTTGACGAAGGAAGGGTCTGGAAATCTATTGTCCCTTCCCTCAACTTGGTGAAGGCGGGTCGTGACAGAATGGTATCAGAGGTGAGGTTGAGAGATAGGATGGTGTCTAGAGTTAAGCATAGTGAGGAATGCATAGGGGAATGGTTTACTTTTAGTCATACTTGTACTTTCAGTTTTGGTGTTGTGAGATTTTCTATCTTATCTCCCAATCATATTGAAAGAAAAAGGGTAATTCCTTCCATTTGGTGTGTGATTTTATACCCTTGCTGCTAGTCGCCACTCCAGGACCTATTAAAGGCAGGTCTCAGGGGTCATTAACTCTTCTTCATCTTGAAGAAGGAAGGGTCTGGCAATCTGTTGTCCTTTCGCTCATCTTGGTGAAGGTGATTCATGACAGAAAATTCATGGGATGGTAGGGCAACAGTGTTGGGTGACCTTTGTGCGTGAATTAGGCCAGGGAGGACCAGTTAGGACATGGGATTTTATGGCCTCCCGTGATCCGATGCAAGGACTCTGGACCTACAAAACAACCAAGTGAGGTCACACTGATTGCAGGGTAGAGACCCTAGGAAAGTTACATACATCATAATGAATTGTTTTCCCATTTTTCATGGGTGTCTTGGAAAAAATAAAGTAAATAACGAAGTCTATGAAAATTTAAGAACAATATTATACACTACTCGGGTTTAGGAATTCCTTGTTTACCTTGAAGATATGGCACCTGGGAGGCAACCATGAGTAGTAGAGAAGATCAAGGCCTAAGAGGTTGACTTGGCCCATCGACAGAGGATCGATTGAGAGGAGGAGGATAAATAGTGGCAGAAGGTGCTTCGAGCTTTTCAGCGACAAACCTTCAGGGAGTACAAGGCCAGTATATCAGATGTGGATACTGTAGAGACCCGAAGCTTGACGTACATAGACATTACATTACTTTTGCGGAATACTATGTACATAACAAAAACAGACACACAAGGACCGTAATAGTTTAGTGTCTTTGGAAACTTGGAATGTAATCTTCTAATCGTGGTGAAAGATCTTCAACAACTCCCATAAATATCTTCCCATTTTTGTTTCCTTACCTAAAATATTTCTTTTAATCATGGGGGAAAAGAAAACATAAAAAGGGTGAGCTCAAATGCTCAGTAAGGGTAAGCATGGATAAAATAAAACATACCATATACATTTGAACATAAAAAAACATGAACATTGAAAATCTTGAGCAACGACATAAAACATGGAATTACATAAGGCATAGATCATAAAGAAACATTAAAAATGATAAAATAGCATGTGAATAAAACATGTAATTGTGGAAACTATTCAGCACATGTTATGATTTCCAAAGTAGCCAAGGCATTGCTGCCAATACCATCTTGGTGGACAAAGTCCCTTTCTGAATCGAGTTCACTCCTCGTTTCAGTCCTGTAACACTGAACCAGATTAATTTACCGTTCTAGACATGTCTATCTCATGAGATATAAATATTTACCCAATGCATTGGAGGGATATATAGGTCCCACCCATCTCATAATGATACCATTCTAATGTGTGCCAAAAAATCATAAACCATACATCATAGCATAACCCATGTAATAAAAATGGGAATCTTAAGCACTATGACATCATAAAACAATTCATATAAGATAAAGGAATTCATAAAAATATTTCCATCACAACATAATCAAATCCATGTAATAATACGGATAGAAACAATACCCTATATTATCTTATATGGAAAATAATTTTGAAAAAACACTTTAACTCCATTCATGAGGAAAATATCCTTTCTACTTCAAAAACACTTTTTCTTTCTTAAAATGTCATACAATTCTAAACTAAAAGAAGTTGATTAAAAATAAACATGAAGACTTGTAAATAAATCTTCATAGAAAAAATGTTTTAAAAATCCATTCATGCCGTATAAAAAAACATTCTTCTCGTACTTTTGTCGAAAAAGTAAAAAAGTACCTCATATAAAAAATGACAAAAGATTCCTTTCATATCTTTTACTAAAAACTCACCGAAGGGTAAAATTGGATTTAATAAATTATAGTTGGATGGAAATAATATTACATATTGATGAAACATGGGTTTGGAATATAAAATACACACCAGTAAATACCAAAGTATAAACAATATCGTATAAAAATGAGATTGTGATATTTTCCCTTACCTTAGGACTGATTTTCTTTGTAAGTGTCTGAACCTCATGTTTAATGATTTAAATATTGTTATTGACTTATTAAATAATCATATTCATTTTTATGATATCATATATTGTTCACTTATGTCTTTATATTACCCGTTCTTTTGTAAATTCCATGTTAAAGAGGGTTTTGGTTAAAATCGTTTCATTTGTCGTCCGTGTTTTGACTTGTAATTATTCATATGATTACTTAGATAATGATTAATTAATTCTAGAATATAAAACATGATTTATATATAATATATATTCAGAATATACATATATATAATAGATCGATAAATGGAAATAAATACACCGTTCATAGAGACGGTAGGCCATACGTATGCATGAACGTTGTTTTTGTTTCCTCATTGAATTGAATGGAATTAATTAGATGAAATAAATATATATATAAATAAATATAGTATCATTATTATTTCATATATTTCATGATTAATTATTATATATACTTTATAATTATTCACGAATGGTTAATCATTGAGAATGAATCTCATCGCGTCGTGGAGACGGTATTCCGTACGTACGCACGAGCGATGATATCGTTCCCATGATCATGGAATTTTATTGGAGTGTATGTATACTTTTACAGAATCAATATCACTTTATAATAATCATGTATAGTTATTATTTACACCATTATACCCATCCAAGTATGGTGGTGGTGGAAAATAGATTATACCACGGCGTGGAGATGGTATTCCGTACGTACGCACGCGCGGTGATTTCTTTTTCCGTAAGATGGATAGATGGAGAAATAGGGTTGTTTAATACATATAATAACATATCAGTATATTATTGATACTGATTTTATTACTTCATAATGAAACAACCTAAGAAGAAGAAGTGGAAGAAGAAATAAAGTTGAAAGAATCAGTAACGGACATTACCTCTTCTTTGAAGCGCCTCTTTGAGACCTCCTCTTAGGGCACTAAAATTGGTCTTTGAAGAAGACCAGGACCTCTAGGATTTTTATTGGGAAGTGTGGAAGTGAAATGGGAAGGGGTTGGCCGAACTTGTAGGCTCAAATTGGTGTGCGGAATAGAGGGAGGAGGTTCCCTTTTATAAGGGAGGAGAGGGGCACCTTTGGAATTCTTAAAAATATTAATTTATAATAAATCTAACCCGACTTAAAAACCTCAAAAAGCGACTCATATTATAATATTATATGAGATAGGGTTGTAATATCATCAACCAATCATATTTAGACATGTTTGGATCTTATTTTAAATCTTATCATTTTGATTTATCCTTATTTAATCTATTTAAGTTTATTTGTGGTAATAAAATTCTAAATTTTAAATTATAACAAATAATTAATTATTTGTTGTGTATTGTCCATAATTGGATACTTTACAAATTTTCTACCATATAAATTTAAATTTATAATTTTTAAATAATTTTGTGAATTTTAATCAATTTTATAATATTTTATTTTTATAAAATAACAATAGTGTCAATTTTGACACTATTCATTTATTTGAATTTAAATAAAATATATGCAGAAGATATGTTCGAACTAAAATCTGTAATAGATTCATAAAAGTTCATATGTATCTATAAAATTAGTGGAGAACATTAAATAGTTCATATAATAGTTATTTTATTATTTTTAAAAACCATTTATTTGGTTTATCTCTTAATAAAATAATTACTACAACATTTTTGTATAATTAATTAATATAATTATTTTTTTGCATAAAAATTAAAAATAAAATCCTATGATGAATATAAATCTAATAACTTTTACAATAATACTTTTACTTGAATTTACCATCTTAAAATCACAATATTTAAATTTTTATATTTATTAAATTATGAAGGTGACAAATTTGGCATCATTTAAAATAAAATAATATAAGTGTCATAATCTATTTTATAAGGCTCCAAACGGTTATAAATTAGGTAATTGGATTATTAAGGTGTAGATATACACTACCAATAATGTTTGGTCAAGTTTGTGGGCCTTTTAATGGGTATTATTATTCCAATAAAAACTATATTACTTATTTTTCACTTAATAAATAATTACTGTATCATTAATGTATCACCATTAATGACAATTCTTTAATCCCTAAAAATTCTAAATAAATTATCATCATATAGATAATTTTATTATATTTCTGGAGTCTATTCATGTTCGATGTTTTATGATGTTTATCACTCAATTAAAATTATTATACTTATAAGATTTAAGAGAGAGACATGTTGTCACTTTCTTTGGTTTTAATAATAATTAAATTATGTTCATGGTAAAAAGTCCAAAAAATGAATCTAGTCCGACCCTTAGGTTATATGGGTCTACTATTAGCCATAAAATAGAATTTTGGCATGTGTTAGGGTAATTTTATAATATTATATTTACCCGTAATTACCCGATTTACCTTTAACTATGGTAAATAAAATTTACAATAGTTACTATTCATAAGTTCCAGAAATAAAAAGTAGCTTATTAAAATAATTTTGATCCACTGATTCCAAATATGGAATCCATTTTTCCAAATTCAATATACAAAAGTTGCAGAAATTAAATTAAAATTAATCCCGTTGTCGAAATAAAACGGGTTTTTCTTTAAAACATTGCAAAAGATTGAATTGATTTAACCTACGAATTTAATGTAAAATCAATGATAATGACATAAATTATATTAAATTGTAAAAATATATTATATTTATACTTTAAAACCATTCAATATTATAATTTAACCATATAAATTATTGCGATGAAAAAAAGTGTCTTTAATTAAAATATATCATATTTTTAATATTCATGAAAATATGAAAGTTACCAGAATAATATGAAAATTTTATCCAAAGAAAATTTTTATTTCTTGATTCCAAAGAAGAATTTTATTTTTTTCAAATTTAACTTATAAAAATGTCAAAAACCAGATTTAAATTGGGTGCGCCATCAAAAGGCGGCAAAACTGGATTTTTTTAAAAATACTTATTTTACCCGAAATATTTATTTTGTTCTTATACCATGTTCTAGAAAATGTTTAAGATGATTAATAATGTTATAAAATTCAAAATTTAGTAAATACTATTCATAACAGGTAGTTCATAATAATATTATAATAATATATCATTGTTTAGTAAAACCTGGTATTGCGTACAACACACGCTATCGAGGAAGGTCGTGATTTCGTGTAATGCAAGCCAAATCAGGGTTACGTGTTGTGAAAAAATCCTTCGTTGTTTCGTATAACAAAATCCAACCATATTTCATTTATACATTGAATATATATATATATATATATACTCAATGTTGCGTAGAATAACTATTATCAAAATTGTGTGTAACACGATCCAAGAATACTGTTGCGCATACTGCAAGCTAATACGGTGTTGCGTATAGCGCAAGGTAATCTTGGTGTAGCATACAACACAATATATTAATGAAATTAAAAGAATATTTTCATAAAATCTCGGGGTTTGACATTCTACCCCCCTAAAAAGAAATTTCGCCCTCGAAATTCGTCGGGGTTATAAATGGTTTACTACAAGAAAGTTTGTTTAATAGAAACCCACATCGTAAAAAGGAATACCTAAACATGGCTTTAAAAACTAAAGTATGAAATGTAACGATTACCCAAATTAACTCATCACTGGGTTTCCACGTAGGATAACATAGGTGAAAATATGGATATGGAAGAAGAATCTAACCATCAAGTTCTGATGGAGTGTGGTAGAGAACATGGCTATGAAAAATCCAACAATCACAAAGCTATAGATTTTTGATGATCTAAGGTACCATCTGATTCATCAGATATAAGGGAACTAGGACACCATTTTTGGTTTTCAAGATCATTTCCCTAAAGTTGATTAATTAAAAGAAATACTTACATGACTTTAGTACAATCTCACTGTTGTTCGTGAATTGAACAATTTACACTTCATCCCTTAAAGAAATGAAGTTCAATTTGTTATTCGTGATGTGTTAGCAGATAATGTGATAGAATGATGGGTCATTCCATCTCTTTCAAACAAATGGTTAGCAAAAGTTATAAGTCCATCTTATGGTTAGATTAATCGTATATGTTTCCAAAAATGAACTTATACTTCATATATCATACCGCTTAATAAAATAAAACTAGTTTCTACTAACCAGGGACTTCCTGTAGGCCAGTGGTAGGTGATAAAGGCCAGTCGCAATTTGGTTGTGGGTTTGATTCCCACAGCCTTTTCCGACGCGATGGGTTGTCGCCCATCCTATAGGTTGTCCTTTTTCTAAAACTATATTTCTATAACATCTGATCAATAATATCGAAAAAAGTTTTATCCTTAAATAATACTAACTTATGTACAACATAATCTATTCCAATCTTTAGGCTTAGAATACTTCGGTCCAAGATCATAATATAAAGAAAGTGATTAATTAAAATATCATCAACCAAGAATGTCAATACCATCATTTATCCCCCATATATCTTGTTGGTCACATTCCAATCATGCGAATACCTTAATGATGTATTCTCTTGATAAATGAATACCCATTAAACCTTAGTGAAAACATAAATGATGTCAAAAGTTAACTCTTTCCACATACCAAAATAAAAAAATTCTATATACTCAAACCATGATATAACCCTCTCCTTATATCAGTCATGAGATCATGAATACTATGAAACATTAAATTTTCTCCTTATCCCTTCATTATGCGCATATCATCTACTTTCCAAAAATATCAGAATAAGCTTTCAGGTTTACTAGAACCATTAATCATACACTTTCAAAACATAAGGAAATACAACAGTGTAACAATCCTTAGATGTCTCTTTATTCCATAGTACCATGCGATTACTTATACAAAATTACACTTGATAAACATGAAATAATTCCACTACCTTCTTAAACCGTTGACTAAACATCAACAATTATTTCATCTTACATATCATTTGTAGTCTCTTCATCATCATCAACATAAATACTACCCATAAGACTGTACTGATTCTCTACATGAGACTTTCCCTTAGGTAATTGGTTTTCATAATTCCCATACATTCCACATTTAAAACATTTAACCATTGTCGATGTCGTAGCAATACCATTATCCTCATCCATGGTGTTAACTGAACCTTTTTCCTTTGCACTTACTGGCTTTGTGTCCTTCTTTTCCACACCCAAAACATCTTCTAGTTCCCTTGAAACATTCTCCTTTATGCCTCTTCCCACATTATATACATAGGGGAAATTGAACATTCTTTCCTCTATGATCATCATGAAACTATATCTTTTTCCTATTATCTGATTCGGGAAACATACCAATGTTGAGATTATTGATCATATTATGAGATTGCTGATTAGGCATAATAACGATGTTTGGACTTCCAAATCCCATTTCATTTGGTTTCTCATGGAGAATATCATTCCATTGTCCGTCATATCCTCCATTATCATGAATCTTCATGTTTCCATCCATTTTCTAAAACCTAAAAAGAATTGCGTGAGAGGAAAAAATCATGATAGGGAAAATAACACAGTAAAGGGGATGAACCCGGAATATCTAACATCTTAGGTTAAATTCTAAGATCGTTACCGTAGTTCTAGGACTATATCCTATACGTATACTTATCCTTAGGGACATTCCTAGACATACCTTTGAAATATCTATAGGGATTTCAATAAAGTTTTCACATCCTAGTTTCCAAAGGTTGACAAAACCTTTCCTCTGATACCAACTGTAGAGACCCAAAGCTTGACGTACATAGACATTACATTACTTTTCCTGAATACTTAGTACGTAACAAAAACAGACACACAAGGACCGTAATAGTTTAGTGTCTTTGGAAACATGGAACGTAATCTTCTAATCCTGGTGAAAGATCTTCAAAATCCCCCATAAAGATCTTCCCATTTTTGTTTCCTTAACTAAAATCTTTCTTTTAATCCTGGGGGAAAAGAAAACATAAAAAGGGTGAGCTCAAATGCTCAGTAAGGGTAAGAATGGATAAAATAAAACATACCATATACATTTGACCTTAAAAAAACATGAACATTAAAAATCTTCAGCAACAACATAAAACATGGAAGTACATAAGGCATAGATCATAGAGAAACATTAAAAATGATAAAATAGCATGGGAATAAAACATGTAATTGTGGAAACCATTCATCACATGTCATGATTTCCATAGTAGCCAAGGAATTGCTGCCAAGACCATCTTGGTGGACAAAGTCCCTTTCTGAATCGAGTTCACTCCTCGTTTCAGTCCTGTAACACCGAACCGAGTAACATACAATGCCATCCATGTATATCTCATGAGATATAAATCTTTACCCAATGCATTGGAGGGAGATATAGGTCCAACCCATCTCATAATGATACCATTCTTATGTGTGCCACAAAATCATAAACCATACATCATAGCATAATGCATGTAATAAAAATGGGAATCATAAGCATCGTGAAATCATAAAAAAATCATATAAGATAATGGAATTCACAAAAATATTTCCATCACAACATAATCAAATCCATGTAATAATAGGGATAGAAACAAAACCCTATATTATCTTAGATGGAAAATAATTTTGATAAAACACTTGAACTCCATTTTTGAGGAAAATATCATTTCTACTTCAAAAAAACATTTCTTTCTTAACATGTCATACAATATTAAACTAAAAGAAGTTGATTAAAAATAAACTTCAAAACTTGTAAAGGAATATTCTTGGAAATAATGTTTTAAAAATCCATTCATGCTGTATAAAAAACATTCTTCTCATACTTTTGCCAAAGAAGTCAAAAAGTACCTCGTACAAAAAATGAGAAAAGTTTCCTTTCAACTCATTTACTAAATTCTCACCAAAGGGTAAAATTTGATTTAATAAATTATAGGTGGATGGAAATAATATTACATATTTAGGAAACATGGATGTGGATGATAAAATACACCCCAATAAGTACCAAAGTATAAACAATCTCGGATAAAAATGAGATTGTGATATTTTCCCTTACATTAGGTCTGATTTGCTTCGTAAGTGTCCAAACCTCCTTTATAATGATTTAAATAAGGTTATTTACTTATTCAATAATCATATACATTGTTATTATATCATATATGGTTCACTTATGACTTTATATTACCTGTTCTTTTGTAAATTCAATGTTAAAGATCGTTTTGGTTAAAATCGTTTCATTTGTCGTCCATGTTTTGACTTGTAATTATTCATATGATTACTTAGATAATGATTACTTAATTACAGAATATAAAACATTATATATATATATAATATATATTCAGAATATACATATATATAATAGATAGATAAATGGAAAGAAATACACCGTTCATGGAGACGGTAGGCCATACGTACGCATGAACGTTGTTTTCGTTTCCTCATTGAATTGAATGGAATTAATTGGATGACATAAATATATATATACATAAATCTAGTATCATAATTTTGTAATATATTTCATGATTACATATTATATATACTTTATAATTATTCATGAATGGTTAATCATTGAGAATGAATCTCCTCGCGTCGTGGAGACGGTATTCCGTACGTACACACGAGCGATGATATTGTTCCCATGATCGTTGAATTTTATTGGAGTGTATGTATACTATTACAGAATAAATATCACTTTATAATAATCATATATAGTTATTATTTACACCATTATACCCATCCAAGTAAGGTGGTGGTGGAAAATAGTTTATACCACGACATGGAGACGATATTCTGTACGTACGCACGCGCGATGATTTCTTTTTCCGTAGGATGGATAGATGGTGAAATTGGGTTGTTTCATACATATAATAACATATAAGTATATGATTGATACAGATGTTATTACTTCATAATGAAACAACCTACGAAGAATATGTGGAAGAAGAAATAAAGTTGAAAGAATCGGTAACGGACATTACCTCTTCTTTGAAGAGCCTCTTTGAGACCTCCTCTTAGGGCACTAAAATTAGTCTTTGAAGAATACCAGGACCTCTAGGATGTTTATAGGGAAGTGGGGATGTGAAATTTTCAGGGGTTGGATGAGATTGTAGGCTCAAATTGGTGTGAGGAGGAGAGGTAGGAGGTTCCCTTTTATAAGGGAGGAGAGGGGCACCTTTGGAATTCTTAAAAAAATTAAATTATAATAAATCTAATCCCAATTAAAAAAATCCAAAAATCACTAATATTCTAATATTATATGATATAGGGTTGTAATACCATCAAAAAATCAAATTTATAAATGTTTGGATCTTATTTTAAACCTTATCATTTTGATTTATCCTTATTTAATCTATTTAAGTTTATTTGTGGTAATAAAATTCTAAATTTTAAATTATAACAAATAATTACTTATTTATTGTGAATTTTTCATAATTGGATACTTGACAACATTTTCTACAATATAAATTTAAATTTATAATTTTTAAATATTTTTGTGATTTTTAATCAATTTTATAATATGTTATTTTTATAAAATAACAATAGTGTCAATTTTGACACTATTCATTTATTTGAATTTAAATAAAATATATACAGAATATATGTTTGAACTAAAATCATTTATAGATTAATAAAAGGTCATATGTATCTATAAAATTAGTGGAGAATATTAAATAGTTCATATAATAGTTATTTTATTATTTTTAAAAACCATTTATTTGGTTTATCTCTTAATAAAATAATTACTACAACATTTTTGTATAATTATTTAATATACTTATTTTGTTGCATAAAAATTAAAAATAAAATCATATGATGAAGATAAATTTAATACCTTTCACAATAATACTTTTACTCGAATTTATCATCTAAAAATCACAATATTTAAATTGTTATATATATTAAATTATAAAGGTGACAACTTTGGCATCATTTAAAATAAAATTATATAAGTGTCATAATCACTTTTATAAGGCTCCAAACGGTTATATATTTGGTCATTGGATGATTAAGGTGTATATATACACTATAAAGAAGGTTCGGTCAGGTTTTTTGGCTTTTTAATGGGTATTATTATTTCAATAAAAACTATATTACTTATTTTTCAATTAATAAATAATTTCTGTATCATTAATGTATCACCATTAATGACAATTATTTAATCCCTAAAAATTATAAATAAATTATCATGATGTATATAATTTTATTATATTTCTTGATACTATTCATGTTCGATGTTTTATTATGTTTATCACTCAATTAAAATTATTATACTTATAATATTTAAGAGAGTGACATGTTGTCACTTTCTTGGGTTTTAATAATAATTAAATTATTTTCATGGTCAAATGTCCATAAAATAAATATAATCCGACCATTAGGTTATATGGGTCTACTGTTAGCCAGCCAATAGAATTTTGGCATGTGTTAGGGTAATTTTATAATATTATATTTATCCATAATTACCCGATTTACCTTTAACTATGGTAAATAAAATTTACCGCAGTTACTATTCATAATTCCCAAAAATAAAAAGTAGCTTATTAACATAATTTGGACCCACTGATTCCAAATTTGGAATCCATTTTTTCAAATTCAATACACAAAATTTTCAAAAATTAAATTAAAATTAATCCCGTTGTCGAAAGAAAACAGGTTTTTCTTTAAAACATTGCAAACGATTGAATTGATTTAACCTACGAATTTAATGTAAAATCAATGCTAATGACATAAATTATATTAAATGGTAAAAAAAATGTTCTATTTATACTTTAAAACCATTCAATATTATAATTTAACAATATAAATTATTGCGATGAAAAAAATTGTTTTTAATTAAAATATATCATATTTTTACTATTCATGAAAATATGAATGTTACCAGAATCATATGAAAAATTTATCCAAAGTAAATTTTTATTTCTTTATTCCAAAGAAGAATTTTATTTTGTCAAATTTAACTTATAAAAATGTCAAAAACCATATTTAAAGTGGGTGCTCCATCAAAAGGCGGCAAAACTGCATTTTTTTAAAAATACTTATTTTACCCGAAAAATTTATTTTGTTCTTATACCATGTTCTAGAAAATGTTTAAGATTATTAATAATGTTATAAAATTCAAAATTTAGTAAATACTATTCATAACGGCTAGTTCATAATAATATTATAATAATATATCGTTGTTTAGTAAAACCCAGTATTATGTACAACACACGCTATCGAGGAAGGTCGTGATTTCGTGTAATGCAAGCCAAATCAGGCTTGCGTGTTGTGAAAAAATCCTTCGTTTTTTCGTATAACAGAATCCAACCATATTTCATTTATACAATGAATATATATATATATATATATATATATACTCAATGTTGCGTAGAATAACTATTATCAAAATTGTGTGTAACACGATCCAAGAATAGTGTTGCGTATACTGCAAGCTAATACAGTGTTGCGTATAGCGTAAAGTAATCTTGGTGTAGCATACAACACAAGATATTAATGAAATTAAAAGAATATTTTCATAAAATCTCGGGGTGTGACATTCTACCCCCCTAAAAATGAATTTCGCCCTCAAAATTTGTCAGGGTTATAAATGGTTTACTACATGAAAGTTTGTTTAATAGAAACCCACATCGTAAAAAGGAATACCAAAATATGGATTTAAAAACTAAAGTATGAAATGTAACGGTTACCCAAATTAACTCATCACTGGGTTTCCACGTAGGATAACATAGGTGAAAATATGGATATGGAAGAAGAATCTAACCATCAAGTTATAATGGAGTGTGATAGAGAACATGGCTATGAAAACTCCAACAATCACAAAGCTATAGATTTGTGATTATCTAAGGTACCATCTGATTCATCAGATATAAGGGAACTAGGACACAATTTTTGGTTTTCAAGATCATTTCCCAAAAGTTAATGAATTAAAAGAAGTACTTACATGATTTTGGTACAATCTCACTGTTGTTTGTGAATTGAACAATTTACACTTCATCCCTTAAAGAAATGAAGTTAAATTTGTTATCCGTGATGTGTTAGCAGGTCATGTGATAGAATGATGGGTCATTCCATCTCATTCAAACAAATGGTTAGGAAAAGGTATAAGTCCATCTTATGGGTAGATTAATCTTATATGTTTCCAAAAATGAACTTATACTTCATATATCATACCGCTTAATAAAATAAATCTAGTTTCTACTAACCAGGGACTTCCTGTAGGCCAGTGGTAGGCGATAAAGGCCAGTCGCACTTCGGTTGTGGGTTCGATTCCCACAGACTTGTCTGACGCGATGGGTTGTCGCCCGCCCTATAGGTTGTCCTTTTTCTAAAACTATATTACTATAACATCAGATAAATAATATCGAAAAAAGTTTTATCCTTAAACAATACTAACTTATGTCCAAAAAAATCCATTCTAATCTTTAGGCTTAAAATACTTCGGTCCAAGCTCATAATATAAAGAAAACGATTACTTAAAATATCATCAACCATGCATGTGAATACCATCATTTATCCCCCATATATCTTTTTGGTCACATTCCAATCATGCGAATACCTTAATCATGTATTCTCTTGAAAAATGAATACCCATTAAACCTTAGTGAAAACATAAATGCTGTCAAAAGTTAACTCTTTCCACATACCAAAATCAAAAAATTCTATATACTCAAACCATGATATAACCATCTCCTTATATCAGTCATGAGCTCATGAATACTATGAAACATTAAATTTTCTCTTTATCCCTTCATTATGCGCATATCATCTACTTTCCAAAAATATTTGAATAAGCTTTCACGTTTACTGGTACCATTAATCATACACGTTCAAAACTTAAGGAAAGACAACAGTGTAACAATCCTTAGATGTCTCTTTACTCCATAGTACCATGCGATTACTTATACAACATTACACTTGATAAACATGAAATCATTCCACTACCTTCTTAAACCGTTGACTAAACTTCAACAATTCTTTCATCTTATATATCATTTTTAGTCTCTTCATCACCATAAACATAAATACTACCCATAAGACCGTACTGATTTTCTTCATGAGACTTTCCCTAAAGGAATTGGTTTGCATAATTCCCATACATTCCACATTTAAAACATTTAACCATTGTTGATGTCGTAGCAATACCATTATCCTCATTCATGGTGATAACTAAACCTTTTCCTTTGCACTTACTGGATTTGTGTCCTTCTTTTCCACACCTAAAGCATCTTCCAGTTCCCTTGAAACATTCTCCTTGATGCCTCTTACCACATTATTTACATAGGGGAAATTGAACATTCTTTCCTCTATGGTCATCATGAAACTATATCTTTTTCTTATTATCTGAGTCGGGAAACATACCAAAGTTGAGATTATTGATCATATTATGAGATTGCTGATTAGGCATAATAACGATGTTTGGACTTCCAAATCCCATTTCATTTGGTTTCTCATGACGAATATCATTCCGTTGTCCGTCATATCCTCCATTATCACGAATCTTCATGTTTCCATCCATTTTCTAAAACCCAAAAAGAATATTGTGAGAGGAAAAAATCATGCAAGGGAAAATAACATAGTAAAGGGGAAGCACCCGGAATATTAAACATCATAGGTTAAATTCTAAGATTTTACCGTAGTTCTAGGACTATATCCTATACGTATACTTATCCTTAGGGACATCCCTAGACATACCTTTGAAATATCTATAGGGATCTCAATAACGTTTTCGCATCCTAGTTTCCAAAGGATGACTAAACCTTTTCTCTGATACCAACTATAGAGAACCAAAGATTGACGTACATAGACATTACATTACTTTTCCTGAATACTTAGTACATAACAAAAACAGACACACAAGGACCGTAATAGTTTAGTGTCTTTGGAAACATGGAACGTAATCTTCTAATCGTGGTGAAAGATATTCAACATCTCCCATAAAGATCTTTCCATTTTTGTTTCCTTACCTAAAATCTTTCTTTTAATCCTGGGGGAAAAGAAAACATAAAAAGGGTGAGATCAAATGCTCAGTAAGGGTAAGCATGGATAAAATAAAACATACCATATATATTTGAACTTAAAAAAAACATGAACATTAAAAATGTTGAGCAACAACATAAAACATGGAAGTAAATAAGGCATAGATCATAGAGAAACATTAAGAATGATAAAATAGCATGGGAATAAAACATGTAATTGTGGAAACCATTCATCACATGTCATGATTTCCATAGTAGCCAAGGCATTGCTGCCAAGACCATCTTGGTGGACAAAGTCCCTTTCTGAATCGAGTTCACTCCTCGTTTCAGTCCTGTAACACTGAACCGGGTTAACTTACCATTCTAGCCATGTCTATCTCTTGAGATATAAATCTTTACCCAATGCATTGGAGGGAGATATAGGTCCCACCCATCTCATAATGATACCATTCTTATGTGTGCCACAAAATCATAAACCATACATCAGAGCATAACCCATGTAATAAAAATGGGAATCATAAGCATCGTGAAATCATAAAAAAAATCATATAAGATAAAGGAATTCATAAAAATATTTCCATCACAACATAATCAAATCCATGTAATAATAGGGATAGAAACATAACCCTATATTATCTTTGATGGAAAATAATTTTGATAAAACACTTGAACTCCATTCTTGAGGAAAATATCATTTCTACTTCAAAAACACATTTCCCTCTTAACATGTCATACAATATTAAACTAAAAGAATTTGATTAAAAATAAACTTGAAAACTTGTAAAGGAATCTTCTTTGAAATAATGTTTTAAAAATCCATTCATGCCGTATAAAAAAATATTCTTCTGATACTTTTGTCAGAAAAGTCAAAAAGTACCTCGTACAAAAAATGACAAAAGATTCCTTTCATCTCTTTTTCTAAATTCTCACCAAAGGGTAAAATTGGATTTAATAAATTATATTTGGATGGAAATAATATTACATATTGATGAAACATGGATGTGGATGATAAAATACACCCTAATAAATACCAAAGTATAAACAATCTCAGAAAAAAATGAGATTGTGATATTTTCCCTTACCTTAGGTCTGATTTGCATCGTAAGTGTCCGAACCTCCTTTATAATGATTTAAATAATGTTATTGACTTATTAAATAATAATATTTATTGTTATGATATCATATATGGTTCACTTATGACTTTATATTACCCGTTCTTTTGAATATTCCATGTTAAAGACCGTTTTGATTAAAATCGTTTCATTTGTCGTCCATGTTTTGACTTGAAATTATTCATATGATTACTTAGATCATGATAACTTAATTCCAAAATATAAAACATGTTTTATATATAATACATATTCAGAATATACATATATATAATAGATAGATAAATGGAATGAAATACACCGTTCATGGAGACGGTAGGCCATACGTATGCATGAACGATGTTTTCGTTTCCTCATTGAATTGAATGGAAATGATTGGATGACATAAATATATATATACATAAATCAAGTATCATTATTATGTAATATATTTCATGATTACTTATTATATATACTTTATAATTATTCATGAATGGTTAATCATTGAGAATGAATCTCATCGCGTCGTGGAGACGGTATTCCGTACGTACGCACGAGCGATGATATCGTTCCCATGATCGTGGAATTTTATTGGAGTGTATGTATACTATTACAGAATAAATATCACTTTAAAATAATCATATATAGTTATTATTTACACCATTATACCCATCCAAGTAAGGTGGTGGTGGAAAATAGATTATACCACGGCATGGAGACGGTATTATGTACGTACGCACGCGCGGTGATTTCTTTTTCTGTAGGATGGATAGATGGTGAAATAGGGTTGTTTCATACATATAATAACATATCAGTATACGATTGATACTGATGTTATTACCTCATAATGAAAAAACCTAAGAAGAATAAGTGGAAGAAGAAATAAAGTTGAAAGAATCGCTAACGGACATTACCTCTTCTTTGAAGAGCCTCTTTGAGACCTCCTCTTAGGGCACTAAAATTGGTCTTTGAAGAATACCGGGACCTCTAGGATGTTTATAGGGAAGTGGGGAAGTGCAATGGGCAGGGTTTGGATGAGCTTGTATGCTCAAATTGGAGTGAGGAGGAGAGGGAGGAGGTGCCCTTTTATAAGGGAGGAGCGGGGCACCTTTGGAATTCTTAAAAATATTAATTTATAATAAATCTAATCCCACTTAAAATCCTCCAAAAATCACTAATATTATAATATTATATGATATAGGTTTGTAATCCCATCAACCAATCAAATTTAGCAATTTTTGGATCTTATTTTAAACCTTATCATTTTGATTTATCCTTATTTAATCTATTTAAGTTTATTTGTGGTTATAAAATTATAAATTTTAAATTATAACAAATAATTACTTATTTATTGTGAATTCTCCATAATTGGATACTTTACAACATTGTCTACAATATAAATTTAAATTTATAATTTTTAAATATTTTTTTTTTATTTTTAATCAATTTTATAATATGTTTTTTTATAAAATAACAATAGTGTCAATTTTGACACTATTAATTTATTTGAATTTAAATAAAATATATACAGAAGATATGTTAGAACTAAAAACATTTATAGATTAATATAAGGTCATATATATCTAGAAAAGTAGTGGAGAACATTAAATAGTTCATATAATAGTTATTTTATTATTTTTAAAAACCATTTATTTGGTTTATCTCTTAATAAAATAATTACTACAACATTTTTGTATAATTATTTAATATACTTATTTGTTTTATAAAAATTAAAAAAAAATCATATGATGAAGATAAATCTAATACCTTTCACAATAATACTTTTACTCGAATTTATCATCTAAAAATCACAATATTTAAATTGTTATATTTATTAAATTATGAAGGTGACAACTTTGGCATCATTTAAAATAAAATTATATAAGTGTCATAATCACTTTTATAAGGCTCCAAACGGTTATATATTTGGTCATTGGATGATTAAGGTTTAGATATACACTAGAAATAAGGTTTGGTCAGGTTTGTGGGCCTTTGAATGGGTATTATTATTTCAATAAAAACTATTTTACTTATTTTTCAATTAATAAATAATTTCTGTATCATTAATGTATCACCATTAATGAAATTTTTTAATCCCTAAAAATTATAAATAAATTATCTGGATGTAGATAATTTTATTAGATTTCTTGATACTATTCATGTTTGAAGTTTTATTATGTTTATCACTCAATTAAACTTATTGTACTTATAAGATTTAAGAGAGTGACATGTTGTCACTTCTTTGGTTTAAATAATATTTAAATTATTTTCATGGTAAAAAGTCCATAAAATGAATATAATCCGACCCTTAGGTTATATGGGTCTACTATTAGCCGTCCAGTAGAATTTTGGCATGTGTTAGGGTAATTTTATAATATGATATTTACCCTTAATTACCCGATTTACCTTTAACTATGGTAAATAAAATTTACCGTAGTTACTGTTCATAATTCCCAAAAATAAAAAGTAGCTTATTAACATAATTTGGACCCATTGATTCCAAATATGAAATCCATTTTTCCAAATTCAATACAAAAAAGTTCCAGAAATTAAATTAAAATTAATCCCGTTGTCGAAAGAAAACAGGTTTTTCTTTAAAACTTTGCAAAAGATTGAATTGATTTAACCTACGAATTTAATGTAAAATAAATGCTAATGACATACATTATATTAAATGGTAAAAATATATTCTATTTAAACTTTAAAACCATTAAATATTATAATTTAACTATATAAATTATTGCGATGAAAAAAAATGTTTTTAATTAAAATATAGCGTGTTTTTACTATTCATCAAAATATGAAAGCTACTAGAATAATATGAAAATTTTATCCAAATTAAATTTTTATTTCTTGATTCAAAAGAATAAGTTTATTTTGTCAAATTTAACTTATAAACATGTCAGAAACTAGATTTAAAGTGGGTGCTCCATCAAAAGGCGGCAAAACTCCATTTTTTGAAAAATAATTATTTTACCCGAAAAATTTATTTTGTTCTTATACCATGTTCTAGAAAATGTTTAAGATGAATAATAATGTTATAAAATTCAAAATTTATTTCATACTATTCATAAAAGCTAGTTCATAATAATATTATAATAATATATCGTTGTTTAGTAAAACCCGGTATTGCGTACAACACACGCTATCGAGGAAGGTCACGATTGCGTGTAATGAAAGCCAAATCAGGGTTGCGTGTTGTGAAAGAATCCTTCGTTGTTTCGTATAACAGAATCCAACCATATTACATTTATACATTGAATATATATATATATACTCAATGTTGCGTAGAATAACTATTATCAAAATTGTGTGTAACACGATCCAAGAATAGTGTTGCGTATATTGCAAGCTAATACGGTGTTGCGTATAGCGCAAGGTAATCTTGGTGTAGCATACAACACAAGAAATTAATGAAATTAAAATAATATTTTCATAAAATATCGGGGTGTTACAGATACGGAGGGCTGCATTGAGGAGCTAGTGATAGCTTTCGACTTGATTCAGGCTCCAACGGAGTACTAGGCTCCTCTGGCTGTCAGCCAGATGTGTGGAGCAGCGCGTCAGTGGTGGACGCTTTATCTTGGAGAGAAGTGGGGAGCTGAGGTTGTGTGGGCTGACTTTGAGAAGGAGTTCTGGGTGGAATTCCTCTCTTCCACAATGAAGGCTGAGAAGAGACAAGAGTTACTCTCCCTCTAGCATGGGAGTATGTCAGTGAGGGATTTGGGGATCATGTTCAAGGATCTCCTTCGCCTTTCTCTGGACCTTTTTCTGGATGAGGAGTCTAGGGCGAGATGTCTAGAGGAGGGACTATGACCTCCTCTTTAGTACGCACATGCTGGGAGGTGTGTCACAAGAGGGGATCCAGTTGGGCCCGTCAAAGGGGAAGGCCATCAGTAGTAGGCCTCTGGTATCAGGACCCTCTAGGTAAGCAGGCCTCAGCAGTTCCAGTTCATATCCCCCGGTCCTCGCCCTTTTCTATTGTGCCCAGGACCGAGGTGCATCGTCTATGGGAGCCAAGGAGATATTCTAAATCATTGCCCGGACAGAGTGCAGTACAGCGGGGGTGGGTAGGTTCAGCGCCCACCTCAGCCACAACAGTTTCCAGCCAGGCCCTTTCAGCAGCAGCAGTAGGCGCAGCAGGCTCCCGCCCCTCTGAGGGCAGACATTGTAGAAGGAGGCCGACCATAGGGCGCTCCTCAGGGACCTCGACTAGGGTTTGGTTAGGGAGGCGTCCGACAACAGAGAGGCAGAGGAGTTGGGCATTGGTAGTGGCACACCGCAGAGACAACAGTCCCAGCAAGGCAAGAGGTCGTTCAAGGTACGATCAGCTTGTTAAGTACTCTTTCCTATGCATTGTTCGATACCAGATATTCACACTCATTTTTTACACCCATTATGGTATGTTCTTTGGGTTTAGACATCGAGAGAATTTCTGTGCTTCTGGTGATGAGCACGCTAGTTGGAGGCCATACCGACTTATCTTATGATTGCTGAGGGTGTAGACTGATTATAGGGCCACATCAGTCTATCAGGGATCTACTATTATAGTAGTTACATCCATACGATGTCATCCTAGTAATTGACTGGTTGTTCTCTGTGTGTGCCGTCATTGACTACTTTTAAGGAAGGGTTGTTTTTTCAGATTTGGGCGGTCAACATGTAACATTAGTTGGTGAGCGGGGTTTTCAGAGAAGTAGCGGGTGAGAGGAGCCCCTCCTTTCCTTTTTTTCAAAACTATCATTAGATTTAGTAGATACAGAAATGGTGTGATTCCCAGGAATTGTCAGTGAGTTTATGGACATCTTTCCTAAGAAGGTGGTGACTCTACCCCCTCGACGTGATGTTGAGTTTGAGATAGACTTGCAGCCTGGTGCCCTTCCGATTTCGATGGCTCCCTATCGGATGCCACCTTCTGATCTGCGGGAGTTACGGATCCAGATTGATGATCTAATGAATAAGGGTTTCATTCGACCAAGTGCATCACCATTGGGTGCTCCTATGTTGTTTTCAAAGAATACGGATGGTGGTCTAAGGTTGTGCATAGACTACAGGAGGCTGAATCAGGTGATGGTCATGAATCGATACCCTCTCCGGAGGATAGACGATATCATCGACCAGGTGAGGGGAGTTGGTTGATTCTTTAAGATCAATTTGTGGTATGGATATCTACAAGTGAGGGTGAAGGAGAGTGACATCTCGAAGACTGCCTTCAGGTGCAGATATGAGCACTTTGAGTTTATAGTCATGTCGTTCGGCATTACGAACGCACCAGCTGTGTTCATGGGACTCATGAACTCCGTCTTCTAGGAGTACCTGGACCGGTTCGTAGTCATGTTCATCGACGACTTCTTGATCTACTCAATATCAGAGGAGGATCACGCAGAGCACCTGAGGACAGTTTTAGTGGTCCTCCGACGACACCTGCTCTATGGGAAACTATCCAAGTGAAAGTTTTGGATGCGAGAAGTGCATTTCCTTGGGCAGATGGTGTCTGATCAGGGGATAGCAGTGGACCCATCGATGGTCGAGGCGGTTGTTTCTTGGGAAGCACCCAAGAATATGGCAGAGGTTCATAGTTTTCTCGGGCTGGAAGGTTACTACCGAAGGTTTGTGCCAAAATTCTCCCAAGTTGCGGCACCTTTGTCTGCCATGACCAAGAAGGACTAGGCTTTCGTTTGGAATGGGATGTTCAAGGAGGCCTTCGGTTATCTAAAGGAAAGGTTGGTAAGTACCCCAGTGCTGAGGTTGACAGAAGAAGGGGCGGTATATAAGGTGTTCTGTGATGCTTCAGGGAAAGGCCTCAGATGTGTGCTGATGCAGCGGCAAGAGGAGATCTCTTATGGGTCTAGGAAGTTACATCTCCATGAATGTAACTATGCCACCCATGAACTAGAGCTTGCAGCGTTCGTGTTCGTACTAAAGTTGTGGTGGCATTACCTCTTTGGGGAGAACTTTGTAGTCTTCACGGATCACAAGACATTGAAGTATGTCTTCTCCTAGTGGGACCTGAACTCGCGGTAGTGAAAGTGGATTGAATACCTTCAAGACTATGACTTAGAGATTTCCTACAACTCTGGAAATGGGAATGTGGTGGCTGATTCATTGAGCAGGAAGTCGTGGAAGGATGCAGTCTGAGAGTCGGTAGATGCTGGGCAGGCGATGGAGGAATTGGCTGCCCTGCACCAAGATGACAGGATGGAAGGTGGTAGAGGTTGCTTGTACCAGATGAAAGTTCAATATTCTCTGTTGTGGCATGTAGAGGAGTCCCAATGGGGAGAATTGGAAATTGTGGTGATGCGTGACCAGGTTAACCAAGGGGAGGTTCCAGAAGGGTGGACGAAGGATGGTCAAAATCGGGTGCTATTTTGAGGAAAGCTGTTTGTTCCAGTGACGATGTGTGGGGGGGTTCTTAGTGAGTTCCAAAACTAACCCCTAGTATTGCACCCAGGAGTTTCCAAGAAGTATCGGGGCTTGAGAGGTCCATTCTGGTGGCCCGAGGTGAGGCGGGCGGCGGCAGAGTTCTTGGTCAAATGCTTGGTATGTCAGCAGGTGAAGGCTAAACACCGTGTTCCAGGCAGTTTGTTGCAGCCTCAAGATGTTCTCTAGTAACTGTGGGATGAAATATTGATGGATTTCGTCACAGGACAACCTAAGGCTCAAGGAGGTTGTGATACTATCAGGGTAGTGGTGGACCGGTTGACAATGTTGGCTCTCTTTCTGGTGATCAAGGAGTCGGTTGTAGTGGATGCCTTAGCACGATTGTATGTGGAAGAGGTGGTGCGGTTTCATGGAGTTCTAAGATCCATAGTCTCGGATAGGGATGTGCGTTTTACCTCATGAGTCTGGAGAGGATTTCAGCATGCTTTTCGCACCCAGATACATCTTAGCACTGCTATCCATCCCTAGATAGATGGACATACAGAGCACACCATCCAGACCTTGGAGGATATGCTACGGGCATGTGTTCTGGACTCAGGAGGATATTGGTTGTGAAACTTACCTCTGGTAGAGTTTGAATACAATAATAGCTATCACTCTACCATAGGAATGGCTCTATTTGAAGCCCTATACAGAAGGTCGTATCACTCACTGGTGTGCTGGAATGAGGTTGGAAAAATGAGTGTTCTTGGCCCGGATGTGGTGCAGAGCATGACAGAGAAGGTTCAGCTTATACGGGAAAGGTTTAAGGTGTCCAAGGGCCGAAAAAAGTCGTATGGCTATAGAAGGAGGATGCCCTTGGAGTTTTAGGTTGGAGACCAAGTGTTCTTGAAGGTCTCCCCTTGGCGTGGACAACAGAGGTTCGGTAGAGGGAGTAAGCTTTATCCCAGATTCGTCAGACCCTTCGAAGTGTTGCGGCGGGTCGGTGAAGTGTCTTATTAGATAGCGCTACCACCATCGTTACTGAGGATACATGATTTTTTACATGTGTCGCAGCTCCATCAGTACCTATACAACGATTCACACGTCCTCGACTAGGAAGAGCTAGATATCGAGGATGACGTGACCTTTGTGGAAAGACCAGTGAGGATTGAGGATCGTGAAGTGATGGTTCTTCATGGGAGAGCCATCAATTTAGTTCGAGTGTTGTGAAAGCATGGTGGGATTGAAGATAGTACCTTGGAATGAGATGCACAGATGCGCTCCCAATACCTAGAGTTGTTTTGAGTTTTGTGTTGTTCTGTTTATACTTGAATGTGATGGAACGCTTCACCTTGTTGACTGTGGAATGTGTGGTTTTCCTTTTTCATTAATTGTGTGCGAAACGTCTTGGCTACAGGGAGGGGAGAAAACAATCCCTAATCAAGATTCATTAAGGTGGATGCGATTAAACCTGTGCAGGCGAGTCAGTGCCTCCCAAAGCAGATAGTATCTTGACATGGGGGAAGAGACTCTCCAACCCATATAAATGGGCATTTTGACCAGTATGTTACTGGGTTCTTAAGAGGGAGGTGTTTCTAGATAATGATGAGGTTCACTCTTGAGAGGTATCTTTTGAGGTGGTTGTTCAGACCCTTTCTTCTCTTCTGGTTTGGTTTGATTCTTGAGGGTGAGAATAGTTTGAGAGGTATCTAATGTAATGGCCCAGACCCTCTTGGCCCATTACTTTGCCTAAAGTGAGGCTACACCAAAACAGTGTCTCCGTGAGGGTGACACCGTAAAGGTGGAACCGTGAGGGTGACACCGTGACGGTGCCACTGGAAGGTGGCACCTTGTCCTCTTGGTTCTTTTCCAGTTCCCGACCTTTCCAATCCCGCAGTAATTAATTCTTTTACCCCTTTTAAAGCCCATAATTAATACCTAAAAAATCCCTAGAAATATACCCTATGGGGGATATTAAATAACAACTTAATAGCATCGTTTGTAACTGCCCACCCATGTTGGAAACCGCGACCTGTTTTTCCAGGCGTTCAAAATTCCATATCATTATCTCCTCTTTATATCTCCTGCTAGAGTTCTATTTTCTTTATAGTTGAAATTCATTCTGCTTCCTTGCACTCTTGGAGTCCTTCTTCTCATGGATTGTGGTGCACCTCTGCTGGAGCCTTTTGCACGTCTTCCACGGATATCCTCCCATGCAGGCTGCACATCCCCAGTTCCTGGTGTGTGGAGAAAATCTTAGATCTTGGATCAGTCGGTAGAGATTTTCTCTTTCGTCTCTCCTTCTGTGTATCATGTTGGGTGGGTAAGATTTGGCCTCTATAGAAATTGATGAAACCGAACATAAAAAAGATAATCAACAGACCTTTAAATAATGAAATGGGGGTTTGATCGATGTTCTGGTATACTCTTTATGTTCTTATGTGTTGGGAATTGTCTGGGCCTATGCTCACTAAAAATCATGGTCGTTGGTGGTCTTTCTATGTTCCCTAATGATCCTCGGTGATCCTGTTTGTTTAAATAACCGTAACATGGAATTTTTTAATTATGTATACTCAGTTAAATAAATTGAAAGCACCAGGATCAACCATTTTCTGTCATAATCCCAGTTAAAGCATAGTGGAATTGAAACCATGGAGTGTGTTAAGTCGTATAAATCTGAAAATACCTGCATGGGCCTGACCTGTGTTGGTGGTAGCAGTTTGGTTGTTTCTTTCACAAGCCAAATAATGGGGTGTTATGGGTGGGGATGAGATCCCCTGTTGTAAAACTTTCACTGGTTGTGATTTTGAGGCTGTGTGGTTACTCTTCTTATATCACGAATTGGGGTGGAATCCTCTCTTGTTGAGAAACCATTGGCTCCTGGATTTTGGGGACATGGGGATCTATCTCAGGGTTTTCTTTGGTTCTATTAATTTGAGGGATCTCACTTATCCCTTTGTTGTTGTGACTATACAGGAGAACCGGGTGTGAATGTTTAAGTTGTTGTTTGACTGTCTTCTTTATCTGGCTTGCGGTTTTGGATTGTTAATTTCCCAGTAGTGTAGAATTCACCTAAATGGGGTTACACGAACATGAAAAAAGGTACAATTTAAATGGGAATTGGTTTTGGTAATGATTTGTGGCTTGGCCACGAGTGTCGTGTTGTTCTTTCATCAATGAATCGTAACAAGGGTGTTTGTGCTTAGGTTTTGAAACCCCTAGGTTGGGATGAGTGCTTGTTACCTATAACTATATCTATAGCTTTTTGGTTTTTTATTCGCACCACGCCCAAGTAGAGAAACTAAGTGCTGAACACGCCCATTTCATGGGGGAGGGTGTTTTTCTCAACACTCCTACGAGTGTATGGTTATTAGATCCTTTTCTACACCCTTTCCCAAATAGCCCAAGACTCATATGGCAGGTTGTGATGGCCTGAAGTCCATTATTAGCTGAAGAATCTTCGGGCAGGGTAGTTGTGGTGGTTGGCCCATGTGTATGCGGGAAGGTTGTTTCCAAAGTGTCGTCGGGATGAGTCCCAGGTGTCTTCGGGCATGACAAAAGTGGTTCTGACCCAGGTTTTTGCGGGCAGGTTGTTTCCTAAGTGTGTTTGGGATGAGGCCCAGGTGTCTGCAGGAAGGGATTTGCAGTGGGACTGCGATGATTTTGTGGCCTAGGTGTCTGCGGTAGGGGTTTGGTAGTGGGACTGCGGTGAGGTTATGGCTGAGGTGTGTGCGTGTCGGGTGTGGTAGTGGGACTGTGGTAAGAATGGCGGGATTGCTTCGATGCATAGGATATCTTCAATAAGCAGTGGGAAAGTGGCGCGGGATACCCAAATATCGATGTGATATTACTATATGTTACCTGACTTGTGTTTTTTTGGGGAGCATGCCTTGGTGAGGTTTGGGGGGATAGCCTTTCCTTGTTGGGTGTGGTTATCTCTTTTTCCATGGGACATTAGAATGTCTCCTCACTTGTGCATGAGAGTCTTTGGTTTTCCATACTGAGTGTACTTGTATGCTCACCCTACGTATATAAAACTGTTTTCAGGTTTCTAGGAGGACTTCAGGGATTGTGCGGGACCGTACTAGCTCGGACCTTGGGGTAGTTGTTGTTGTTGTTTTTCCTTTTCTTGGTACATTACCTTTGGCGTTTTTGAGTCTTGTATTATTTAGTATTGAACATGCATATGGGAATGGTTTACTTTCAGCTGTACTTGTACTTTCCGTTTTGTTTTTGTGGGATTTGGTATCTTATCTCCCGATCATATTAAAAGAAAAAGGGTAATGCCTTCCATTTGGTGTGTGATTTTATACCCTTGGTGCTAGTTGCCACTCCGGGACCTATTGAAGGCGGATCTCGGGGGTTATTATCTCTTCTTCAACTTGAAGAAGGAAGGGTCTGTAAATCTACTGTCCCTTCCCTCATCTTGGTAATGTTGGGTCGTGACAATAATTATTAAGGGTTTGGTCTAAATAAGATTCTCACAGTGGTGTACAAAGGGAGGGACGAGTGTACTTTTATAAATGAGATGATGGATATACTTGAGATTAATAATTTTTTAAAATATAATAATTTATTTCTCAAATATAATTCTTGTATGGTTTCAATTTTTTTGACAAAAATATTTCATTTTCAATGTATCACTAGGCAATGAAATTTTGACTGGTTGTAGTGTTATTTTTTACCTTGTCATTTTTTTAATCCCATCATTAACCAGTTTTATCCATAAACATGGAAGTAAGTAATTCAATATTAATGTGTTTATTTTATATCAATGTTGAAAATTGTAACACAAATACGGTAGTTATAATATTTTTACCATATCGTATCCCCTTTACAGTAGTTCAATATTTTGATAATTTTGAAATTACTTAATAATACATTATTTTCTTAAAATAACATTAATGTGATTTGTAAAACTATTCATTTAATTTTAAATAAAAACACCAAGAAATATATGGAATTTAAATCTAAAAGATTCTCTTATCCATAATATGTTACATTTTAAAAATAATCATTAAACAAATAATCCATCAAAATTATCGTAAATTTAAAAATTATAAATTCATTTATTAAATTTATCTATTAATGGAAGAAATTTTTTTCAGCATCACATAAAAATTTATAGTATTTCCTCAATCAATATATATTAATAACAAATAAATTATATTTTTTCATATATATAGAAATATGAAATATACTAAAACTATAATTTTTATTAGAATACACAAAGGAGACTACATCATTCAAGTGTAGGGGAGGGAAATGATTTTTTGTTATTATGTATTATTTTTTTTGTGTTTTCTTATTTATTTGAGATTTTGATACCTATTGATCCCAAGTATGATTTTTATTTATGATTTAAAGATATACAATTTTGGGAAATTTATTGAACCATGAAACTCCAAATAGGTTAATTTTGAAACGAAATTATTTTCTAATTTAATTTTTAGAAAATTCATTATAAGAGATTTGGAATATGATTCCCATGATATGAAATAAAATTATTATTAAAAAATTCACTATTAATACATATAAACTATTTTAAATATTAAATAAACATCATTAATTTAATTAATGATATAATGTATTAATTAATAAAAATAATTTCTATGAATTTGAGTAAAAACATTGAGGTTATATGGAATATGTGTTGAATATGAGTGAGAAATAATTTTTTTATAAACCAAATTTTGATAGTAATACATTTTGATAAATTATTTGAAATATAGACCATGAATTTTACTCAACTATACATGAAAGAACTTATTAATATGCTAAATTATATCATTGAAATATCAAACTGACCAGGTTTGTATGTTAATGAATGATCGTAACTAATGTCTTGTTTATGGGATAGACTATCTTATGAAATTTTAATGGGATTATAATAAATAATATAAATGATTAAATAACAAAATATATCATTAAGAATAATGTATGTAAGTTTCCATTACTATTTTATTATAAAATATTTCACTATACATAAAAAATTCTAATGAATATAATATGGATGTGAAAGAAAACACGGAACTAGTGCCAATAGAAGGTAGAATGAAACATTACTAAATATGGATTTAGGAGCTAAATTATTATTAAAAATGATTATTTAGTGTGAAAATCATGAGTGTAAATTTTTAATCCTAAAATATTCATAAAAAATATCAATAACATTATATTATACATTAAAAAATTTAAAATTATAACATAAAAACACTTTTCTGTAGAAAAATATATAAAGTTGTATAGATTAACATAAGAATGTGACTTGTTGTGTAGATGTTTAAGAACACATGTCCTATTATAACACCTACATTTTTTATATTAGGAAAAAATTTCTTCAAATTATTTCATTGTTTGATGATACAAACACTTCACAGATGGTGTATATACATGGGTGTAAGAGAATGAAATAATTAAAAAAATATTTTAAAAAACCACATCAATAAAATAAATAAATTAACATATATGTTGCATTATGGGATTTACTATGATGTTTTTTGGAAGGTGAAATCAATTTTCCTTTTATTTTGAATTTTTCTTGGGTATCATTTTTAATATTCACTTGTATATGATTCAATGGTTTATATTTTGGGGAATTTGTATAGGCAATTGTTTCAGTATATTTAAATGATATTAAATTCATATTATTCCATCACATTTTTTAAAATAAATATGTTATAAATGTATAATATTGTTTTATTATAATTTTTGGATATTTCTAATGATATCAAAAAATGTTAATTTAATTGATAATAAAAATTTATTGAAATAAATAAATTACCATGTATTGGAATACATAAATATTTTTTAACGGAGAAAAATAATATTTTTATATAGTTGAAGATTCAAATCTAGATATGTTCATGAGTAATGTTATCTAAAATATAGAATATGAGAAAAGAAATTCACCTGGATAACTAAAGAATATTGCATTACCATATAAGATAAATAACCCATATGAATCCAATTAAAAGGTGTACATAACATTTTTCGATAGATTAAAACGACTTATTTCTTTATCAATAATGTTTAAATAGAAAAAATTATAAAAATACTAGTAAAAGATAACTATATTATGTTATTCCTTATATATTCCATCAAATATGTAATATTTACCTGATCATATGTGATAAAAGTTCATATTTTTAAGGAGATATGAAATATCAGATAAATTTAAGATATATTTAATGATGTTTATGAGTTTTAAATGAATTTTTATGAATAAAAAATAAAATATATAGATTATTTGAATTTTTCCAATGATATAAATTTTCATTTAATAGTCCTGTAATATTTTGGAGGGAGTACATAAGATACAAGGGTATATACGTAAGATATTTATACTGTTCACATAATATGTTAATTAATTCATCAAAAACATATGTAATGTTTGGTCCACTATGCTAGATACCCTGAGAGGGGGTGGGGTGAATTAGGGTATGTCAAATTAAAACAATTGTCCCTACTGACCTTGTTTAGGTGTTAGGAAAAACCCTCTTATTTCTCTTTCGCATTGTAGAGTATGAATAAACCTCAAATCATGCACATGACATGTTTTTTTATTGATTCTCCCTCACTAGGCTACGTCCAAGAAGCATACACCAGTAGTGTGCTGATGTACCAATTCCACTATAAGCACAATAATGATTACATGTTCTAAGTGGACTCACTATCCCTCCTGGTTTACAACCAATCACGATATGAAAGCTCACTTCCCTCTAAAATGATGTTTGATCACTACTTCTTCAAAAGTTACACTCATAATTTATTGACCATTAGGTCTCTTCATTATCTCTAATGAAATTTTCATCTTTAATTATTAATAGATTCTCTTTTGATGTATAACTTTCACCCATAGATGAATCTCTCTTTGCACTGGGTGTACCGAGAAACCCCAAATCTTTCGCACAACCCTCACTACATCATGTATGAAACTTTAATGCATTGCGTGCAAGATTCCACTTCTATTTCAAAACACTATTTACGTGCAACTTCAAAATTTGTGAAACTCAAATCTTACACACAACGTTCTAATCAATCCTGCAACTGAAAATCTTTCGTGGTGCCCCCTTTGCACGAAATTCTTACGAGATCCAATGCTTAAATATTCTCTAAGTGTCGATCTTTCGTAGTGTGAGGGAGTCAACTCTTATTTATAGACCTCATTGACCCAAACACATAAAAACCTCGATGCATCAGGCATGATCCTGACGTGTCATGAAAAACCCCATTTGACATCACCTAAGGTGAGTAATTTTCTTTCATGCCAACCTCATATTTTTCACATTTCATGAATCTTTCCTGAACATTCCTCCTTAGTCATTTTTTGAAGTTTGGACCGTGAATCATGCCTTGCACTCAACATTCCAAATGTCGCATAAGATCCTCTTCGAGTGAACAAAACCCTGTTTGACGTACCCCTTAGCACACAGGTTTCCTTCGCGCAACTCCATCTTTCATACCCATTTCCTAATCTTTCGCGCACATCATGCCTTTTCCATTTTTCAATGTTCTGCTCCCAAAACCTGCCTTGCGCGCATGATTCCTTCACACAACCCTATCTTTCGTGCACATCTTCAAATCTTTCGCATGCCATATTCAATCTCCATTTTTCCACCTTCTGACCCCGAAGCATGCCTTGCACGCATGTTTCAACAATATATCTAGAACTAGACAAGTCACCATATACACCCCCTTTTTCATCAAAATTAACAATGTGGTATGCTCTGTCAACAAACACAACATGGATGTCTTCTTTTTCAACAACCACAATCATCTAAAAAATGGTTCAATGATACCTTGAGGGACGTTTTCATAACATGTAATGATTTTAACTATTTGAAATCATGATATGTATAATAATTACATTTCACATTGGTACAAATATTTTCAAAACACTAATGTAGAAATGAGACCATAGAGATAATCTCAATGCTACTTGGAATCCATGTACACACAAGAATCTTAGAGATTATTTTTATACATTAATTTTAAAAAAAATCCATAAATAAAAAATCTCACTATTTATGATTCATTTGATCCAAGAAAGTGACCATTCAATTTGGTGATTTATATGGAACCAAGAATCTGTAAATAAATATTCCAAAATCATGTGGAATAGATCTCATAAATAGTATAATATATTGGATTATTGATAGAACCAAGGTACTTTATAAGAGATTTTTTTAAGAGATAGAGGCTACATTAAGGGTGGGAGGTTATTTTCTTGAATTTGTTTTTTTACTTTTATTTTATTGCATCATTATTCTATGGTTTTAATGTTACACATGGAGGGTAAACCCTTTTTCCTGATCTGATATGTAGAATGAGGACCACTTCTAATTCATTATTTTTCACTTCACTGAATAAATTATTTTTATATTGAGGTATTTCGATATTCAATGGTAGGGTATGATTTTGAATTTTATTGTATTGATTATTTATTCCATGTGAATGATGTATTGTTTGGCTTGATAATATTAATTCTCCAAATATAAAATTTATATTATATATGATGTAAAAATTATGATTTTAGGGCATGTATATGGGGATTTCAGATACATATATAAAATTAAGAAAATTATTTAATGATTAGATAAGCTTTCCTTATGTTGATTGGGATTTGTTGAAGTATATTAGAGACAGTTTATTTTTGAGATTTTATACAATATGTTCTCACACACATTATAATTTGTGTTAATAAAGAGTAATAATTTATGGATTAAACATTAAAATATTCTCTAGCTAATGTGAAGGATTACATATTTTTTATTCTTTCATTTTAAAGTTAATAGAAAAAAGATTCATTCAATATTGAGATTAGGATAATTGTATAATTGGTCATCCAGTGCTAAAACCAATCACATGTCATCACATTGGAAAATAACACTTTTGTAAATTCTATATGGTTATATATACATAAAATTCACTAATACCGCTTTTAAATAAGTATAAAAAATAAATTTTCATCCCTATTTGGAGACAATCATAAGTCCCCTTCATGCTACATAGTAACATCTAACAATTGATTTATTTATCTTTCCCAAACAAGTTTTCAGTATGATTATTGTTATTTTAAATTCTCCATCCAAGTATATTGGTAAAATAAAATTTAAAACCAATCATTTAAAGGTGGTTAGGTAATAAGAACTAAAATTGGAAAAAATTATAGATAATTTATCAAAATTATGAGGAAAACGAATTATTATGTTTAGAAACAAATAAAATGATAACAAGTTTTAATGTGAAAGGGATAAGGATCAATTAAAATTTTGAAGAGTTGATTACATGAAGAAAATTCTGGAATACAAATTAATATCTAAATGCTCCAAGATCAATAATTGATTTGGGAAGTTCCCGGATTATGAAATCAATGATGGAGAGAAAATATGTGTGATGAATTTGAGAATTTCGTTTATGTAAAAAATGTTAATTATATAATTGAAATTAGACATAGACATTTTGGTTAATCATATATTATTCATATGAATAGTTTAATGGAGAAATGGAAGAAAACATTTTGATGGAATTGTATAAATAAACCACAAATATTTATTTCAAAAACTAAAATCTAAAATGATTAGATGAATATGGGGTGTGAAATTTATAAGTTATTCTAAGAAATGATGAACCCATTTGTAGGTTTCATGTGTGAAAGAATGGCCATTTTGGGAGAGTCGAGGATATACCTATGAGTAGAGGTACTAAGAAGTAAAAAAATTATAATTATGGCATACAATACATAATAGAAAACATACTATTTTTATAGAATTTTTCAAAACTTTGACATGGGTGATAATGATAATAATTTTAGAAAAATTAAGAGTAAATATTATATTATTAGCGGATAATGAGAAAAAAAGAAATATTTGAATACCATACCATTTGGAGAATACATATTTTTTATTTAAGCTGAGGTTTCTGACTAAAATCATTTTCAAGGTAAAATAAATGGGAGTCAACCCACTTATAATAGTATATAATTTTATTATAATGAGAATTAGAATAATGGGACGGTTATCCTATCATAAATCACGCGCAATTAAAACAAAAAACCAAAAAAATCATTGATATTGAAATGTGGTTGTTCATTGAAAATTAAGTTAAATCATTTTTAATGAATATTAAGCATCATGTAGATGAAATATTGATGTCTATAGATGATTATAATTTATCGATCAAGGTAAGTAGAAATAATAGGCTATTTAGAGGAGTGTTAAGTAGTGTTGATACATGTTTCATGGATGGGATTCGAAACAATATCTTTATTGAGATTAAGCTTTATAAATATGGAACAAATTTTATAATCAATATCAATGGATTATTTATCAATTAATATTACCTATCATGAACCAAAAAATGAAATACCTAAAATTCCAACCTATAATGTGTGCCATAAGGCATACAGAGGATTCATATTCACCTTAGGCAGTCAATTAGTGCCTATGAATCATTTAATTAAACTTAGAAAGGGTTTTTTTTAGAGAATAAAAAGTATTAGGTCCATAACATGAACCCATCATGAAAATTCAATATTGTTGAAAGTCACACACCAACAATAAAAAATGTGTACATGAAGATATAATTATATTATAACACAACACTATCTTAATATATTTAATTTAATGAATTGGGATGAACCGAGGTATAAATTTTTTTTTCACATAAGTTAATCAGTATAGATAATGTTTAAAGAAACTATAAATATGAATTGAAATGATTTCATGTAGATGATATCAAACATCAAAGACTAAAAAAATGAGGGCACTATATTTCTAAACCTCTATGTGAAATGAGGGTGGATTCCTAACCATTTCACCACCATTGTTCTACTGCCAACTATAAATATTGTTTTCCACTTCTCAGTGTAAATATTATATTACTTTACTCTATATAAATAATTTCTCATGTACCCAATGGGTGTATGTGGTGTGTGGTCAAAAATTTTTCAACAATATATTAACATGTTTTTTATTGGAAAATGATTGATAAATAATAAAAAATTAATGGTTGAAACAATGTATAAGAATGAAAATATTTCTATTTTATGAGTAAAATAAAAATTACCATATTCAAAAAATGTATTGAAAGAAACCAATTCTAAAACATTAGTCATCTTATAATAATGGATATTTTGGAAGGACCCAATATTTTCAACGGATAATGAAACCCCAGGTCATCACATCCACTTTTTAACTAATGGATTATCAATGTGTACATAAAAACTACAATTAGGGTTAATCCATGGCCTAGTGGTTTGGGGTTACCATACACATGAAATGAAAACCATCTCCCTACTAATGAGTGAATGTTAGGGCCCAGTGGTGTGTTGGTTCCTATATATGACACCACAATCATAATCCTAAATAAATAAGTTTATTTTTATTAAATCTTCCAACAGGATTCCCAGCTATAGTCATAAACCCCTAGAAACCAAATATCTTATATATCAATTCTATTTTAAACATAATCCATTTCATTAAAAATGGAGTCCCATCAATATTTCACAAATAATTTACAATTTCTTGGTATAAATGAAGCCTTACAAAAAAAATTTCATTCTCAAATGAGAAATTGAACATTCAAAAGAATACTAATAGATATCATTGAGAATATAAAATACTATAATAATAATTTATTTCAAATCATATAAGGAACATTTTTTGTAAACAAATACTATTCCTTGATGTCACTATATTTAAAATAAGATAAACCGTATATATAAGAAGATAACATGATTAGAATGAAAAGTGCATCCTGATAGATATATGAATAGTTATAAATAATTAATACCCATCAAGATTAGATTTGAACAATAATAAAACTGGTTCAAATTAACCTTGTGGAATTTATATCTAAAGAAGAAGGTATAGGATGTAGTAATGGGATAGAAAATGAGAAAAATAATTGTGGTATTCCTGAAAAAAAAAATTACAAAACCCCACTAAAAATCAATCCAATACATAGTAGGGACAACCATTTGCACATAGGGGGAGCTTTGAGTTGAATCGTAAAAGGAGCGGGGAGAGAACTATTTATTATATGAGGATATATTCTTTTTAATGAAAATTTTATATTCCTCAGAATAGTGCATGGTTTGAAAATTCATGTTCCGAAATATCATTTCACCCTTAAGGCCAAAAATCAGCCCCACTATTCTATGTATATGCCAGACCATTATATTAACCAATCATAAATAAATAAAAACTTTTCTATTATGATAATCGAGTGTGTTGCAAGGTTTCTTCATATTCACCCATATCCACGGAAAATCCATTTAACACTTTCAAATTATGAAATTTTATTATTGATTATACCCAGAATAGGGAAAGATAAATAAATAAAAGGGAAAATAAAAATGATACCTCGAAACAATGTCATGGTTGTGACAAATTTTCCCACTATAACCCTTTTGGATTACATAATAATTTTTTAAAGGAAATGGGTTCTCAAAATGTTATGACCCTAGCTACTTCATCAATGATTCCCATTCCAATTTCTTATGGGAATAACTTCCATTATTTAGTAAAATACAAACCATGTGGGAAGACATCCAAAAAAAACATTTCATAGGGATCAATGGTCTATATTAGCTACATAGTTGTGGTAGAATCAGGATCTGACACATGAACTTTCTAGATTTTAATTTTAGATGGATTCCATTTATATCTCTTCATCTATGAGATATGGAAAACATCCATGATAATCATAAACCAATGGAGTTGAAATATGATTTAATACATATTTCCAACCATGATTTGGATATCAAAGGGTAATAGATATAATGGGGAAGACATCCCCTTCTTCTAAAGCCATTGGTGAACAAATGATGTTGATTCCTTTAAAAAATTATGATCCCCAAAAAATAAATCTAATGGGTTGTGTTGATTATATATATAGTATTTTCAGATGCTTTTAGACATCACCGATCTTGCCTTGATTGTCTGAATCATCGTCTTCATGTATTACACTATGCTCAACCCTACCAAAGATGTCTTTACCACCTTAATAAAATAGAAGATATACCAAATATGTCATCCATGTAACACATTTTAGGGAGAAAATTTTGATTTATTACTAGTAAATATTATTGTAATAATGATAAGAAGATGAAAATAGGGGTCCCATGATCCAATAAAATCTATGAAACGTTCCTTAAGAATTTACTCTCAATTTGTCATGGCCCATTATTCTAGACCATGTGATTAAAGAGATTAAATTTTTATATTCTTTATCAGGTATAAAATTTTAACATGGAGTCCTTTCTAAATAAAGACATAAATTGTGGGTCACTATCAAATATAATAACAGATAAAACCCCATATATTCTCAACAACTCTGGAATATAAGGAATTCTATGTTATTCCTCCATCATATTGTCAACAATATATATGATTTTGGATTATTTAGTAAGGAGATACATCGTTATTAATATCCAATTTTTACCATGAGTGGTATGATGGAATATCACAATTAATTCCATAGAGATCTCATCAAAATTTCATGTCGGGATGAGGAGAGTATGAAATAGTCTATATTGTATTGATTCTTTATTTCAAACAACTAAAATTTTAAACATTGAGAGAAATTTTATTATTACATCCAATTTCTTTCTTATCCAAAAGAATTATCCCTTCATGTAATATGTATATGTTCATGAAACCGTAGTTTAATTCCCACTAATACAATAGGTTGTTGATGAATAAAATTTAATTGTTCCGACATATCATAGTTTTTATATGTCTTGATGATTCAAGAAATCCATATTTTATTCTAAGGAGTATATATGATGTGTTTCAAATTACATTTAATCAATTGAATTTATTTTTTAGTTACAATAAGAGTTTATCATATGTCAAATAACGTGTTCAATCTCTGAAAATTATTTAATTTTATAAGAATCAAGGTGTGGACCAAATATCTTTCATCCTTTGAAAATTAGTAAACTCCATGTTCGAATTCTATTATCCAATGTAAGATAATTGCATGAAATGATAATCGACTAAGTTCAAAATTCAAGATGATATATAAATGAAAGTGTTATCTGTGACATGGAGAGAGAGAGATACATATATTTTTAGACACACATATATGACAAAATAAGAACCCAAATGAATATGAATACTATGATAACATTAATGAATAATGAATATAGATATACAATATCACTTAAAAATTATTATATTATGTGCATGAAATTATATCAGTAAAAATCAATGATCATCCAGATCTATTATTTTAGGAAAATCATATTCACATGATGTATCTTAATATACATTTAGTTTATACCAACAACTATCTCTAGAAACATTTCCTGGAAGTTTATTCAACATTATTTCATTTACACTCAGTGTATGTGAGTGTTTTATGTCCATGGACAAGTCTTATAAATGGAGTTAATATCTAATGATCTAGTAAATTTTTAATAATTAATATCCACATGCACTCAGCTATGATCTCCTAGGAAAAGGGTTGTTATGGTTAAAATCAAAAAAAATCATAGAGTATAGTGTTCATGGAGTAAACTAGGAGAATATTTTTCTAAGAACCTTTTCAATCTAATTCCAATAGGTTTTCAAATGTTTCTGTTATATATTTACTGAAGATATGATTTTATCTCACATACCTTGAATCAGTTGTTTATAATGTAATAAAAATCATAGGAATTCATTTCACCCCTCTTTAGTTTTCATTTATCCATTCTTATGGGAAAAATAATGTATACGAGATTGTGAATCTATAGTTAAATGTTATTAAATGTTGAATTACAAATAACTGCCTTCAAATGGATTATATGGATAATAATAGATATTCTATTTCAATGATTAGAGATTCCTATTTAAATGGTGAAAATTAGTTTTTTTCGGAGCGCTTCTATAAATATCTAATTGATGAATATTATCTTAAAATATTATATTGTTGTAGTAAATCATTACAAAGTTATAAAGAGACAACAAGAATCCTGGGATGCTATTATTATGGAAATATAAGATTCTAATTCCAAATATATGAACACTATAATAGGTAAACTAGGTCCAAATTAGTTTTATCGTGTTTCTAGGTTTAAAACATCTCAAACTATATACACTACTATAATTGTTTCATATGAATTTATAGTTAATGGGAATCCACATTGATTTGAAAATTTAAAACCAATTTTCTAAACATACAATATGGGTAAAGGGGAAATAATTACTACGATGAATGGAAGTCATACAAAGATCATGAATAATATTTCCTTTACAGGTACACCACTAACTTTTCCCGAACAAGGATTGAATTCTCTAAGAGTTTTATATCATAAGTGTAATATTCCTCATGAAATTATGGTTGAAACGATGAACTTTCATTGTTCTCATTCATGTTCACGAAATTATATAATAATATAATGTGTATGTGAAGGCCCATTAAAAATATAGTAATAATGGTGACAAATCCAAAGATGTGAGATGCTATGGGTTCTAGAGTTTAATAAATATTAGTCCAGTCTCTCAAAAATGTTATATAAATAACATGTCTAACATAGATTTCATTTGAAATAGATGATATAATAAGAAACCCAATAAGTCTTGGAAGATCATGTGATGTTCTTATATGACTCTATAAAATGAATATATTTATAATTATATTATGAAAATCTTAATGAAATGATCACCATGTGATTGTTGGCCCATTCATATGAGGTTCACACATATTATTCATATGACCTAGAACATGAATGAAAAAAATATTTCTCTTATAAAGAATTAAATGAATATTGTATCATGTTAAAAACTAAATATGAATATTTTAAAATGAATATCAAACTTATAATAAGTCTCACAATAAAAATTTCCTTGAATAGTAGAACGTAAACAAAAAAAATATATATTGGAAAGATCAGTTTGAAAATTTTACTACCTCCGGTACAAAATATAATTTCATATTTGAGAACCTAGATATGGAGTTTCAAAGATTTAAACATTACAAATGTGTTTCACTGTGGGGGTTGATTACCTAAAAAAATTATTGGTCAAAATCAACTCAAAAATGAAATATTAGGAATATAATGTTAGTTTTGAAGAATATTTTTTTAAAAAAAAACATACATTATTCTAAAAACAAAAAAAAACACTTTAAGGTTACATGATTTCATTTTATTGAAAAAAGAATATGATGAAATTATATATAATATAAAATATAATCAATTACATTCAATTAAAAATTGTTTTGTTATATAATAATTTTCAAAATAATTTTTTAATCTTCCTATAAACATAAAAATAATTGGGTCCCCTTGTAACTTGAAGATAACATTGCATACCAAAGAGTATTTGGTTAAGATTTTTTTTTTCGTATTTTCATTGCATGGAACAAGCCACATGAATAGAAATAAAAATCATTTATGGACAATGGATGTTGAAAAAACATTTTTATATATTTCACAAACTATAACTCTCTCTCTATGATTAATGGAGGCTATGAATCAATTGGTGAAAATAATAAAGAATAACTATTCGCATTGGATAATTATGAAATACATTGTATATCATTATCAAAATAGTTGTCTATGTTGATGATCTACTAAAAATCATGATAAGTGTTTCTCAACATTGTTATTATGGTTATTGACTCAATGTATATAAGAATTCACATTTAGTTTTTAATGAATAATCTCTCAACGTTAAGGCAGTTAGAACCAAAAAATCCTAAAAATTATATTTTAAATTTTTTTAAATGTAATTTTTTGATTTATAAAATTACTGAATCATGGATTTGGCCTAGAATACATGATTATTTTATTGTTAAATATTTGAAAAAGTTACTCTAAATATAATTGATTTCTAATGTACCTGACCATAAATTGGATAAAAAGGAACTATAGGACATATCCCAAACAGTCATGACACAAAAGTCAACTTTTAATACGAATCAAATAGGTTGATACATATTGGCCTCAAGAGGATTTATATATGAGTATGTTTAGATATATTATAACTACAAGTCATAATGTTAAATATATTAGCTATGTTTTGGTTGATTATTTTTGATTGTTTCATTTGGTTTTACTTTCTATGACTCATATGTGAAGTGTGTTCTATTTTTATTAATATATGTAAATATTTTGAAAAAGGTGAAGATACTAAAATTGTGACCTTTAGATGCTACCAAGGTGGATAATTTTAGAATACTAAGTTTAATACATATTACTAATAGAATTTTTTAATGAAACTCTATTTCCCTTAGAAAATTTAAAAAATTGTGTTGTTTAAAGGGGGAATGTGACATTGTATAAAAATTCTAAAAAATAGTTATGTATATATAACATGTCCAATAATGTTGTGGATGATTCTATTGAAACGTAATGTTATGTCACTAATATAGTTTTAATATTTTTTATTATAAAAAACCCTTCAAGTCATAGAATAATAGAAAAATAAATGTTGTTTATAATAAATTGTATCAATGAAAGGTTTAGATCATAAAAATCATTGAAATACTTTTTATGTTTGATCCAAAATATGATGAGTGAATCTTACTAGGTTATTAGATGACTTATGATTATTATAGTGTCTTCCAAAAAAGTTCAGGGAATACAGAATAATCAACTCATCTGATGTTTTATGAATGCGAACCATTTGATTAAAAATAGAATCAAACCAATTTTATGAGTTATTATATTTTGTACATGAGACCTCTAACACTATTTAACAACAATAGGGCTTAGGATTTGGAATTTATTATCTTAATCAAAATACTATAAAGAAAAAAACTAGTGAACCAAAATGTGTTCTTCGTAGAGGCATTATAAAATTTATAGACCATCCCCATGAAATTGTTATAGGATTTTTAGATGAAAGTGTTTGAATTAGAAGAAATATAGAAAACTAAAAACAATTCTATCTTTTTTCAGTAAGAACCAAAAATTATATAGGTATAAGATGATAATGAATGTATTTAGCTAAGAAAAATGAGTTCAAATAGTTCATAAATAATAATTAATGGGAGTAAGTTGAAATTCCCCCTAAATATTTGATTCATGGAAAAAATGGGTTTTTAAAAACAAGAAAGATGATCATTGTTTAATCATTAGAAAAATATTTGTATTTGTTTAAAAATACCACAATCAATAATAATGAATGGAATATGAAGATAACACAACCCCAATAGTTATATTAGAAGCAATACAAATCCTTATATCATATGAATGATATATAAATTCCAAATTATATCAAATTGATGTCAAATATTATTTTTTTATATGGATTTTTAATAGAGGAAGTATATGTGGAACCACCACATTGTTTTGAGGACCCTAACTTTCAAAATTCAACATGTTAATAGACTAATACCCTCTAAGGATATTGATAAGAACTAGGGAAAAAATATGAGAGACTAACCACATTAGATTTATAAAAAAAATAGTAGGTATGGAAGAACATATATTATTCACAAAAACATTGTACTCAGATATATTATATATATAAATAAATTATGATGATGTATTTTTTTAGTTAAAAAATAATAAATTATATAATGTGTTTCCCAGACATATATAAATGTAATTTGAAATGAGTATGAATGGTTAGTTGAGCTATATTCGTAGATTTTTAAATTATTAAAATTATATTGGATTAATAAATACATACTATAAGAATAAATAAATGAGACACCTAAAAAGGTAAAACATATTCATTTGAATCAACCGTGCTAATGAATTAATAAATCAATGTAATTAATTAAGATGCTCCTAATTTTTTTTCTTGATCAATTCGGAATGAATAAATTGACAGTGAAGGAAGTAAAATGTGTTTAACAAAAACAAGATATTTCATATAAAAACACAAATTACATTAGGGGTTTTCTAAGGATAGTGTCTCAAAATTTCAAAAATAACAATCTGGATGGGTCAACTAAGGCATATATATTTCTAAAAGTATTATAATAATTCTTCCATCTCAAAAAAATCATTTATATGACTTAATAAATTGGATACGAACCATTGGTTAAATTTTTTTATATGAAAATATAAATAATAGTTTTATATATGAGATGAAATATAAAAATAATAAGTCCATCATACTTAAAGAAATACAAAATTGGAAAAAATTCAAGTAATTATGAAGATTTATATTAAATCTTGAGTGAATTTATGATAGGTTCTCTGTTGTGATTTATGTCCCCACCATTCTACATCAACTAATGAAATAAAAACCAATTTAACTTCTTCCATTGAATAAATTTACATTTAAGTTATTGATGATGATACTTAAATGAATAACTATATAAGGATTTAATTTCTAAATAACCATAGAATATGACCATCCTGGAGTATTCTAAATATCATGATGAAATGGATATGAGATAATTAATTGAATGGGGAGAATTAGTTGATAGGATCTATAAATAAAATTATTATGTCATAAATCATTTATTTATGGAAAACCCTTGATGATTTGTAGGTAAACTACTCCAATCTATCATTTACCCTAATTTGGTTCATATGAATGTTTATTATTAGTTGGTAGAGATGGTTGATTGAAAATAGGGAAGAGTATAATATTTATTTTCCAAAAGACTTTTCATATTTTTTTAATGATTGAAGGATAATTTATTGTATATAAATCTATCATTGAATCATGTTAAATGAAAAATCTAATGTATTACCCATTATAGTTATAATTATGAAAAAGTGTGATCTTGGTTAATTTCTCTTATTGTATACACTAGGCTAGGCCATGTAATATTATTTTGGATTAACAAAATATTAATTTAAAGAAGTATGTGGTTCCAAACTTCAATCAATAATTATAATCAGGGTATAATTAAGAAAAAAATCTAGTGAGTAATTTGTGTTGAGATACATAGAATATGCTTGAAGATAAGTGAGAATTGCCCTTAATATTTCCATTTCATCTAATTTTAATAGGGGGATAAGATAATGTCAAAAATACTGGAAAAAATATTTGGTAGTATTAAGAACCAATACATAGAATATGATTTAAGAGACCAAGTATAGAATGAAATTATTTTGAAAAAAGGGAAAAACCATTTTTATTGTGATTATAATTGGTATTTTGATGTGACCAGGGTGATGTTCATAAATAAAGGAGGAATATGGTAATGTGTGTGGATTGGACGTTGATTTTATGATATGTGGAAATTTAAAATGATATGGGTATCACATATAGATATCATATAGGCAGATTCAAGTTAGAAGGACTTGATTATGAATAATTTTGAGCTATTATTCAGGTAAAATAAATGATATTAAGAGTTTATTTTTTTTAATAGTTTGAAGAGATTTCAAAATAATTTTTCCTTTGGATATATTAAATTAATTCTAGTAAAAAAATAATGTGTTATCATATAAGTGGGAGTATCCATCCATTCATTTTTTTTTCATGTTCACTACTATAAGAGGCCCCTTGATGCCTTTTTTTTTGTTCTTTTAGAATTACCCTGATTGAATCAAATAAACAATTAATGGATGTGATGAATATTGTAATTTTTATATTATAAATAAATTATTATAGGTACATATTTATAAGTTTGACCATGTACTCATTCATGAAGAAAAATTGGAAAAGTGAATCTTTAGAATTCTATTTGATTAAACCATAAGAATGATTCCCGAATTCAAAAGCTATATTTTTTAATTTTGTAGAGTTAGTCTATACATGGTATAATTAATTCTATAATTTACAAGAATAATTTCTATTTCAAAAGAGTATTAGGATTGTTTGGAATGGTAATATATTTCTATAAGATATTGTTTCTAGACTTCTAACTAGTTTAGTTGACTTTTGAAGTGTTCCTAGGGATATTATACGTGTAATCGAGGAGTTAAAAAGTGTAATTCTAAATTCATAGGAGTACATTCCATTTCAAATTTCTAATATTTATGTGTAAGGAAATTGTCAATTTTTTTGAAAAAATGAAATAAATAGACGAAATGTCATCTGATTAAAATGAAATTATACCAGTTGATTCTTTCTACAATGATCAATGAAATAAATATGATAAATAATCTACATAAATTAGGAATCACTCGAAAATAATATGAGGCATAAACCATGAGGGAATTACCATTCCATGAAGCTAAACATATCTATATATTTGTAGATGTAAATTGAAAATAATAGTGTGGATGGTTTTGATGAAAGTGTCCAACCCAAATTTTCTTGGTGAATTAAATGGAAATATTTAAAACATGATTTGATAAGACTTTGAATAAAAATTATAATTTTTTAAATCCACCAGTTTGGATAAAATATATTTTCTATAAATCTAAGAATATATTGTTTCATAAATTCAGTATGGAAACTAAATATTCATGTATTTTTTGAGAATATAAAAATAATGAAGAGTAGTAGAATATAAAGGCATTATATTGATATAGATGATATTTAATTACTCTAAAAAAGTTGAAACCATTCAATAGAGGGAACTAAAAAATGATAATTCCCTTGAATAAAAACCATGTATTGATGAGAAATGAAGTTGAATACATCCCAAAATAACCACCAATTCATTAAAGAAAAAAAGTGGAGTCATATGATACAACTATATCATTGATGTATGCTAAGAACATTAGAATTTTAATATTAATTATATATTTATCTTTTTTTAAGATTCTAGAATATATAAAGACCATTATAATTGAATAATGTATTAATATAATGAAAATTATTATGGATAAACTTCATGAAAATATTCTTGATCATATTCTTTGAAGTTGATGACAAATTCATATGGAATAATCTAAAGAAGTATATAAATAGGGTCTTGTCCAATGTTCTACTTCACTAGAGGATAAAATCCATCTATATCATACTCATGTGTTTATAGTAAAGACCATTGAATATTGGTGGTACAATTATAAAGAGTTCCACCTATTCAAGTTATGGGTCGATATTTTTGTAATATAGATTTATATTTGGGATTCGTTATAAAATCCCATCACCTGCATCATATAGTGAAGGTGAAGGAAGTGGATGATACAATTCATATCAAAGTGGTTGACACTGACCAAATCAATGATTTACAATTTCGAGGAATGGGTAATCAATGTAACAAAAGAGTTATAAATATATATGTTTCTAGATGGGAGTCAAATAGTGTTAGGAGAAGTGTTATCTATTTAAGGATGCGTCCTTTCTGAAATAATTGTGTGTTGTTCTTCAAGTCTATTATATACTTCATACTACGGTGGTGGTTTAGTGGACATTGTTTTATCCAACCATATTAATCGAAATATAGGTCCAATAATATAAGGGACAATTAAATAGAATGATTAATCTCAATAAAAGTTGTGTTTACGGATTCATCACCACTCCCAGAGTCCATACATGATCTATTTATAAAATAAACTATAATTGGTATCCCAAACCCTTCAAACAATAAATAATCATTTCATTAAAAAAATCAAATTGTTTGAAATTATTAATAGTACTCTCAATCTATGATTACTCCAAAAAAATTTGATTAATTGTGGGAAAATATATTTTCACCCCTAATTGTAAACAATATATGGTCCCAATGATATTATATAGTAGTCTTTGGTTATTTTTCCTAACCTTAATTATAATGAAAAAAATAGTAAGTTATTTCTATAGTATTGGTGTCAAAATTAATTATATATAATTGGAATGACCTAATCTAATAAAGACTATATTTTACCCTTTGACCATGATATAGAGATAAATACTATATATCTACATTGAATGTTAATTTAATTTAGTTTTTAAATATCTAATATTTAATTTTATAAATCATTTCGGCCGTATTGTAATCTAATTGATTCTTATTTCTAAATAATGATAGAAAATATTATCCAATTATGTACACGTCATTTCCCTAAAAAAATATTTCAATTCCTATATTTGAATTTATATTTGAATTTAATACTGGTTTAATACAAATTTTGATAATATTTATTGAAATTCTATGTGAGTCTCCCAATAATATGACCATGAATTTACTGAGATATGAGAAATAATGAATACCTAAGGATGATCTGAAGAACTAATAATGTGGAGTTCCATTCTATTTCCCTTTTAGAGAGAGGAAAAATTATAGAATTAAATGTTACTAATTGGGTAATTAAAGGATTATGATTAACATAAAATGAGACTTATCTAAAGGTTAATTCTAACATCGAGGAACAATGCCCAATTGAATGAGATATATACCATAATAAAAACATTTTGAGAAAAATTGTATGTGTAATGGGTGAGAATCAAGAATCTATGTAATGATTTTCTTTATTTAGAAGTATATAAACACCACTTAATACTTTTCTTCAATAAAGTATTATTTTATAGTGATATGAATTTTTTATTTTCAATATTTGGAATAGGTTTGATTAAAAAGATCATAATTGAAGCTAGAGGACATATTGAGAAAATATATCAAAATTTACAACAATATAGTATTAAAAGTCTTAAATTAATAAGACTTTAAAATGAAAAATATGTCGAATAAAATTATCATTATTCTAAATTTAAGGAATTTACCACTTTTTTAGGCATATAGATAATTAGAAATCAATTCAGTAACTCACACACTTAATGAAAGGCAGTATTTGTTCTAAAAATAATTATGTTGACTAATGTGATCACCTGTAGTAATATTAATGTTATGTGGCTATATATTATACAATTTACTATTAATATTACATATAAAGATCAACTTATATTATCCCTATAACCCTACACAAAAAATAGAATAATTCCATATAGAAAACATAATAGAGAAAAAAACCATTGAAAATACTTATTCTTTTTCAAAATCACAATTAAAGAAAAAAATATATTCATGGATTTATTTTTTTGAGGAATGATTTGAAATAATTAAATATTTGGTTTGAAATAAATAAAAAATTAATTATAATACATAATGGAAAACCACTAGTACAACTCATTCCAAATATAAAGAGTAATGTAAGTGTGATAACAATCTTGAGTTGTAAATTGGTTCACAATGATCACAACCCACATATGATATAACCTAGAGAAACCAATGGGGATGGGGTAATTATCATGATAAGAATATGAATATATTAATAGCATGAAAACAAAAATATCTGGGGAACAATATAAAACATCCCACATATATTTTATTCAAAAATGGTATAATCAAATAGGATTAGTGAGAAAGAAATGAATAAAATATAATATATAAACATTCAAAATATTTGAAAGTAATATTACACATCATAACTAATTACAAAAATTTAAATGTGTGTTGAATTCTTTATGAAATTAGAATCCAAGAAAAAAGCAACATTAAGGAAATAAAAAATAGAATTTTAGGTTTAATATTTTTCTTTTATAACATTAAAAATTCGAAATAAAATTTTAAATATTAAGATATATTTTCCATGGAAAATTTGATCATGGAAATTGTATCATCATTTATGAAACATGATAAATCCAATTATTAAAATTCTTTCTTATATTGTTTTCTTGATTATATATGGGATTTCTCAAACTATCAAGAGTGCTTATTCAACTAGGAAAAAAATCCACTTGATTGAAAGATAGAGTATTTAATGATTTATTGTTAAGATTCCAAAATTATCTATCCATATAAAAAAACTACGTTTTTAACATGTTAGAAGTGGGACACTATCTCAGTTACCAATCATTATTATTTGACCCTTTTTAAAAATATATAGGTTATCCATAAACAACAATAATGGTGCTATAACAACAATATTTATGAAAAAAGTTCCCTATTAATAACATTAATTATATATATTATCTATATGAATTGAATTCAAATTTTACAAAATCTCATTCTAATAAATATTAACGTTGTGAAAAATCAATTTTTTAGAATAAATATTTTATTTTGGTAAAATTATTTTATGAAAAATCTATATTATTTATTTGGAGAAATATTAAAATTATATGAATTCATGAAAGAAAGAAATCACTTCTAATATCTATAAAATATTTAATTTTTTATGCAATATTTAAGAAGTGTACTATTTAATTATATAATGAATTCATGCCTCTATAAAAATTAATCCAAATTTGATTTTATAATTAATCAAATACACAATTCTAGGATTTAATCCTATGTCAATAGATTTAAGGTATATGATTTTAATATATGGAGATAAACATATTCAAATAATATCTATAAATATGAATTATTATATAGATCCAAAAAATAATATTAATATAAAAAAATGAGATGTATATGCTAATTGTTTCAAGACATTCATGGGACTATTTATAAAATTTATGTGAATTTTTTTCTATTAGAATACGATGAAAAAAATATTTCGAATCCTTAAAGTATCCTTAATCCAAAAATATTGTTTGTAGTTAAAAAATATTTGTAAATTTTGATAAATGCTAAAATCATTTTTCCTATTATTTGAATCCCAGAGTGTTATCCTTATTTTTATAGGTTCTAATAAAGATAGAGAAAAAATTTTGAGGAATGATAAAAATGAGATAATTATTACAATATGCAAAAATTTTTGAAATGTTTTTCTTGATTTTATGAAACTTATAAATGTTATAAGAAAATATCATTTTTACAAACCATTTTTTTGATATTATTTTTGAAATACTATCAGGGAGAAACAATTATTTATTTCAAGATGGATATTTGTTTAAAATTATCCACCCATTTCCCATAAAGACATATATAAGAAAACCATCCCCAATATATAAAGCACCTTTTCATTCTAGATAATATAATTATGATTGTGAAATGAACTAGGTACATTTCAATGATCTATTTTATGATTGTTCTTTGATAAAATTGAGGAATTACTTGAAGTATTTAATAATGATTTAACTGGGTTTTTGAAAATATTTTTATCGCTTCTCGGATAATATATATTAATTTAAAAAACACAATAAAGTAATTTCTGTCAAAATATGAAAATTTTCATTTCATTGATGATTGTGTTAAATTTCATTTCGTCGTAATATTAGGGAAAAAAATGATATTTAAAGATGTTTGTTTATATCTATAAATTCATTTTCTTATCAAACATGTGTGATGAATTTTAGATCTATTTTTGTACATGTCCTATTTTATAAAAGATTCATTTATTATTTTTGATATATTTCTCTTACACATTTCATAGTACTTTGAAATATTTTCAATTTATTATAGATGATCACTGATTGTAATAAATTTACGAACTACACAATCACGTATTTAACCACCAAATTAGGGTCACCTAGGTGATCATTCATGTAATTCCTTAAACCATGGAATGGTTTTAGTTTTGTATAAAAATTGAAAATAAGTAACCATGTTATATCTTATTCTTTTAGAATAATTCATAAAAAATTGAGCCACAACACGACCACAGAAAATAATTTTTTAGTGTCCTTTTTTTTGTAGATTGATTCAGATAATATGTTCAATATAATAATGGGACAATTTTCTATGACACCTTATAATATTAATACCAAGAACCTATAACCCATATATGGTGGTTTCATTATTACATAGTCAATATATATAATAAATATCTTCCTAAGGGACTGAATAGTTTAGTAGACATTGTGAACTAAAAGAATTTATGATTTTTATATTACTTTGGAAATATCAAATACATAGAATTAAAAACAATCTATCACCCTTGGAATTATTCATAATATACTTCTTCATATAATGGAGAATGGAAATTTAATAATGGTAGAAATCATATGCTCGAAATCATTTATATACAATATAATCTATCATTAGTAAAAAAATTATTAAATAACATTGTATTTTAGATTATGAAAACACATGTCATTTAATCGAAGTCTTATATTGAATGAAAATCCATAGATAAAATCAAAATAGCCAACACATGCACAATCAATGAAAAATTCCTAAAAAGAAAATGAATAATTATGGAAAATCATGGTTAGGGCCTCTTTAATATGAAATAGTAAATATTATCACGAGTTCACTCAAACATTCCATTATTGTCCCATCAATTCCTCTCTACCATGGAAGAATCAATGTTCAAACCCAAATACAAAATATTCCCAAAAAATTTGGAAATATCATAAAAATTTCATATGAATCATGCTAATCATTATTCTCTCCTAGTATATATTGATGAATCAAGGTACATAAATAATAAATCCACATTGGTCACATCACATCCAATGCATTCCTCATATTTTGAATGATAAATAAAATGCATTCTTATAAGGCATTATAAAAAAAACTATATTTAACAAATAAAGAAAATATGAAATCAATACACCATCATCATAAAAAAACTATTGAAAGAATAAATATTCGATCATTGTATCATATCCCTTCTAACATAAATGTGTATTTTTTGATTAAAATAAAAACAAATGATTACCAACATATTTCATGAGGAAACTCTCATTTTCATTATGAAATCAATTATTTTAAATCGATTTTTTTCTAAATATTAATAAAGAGCATTAATTTTGAAATATTAAATGAAAAATTTAGGTTGGAATAAAATTTTGATCATATTTTATATGGTGAAACAATGATTCCCTAATCATTTTTAGTAAAAATTCAAAAGTACCTAATCAGTAAAATAAAAAAGAAGATTAATTATAAGTAATTTTATTTAAATTTTAAAAAGGGTACAAATAAATTTCATCAGAAAAATACTAATAAAAATACATTTATGAAAACATATTTAGAAAACCATGATATAGAAGAAATAAATACATTCGACTAAATAGATAAAGAATACATTCTTCCTAAAAATATCCATTTAAACTCTTTAGTTCATAAGGTGAGGAAAAATTAATGGAAAAAATTTATATTAAATTATTAACTATAGGAGATGAAAATTAAAAGGGTTTATTGGGAATTAATAATATAATTTTCCATCATATAATTTCAATCATAAATAACGTCGATTTATATGAGATTGAACCACAAATCCCTTACCACATTGGTATATTTTTAATCGTATATCAATTGAATGAAATAAAATTATAAAAAGACTATAGATACCATTAATATTACATGATTAATGGAATAAAATAAAAAATGGATTTTATTTTCACCACATGAATGAAACAACTATTGAATATGACATTTGTATAAGGGAAACAGATGTGAAGCGAGAAACCCTTACATTAGATTTGAATTATTTGGTATGGTATTTAGGAGCTTTTATATTAAATTAAAATTTATTATTTTCAAGTAACATAACTATATAAAAACATATAATAACATATGTTATACTCTTGTAACATTTTAACACTATTTTATTAATCATTTTTTATTTAAATCATCATTTCTAAGCAGTAAATCTTTCATTTTTTCATGATGATTTTGATTTGGTAGTTAATTTCCTTGTATAGTGATCATGGTACCATCATAAAAATAGTTTTACTTATAAAATTAATATCATATTTATTTCATATATATATATTTATATTCAACCCTAAAATGGAAAGATATGAAAATCAATTACATTGTTCAAGGAGACGATAGACTATAAATATACATGTATGGTTTTTTTACTTTTCAAAAAATGTAATGATATAAATAAAAAATATAATTAATCATTCCATAATTTATGTTATATATTTAATATATTCTTATAAAGTATATATTTACTACCATCTATGTAAATAATAAATGAGAAAAGGACCACATCGCTTCATGGAGGTGGTAGGTCACACGCACACATGAGAGACATTATTATTTTTCAATGTATTGCAATGTAAGAAGGTTGATTTGAAATTATTATTATAGAAGAATAATTTTTTCATAAATAATATATAGATATATATTCCATATTTATAACCAAGTATGTAAGGTGGCAGAGTATAATTATTTACATCGCTACATGGATACGGTAGAACATATGTATGCAAAGGTGGTGTTTTGACTTTTTATTGGATGAAGAGAAGTGAATATGGTTGTACCATAATCTTAATAACATATATTTATATTTAAAAAAACTGAAATTTTTATTTTTGTATTGAAAAAAATTAAATTTATATTATTTATAATAATAAATAAACTTGAATGAAAAGGTAAATGGGACTACCACATCATCTATATACTTCCTTTATAATCCTTATTAAGAACATTGGATTGGTCTTTTAAGAATCAAATAACCTATAAATATTGTAAATGGAATCATTTTGGATAATTTATCTGGGTTTGTTGGATATAGTTTTCTCAATGTGATATAAATAAGTCATCGATGGGTGTCCATTTACATTGGATGGAAAAGACACAATTGGAATTATAAAAATGATTATAGTATAATTAAAAACATTCTCAATTATAATGAATCCAAATATCCATAAATTATAATAAAAATATTATATTATCAATATATAATCAAAAACGTAAATTTAGATTCATTTGGTGCAATTTTGAACCTTATTATTTTGGTTTAACCCCTTTATTAACAATTTTATCATTTATCATGGTAACCACTATTTTAATATAACAGTTTTAAAACCTAAAAAATAACTGGATTGTCAAATCATAAATGGAAAATTGATAAAATTGCAGAACATATTATATCCCCTTTTCATATTTTGAGATTTTCATTATTTTTGTGTAGTTTAATAATATAATAACTTCATAAAATAAAATTTATGTCATTATTTGATCAAGTCATTGAATTTGGATTTTAAAGACATAAGAAAAATATGTAATTAGAATATAAAAATATAAAAATACATGATATTATATATATATATACATCTTTCATGGAACCACATAATTCCTCAATATTGAGTTATTTTTTATCTTTAATGTCATATAATTTATTTTTCTATTAATTGAATAAATACGATGTGGGAAACACATATGCATTTAAGGTGATTATTCAACCACTAAAAATTAAAAATAAATTACCTTGACAAAAATTGGTAATTTTTCAATATAATTTACTTTTTATATATGAAATTTTCTTGTTTTATTTCTAATGATTGTTTTTATGAAATTAAATTCAAGAGAGGGACATTTTTATTGTATTCTTTTATAAAAATAATTTAAAAGATATAATTCATGAAAAATGATACGGAGTGTCTAGATTTTAGTAACATGGGTGATAAATGATCAAAAAACCCATAAAATATTATAATGTAATGTTTTTGAGATATTATACATTCTTATCCCATATTTTTAGTCTTATTTTATCCATTTTACCCGTACCAAGGTGAAAAATATTTACTAAAGTTATGACTCCTAATGTTAAAAAATAAATAGAAACTATTTATCATGTTTGATAGTTTCTATAATAAATATGTAATCCATTGTTAATGATTTATTATCTATAAATTTTATAAATCAAATTTAATATTAATTCATATTACAAGAGAAACAGAGTATTTCTGAAATGATTCTTAACGAAAAAAAATTCTTTATATCTAAATCATGAAGGGTTCTAATTAAAATAAATTTAATTAGATGATTCTAAATCAAATGGATCCTTTTTAATAACACTTAAAATGAAAATTTAATGCTACTGTTAAATTATGTGAATAAATAAATGATTTTTAAAAATAGGAATTTTTCACTCTTCTCTTAAAAAACAAGAATTTTAGAAGAATGGAAAATTTCACCATAAGTTAATTTTGATATGATGATATAAAAAATAATTTAATTTATAATAAAAAATTTATAAATGTTTAATAAATTAAATAAAATAACATTTTATGATGATTAGTTTTTTATTAATAGAATGACATCACTAAAAATTTTGTGAGTATTTCATTAGAATTCGTAAATTAGTTTTTTTTCTATAGGAACATGAAAAATATATTTTATAACGTGGTTACTCATATTTATAATCAAAAATTCAGAGGAACGTTTTCATAATTAAAAAATAATTATATATATATATCTCATTTATATTAAAGCTCAGTGTCACGTGTTATGAAATATATTAACCACTTCAAATTGTTTAGAGATAAATAAATCATAAAATATTGTGATGTTACAGCCTTCCACGCCAAAAACAATCTTACCCACTAATTTTTTTTCAGTCACTAATGGTTCATCTTTTTTTGAAATCCCCCATCTCATAGAGGGATAATAAAGCTTATTTTTAAAAGAGATAGTGGGAAAAAGAATGGTTTCTTGCAATATCTCATATTCGGGTTCTCAAATATAGAGAATAATAGTGGAATTTTAAAATATATATGTGGTATATATGGATCACCTACAAGGAATCATAGATACTTATATAGAACATGGTCATGATAATCTTAATGAACACAAAACCATAAATGACTTAGGTGTGAAATGAAAACCAATTTATTATAAATAATATTAAGATGGTAAATTTTTTATTTCAATATCCTTACACTATATTACTTTATGAACAATCAACTAGTTCCAAAATCCTATAAAATAAATAAATCCAAAAACATGGGGTTATTTTGATGATAAAAATAAGTATGAAAATCATGGTTGCAACTTGGGATTGTTTTTTTAGACTTAATAAAAACTATTTGATAAATAGATTCTTTCTAGGTATCTTGATAGAAACTTTTTCCCACAATTTGTCAAGGGTTGAATTTATATCCACATAAAATGGTTTATAAATCTCGCATAATATAAGTCATGTGTTTAAGATACTTATTATGTCATCATAATTGAATTGAAATTAAATTTTTATAATTGAATTAACTTAACATTCTCCCCTTGGAATATTTTATGATATGTTCACTAGATTCTTATGAAAATGGTTTAAATAATTCCCCATAAATTTATATATAATGAGTTATATAGTATTGGATTATTTAATTACATTTCATTCATGTGCATTATCCCATTTATCTTAATAGTTTAAATAATATATTGTTCCTATTAATTAAGTACTTGGTTGTTACATTCCAAAATTATAAGATGTTGGATGTTCCATCATTCCCTTCATTTCCTTCACCTAATTTTTTTCATGGTGTTTAGTTATCCTCTAATTCTAATGATTTCCTTAAAAATGTATAATAAATATAATTATTTCTCTATTGTGATGGAAAGTGGTGTGATTTCATCATATGATTATAGTTTTTGAGAGATTAGTTCCCTTTGGAAGCATATATTTAGACTATAAAAGTAGTGATCAATATTAATTTCTAGATAGTACAAATAGTCCGTTGAATACCTTAATATTATTGTATATATTTCCTCATACATGGAAATAGATTCCTTTCCATTTCTTCAGTGATAGAAAAATTTACATTTCTTTTAAGCTTATTGCACATGAGAAAATTATCTGTCAAAGAAATATCATATTAAAATCTATCTATATCATGTTTAACATTTCATATACTTATTTATTGATGTGTATTAGTTACCACCATTTATTTGAATCTTCTTATAAAAACTAATGAACACAAAATATTTTCACTTATATTACTTCTTTTTGTGAGGTATTATTTTGTAGGTATGGATTAATTTTTTAGCAACAAATCAATTAGTATTTTTATTAAAAAATGTATGCAAGTATTCTATAATGAAATCCCCCATATTTGAATCACACAATTGAATAATTGGGTATTACATATTGGAAATAGTATTCATAATATCATAAGAAAACTACCATAATATGGCTAAGATATAATCATTTCTAACTGTAGATTTATTGGATTTCTTATCAGGTGAATACAGACATTTAAAATGCGTTTTTATTCCCATTATTCTTATATGACTCCTCAATAAATAATAGAACACATATATTTACATCATAATCATTATAAAATTGGGAAAAAATTTTAATATCATTATATGGTAAAAGATCTAAATAAATATAATGGATTATTATAATTATCATATTAGATATGTTCATTTAAATTATTATTCCAATTGGTCTTCTTAATATTCCATTGATAAAAAATATAAATAACCCATCATTATTTTATTAGAGTCAATGGTTACAATATCACACTATAAACTGATCAATTGATCACATCACAGGGGAAGTTTTTTACTTTTCCTGATAATCTCGATACATACATAAATCCTATATTATATTTGAAATATAAAATAATTAAATAAGAAAATTTCCCAAACCCTTAATATTATTTTAAATATCATTCCTAATATCCTATGGAATGTATGAATGATAAAAGGTAATCTGATATTGTTTATAAGGGTTATATACAGTGGATGTTGTCATGAGTAAATAACAAATAAATTTCATGGTATAATCGGTAAACAAAACACATTCCATTCAATCGATAACCCGATTTCAATGAGAACACCAGGATATTATCAATATAAAAAATTTATGGAAAATGGAATGTAAAATATTAATAATAAAAATGTGTATTTTTAGACACTCATGATCAGGTCCTCTCTTCTAAGAAGTCCTGACTTGTTTCATCATGGAATCTGAATCAATATAATATAATTATATAAGAATACATACACCAAATACCCACCTATTATGACACTATATTACAACAACATCATATATATAATAAAATTTTTTTTCTTTCAATATAATTATTGATTAATTATTTGGATATTTATAATTAGTCCAAACCCATCACTTGGACATCAAATTCATTTCTAATATTTATAATAATCAATAAAACTCATTATAAAATTGACATATATGTTAGAAATTATCCAATTTAAATAAAGAATATGGACTATCAAAAAAGCATCAGTATAGAATATTTTGAGAAGGAATAAATTGGGGTTCATTGGGTTATATACCAATAACATCAATGGGGTTTTCAGTAATTTAAAATACCTTTATAAGTATACTATATACTTTCTTAAGGAAAATATAGTTTCTATTTTGAAATAAAAAATTTTAAATATGATAATATAAAAATTATTAATGATTTATTTTAGAAAAAATTAAATACTATAAGAAATATTTCAATCCTTGATCAATCATCATTGTGTGAAATTTAGTTCAAGTAATGTATTATAAAAAATTGATTCTATTCGAGTTTTTTCACAAAAAGGAACAAGTTCCTCATTCAAAAAATTGTCATAATATTCCATTTAATTTTTTAAAAAAATATTATTGAATTGGAAAATAAATATTCAAATGATCATAGAATAATATAATATAATTATTGAAATGTTTTTTATAAATAATGTTCATTAATGAAAAATTATTTTCTACCAAAGAGAGAAATAAAATCATTTTCTCTTAAAAACATTCTTTTTGTATATGGAGTGTTTGAGGTGTGTAAAAGGTAAAAAAACATGTTTTCAAAATAAATATAAAAATTATAAACAAAATTAAATGGATTTATTAATAATTTATTATATAATTTACCTTAATATAATTTCAAATATCTATAATCTTGATTAAAATTTCATTGAAACATAAATACACAATAAAATTGGTTTCTTGTGAATCAAAATACCTTTGAAATGAATGAACTAGAATTAATAATTAAATATCATGAACATATAGGTATTTATTATAAAACTATTCAAATTGATATTACATATATCAGAATTTATAAACAATGGTGAATGTGGCAAACGTATCACTCGAGAAAATGTGGGAAAAGAAAACTGTATAATTAAATCCCACATGATTTTTTAATTCTTTTAGAATCCATGATAATATATTTAAAATTATTATAATTATATACCATAACCATATACACACTTATAACATAATATATCATCAACTTATTACTTTTCTACACTCAAAGATTAAAAATTCTTTGGTAAAATCATCATTTATAAGTGTTAGTGTAACGCCCGGACCCTAGAATCCCAGAGTTGGTGCATTATTTTAATAAATTGGAATGATTATAAGGAAACAAGTACCAAAGGACTGATTAGTTTAGTAGTATTGGACACAATATGCATACTTAAGTTCAATATTGCAACTTGAAAAGAAAAAAAACATTAATTTATTCCATTAGAAATATCTAAGATTCGAAGATTATTCCTTCAAGTCACTCATAACTAACTTCTTAATATCTAGGGAAAATGAAACATGAGAAAGGGGTGAGATCAAATGATCAGTAAGAGTAAGAAATATAGTATAAGATAACATAAAAATTAGTCATGGTGATTAATTGAAAAACACATGCCTTAACGAATAATAAACATGGGCACCCTATGGAAGGAATATGAGCTGAGTAAAATAATGCCACACTAAAACATAGTCATGGGTGTTCTACTAGTCGAATGACAACATGAAATATCAATTTATAATTTCATAATGATGGAATGAATAATGTTGTACATTCTAAATCATTTTGTTAAGGCCTCAGCAAAGAGGTCTAAAAATGATTTAGGCCTCAACCAAAACCATATATAAAAAATTGGGAAAGGCCTCGTCCAATTACACGTCTAGTTGTCTCATGAGAACTATCTATGCATCAAGGAGCTATATCAGGATCCACTCGTCACATAATAAATCCAATGCCTTCCTCATATGAATAGGTTGGTACATAATCTCAACATCCGTATTAAAATTAGCATACGAAATGATAATATTTTAACCAGAAACCATGAATGGTATAAAAATAGCACATCCACATTAAAACATAAATCATTCATAAAAATATGGAATATTGTATTATAATATATTAACTTCAATAACTAATAATGAAGGATATTGACATATATGAACATAATCATCAATACTATTTGAGCGAAATATCACCCCTTTTTCTTGAAAACATTAAAAAGCCACACTATTTGTCAAGAAGTTGTTTGAAATAGATTATTGAATCAATGTGTCCCATACCACATTGAATATTTTAAAATAAATTTTAATGTTAAAACATCAATGTTCATATAAAGAAATAATTAAATCCATTTTTAAAATAGGGACATTAATGAGAATGATTTTGATGAATAAATCTTTAAAATATTTAAAAATGATATTTTAGTTAGATTTTCTAACCAAATGAGAGACGCTTGAATTCAAATAATTGAGGTAATAAAAACATTATGATATCATGAGAATAAAAGATCTCATGATATACAATGTCAAATGACTGTATATACACCATATAAAATTGAATTGGTGCATAACAACAAAGAAGTATCAATGGAATGTAAATCAAGATAAAGTCCCTTATAAAAACTATATACTTAAGTTAAGGATAAATCAATGACATAATTAGGAGTGAAAAATATAAATACTCTCAAGATTATTTTATATTTAGTGTAAATAAATCATAGGACATTCACACATATTCTTGTAAAAACAACACCAATGACTTGGATGTTTAACTCAATGAATGGAAATTGAGTTAAGATTACTCTTATCAAGTTCAGATCAATGACATGAACAATTATCAATGGAGTGATTATTTGTATCAAGATTATATCCACACAAAGGGGATTGGAAATTATTACATAAATAATAAATAGTGATTCCCCACATAATCATGGAGTAAAATAGTCAATGAAGTATGCATAAATCAGAATGAGTGGAAATTGAAATTTAAAATTCCCTTACCGATTTGGTAACTTATGAAACATACACCCCATAAAAGAAGGATCATAAAATAAAGATATAAATACTCATAAATTAAAGTATATTACACAAAGAATATAATCATGGTAAATTATATATACCACACAACAAAAATAGTGGCAATATAGAATGAATCTCAAGGGAATATGAAGTGAGATGAAAACTTTTTACTATGTTGTACTCAATCGAGTCATATGACCAAAAGTTAATAACCAACAAATGAATCACAGAATACCATTAATATAAAGAGAATCAGGATAATATATATCAAATGGAAGTACACATTATACCACATTTAATAAATAAGGGGCGAACAATGGAAATCTCACGGAATTAAAAGTGAGATAAGAAACCCCTTACCTCAAGTCCGACTTGTCTTGTTTGTTCTTTGTTATTCATGAATAATAAACAGAAGTTAATATATACTTGATTAAGAAAATTATTAATGTTTATTATTCCTGTTATATCACTTTTTAATTTTCTATATCTAGTAGTTAATTATTTGAGTTCATATTGGATATTTTATCGATGTTTGGAACTAGAGTCAAAAATGAACTTGTTAAACGGCTCGGGTGAACCATGGCGTTGCTTCTCCCCTGTAGGTGACGGCAGTGCTCAATGCTCCGGCTCCTCCCCCCTCTATGGGGGAGGAGGCTTCGTCTTCACTCGGGAGAGTACGGTTGCCTTTTCAGGCCTTCTCTAACCCTAATTTCTTTCCCTTGTTCCCGAAAGTGTCTTTCTACACCAAAGTACCGGCTCACCTAGATGGAATCCCTGATCTCCAGATTTCGCCTTCTGAGTTCACGGAGTCCTCGACGCTCCTCAACCTCACACTGATTGCCTGCTTTAAACAGAGTAGATGTTCTGTTGACACCTTTGACAATTTCTATAACACCCCAGGTAAATAAAGAATATGACATTTTCATATTTATCCATATTTGTGAATAAAATATTAATATGACTTTAAAGGGGACGCTATGCTCGATGGCATACCCAACACGCAACAACGAGTTTCTTGGGAATCATACGTTGCACTCTAATAATAAAATAATATTATTTTAAATGGCAGTTAACATGTAGCCGTTGTATTGGAGAGAATGGATAGAAATAACTAAAATATGATTATATATGTTTTTCAATGTTTTTACATTTCTCCAATAAAAGATAAAGGCTTAAAATACGGAAAGAATTCAATTTTAGGCGTATATGCCCTAGTTTTTACTAAAGGTTCACTTATCACCTTTTGATGGAGAACCCTCTTTAAATATAGTTTTGGTCACTCTTATACATTATTTTGGACCAAATAAAATCCTTCTTTATAATTGGGACATCAAAATATACTTTGTGTATGTTTTTTTATTCTTCCGATAAAGTTCATTTTTTTATGAGTAAGTGAAAAATGTTGTATTTTAATTCAAACCCTCTTTTAATATAATTTATTTATATGATTAGATTATATTTTGAATTGGTTTTAAAGTGAAACCATAAAACATTTTTACCATTTTATTCAATGGCGGACTTTGGAATTAATTTCACTTTGAAATTCGACATAAACAAATACCAATCTTTTGATATATATTGTTTCTTAAAAACACGCTATTTGTTTTGACAGCGGGAGTTAATTATTAAATTAATTAATTCTACTTATATTCTTTGAATTAGGTAATATAAACATCATTTTTGAATTCGGAATATCGAATATAGCTTAGAGTGAAGTTTTGGTAATTTTCTGAAAAACTCCAATTTTTTATGAATAGTAAAACCCCTAAGTGGTAATCAAGAAAACTGATTTTTCAGTTAAATTAAAGTTTACCACTAATGTGTATTGAATTTTGAAAATCCAACATACATGGTTGTGATTAGTATGTAAAATGTCGTTCAATGGGATGAAAATAATTTTTTGGTGAATAGTAAGTTTTTTTCATTAATCGCGATTAGAGGTAATTAGTGTCATTTAAGGTAAAAATGATATTATAAAAATATGAAAACACCATTACACTTGTCCTACCCCTATCGGATGAGTCATGGCCAACCAAGAAAACCCATGGGTCGATTTAGGGGACCCTATGGAGCCTCTTGGGTGAGATAATGACTTTAATGCCTTTTTTTAAATAAAGGTGAAAATGACACTAACATAAATTGTTTTACTAAAACAATTTTTAGAAGGGGTTATACTAATTATATTTGTGTATATAAATACTATTTGGAAATATAAAAAGGATTCCTACATCAGGATATTTTTATTATAATTTTTAGACATTAAATAAATTAATTTAATTATGACATCATGATGATGCAACGATGACCTCATTAATGAACAGTTTAAATAAAATAAAAATATAATATAAAATCTAAGACCTACACTTGTCCAAAAACTATTGGATGGGAATATTTCGAAGCCTTATCACCTTATCCACGAATTATTTCAATGTGGGACCTTTTAAAACCGAAACACATTTTCAAATAAAGTAATATTTCATGATTTCCAAAAGTGCCCCTCCTCTCCTCTTATAGAAGGCCTCCAGCTCTACCTCATTTCGCACTCTCCTCAAGCCTTTGGCTCGGCCATACCCTGCCCATTTACTCTCTCCACATCCCTCTCGTCATCCTAGAGTATTCCCTTTGGGTAGAATCCATTCAAAGGAAGCCTTTAGGCTCAAATCAAAAGGAGTTACACTTTTAAAGGTAATTCATTCTCTCATGTTCATTTGTTTTATTTTGCTTCTCCAACCCCCTAAACTCTTTTTATTTACTTCTTTTGTAACAGAACCAGTATCTTCAATATACTAGGATGTTTCTATATGATTTATTCTAGCTAAACTCTCACAAAACTACATAAAATGGTTAAAGAACATACGGTTTCCGTGGATGGAGAAATTCTGCCTCCCAAAACGATGATTGTTCAATACTCATTTAACACCTTCAAAGGTGGCCATTATGATGTCACTATTTTTATATATGATATATAATATGTTTATTATTTCCTTAATCTTATTTATTTTTCATTTATGGCATACTATTATTGTCTCTATTATGGGTATACACGATATCTTCATTTTAGGAAGTGCGGACTACCGCCCCCTCAAAGTGATGTGATTCGTTAATGCTATACGTGGGACGTATAAAGGATGGATTTAATGTTATTATATATGATGTTATACTGGAATTATAATATACCTATATATCATTATTATTTATTTCCATTAAAGTATGAGATAGAAATGAAAGTAGCATTCATGCGTACGTACGGCTTACCGTATCCATGAACGGTGCATTTCATTTCTTTTCCCCAAATGTAATGTACTATTATAAGTACATGTATATAATGGATATATATGATGAATGATACATATAAATGATGAATATAATTCTGGAATTAAAATATACATACCTCTCATTTAGTTTTAATTTGATTAATATGACAAAGAAATGAAAGTAGCATTCATGCGTACGTACGGATTACCGTCTCCATGAACGGTGCATTTCAATTCTTACCTCTAAATGATTATGTAATATTATAAATACATGTATATTCTGGATATATATGATATATATGCTATCCAAATCAGTAATTTCATTCTGGATATAAAGAACCTTTGACCACACGAACAACATGTAATTGTAAGAAGTCCACTTTCGACTTAAGAACCAAATATCGACAAAACAAACATTATTAACTTAAATGATTACATAATGTTTATAACATGACAATAAGTAATATAAAAGTAATAATGAACTAAAAAAAGGTTCTTAATAACGTGGAAATTAACTCAAGTTTATTATTCAGGACGTTAAAGAATGATCGAGTCAAGTCGGACCCGAGGTAAGGGATCCTACACCTCTCTTTCTTTTTAAGTACACTCGTTTATGTCATTCCTTTTAAGCTCATCTTTCTTATGATTTGGATGTTATTTTATATTACTCATACTGTAATTTTTATGTTCATATGATGAGAGACCCTATTCTCTCTCATCAATCCATTTTGGAAGTTTTGAGTGGCACCGTTAGGCTGCCGAAGTTTCGTAAGAGATCTAACCTCTCTCTTTCTCTTTAAGTACTCTCCTTTATGTCACTTCTTTTAAGATCTACTTTTTTTATGATGGGGGATGTTATTTTATATTCCTCTTTCTGTACATTTGATTTTAATGAGATGAGATACCCTATTTGATCTCATCAATCCATTTTTGGATGTTTTAAGTGGCGCCGTTAGGCTACCGTGTTTTCGTAAGGGATTTTTCTTCTCACTTTTATTCCTGTGAGATTTATGCTACATTTGCCACAATTTCATTTGATTGGTTTATGTACTTCCCATTATTACACTCCTTTTGTAATATAATTCCATTTATGGGTATTTACATATTCATTGTATGAAACTTCTTCAATGGGGTGTACTTTTCGAAAGTTACCCAACTCGGTAAGGGAACCTTTCACCCTCCTCATTTTAAAAGACTTCGTTTGTTATGTCTTTTAATTCACATACTATTATGTTGGGATATGTTCTTCTATATCCCGATTGATGTGAATTTTATGTCCAAGTGATGAAATTCCCTTTTTATCTCTCATCAACTCATTTTCTGAATTTTTGAAGTGACGCCGTTTAGGCTGTCGAATTTTACCAAGGGAACGTTTTAACCCAATTTCGATTTATTTGGGTTCAACATGTAGTTATTGAATATGTCATCCTTTGAATATGTGTGAATGAACTTTTATTATTTTACACTTAATATCCAATTATATTGGGTGTATTTATATTTGTCACACATAATTTTGAGATTAATTTATCCTTAATTTAAGGATACCTTCTTTATAAGGGATTTCATCACATTTTACATCCCTATTGAGACTTCATTGTTGTTATGCACCAATTCACTCTTATATGGTGTATATTCTGTCCTTTGGAATATTATATCTTGAATCCATTTATTCTCATGATATTATAAAGTTCTAATTCAATTTTATTCCTCAATTATTGTATTCAAGTGTCTCTAATTTTGGTAAAAACCCTTTAACCAAAATATCTCTTTAAATGTTTTAATGATTTGTTCTTATTAATATCCATGTTTTCAAAATGGATTTAAGGATTTATTTATAGGGATATTAATGGTTTAAAATGTTAAAAGCTTCAAGGTGGTATGAGACACTTTGATTCAAAAATCTCCTTATTAAATGTTTTAAATGGTTTTGGAAATGGTTTCTTTTTTAACAGATTCATTATTTCAATATACTAAAATTTTATATTGTGATTGAAATGTGGAAATGTTATGTTTCCTTTATGCATGTTTTATGTGATATGTTTATGTTATGTTTCTTGGGCATTGTTATGAAAACGGGTGGTTTCGTGATAAACTAAGGGCGGGTGAGCCCGATATAGCTCTCCAATGCATTGGGTAACGCGAAGGAGTGAAACATTGAGGTTTCTCCGAAGAGATTTAGGGAATATACTGTGATGGGTATTCCAAAACGTAACCAAGAGGGTTACTCCCTACGTATGAATGTTATGAATGCCTCAAGTTACCTTTATGTCTTATGATTTCTATGATTTATTCATGATTTGATGAGGTATGTTAAAGTGCTTATGTTTTATGGGTAAAGTATGATCTCATCCTTATGTATATATGTACCCATGTTTCCTTTCCATATTTTTATATCCCTTACTGAGCTTTTTATGCTCATCCCAAGTTTTTTTGAAATGTTTTTCACAGGTCAAGGGAAAGGTACATGATATGATGATAGTGTCAAGGAAGTGTCAAGAAAGAATCCATGTTTATTTTAAATATGTTTCCATTGATGGGAATGAATAGTACTATCTTTTTGTAACCACATTGTTTATATGTGGAATGTAATGCAAGTTTTATGATCTAATTCTCTAAGACTCTAAACCTGAAAAGATCCTCAACGTGTAATCTTGTGATAACTCAAGATTATGTAAGATTTAAGGTTGGGGCCTTATAGTTGGTATCAAAGGTTAGTTTAGATAACTTTAGAGGTTAGGGTATTCTCTAAGCATAAGTGACATTACCATAATGGTTAGGATTTCAGAAAGAGTCCTAGTTTTAGATAAAGTGAATGAGTAAGTATATCTTAGTGTTTACCTTCCTCATTAGTACATGATGGTTTTGTTGATATACTCACACTGACATTTCTGTTTTTAGTGAATGGCTGGGTCTCGCAGGCACTAAAGTGACAATTGGTTTGAAGGAAACTGTGGTTGTTCTCTGATTAAGAGACTCGATGAAATGGGGTATTCAATGAGGAAACTCGTGGTTGTTCTAAAACAACTATCAAGGAGTCATGATAAACCATGTAAACCTTGGTATGTTCTATAATGCATCATGTACGAGATGACCAATCGATGTGTAAGTTCAGGTAAGAAATAAAAAGGTAACCATTAGGGTTTATATGATCCTTACTTTTGAGGTAATTATGGGTTATTATATTTTATGAGGGAAAATGAAAGGCATGAGATAAACTTCAGGCTAAAATATGTTATGTTTATTTTTGAAGATTTTATCTCATTTTGGGGAATGTTTTAAGAATTATATAGTTTTGGAAAAAGGACAACACGCAGACCGTGTGACAACCCGTTGCGTCGGACAATGCTGCGGGAATCGAACCCACAACCAAAGTGCGACTGGTATTTATCGCCAACCACTGGACTACGTGAAGTCCCTGGTTAGTTTGACTAATTCTTTCTAGTTATATGATTTTATGAATTATGAGTAAGTTTATTTTGGGTTATTTATGAAAATAATTAACCTAACATGGAGGATATGTGATTAGGTTAATTACATTTCAATACGAGACTTTAGGAGCAACTGATGTTGTTTGGAGATAAATGTTACGATTTTACTTGGAAGACTATGTGACTAAATCCTTCGAGTATTTGGGTTTCAATCTTAGATTGTTTTACTTTGAATAATTTTATGGACAAATTGATTATAGAATGGTTCTCGTTGATCTTTGTGTTTCGTTGGACAAATTTTGGAGATTTAGAATAGATTTTATTTTTATAAAGGGTTATCCTTTAATGGATTATCTGACCTTGTAGTAACCTTTTTGGTTTTGGTTTTGGTTAAAGCCTAAAGACATGGGATGTATATAGTTGTACTTGGTGGATTAGGTGATTCTCTAGAAGTCGATTATAGTACTCTTAATGTGAACAAGTCTTCCTAAATACTCGCCTTTTGGAGAAAATATGAGTTTGTGTAAGAAATATAATAAATGTTGAAAGTCAACATGATAAGTTATTATGTTTCCTTATGAATAAATTCCCCAATAAAAAGTATCTTAAAACAAAAATGTTGTCTATTAACTTTTCCTACTGGGGAATCGAATACCATTTAACCCATCACATGTTTGTGATTTTCTCATGGTTAACTTTCTCCTAAACATGTTTTCTATCACTCTTCATCAGAACATGACCCTATGTTTTCTCCTCCATGTCCATGTTTTCATAATTGGAATCCCAGTATGGGTTAACTCGGGTGACCTTTGTACTTATCTTTCTTTATTTTAAAGTGATTGTTTTACCGACTCTTCTTCCGATGTGGGACTTTCAAGGATGTTTCCAACCCCAATTTTAAAATTGCGAGGACGCAATTCCCAAAAGGGGGAAGGATGTAACACCCCAGGTAAATAAAGAATATGACATTTTCATATTTATCCATATTGTGAATAAAATATTAATATGACTTCAAAGGGGACGCTGTGCTCGATGGCGTACCCAACACGCAACAACGAGTTTCTTGGGAATCTTACGTTGCACTCTAATAATAAAATAATATTATTTTAAATGGAAATTAACATGTAGACATTGTATTGGATAGAATGGATAGAAATAACTAAAATATGATTATATATGTTTTTAATTTTTTTTACATTTATCCAATAAAAGATAAAGGCTTAAAATACAGAAAGAATTCAATTTTAGGCGTATATGCCCTAGTTTTTACTAAAGGTTCACTTATCACCTTTTGATGGCGAACCCTCTTTAAATATAGTTTTGGTCACTCTTATACATTCTTTTGGACCAAATAAAATCCTTCTTTATAATTGAGACATCAAAATTTACTTTGTGTATGTTTTTGTTATTCTTCCGATAAAGTTCATTTTTTTATGAATAAGTGAAAAATGTTGTATTTTAATTCAAAACCTCTTTTAATATAATTTATTTATATGATTAGATTATATTTTGAATTGGTTTTAAAGTGAAACCATAAAATATTTTTACCATTTTATTCAATGGTGGACTTTGGAATTAATTTCACTTTGAAATTCGACATAAACAAATATCAATCTATTGATATATATTGTTTCTTAAAAACACGCTATTTGTTTTGACAGTGGGAGTTAATTATTAAATTAATTAATTCTACTTATACTCTTTTAATTAGGTAATATAAAAATCATTTTTGATTTAGGAATATCGAATATATCTTAGAGTGAATTTTTGGTAATTTTCTGAAAAACTCCATTTTTTTATGAATAGTGAAACCCCTAAGTGGTAATCAAGCAAACTGATTTTTCAGTTAAATGAAAGTTTATCACTAATGTGCATTGAATTTTGAAAATCAAATATACATGGTTGTCATTAGTATGTAAAATGTCGTTCAATGGGATGAAAATAATTTTTTGGTGAATAGTAACTTTTTTTCATTAATCGCGATTAGAGGTAATTACTGTAATTTAAGGTAAAAATGATATTATAAAAATATTAAAACACCATTACACTTGTCCTAACCCTATTGGATGAGTTATGTCCGACCAAGACAACCCATGGGTCGATTTAGGGGACCCTATGGAGCCTCTTGGGTGAGATAATGACTTTAATGCATTTTTTTTAAATAAAGTTGAAAATGACACTAACATAAATTGTTTAACTAAAACAATTTTTAGAAGGGGTTATACTAATCATATTTTTGTATATAAATACTCTTTCGAAATATAAAACGATTTCCTACATCAGGATATTTTTTTTATAATTTTTAGACATTAAATATATTAATTTAATTATGATATCATGATGATGCAACGATGACCTCATTAATGAACAGTTTAAATAAAATGAAAAGATAATATAAAATCTAAGACCTAAACTTGTCCAAAAACTATTGGATGGGAATATTTAGAAGCCTTATCACCTTATCCACGAATTATTTCAATGTGGGACCTTTTAAAACCGAAACACATTTTCAAATAAAGTAATATTTCATGATTTTCAAAAGTGCCCCTCCTCTCCTCTTATAAAAGGCCCCCACCTCTACCTCATTTCGCAAACTCCTCAAGCCTTTGGCTCGGCCATCCCCTGCCCATTTACTCTCTCCACATCCCTCTCCTCATCCTATAGGATTCCCTTTGGGCATAATCCTTTCAAAGGAAGACGTTAGGCTCAAATCAAAAGGATTTACACTTTTAAAGGCAATTCATTCTCTCAGGTTCATTTGTTTTATTTTTCTTCTCCAACCCCCTAAACTCTTTTTATTTACTTCTTTTGTAACAACACCAGTATCTTAAATATACTAGGATGTTTCTATAAGATTTATTTTATCTACACTCTCACACAACTACATCAAATGGTTAATGAACATACGGTTTCCGTGGATGGAGAAATTCTGCCTACCGAAACGATGATTGTTCAATACTCATTTAACATATTCAATGGTGGCCATTATGATGTAACTATTTTTATATATGATATATAATATGTTTATTCTTTCCTTAAGCTTATTTATTTTTCATTTATGGCATACTATTATTGTTTCGATTATGGGTATACACGATATCTTCATTTTAGGAAGTCTGGACTATCGCCCCCTCAATGTGATGTGATTCGTTAATGCCATACGTGAGACGTATAAAGGATGGATTTAATGTTATTATATATGATGTTATACTGGAATTATAATATACCTATATATCATTATTATTTCTTTCCATTAATGTATGAGATAGAAATGAAAGTAGCGTTCATGCGTACGTACGACTTACCGTCTCCATGAACGGTGCATTTCATTTATTATCCCGAAATGTAATGTACTATTATAAGTACATGTATATAATGGATATATATGATTAATGATACATATAAATGATGAATATAATTATGGAATTAAAATATAAATACCTCTCATTTAGATTTAATTCCATTAATATGACAAAGAAATGAAAGTAGCGTTCATGCGTACGTACGGCTTTCCGTCTCCATGAACGGTGCATTTCATTTCTTACCTCTAAATGATTATGTAATATTATAAATACATGTATATTCTGGATATATATGATATATATGCTATCCAAATCAGGAATGTCATTCTGGATATAAAGAACCTTTGACCACACGAACAACATGTAATTGTAAGAAGTCCACTTTCGACTTAAGAACCAAATATCGAAAAAACAAACATTATTAACTTAAATGATTACATAATGTTTATAACATGAAAATAAGTAATCTAAAAGGAATAATGAACTAAAAAAGGTTCTTAATAAAGTGGAAATTAACGCATGTTTATTATTCAGGACGTTAAAGAATGATCGAGTCAAGTTGGACCCGAGGTAAGGGATCCTACACCTCTCTTTCTTTTTAAGTACACTCTTTTATGTCATTCCTTTTAAGCTCATATTTCTTATGATTGGGATGTTATTTTATATTAATCTTACTGTAATTTTTATGTTCATATTATTATAGACCCTATTCTCTCTCATCAATCCATTTTGGATGTTTTGAGTGGCGCCGTTAGGCTGCCGAATTTTCGTAAGAGATCTAACCTCTCTCTTTCTCTTTAAGTACTCTACTTTATGTCACTTCATTTAAGCTCCACTTTTTTTATGGTGGGGGATGTTATTTTATATTACACATTCTGTAAATTTTATTGTAATGAGATGAGATACCCTAGTTGATCTCATCAATCCATTTTTGGATGTTTTAAGTGGCGCCGTTAGGCTGCCGATTTTTTGTAAGGGATTTTTCATCTCACTTTTATTCCTGTGAGATTTATGCTACATTTGCCACAATTTCATTTGAGTGGTTTATGTACTGCCCATTATTACACTCCTTTTGTAATCTAATTACATTAATGGGTATTTACATATTAATTGTTTGAAACTTCTTCAATGGGGTGCACTTTTCGAAAGTTACCCAAGTCGGTAAGGGAACCTTTCACCCTCCTCATTTTAAAAGACTTCATTTGTTATGTCTTTTAATTCACATACTATTATGTTGGGATATGTTATTATATATCCTGATTGATGTAAATTTTATGTCCAAGTGATGAGATTCCCTTTTTATCTCTCATCAACTCATTTTCTGAAATTTTGATGTGACGCCGTTTAGGCTGTCGAATTTTACCAAGGGAACGTTTTAACCCAATTTCGATTTCATTGGGTTCAACATGTAGTTATTGAATATGTCATCCATTGAATATGTGTGAATGAACTTTTATTGTTTTACACTTAATATCCAATTATATTGGGTGTATTTATATTTTTCACACATAATTTTGAGATCGATTTATCCTTAATTTAAGGATACCTTCTTTATAAGGGATTTCATCACATTTTACATCCCTATTGAGACTTCATTGTTGTTATGAACCAATTCACTCTTATATGGTGTATATACTATCCTTTGGAATATTATATCATGAATCCATTTATTCTCATGATATTATAAAGTTCTGATTAAATGTTATTCCTCAATTATTGTATTCAAGTGTCTCTAATTTTGGTAAAAAACCCTTTAACCAAAATATCGCTTTAATTGTTTTAATGATTTGTTCTTATTAATATCCATGTTTTCAAAATGGTTTTAAGGATTTATTTATAGGGATATTAATGGTTTAAAATGTTAAAAGCTTCAAGGTTGTATGGGACACTTTGATTAAAAAATCTTCTTATTAAATGTTTTAAATGGTTTGGGAAATGGTTTCTTTTTGAACGGATTCATTATTTCAATATACTAAAATGTTATATTGTGATTGAAATGTGGAAATGTTATGTTTCCTTTATGCATGTTTTATGTGATACGTTTAAGTTATGTTTCTTTGGCATTGTTATGAAAACAGGTTGTTCCGTGATAAACTAAGGGCGGGTGAGCCCGATATAGCTCTCCAATGCATTGGGTAACGCGAAGGAGTGAAACATTGAGGTTTCTCTGAAGAGATTTAGGGAATATACTGTGATGGGTATTCCAAAACATAACCAAGAGGGTTTCTCCATACATAAGAATGTTATGAATGACTCAAGTTACCTTTATGTCTTATGATTTCTATGATTTATTCATGAATTGATTAGGTATGTTAAAGTGCTTATGTTTTATGTGTAAAGTATGATCTCATCCTTATGTATATATGTACCCATGTTTCCTTTCCATATTTTTATATCCCTTACTGAGCTTTTTATGCTCATCCCAAGTTTTTTTGAAATGTTTTTCACAGGTCAAGGGAAAGGTACATGATATGATGATAGTGTCAAGGAAGTGTCAAGAAAGAATCCATGTTTATTTTAAATATGTTTCCATTGATGGGAATGAAGAATACTATCATTATGTAACCACTTTGTTTATATGTGGAATGTAATGCAAGTTTTATGATCTAATTCTCTAAAACTCTAAACCTGAAAAGATCCTCAACGTGTAATCTTGTGATAACTCAAGATTATGTAAGATTTAAGGCTGGGGCCTTATAGTTTCATGTTTGCCTCTTGGGATCTCCAAGAGAGGGAGGTTGTTGGTTTAATGGACCACCACCACATCATGATTCAATTTGAATTGGAGGAAGACTTTATCACAACCTGGTAATCAGCCCCTTGCAGCTGCAATGGGAGTTGTTTCTTCCTCATGCACTGGTCTTTCAATTTTCATATGGATCAAGATCCTCCCTCGGCGGCAGTTTAGGTAATATTTCCCAACCACACATTGCCTTTTCAAAATCCGTCTATTATCAGATTGTTGGGTAAACTCGTTGGGAGGTTTCTATGCGAGGATAGCAGAACGGAGGCAGTATGTCATCTGGTTAATCCCTGGGTCTGTGTTGAAGTTGATGCCTCACGGATTCCATTCGATTATGTTTGGATTACTATAGGAGAGGAGTATAGATGCAAGAAAAGGGTTATTTATGAAAACTGGGTTGATTTTTGTTCTTCCTATAATTTTCTGGGGCACTCGTTGGGGGTTTGACGAAGGAGACCAACAACACAGGTAGCGGAAAGGAGGGTGGAAGCTCTAAAAGATACTGAACATGTAGTTTGGGGGGGCAATCCCAGTTCAGAGGTTGCACGATCCGGATAGTCGTGGCAGGACTCAGCCGATGGGTCTGGTGGAGCATGAGACTTTGCAAGGAGTTCACAAGGAGTCTAAATCTTGTGATCTTGGTTCATTAGTGAAGGAAGCATTGATTATCAACCCAACGATGTTTGACATTTTTAGAAGGCTGAGGCAGGATTTGGAGGGTCCTTCTAGCAGGGATCATGGATGGAGACAAATAATCCTCGTGAGGAGGGGAAATAGGAACCTCAAAGGAATGGAATTGCAGTGGTGAATGTTCCACTTGCTGGAGGATAAGGGGTTGTTTCTGATATGGAGGTGACCAGTCCAGTCAGGATCCGAGAGGAGTGAGGTCCTGCTCTACCGGTGAGACCTATATTGCAGTTGAGTAGTAGGGTTGATAGCCTCTTAGAAGATGACTTGGTCACAGATCATGTGGAAGTCCTCTCTAGAGGTGTGGATGATGGTGACAAGGAGAATCCAGTGTATGAAGGGGGTGGGGGTTGTGAGGAGACCTCTTTTTCGGTGGAAAAGATACCCAGTCGGGACATTGGGAACAAGGAAGACAAAGAATAGGTATCTAAGACAGGGGCATAGGGTGAGGGGAAGGACTCGCCTAAAGCCAATGGAGATGAGGTTAGGTGTCTCTCAATGATTGAATGAAACACACCTGGTGCGAGGAAGGGAAATAACGAAGGATTCATGGAACCCGTGTCAGAATCTCATTTTGGAAAGAGGGGGTATTCATCCGAGGGTGATAAATAAAACCTGAATGAATTTCACACTCGATCCTTTAGTGATATAGTTCAAGGGGGGAAATGAAGATAAATGAATATTTTGGGTCACTGTCGGCCTTACCAGGAAGGAAAACAAGAAAGGATTATTCTTATCCACTATGCCTGTTGATTACCAGAGCTTCTGCCAAGTGTGGTCGCCAGGTTATCCTGGCTTTCAAAAAAGATAGCATATCCATAAAACTGAGCCAGGAGCAGCGGTCTCCAGATCAAATGAGGAGTTGGATCCAAGGCGACAATCTCTGGAGGCAATATAAACCAGCTTCAGAATGGGAATCAACCACCGTGGAGGAGGACTCATGTGTCAAGTGTGGTGATGTGTATGGTTGTTATGATTATTATTTGTTGTGTTGGTTTTTTTGTTGCTTGTTTTGGTGATTTTGTCTATTGGTTGTGTTTGCTGTGTTCTTGTGCGGTTGTGTCACATGGTTTCTGACTTTCTCTATAAGTGTTTTGAAATAAAAAAATTAAGTTTCAGTCAAAAATGAACTTGTTATAAATACAATTATTCCATGTGGTCAAAATACTATTATCTCCAAAATGATATAAAATATTTAGATAATATATATATATATATATATATTGTATATATAGTATATATATGTATTTATAACTGTACATAACATTTGGAGATAAGAAATGAAATGCACCGTTCATAGAGACAGTAAGCCGTACGTACACATGAACGCTAATTTTAATTATATTTTGTATTTTAATTGAATTAAAACATAATGATACATAGGTAGATTATAATTCCAGAATAATATCATATATAATATCATTAACCCAATACTTTATACGTCTCACACAAGTCATTAAAGAGTTATATCACTTTGAGGGGGTGGTAGTCCATACTTCCTTAAATGAAATTATCGCGTTTTACCCATAATAAAAACCATAAAGTTATGATATAAATGGAAAATACCTTAGAAAAAAGAGAACATAAACATAATATATATCATATATAAATATAGTTCCATCTCAATGGCCACCATGAGAGGCGGTATAAGATAATCGAACAATCATCTTTTCATGAGGCGTTAGTTTTCCAACCACATATACATTATGTTCTTGACCCCATTGATGGAGGTGTGTTTAAGTGTAGTTCGATTCCTTCTCATAAAAATATTCTAGTATATTTTGAATACTGGTGAGGTTATAAAATAAAGGAATAAAAAGATTTTAGGGGGTCGGAGAATTAAAATAAAACAAAAGAATTTAAGAGAAACAGTTACCTTTAATATGGGTAACTTCCTTTGGATTGAACCAAAAAGACTTCTTGAAGTGATTTATGCCTAAGGTAAGGCTTCTAGGTGTAATAGAGGGATCTTGAGAGACTATATTGACAGGTTTTAGATGAGCCAAGGGGCTTGAGAGGTGTGTGGAATGGGTTAGAAGTGGTGTCCTTTTATAAGGGGGAAGAGGGGATCTTTAGGAAAGTGTGAAAATATTTTTTTATTATATAGGGATATTCAGATTCTAAAGGTCCAAAAATAGTTAAAGTAAAATATTAGATGACTAATGGTCGAAAAAAATCATCCAATAAAAATTGGACATGTTTTAGATATTGGATTAATATTAATAATCTTATTGATTTAAATCATTTATTAATAAGGTAAATACTACATCATTATTGTGTCATAAATAATTTACTTTATTTGATGTCTAAAAACTAAAAACAAAATACCATAATCTAGTAAATAGTTTTAGTTTTCCAATGACTATTTATAGTCTAAAATATGTTTTATATAACTCCATGTAAATATTTATTTTCTAAAAGATATTTTTTGTGTCATTTTTGCCTTTACTTTTTTTTGAATTAAAATAAAGTGTCATTATCATTCATAAGTGGCTCCATGGGGTCCCAAAATTGACCCTAGGATGTCTATGGTCTCTCAGGACTCATCAAATAAAGTTAGGATAGGTGTTAAGGTAATTTTTATTATTATAATATTCTTCTTACCTTGAATTACCCTATTTACCTTTAACCGCAGTTAATAAAAAGCAAAAGTCACTATTCACCAAAAATTATTTTAATTTTATTGAACCACGTTTTAATTAGAATTAATAACCATGTATCTTGGACTTCAAAGTTAAATTCACAGAAGCGGTAAAATCTCATTTAAATGAAAAAGTCGTATTTTTAACTACTACTTAGTGGTTTCACTATTCATCAAAAATAGATGTTTTTCAGAAAAATACCAAATATTAATTAAAATCTATATTTGATATTCCAAATTCAAAAATGATGTATATTTTACCAAATTAAAAACATACAATTTAGAATAATTAATTTAAAATTAATTCCCATTTTCAAAACAAATAACCCGTTTTTAAGAAACAATAACTATCAAAAGATTGACACTTGTTTATGTATAATTTTAAAGTAATATTAATTCCAATGACCAAAATTGGATTAAAGAGTAAAAATATAATCTAATTAAACATCAAATAAAATTTAATGTATAATATAACCTTATAAATAAATTAAATTAAACGATAGTTTTGTATTAAAATACAATATTTCTCCTATTCATAAAAAATGAATATTATTAAAAAAATACAAAAATTTCATCCAAAGTAAATTTTGATCTCTATATTCTAATGATGAATTATATTTTGTCAAATTTAAAATTTAAAATGGTCAAATATTGGATTTAAAAAGGGTTTGCAATCAATATTTGGTAAAATATATATTTTTTTGAAAAAATTATTTTTTATCTGAAAAATTGAATTTGTTCTTATAATAAGTCTATGAAACACATAATACAAAAGCTAAAATTATATGTAGGATATAATGTTTGAAATATTGTTAATACTATTCATAACTGCTTTTGAATGGCTAGTTTGGTAAGTCGTGGTGCGCTCAAACTCGGTGTTGCGTGTAGTGTAAGCTATTGAATTTAAAGAAAATAACTTTTTATGAAAACTTGGGGTGTTACATTCTACCCTAATTCAATAAATTATGTTCTCCTAATTTGAATTCGTTCTTTGAAATTAAAATGTAAAATATATAAAAACAACTTAGTGGAAAACCCACATCTAAAATTGGGTTAATAAAATTTAGTCTTAGTAAGAGGGAAAGAAATGTAAAAAAGTCACCACAAAATTATCATCTCAATTAGGAGAACATTGGTGGAAATTAGAGAAACATAATTGGAGGGAAAATTTAAATATTTATAGAGAGTGATTGAGGTTATCAATCAAAAATAAGTTTAAAAATAGAGGACCTCAAAGCCATCAATCTTTGATGATTTAAAATATCATCGGTTCAACAAAACAAAAAGCATTAGGATAACAGGATTTTGATTTTACTATCCCTTCACTAATTTTTAATAATTAATTTATACACAGAATAAGAAAACACAAATATACTTCACAAGTAGAGTTTCATCCTTCATCTAATTCTTACCAAAAACTCATCTTTCACTCCAAATGGTGAGTATTAAAGATGACATGGTCACACCTGAAGTGGTATAATCAACATATAGAGAATCACATAATCAACAATGGATGAAATATATATTTCCCTTTTATATATAGATAAACCCAAACCAAAATGGTTAGTAAATGATCATATGATCCAAAAAGGTCAATACTTTAGAGAAAGAAATACTGATCTTAATTTCTAAAATTAATCCAACAATACCCAAAGTTCAATAAATTCCATTCAATATACAATTGACCATAAAATCATTCAATATAATCCTAACTATTATTGAAACCCAAAACTTAGTAGATTTTTCTTACATAGTCTTCCACGTTAAATTGTATCTCCAAATAATATCTACTACTCTTAAAGTCACATACTTAAATGTAATTAACCTAATCACATATTCTCTATGATAGGTTAATTATTTCCATAAATAACCCAAATTGCTATAAATCCACATTAAAAACATAGGTAAAAAATACCATTACTCTTCAAATAAAATCCCATAGTATTCTATTTTCCTTAGGCCTATATTATTCCCAGAAGAGATAACGCCTTCAAAAATAAAATTTATCACTTAATAACCAAATCATTTTCTTATACTAAGGGTATCCATTTGATAAGACATAAGAACACAAATCAACCTTTTATTGATCCGTAAATTCTTTTAACTAAAAATAATTAGTCACACTAACTAGGGTCTTCACGTAGTCTAGTGGTCGATGATAATTCCCAATCGCACTAATGTTGTGGGTTCGATTCATGCATCATTGTCTAACTTGACGGGTTGTCACACGTTCTGCATGTTGTACTTTTCCAAAAACTATAAAATTTTATAATATTCCAAAAAATGAGATAGATTCCTCAAATTAATCATAACATAATTTAACTACCAATGTTATCTCACACCTCGCATTTTCATCAAAAAAATTAATAACCTGTAATTTCCCCAAATTTAAGAATCATATAAACCCAAATGGTTGTTTATAACTATATCCACAAAAGAAAAGATAATTATTCATCAAATAGAATTTTCACATAACAAACTACAGGGTTACACATACAAGAGAAAATTCTTCAAAAGTAATCTCATCAACAAAGAGCACTAATACCTTTAAAAAATTTTCCATCCATTTACTTACACATAGGTTCTTCCTTGACCATAGGTTATCCTATAGAATAGGTTATTGACTTGGGTGATTCCAAGGTCCCTTATATTTATGATAAATTACCATAATGGGATTATTAGGATCATTTTTATTTCTTTCCATAGTACTCTTCAATTTTCTTTGGAAATTCATTACTATGGGTCCTTTTTTCCACACATAATGCATTTCGTTATTCTATTAAGACACCTTCCTAGTTTCCTCCTTTCAAATTTATTACATTATGGAAAATGATATTTTTTTCCCCATGGTCATCACTACTAGAGGTCTTATCATTGACCACTTTTCTCTTCTTTTTTGAGTCCAGGAGTTGGTTAATACATTTGTTGTGGGTCATATTTTTGGAAAACTGATTCGGTGTGATGAAAATATATTTTAAGCCTATCAAAAATCCATTTCATTTCTCATTTCACCACTGTCCCCACCTTATATATCATGTTCAATGTTACTCTGAATTCCTTGGAATCCAGCCATTAACTAAAACCAGAAAGCATTGTGTGAGTAAGAATAGTCATAAAATTATTTTGAAAATATCGTCACGCTTTATTTTCAATCTAAAACATCATATGATTAACCAAGGTTATATATTATCATATTATATTAAAATAATTCAGATTGTTTTTTAATGAAATTTTAAATTATCCTAAGCATATCCCCAGGGAGTTTGGTAACCAAGAGTGTAGCAAGGCATGTTGTCGTATATGAGGATACCTGTGGTCAATCCCGAAACTCCTTGTCGGAGTTTTCATTCTTAGGTACATTTGTGCCAGAGGTTCCTCTACCTACTCTAATCTAGACAGGGAATTATTTCATGGAAAATAAACAAAATCTCTAAATCACCATAATTATAAGAAGTTATTCTATACTAATATTAAAAGTTTATCATACGGTAATTTTCTCTAGTCAGAGTTTATCTAAATATAGTTTTCCAAAGATTTTACTAAACGTCCCCTAATACCAACTGTATCACCCTAACCCTAGAATCCACCAGCATGTGCATTATTTTAATACATTGGCATGATTATAAGGAAACAAGTCTCGAAGGACCAATTAGTTTAGTATTATTGGAAACAATCTGCATACCTAAGTTCAACATTAAAACATGACATGAAAAACAACACTACTTTATTCCATTAGAAACATCCAAGATTCAAAGATTATTCCTGTAGGTCAATCATAACTAACTTCATTATATCTTGGGAAAATGAAAAATGAGAAATGGGTGAGCTCAGATTCTCAGTAAGATTATGAAATACAATGGAAGATAAAATAAACATTAGGCATGGTGAATAATTAAAAACACATCCCTTAACGAATAATAAACATGAGAACATTATGGAAGGAATATGAGCTGTGAAAATAATTTCATAATAAAACAAATTCATGGGTGTTTTTCTAGTCGAATAACCACATGAAATATCAATTGCTAATCTCCTAAAATGGGAATGCATAATTTAGGACATTCTGAATCATTTCTTCAAGGCCTCAGCCAAGACGTCTAAAAATGATTATGGCCTCGGCCAAAACCATATATCAAAAATTGGGAAAGGCCTCAACCAATTCAACATCTAGTTGTCCCATGATACCTACCAATTCATCGAGGAGCTATATCAGGCTCCACCCGTCACATATTATGTCCAATTAATTCCTCATATGAAAAGGTTGGAACATAATCTAAATATCCGTATTAAAACTAGCATAAGAAATGTCAATATTTTAACCACAAACCATGAATGGTATAAAAATAGCACATCCACAGTCAAACATAAATCATTCAATACAATATGGAAGACAATGTTATAATAGATTAACCTCAATATATAATAATGAAGGATATTGACATAGATGAAAATAATAATCTTTACTATTTGAGGGAAATAACCCCCCTTTTTCTTGAAAACATATAAAAATCACACTATTAATCAAGAATTCATTTAAAAAAGATAATTGAATCAAAGTGTCCCATACCATTTGAAAATTTTATAACAAATTTTAATTTTAAAACATTAATTTCCATATAATTAAATCCTTAAAACCATATTTAAAACATGGACATTGATGAGAAATATTTTGCAGAATAAATCTTTAAAACATTTAAAAATGATATTTTAGTTAGAGTTTCCATCAAAATGATAGATTCATGAATAAAAAAAATTGAGGTAATAAAAACATTATAATATAATGAGAATAAAGTATTTCCTGATATACTATGTCAAAGGATAGTATATAGACCATATAAAAGTTAATTGGTGCATAATAACAAAGTATAAATGCAATGTAAATTGATATAAAGTCCCTTATAAAAACAGTATCCTTAGGTTAAGGATAAATAAATGACATAATTATGAGTGAAAAATATAAATAAACTCAATATTATTTTATATTCTGTGTAAATAAATCAAAATACATTTAGATATATTCTTGTGAAAACAACACTAATGACTTGGATCTTTAACTCAATGAATGGAAATTGAATTAAGATTACTCTTACCAAGTTCATATCAATGACTTGAGAAATTATCAATGGAGTGATTATGTGTATCAAGAGTATATACACAAAAAGGGGAGTGAAAATTACTACATAAATAATAAATAGTAATTCCCAACATAATATTGGAGTAATATAGTCAATAAAGTATCCGTAAATCTGAATGAGTGGAAATTGAAATTTGAAATTCCCTTACCAATTTGGTAACTTACAAAACTTACTCCCCATTAAATAAGGTTCAAACAATGAAGATATAAATTCACAAAAATTAAATTATATTTCACAATGAATACAATCATGGGACATTACATACAACACACAAAAGATATAGTGTCAATATAGAGTGAATCTCATAGGAATAAGAATCGAGATGAAAACTCATTACTATGTTGTAATCAATCAAATCGTATGAAAAAAAGTTAATAACCACAAAATGAATCACAAGAATAAAATGTATATAAAGAGAATCATGATAATATATATCAAATTTCAGTACACATTAAACCACATTTAATAAATAAGTGGTGAACAATGGAAATCTCACGGAATTAAAAGTGAGATAAGAAACCTTTTACCTCAAGTCTGACTTGTCTTGTATGTTTCTAGTTCTCACTGAATAATAAAATTATGTTAATTTATACTTGATTAAAAAAATTAAAAAGGTTATTATTCCTTTTATATCACTTATTACCTTTATATAATAATTAGTTAATTATTTTAGTTTATATTGGATATTTTATCGATGTTCGGAACTTGAGTCAAAAATGAACTTGTTATAATTACAATTTTTCCGTGTCGTCAAAATTATATTATCTACCGAATGATATACATGATTCAAGTATCATATATATATTATATATCCAGTATATATATGTATTTATAAAAGTACATAACATTTGAAGATAATAAATGAAATGGACCGTTCATGGAGACGTAAGCTGTACGTACGCATGAACGCTACTTTCATTTCTATTTTGTATTTTAATGGAATTAAAACATAATGATAAATAGTTATATTATAATTATATAATAATATCATATATATATTATCATTAAAACCATACTTTATATGACCTAGACTAGTCATTAACTAGTCATATCACTATGAAGGGGCGGTAGTCCGCCATTCCTCAAATGAAATTATAGTGTTTTACCCATAATGAAAACCATAAAGGTATGATATAAATGGAAAATATAGAAGTAGAAAAGACACTTAAACATATTATATATAATATATAAATACTGTTCCATCTTAATGGCCACCATAACAGGTGGAAGTAGACAATCGAACAATCATTGTTTCGTGTGGCGTTAGTTTGCCAACCACAGAAATTGTTTGTTCATCACCCATTAAATGGAGATGTGTGTAAGTGTAGTTATAATTATTCTCATAAAAACATACTAGTATATTTATGTTACTGGTTTTGTTATAAAATAAATGAATAAAAAGATCTTATTGGGTTGGATAAGTTAAATAAAACAAAAGAATTTAAGAGAAATTGATAACTTTAATTTGGGTAACTTTCTTTGGTTTGAACCAAAAAAGAATTCCTGAAGTGACTTATGCCTAAGGTAAGGCTTCTAGTTGTAAGAGATGAAAATTTAGAGATTATTTGGGTAGAGTTTGGATAGGCCAAGGGGCTCAAGATGTGTGTGGAATGGGTTATAAGTGGTGTCCTTTTATAGGGGGGAGGAGGTCTCTTTAGGAAAATGTGACAATATTATATTATTTTATAGTGATATTCTGTTTCTAAAGGTCGAAAACTAATTAATGTCGAAGATAAGATAATTCATGGTCGAAATAAAATTATCCAATAATAATTGGATAGGTTTTGGATATTTTTTTAATATTAATAATATTATTTTTTAAATCATTTATTAATGAGGTAAATACTAAATAATTATTATGTCATAAATAATTTAATTTATTTGATATCTAAAAATTATAAAGAAATACCGTAATGTCGGAAATAGTTTTATATTTGTAATTAATATTTATATTATAAAATATGACTTATATAACTCCATTTAAAAAATTTATTTACTAAAATATATTTGTTTATGTCATTTTTGCCTTTACTTTAATAATTATAATAAAGTTTCATTATCATTCATAAGTGGATCCATGGAGTCCCAAATTCGACCCAAGGATTCCCATGGTCTTCCATGACTCATCCAATAAGGTTAGTACTAGTGTTAAGGTAATCTGATATTATTATAATATTCTTTTTATCTTTAATTACCCTATTTACCTTTAACCGCAGAAAATATGTCAAAAGTTACTATTCACCACAAATTATTTTCATCTTATTAAACCAAATTTTACTTACTCATAAAAACCATGTATCTCAGATTTTTGAAACTCAATTCACACAATTGGTGAAATTTCATTTAAATGAAAATGTTGGATTTTTTACTACTACTTAGTGATTTTACTATTCATCAAAAATTGATGTTTTTCAGAAAAATACCAAAAAATCAGCCCAAGCTACATTTGATATTCCGAATTCCAAAATTATGCCTATTTTACAAAATTAAAAACATAGAAGTTGGATTAATTAATTTAAAATTAATTCCCATTGTCAAAAAAAAAGCTTATTTTTAAGAAACAATAACTATAAGAAGATTGACACTTGTTTATGTAAAATTTCAAAGTGAAATTAATTCCAACGACCAAAATTGTATTAAAGGGTAAAAATATAATATAATTACCCTTAAAAAACAATTTAAAATATAATCTATCCTTATAAATAAATTATATTAAAAGGTACTTTTGAATTGAAATACAACATTTCTCACTATTTAGAAAAAATGAATATTTATAAGAAAATACCAGAATTTCATCCAAATTAAAATCTGTAGTCCTGATTCTAAATAGGAATTTTATTTTTTCAAATTTATTCTGTAAAACGATCAAATAATGGATTTAAAAAGGGTTTGAAATTAAAATGTTGTAAAATTGATTTAAAAAAAATACATTTTTATCTAAAAAATTGTTTTTGTTCATATAAATATCTAAGAAACACATAATACATAAGTTAAAATTATATGGAGTGCATAAAATTCAAAATCCAGTTCATACTATTCATATCCTCTTTTGAACGACTAGTTTTCTAAGTCGTGGTGCACTCGAACTCTATGTTGTGTGTTGCAAAAGCTATTGAATTTAAAGAAAATAACTTACTATGAAATATTGGGGGTGTTATAGTTAAATATTCCAATTATTTCTTGAGATTTTATTTCTGGTAATAATAATTTGTTCATGGTTCCATAATATTCACAATTTTAAAAATTATATAAATATCATATTATATATATATCAATAAATGTTTGATATGGGAAAAAATTATACCATTCATATAGACAGTATGTCGTACGTATACTAAATAATTATTTTCACTTTAAGATTAAGGGTATAAAAGATAGAGAAATTATTAATTAGATTTATAAAATTGTTATTATATCTTATAGATCACATATATTTATTAAATCCATACCTATTAATATCCATGTAAATAAGAAAAAAAATAGATCACATCGTTTCATGGAGGTGTTACTCCACATGTATGTATGAGTAATGTTATTATCTTCCAATCGATGAGAACTTAAGAAGGTAGATATGATTTTAAATTTAGAGAATCATAATTATTTCATCAGCGTCATATATATTAGTTCATTCCATCTTTATAACCATCTAATTAATGTGATGATGAAAAATTAATCACACCGCTATGTGGAGATGGTTAGCCATATGTATAAATGACTGAAAATTTTAATTTTAGTAGGATGGAAATAAGATGTAAAAAGTTTCTCCATTACCATTTCATCAATTTAATGAATTTGGATTCATTTTTGAGGACCCATGAATTTTTTTTTTAGAAAATCATAACATATAATTCATGTATAGGGATATTTAAAATCCATTTGGTAAGGGTTTGTTAAAGATATTTTTCACAAATATGTGTATAAAAGAAACAGAAGGGTTGTCCTTTTATAAAGGAGGGAATATATACACTTGTAATTAATTAAAATATTAAAATATAATAATATTTTATTTCTCATGAATAATACATTAAATGGTACTTAATTTTAACAAAAATAGTTTATGGTTAATTTTTCAATTGCCAATGAAATTTTTATTGGTTTTAGTGACATTTTAAACCTTATGACTTTTTAATCCCTTCATTAACCATTTTTGTCCATAAATAAGGAAATAAGTTATTCAATATTAAATTGTTTTAATTTTTGATTTATGAATGAAATTTGAAAACTTATATGAGTTGAATATTATTTTAATAGAATCTTCTCCCCCTTATGGTAGTTAAATATTTTAATGATTTTTAGAGTACATAATAATACATTATTTTCATAAAATAAAATTCATATCATTTTAAAAACTATTCAGTTAATTTTAAATTAAATACATCAACAGAAAATTTAATTCAAATGTAATAACTTCACATATCCATAATATGTTACATGTTTTTAAACATTCATTAAACCCAATTATTCATGAAAACTATTTTAAATTTAATTTATTTGAGGTTCATTTTTTAAATTATTTTATAAATTTCTGAAATACTATTTCTGCGTCAGATAAAAATGAAATGTATTTACACAATAAGTAAAAATTAAAAATAAATAAATTAAATTTTTTTAGAGGAACACATATATTTAATATACTAAACTGTAATTTATTTATAATTCCCCAAGGATACTACATCATTAAAGTGGGGGTCCATTTTTTTGTTATTATGGTTTTTGTATTTTTTGTTTTCTAATTTTTGTGTGATTTGGATACCAATTTATCTCAAATTCAAATCATATATAAGAATTTATCCTTTTTCAATTGTGGGAAATTGAATTATCTTTGGAAGAACTAAATAGAAAAATGATTAAATAAAATTATCTTGTAAGTTAAATATTGGAATATTTAGTAAAAGAACTTTTAAATATGATTCTCAATCAATGAAATAAATATAGTATTAAATTCATTGACCATTGATACTTCTAAACCATTTTATATATTCTTAAAAACCCACTAATTTTATTAAATATTAAATCCAATCTTAAATAAATAAACTTTTATATGAATTTGAGTAATAACCATAATATAAATAAAAAATTTTGTTGAATAAGACTAAGAAATTATTTTGTTTAAAACAATTTGAAAATAATAATCCTTTTTTGAAACATACTATGAAATATAGCCCGTGATTTTTTCCATAGTAACCATGAAAAAAAATTTTAATAAGAAACATTATAATATTGAAATATTTAACTACCTGGGACTATATGTTAATGAATGATCTTAGCTAAACTATTGTTTAGGGGATAAGATATTTTATCAGATTTTATGAGGATAATAATTAAGAAAAGGAATGATTAAAGAAACAAATTATCCTTCAAAATTAGGCATGGCAGAAGTAATACCGATTTTATGTTAATGTATTTCTCTATAAATGTAATATTATAATCAATATAATATTGATGTGAATGAAAACACAAAACTAGTGCCTGAATAAGGGAGAATAATACCTTACTGAACAAAGAATTATGAGCTATATTATTATAAGAAACGATTATTGAGAGTACAAATCTGGACTGTAAATGGTTATCATGATGTTTCCTTCCAAAATATCCAAATATATATATTCTAATATAGAATATTTTATAATATAATATACAAACAATTATATTTAAAAAAAATCTGAAAAGTTAAAATGATAAACATAAGAATGTTACTCATTAAGTGGTTATTTTGGAACAAAATAAATCCTATTATAACCCATACATGAGTATAAAATATAAAAAAAATATTCAAATTATATCTTTTTTTAATGATAGAAACAATTCATTTCTGGTAGATATAAATGTGTGTGAGAAAATGAAACAGATAAAAATTATTTCATAAAACCTCATGGATAAAATGGAATAGTTAATAGATATGATGAATGAAGGGATTTGGTGACATAATTGTTGGAAGGTGAAATAAAATTTCATTTTATTTTGAATTTTTCTCAGGTAACATTTTTTATATTCACTTTTATAGTACTGAATGGTTTATATTTATGAGAATTGGTACAAGAAATTAGTTCATTATATTTCATAAATATTCAATTCATTTTATTCCCCCAATTTTCTTTAATACATTTGTTTTCAAATTATAATATAATTTTCTTATATATTTTGAACATTTCTGAAGTTATCCAAAAGTGTAAATTTAAATGATATTAAAAATTAACTGATTTAAAAAAATTACCTACTATTTTAAATCCTTTACTTTTTATTTATGATGCAGAAAAATAAATTTTCTATGTATTTGATGATTCAAATATAAAGATGTACATTAGTAATATTATAAAAATTATAGATGATAAAAAAAGAAATTCACTTAGGAAACTAAAGAAAATTACAGTCTCATGTAATATAAATAGACAATATTAATCAAATTCAAAAAATATTTTTATCATATTTCACAAGTTACAAAAGATTTATTTCGTTATCACTGAAGATAAATTAGTCATAATTGTAAAAATATAGGGAAAAATTAACAATACATACTTATAATATATCCCCTGAAATATATAATATTTTCATAATCATATGTGATGAAAGCTATTACGTTTATTAAGGTTATATGAGATATTAGATAAATGTAATATATATTTAGTGATATGTATTATTTTTCAATAATTATTTACAAAAACAGAAGACAATGTTTAGTTTATTTAAAATTTTCCCGTTATAAGAATTTTCTTGAACTGGTCATGTAATATTTTGGATGGTGCACATAAGTTACTAGTGTATATACATAAGGTATTATATAGCTCACATAATCTGTAACTTTATTCACAAATAACATTTGTATGGGTTTTTTCTTTGTGAAATCATGATTTTTATGAGAATGAAATTTAACATTTGTATAAATATTTTCAAAACATTGAAGTAGATCTTAGGCCATAGAGATTATCTCAATGCTACATGGAATGCATATATGCAAAGAAAACATAGAGATTGTTTTTATACATTAATCACAAACAATTTTTTGAAGTATTAAATCTCACTATTCAAATTCATCCAATTTATGAAAGGAAAAATTCAAAGTGATGATTTAAATAGAAACAATGATCATGAAATAAATATTCATCAACAATATGGAATGGATCTCAAAAATCTCATATGATTTTTGACAATTTATGGAACCATTGTAGAAAATAAAAGTATTATTATAGGATATATAGGCTATATGAAGGGTGGGATTTTATTTTTGGAGTTTTCATTTTTTATAATAAATTTTCTATTATAGCTCCATTCTTCTATGGTTGTAACCTTATACAGGGAGCATAATCTCGTTATTTGTCTAGGACATGCTGAATAAGGATATCTTGTAATTATTATGTTATTATTCCATTTAATAAATTCATCTTATATTGAGAGATTTCTATATTTAAGGGTAGGGTATGATTTGGAATATTATTCTATTGAGTCCATTTTCGTGTGTGAATCATTTAATGTATGTTTTGATTATACTAATTAAACCAACACTTAATTTCTTTTGTATATGATTTAATAGGTATTATTTAGAGTCATGTATATGTGTACTATAGTTGCATATATAGAAGTAATTGAATTATTTTATAATTACCAGTGTTTTCCAAAACATGATTGGAACTTGTTGGAGTATATTAGGGATAGATTATTTTTGAGATGTCAACCAATATCCTCCCACAAAATAGAAATGTGTGTTAATAAAGATTGATCATTTCCTGATTATACTACAGAATTTTCTCTACCTAAGGTGAAGGCTTATAGATTATTGATTTCTTCATTGTAACCTTAATAGGAAAAAGATTCACTCATTATTGACATTAAGATAATAGTACAATTATACATCTAGTGCTTCAACCAATCACATGTCATCACATTGAGATATTAAACTATTGTAAATTATTATACAATTTTATGAACCTAAAATTCAGAAATAACACTTTGAATAAGTATAAAAAATAAATTCTCACCCCTCTTTGGGGATAATGATTGGTCCCCTCCATACTACATAGAAACCATAGGTATTTGATTAATATTTAGTGCCCAAAATTGTTTTCACCTTGACTAAGGGAATTTTAATAAATCCAAAAAAGTTTATTTATAAACTAACTGTTAAAAGCAATATTATAGATATGTTTAGGTGAGAAAAAACTAAAATTGAATAAAATTATAGATAATTTATCAAAATTCATCTGATAATTAAATAATATGTTTTGTAAAAATTAAACCTATATGATGTTTTAATGAGAGTTGCATAAAGATAAATTCAAATGCATTAGAATTGATAATTTGAAGAAAAATATGGCATCCAAAAAAATCTAGATGATACAAGAACAAGCATTGATTTTGAAAGTTCTCAGATAATGAATGAAAATATTGAGAGAAAATAGGTGTCAATAACATTAAGACATTAATTAATGCAAGAAATATTAATTATATGATTGAAATTTGAATTAATTTTTTTTAAGAATATATATATCACATTAAAAGATTAATGGTTAAATGGAAGAAAACAATTTGATGAAATTGTATAAATAAACCACTGATTTATTCATAATACTAAAATAAAAAACAATTACATGAATATGTTGTGTAAAATTTAGAAGTTATTATCACAAATGAAGTAATATTTTTTATTTTTCGTGGGTTAAACCATGACACTTGGGGTTGAGGCTAAGATATGCCAATGATTAGAGGTATTCAAGAAAAAAAGGTGAATCATGGAATATACTAAACAATAGATAACAAATTATTTTTCTGGACTTTTTTCACAACTCTAAAATTAGTGATATGGATAATGATTGTATAAGTATTGGGAATAAAAATACTTTTAGTGGCGGATCATGAGAAATATGAAAAGGATATATGTCAATACAATATCATCAGAGAATATAAATTCTTATTTTAGAAGAGGATGATGTCTAAAATCATGATCAAGGTAAAATACATGCGAATCGACCCACATATAACATTATATAAAAAGATGTTTTTAGAATAAGGGGAAAAATAATGTGAGGGTTATCCTATTATAAATCACAATAAAGTAAAATAGAAAAACAACACATGGATATTTAAATGTGGGAGTTCATTGAATATATAGGTAGTTTTTTAATGAATAATATGTGTCATGTTGATGCAATCATTCTCTCTATCAATAATGGTAATTTAATGATAATTGTAAGTGAAAAAAAGGATATTTAGAGTATAATTACAGAATATTGATATATTCTTCATGGATGGGCTTCAAAATAATCTCTTGATTGAGATTTATGTTTCTAACTATGGATAAAAAGTTATAATCAATATTATGCTATTATTCATCAATTACTATGATATATCATAAACCGAACCATGTAATAACTAAAACAGACCCTAGATTACCCATTGTAAATCCTAAAGAGCATTTTTGACCCCCTAGGGCTGTCAATAATGCCTTGAAATAATTTAAAGTAACATATGAAGGGTTATGTTGAGAGAGAAAAAAGTTATGGGTCCAGAACATGAGCCCAAAATAAAATTTTAATATTATATAATGTCACAAACCATGAATAAAGAAGGAGAACATGAGTATATAAGTAGATTATACCCCAACATTGAAGTATTATACTTGAAATATACAATGTTTTGGAATCAAGGAATATAGAAATATTTTTCACATATTGTAATAAATAGAGATAACAACATAAAAATTCAGAACTATGAATTGAAATGATTCAACATAGATGATATAATAATTAAATTTCTAAAAAAGAAGACATAATATTTCCCCACCTCTGAGTGACATGAGGGTGTTGTCCCATCAATTTCTCCACCATCATACTAAGGTCATGTAGAATTTTTGTGTGCCACATCATTCTGGAAAAATTTTATTACATGAATCTATCCAAAGAATGTATCCCATATACCCATTGGGTTTATGTGGTGTGTGATCAACACATTCCCAACTAGATGACACCATATTTTTTATATGAATATTATTGGTAAATAATAAAAAATTATTTTTTGGAAGAATGCATACGAATGTAAATATTCATCTTTTTAGAGATAAATAAAAAATAATAATCTTCAAAAATGTATTCAAGGAAACTACTTCTAAGAAACGAATCCTCCCAAAATATTGGAACTATTGGAAGGACCCAATGTTTTCTAGTGATATGGAAACCCTAGGTCATCACATCCACTTGTGAACTAATGTATTAAAAAATTTTACATAATAACTATATATGGGGTAAATCTAAGGACTAGTAGTGTTGGGTTACTCTACACAAGAAACTACATCCATATCACAATTAAAGAGAGCATGACAATTTATAATGGTGTGTTGGTTACTTTCTTTAGCACCATGATCATAATCCACATCATATAAGTTTATTTTTTAGGGAATTTTACAACTATACTTCTATAATTTATCATCAACACAAAGAAACTAATGATCTTATGTGTCAATTACATTTTAAATGTAATAAATTTTACATTAAATGGCCTCTCCATCAGTATTTAATAAATTATTTTCAATTTCCATTTATAAATTAAGACTTAAAAAATTAATTTCTTTCTAAAATTAAAAATTGATCATTCAAATGAATAAGAAGATATATCATTGATAATTAGATCTACTATAATATAAATTTTATAATTTTAATCATTGATTTAAATTGGGTAGAATTCTCAAACAAAAACGTTTCATAGGGGTTAATGAGCTGAAGTAGCTATATTATCATGTTACAATCAGGGTACAACACATGATCTCTTTATATTATAATTTTAGAGGGATGAATTTTATATATCTCCATCAATTATACATGGAAAAAATCATTAATATACATTAACCAAGGGTGCGTAAATAATATTAAATACACATTTCCAACCCTATTGTGGATCTCAAATGGTACAGGATATCTTGGGAAAAACATCCCCTTATTATTAAGCCATTGGTGACCCAACTATATTGATACTTTTAAAAAAACCCTAATATTCAAAAAATAACTCTAATGGATTGTGTTGATGATATTTATAAGAATTTTGGATGCTTTTAGACATCCCCAATCTCACCTCGATAGTATGCCTCATCATCTTCATGTCTTACACTAAGCTCTACTCTACCAAATATATCTTCCCCATATTAATAAAATAGAGGAGATGCAAAAAATTTCATCCATATAACATTTTAGGTGAAAATTTTGATTTATTACTAGTAAATATTATTATAAAAATGATAAACTCATGGAAATAGGGGTCCCATGAACCAAAAATATATATCACACATTCATTAATAATTTCATTCAAAATCATAGTGGCCCAATATGATTGACCATCTTATTAAGGAGAGTAATTTGTTTATACTTAATCTGTTATAAAATATTCTCATGGAGTCCCTTAGAAAAAATAACATTAACTATGGGTCACTATATAATATAATAGTTGATAAAACCCCACATATTTTTAATAAATCTTGAATATAGAGCTCTCTCTGTTATTTTTATTTTATTATCTCCCTAATTAGAATGATGTGGGATAATAATGATAGGGGATAACTCTTGAAACATATCTAATTCATACACTAAAAAATATGAGGAAATATCACAATGATATTCCTGGAGATCACATAAAACATCCATGTCAGGATGGGGAGAGATTGAAATAATATCGATGGACTTTGATGCTTGATATTAATAATCTAGAAAGAGAAATATTGTGAGATCAAATATATTACATCCCATTTCATGCATGACCACTAGAATTATCCCTTCATGTAAGATGTACATGTCAGTGGAACCATAGTGGAATTCCCTCTAGGACCATTGGTAATTGTTGGATAGAATTTCTTTGTTCTAATATATCATAGTTTTTATATGTTTTGATTATTAAAAAAATCCATATTTTATTGTAATGATTATATCTTTTGTGTTTTAAATTATGTTTTATCAATGGAATGTATATTATAGTTACTATAAGAGTTTATCATATGCTGATTAAATCATTCTATATATGAAAAAGTATTTTATCTTATAAGAATCGATTTTTTGACAAATTATCTTCCATCTTATAAAAATAATAAATGTCCATGTTCAAATTTTATCGTGAAATGTATGATAATATCATTAAAATATAAAATACTATCTACAACATGTTGAATGTCATGTATTTTAGTGAGATATTAGATATGAAAAAAGTTTAACTTATGAATGCATTTAAAAAAAATATTATCTAATTAGAAATAGAAGATGTTTTTAATTTTAAGTATCAAACATCAGTAACATATTCATCTTCCAAGAAATATAGTTTACGAATATTGAATTCATTTTATCTTATGCTCAGAAGAAGAAAAATGTCTAGTTTCATATTATGAGGACTTTTAGGAATTTATTTTATGAAGAATTATACTATCATTTAAATATGTTACAGAGAACGAGATATTATGTAGAATAACAAGATTACATTCATAATCTCGTTATATAACGCATCATGATTTTGAGAATATCCAAACAAGTTGTGTATATTTAAGGAAAAATATATTTTTTGTGATATTTAATTTCTTCCTGAAGGAAAATATACAATTATTATGAAGATCCATATCATCACCATTACAGAAGATTATTATTATTTGGATGTAATGGAAAGATGAAATTAAGATCATTTCATATCCTCATTTTAATATATTATCAACTCGACTAGTGTGATTGTATCATATGACTAAGTTCAAAATTAAAGAGGTGATATATATGAAAGAGTTATATGTGACATGTTGAGAGAAATACATATATTCATATACACAGATATGCCACAAAAGAAGAACACACTTTCATATTAATACTATGATAACACTAATGAATAATGACTACACATGGAAAATATCATGTAAAAATTCATGCATTATGTTCTTTCTAGTATATTAGTCAAAATCCAAGATCCTGAAGGTCTATTATTTTCATAAAATCATGTTCTTGTGATGATTCTTAATCTATTTTAACTTTCTACTTGCAACTATGTCAAGAAAAATTTCATTGAAGTTCATTCATCTTTATTTAATTTACACTATGTGTTTGTGAGTGTTTTAAGTCTATGGAAATGTATTATAAAGGAAGTTATTATCTATAACTCTTGTATATTTTTAAAAATTATCAACTAATTTCACTCTGCTGGGATCCCCTAGAAAAAGGGATAATATGGTGAAAATGACAGAATTATGGTGTAGAGTGTTCATGGAGTAGATGAGGGAATTATTGTTCTATGAATCTATTCAATCTATCAATAATAGTTTTTTATTTATGTTTTATATTTTTATTAAGGATAATATTTTATCTCACCTACCTTGAATAAGTTGGTTTTAATCTAATCAAAATATTATGAACTCAATTAACCCCCTCTTAAGTTTCATTTATTCATTCTCGTGGAACACAATTGTTATCAAAGATCTTGACTCTTCATTTTGAAGATCATAAATATTTAACTATGAAGAACATCATTCAAAAGGATTCTATGGATTATAATAGATAACTTTTTTCAGTTTTTAGAGATCATTATATTAATGGGGAAAATAATTATTTTTGGAAGGCACGTATAACCATCTATTTTAGAATATTGGCATAAATGATTATCTTAAAGTAGTAAAGTGTTATAAAATTATAAAGATACAACTAAAATAATAGGAATCGATTATTAAGGAAATATATTACATTTATTCTAAATCTATGAACACTATAATATTTTATCGAGTTCTAAATATGTTTAATTGATTTTCCATGTTGAAAGATTCTCAGGAAACATGGACTACGATAACAAATTCATATGCTGTTATAATTAATGGGAAGTCATAGAGAAATTAAAATCCCAAAAATATGTTTGGCACATTCATAACGGGTAAGGGGGAATGAATTACAATGTTTAATGGAATACTTACAGAGATCATGAATAATTTTTCCTCTATAATAACACCATTTACTTAGCTCGATAAAGGATTGAAATCTCCAATTGTTTTATATAATAAGAGATATATTACTCCAAAAATTTTGGGTCAAATGATTAACATGAATTGTTTTCACATGTGTTCAGGAATTTCAATTATAAGATAAGTGGTTTGGGAAGGCCCTTTAAAAAATATATGATTAGTGGTGGAAACACAAAAAATGTGAGATTCTATGAGATCTAGTATTTATGAAATACTAGTCCATAGTGTCCGAAAATTCATATAAATAAATATTCTAACAATGTGATCATTTGTAAGAATAGATATGAGTAAAAATCCAAGAAGTCTACAGAGATCATGTGATGTTCCTATATGACTCGAGAAAATCTATTACATTAGAATTAGATTATGTAACTTTGAATGAAAATAACAACATGTGTTTCATGGCCAATTCAGATGAGGTTCAAACAAATTATTCATATAAGTAGGAGAATGAATCAAAAAATAAAAATTTCTCGTACATATAATTAAACAGATAATGTACGATGTTAAAAACTAAATATGAATGTTTCATAATTTATAAAAAACACTAAGGAATACCAACAAGAAATTTTTTAATGAATAATAGAACTTAAACAAAAAAATTTATGTTAAAAATATCAATTGGAAACATTTACTACCTCATATACTTATTATACTTTTGTAATTGAAAACCTACTTAAGGAGTTCCAGAAAATTAAATATTACACAAGTGTCTTCAATACTGGGGAGGATTACCTAAACAAATTATTGGTCAAAATCAACTCAAAATTGATGTATTTGGAATATAAATCAAGTTAGAAAGGCCCATTTTTTTTAAAAAAAAATCATACCTAGTTCTAAATAATATATTTAAGGGTACTTGTTTTCATTTTATAGAAATTGAAAATTAAAAAAATATCTATAATCTAAAAGATCATCAATTAATTTCTATAAATAATATTTAATATGTTTTTCTATGAATTTATGTTTAGTTTTTATTGAAATGTATCTCAAGTTTAAGTCACATAGAACAATTATTTTCTATACATAATATTTTAATTAATTTTGTTCAGAAAATTTATGTTGATTGATTTATATAATTATTTAATCATGGAAATGTCATTGAATAATTAGAAATCTTAGTGTTCACTCTTTGAAAATTTTATTCTAAATACATTTGATTTCTAATGGTTTTGACCATAAATTTGATAAAAAGAAACTATGTGACACATTCCAAATTGGAAATAAAGACAAGTCATTATTCAAAAAAAATATAACCGGTAACTACATTTTGGAATCAAGATGATATTTATATTGGTCAGTTTAGAAAAACTATAACTACAAGTCTTAATGTTAAATCATTTATTTATTTTTGGTTGAATATTTTTCAAAAGTCGTGTATTTTTACATTTTATGACTCATTAGTAATGCTTGTTCTATTATTTTTAATTTTTTTTAAACATTTAGATAATGAAAAAGGTAACAAAAACTTTTCATTAATAAGTTACCAGGGTGTATAATTTGAGAATTTTGAGTTTAATTCATATTTATAAGAACATGTTACTAAACATACTTTTTCATCCACGAAAAAAACTTCAAAAAATTATTTTTTAGAAAGTTGTAATGGGTCATTGAAATAAATTTCTAGAAAAATGTTACGTAAATATAACATACCACATCATTTTTTGGATGGTGATATTAACATAGAATGCTATTTCACTTACAATCATTTAATAAGGTATATACTAAATAAAAACCCATTTGAGTTATGGAATAATAGAAAAATAAGTGTTGGGTATATAAAATTTATTTTGATGTAAGATTTAGATCATATAAATGATGGAAGTAATTCATTTGTTTGAGCCAAAAAGATGATGAATGTATCTTCTTAAGTTATTATATGACAATAATTTCTATTAGATTTTTCCAATAAATGTAGATGAATGTTGAATAATCAACTCCTGTGAAGTCTTATAAAAGTGATCAACTTGATTAAAAATAGAATCATCCTAATTATATGAGTTTTTCTATATTGGAAACGACACATGAACCTGTCTATAACCATAAAAAGGATGATTATTTGGAATTTATTATCTCAAAATAGATACTACAAAAGATTAAACATGTGAAACAAAATGTATAATTATAAATACCCAGATTCTCTATGTAAATTTTTTAATTAATTATATGGAATTATTGCGAGTCTATGAAATTTGACGACACGTGATTATGAGGCACGGTGTGATTGGAATGAATTTATGAACATTTTTAAAGGTAAGTTTAGTAAACGCACTTGCGGTGTTTTCTATCTTTTGAACAAGTGCTCGGATTAAAAATACGAGGGCACAGTTGAAACTGTAATGCAGAGATTCTTTTAAGGGAGGATTCACTTTGACCGTAGTATATATAGAGAAAAAGTTGGATTTTATGACTTTAAAAAAATAAATAAAATAACTTTATTATTATTTTTTTCTTTTTTTCCTCCAATGTAAAAGAGTCGTAAGACCAATGGCGAGCCGAGCCATTAAATAGATTGACCCTTCAAATCCTATGTAATAGCGTTGTTAGAATTTAAGATGGTTTCTATTAAATGAACCCTCATAAATTACAGGAGTGTTGTTTCCCTCCACCCTCTCCTATTTATATGGAGCTTGGAGGGAGGTATCAGCACTACTTCACCAAGTGACAAAGTGCTGATAGAGTGCCGCAATGCCCACCGTGGAGGAAAAAGCTAGTTACAGCAGGCGGTGATGAGCACCACTAAACAACGAACACTGACTCTTCCTCAAGCATGAAGGATCTCCAAAAATATCAAGGTAGGGATTTATTTTGTTATAATAATAATTGATTATTGAATCCTACCCTCTTGCGATCAAGCTAACACAGAGGGCATGGGCCAAACGATCAAGGCCCGAACCCACTACCATTATTGTAATTGTGGTGCAGTCATTGTAAAAATTATCTTTGGGTTGGGAGAGATTCCAGAAGGCAAATGATGGAAGACGCCAACAACATCCAGCCACAGAGGTGATGCGACATACAATCGTTCACCACCAGAGGACAAGGGATGGGGATTTCTTGTCGTGATAGTTTCAAGCATGGCAGTCGAAAAGGGAACTGCCACTTCACTATCCGAATAAGCTAACCCCACCCCCATCCTCATGCTAGCTCGGTGGACCCCACATCTATGGTCCACACTCCACCATGGGCAGGGCCATGTGAGCCCAACGGGCCACGCCACCGCTGGCTGGGCCACATGTGGCCAGAATGCCAGGTTTCGTGAGCCTAGTGGGCCGTGCCCGTGAAGGCTGAGCCTTGACTCATTGTGGACTAGGATGGACAACAGCCCTGCAGGCCGAGCTCACTGTGGGCAGAGCCCACCGCGGTCCGACCGAGTCAGATTAGACCTGAACCCAACTACGCCAAGATTCTCTAAAAGGGCCATAACATGAGAACTGGGTGTTCATTTGACAAACCATCTATGGAACTAAGACCCTTTGGGCGAGACCATTCTTTTGGTATAACTCACATTAGTTTTGAAGATTGTTGGCATATTTCTGGGTTGGATTCAACCCGAATACCACTAGGCCATTAGAACTAAAATTCTTATAACTCACAGATCGAGCATCCAATTGATGCACCGTCTGTCGTGTTGGAACCCTTACGACAATAAAATCCTTTGGGTTACTACATTTTAGAGCATAAAGGTCGAGGTATGATCGGTATCTTGAGGGGAAGATTCTATGGAACTCGAGCGCACTAGGTGTGAGGAATCCAGTGGTTTGTTGTAATGTGAAGAAAGGGCATCGATCCTATGTGGGTCAACAACTATCGATCATGCATGGTTCATCATAAATCATATCTTGTGCGGGTCAGCGCTCAGTGATTCTATGATTCTAAGCACATACCGAGCCTGTGTGGGTCGGCATGGGTTATTACATATCAATCATGTGTGGGTCTGCAATAGTTCCTCTTAACATAAATAGATGATCTAGCTTACGACTAATTGTATATACTTTGGTATATAAGTTATTTTTAGTCTGCGTAGAGTATTCTACCATTGTGTTGTTCTCGTCGTGGTGTTATTTTCATGGTTTTACCTATGTGGTACTTCAACCTTTGGGGTGTTTTCTTCGTGTAGTTACCTATGTGGTACGTCAATCTTCGTGGTGTTACCTGTGTGGTACTTCTAACATTATGGTGTAAACTTTGTGGTATTATTTCCTCATGTATGGGAAGAGTATATCATGAAAACATAGGTATATGTATGGTCATATACCTAAGTAATATTGATTTCTATTCCTTCATTCGTTGAGATGGAGGTCTTTCTTTGTGGATTTTCCTTTGGTGGAACTCTTGGAGACCTATGGGGGTCTCGAGGTCCCTACTGAGCAATATTTTACTCAACTCTACATGGGCTTCCCCCGATCCATGTTAGGTCTTGTGAAGACAATGGACAATGTTGATCGAGGCTGAGGGAGCCTAGACTCGACGATGCTCAGAGGTGGACCATTTGATGTGACGTGATGAAAGAATACTAATCATGAGCTGTACCGACCCTTCATGTAGGATCCTAAGTGGTTGATCTATTAGATGTTTCTCCTCTTTTCTATTGTACTTGTACATTCCAGTTGGGCTTGTATTCTGGCCCTTTTAATTTCATCACACTTTTTACTACTCCAGTTTACTTCATGGTAGTCTCTTGATGTACTCTTGGTTTTGTGGATTTGTATAGGTTTAAAGGCAATGTGTTCTGTTTATAGGGATATGCCTTTCTGGTGCTAGTTGCAAGCCCCTGGACTTTGGAATGTGGGCGGGGTAGTTACAGCATGGGCCCTAGGGGATGGGTCGTGACAAAGTGGTATCAGAGGAGTCAGTTCTACTGAAGAACTAGGACTATGATCTTTTCAATGGGAAAATAGTGATAGGTGTTATGAGTGTCGTTTCTAGTTTGGGAAATCCTATATTGGTGCGGCAGCTGACTTATCCACACACTAGGATATTGAATTCTGAATTCTGACTCATTACATGGAAACAATGATTGAATGTGTTTTAGAAATGTTTTTCTTGTGATCTCTTTGAGTAACATCACCATGTATAACTTATTTACGGTGGCACGCCATTTTTCTTTCAAGATGCTTCCACCTAAAACGTTAGCCAGGACTCTGAAGAGAGTATGTGATGATGGCCCACTGAGCGATGAGGCCTCGGTGTAGGGCACTCTTATAACATTATCGCCTTCTGGTGGTGTACCGGCATCACAAATTCTATTTGGGAAACCATTGCCACCAGACCCACTAGTAGAGGGTACACCCCTCTGAGCGCATTTCACGAGTTTCAGCAGTAGAGGCCACCTAGGTTTCGAGGCGAGATGGATTCGTAGGTAGCTGAGGTCTGGCAGGAGTTTGTGGCAATTTTTTTCTATGTTGGGACACCAGCTGATTTGATGGTGATCCTGGCTACCAATCTCTACCAAAGAGCATCTGGGAGATGGTGGAGTCTGACACTCCGGATACATGATGAGGTGACCCTCACCTGAGTAGACTTAGAGGACCTTTTTAGGGTATATTTCACCCATGTGACTCTATGCTCAGTGTGTATACTGGAGCTACTACACTTATAGAAGTGAAACATGACTGTGGCCCAGTACTTGACGAGGTTCACTAATCTCTCCCACTACTCCACCGAAATGGTACTTAACTCTTGCTTTAGGGCCCTGACCTTTGAGCAGGGTCTCTGACAGGATTTCAGATCTTCGATGATATCTCTCATCTTTCTGATGCAGGATGGGGTGCAAGAGTGAGAAATTGTGGTGTAGAGCTACCAAGCTATGAAAGCACCATCATCAAGAGACACCACCAGATGATTGATAGAAGAGTAATCAGAAGAAGGCATTAGACAGATGACACAGGGGCCCAAGTGGTCTATACCCTCTAGTGAATGACTTTATGATACACGATCGATGGTGTGGGGCTCACTAGATAGAGGATGACAGATTAGAAGTAGGTCGTTCTACTTGTGCAGTGGCATGGTCACATGGCTCATGACTGCCCGACCAGCCATATGGACTACAAGAAAATCATCGAGGGACCGCTGAGGTAGAGGCAGAGAATCGATCATGGAGGTTTGCAGGTAGTAAGTAGATATAGAAGAGGAGCTATCCATGAATTAGGCGGTGGGTGGTGATTTTAGGTTCTACCGCCACCATATCCAGGTGGTCCACCCCGACCACATGGAGCAGGTGGGAAGGAAAGAGCTCAGCTCTAGGAATCCAAGGCCTACAACCACAATGTTTTAGAGATGATTAGAGGTAATGTTTGTGTCTACTCCACCATAGCTAAGTTACTTATAGACACAAGTTCCAATCACTCATTTAATTCCATGACCCTAATTTGGTGCTCAGAGATTCCATTGGAGCCGTTGGCTCGATCCTTACAATTAGAGACTCCTACGAGAGGTGATTTTACGATTACACACCGGTTTTAGTAGTGTGAGCATACCCTAAGAGGTGAGATCTTTGGCTGAGATCTTTTAGTTGCGTTGTAAATTCCTTATGATGTTATCTTGGTTATGGAGTGGTTATCCACAGTCCATGCCTAGATTTACTGTATTAAGCGCAAAGTGCGGCGTGTCGGTGAGAATGGGACTGAGTTTTCATTTAATGGTGATAAGGGAACCCTTTTCTTCATAGGATGGACTTACCCGAAGAAGGGTTCAACCGATCCCACCTCGGTTTTCTAGCCTTACCCTTGGAGAAGTATATGTTGAGAGTTCATGCTATCCCATAGTGGGGGACCAGTATGTCGATCTCTTTCTCTGAATATTTTCTAAGACTACCTCCTCATAGAGACATGGGATATTACATCGACCTGTACCACACGATGATGTTGATATCTATTATATCATATAAGATGTATGTCATGGAGATTTGTGAGTTAGGAGTACAATTGGAGGACTTATAAGGAAAGGGTTTCATAGGGACCAGTGTTCCTCTATGGGAAACCCCAATTTTTTAATCCAAGAAGTCATATGGGAGTTTGGGAGTAATGTGAGGACTACCGACCCCTGAACCAAGTGACTGTGAAGAACCAGTATCCACTTCCGATAATGGATTATCATTTCGATCAACATAATGGATATCGTTGGTTTTTGGGGATAGTCCTCAGATCAGGCTATCATCAGCTCAGGGTATGACATGTGGATATGTAAAGGACAACCTAAAAATTTCGATATAGCCACTATGCATTCTTAGTTATTGAATTTGGCATGAACAATTCCCTAGATGTGTTCATGGGTCTCATGAACATGATATCCCACCCATTCCTCGATCGCATTGAGGTGGTATTCACCGATGACATATTGATATACTCATCCACTAAGGAGGAACATGCCTATCATCTCTAGATAGTTATGGATACACTCTAAGACCACCTCGTTTAGGGTATTCTCATTAAGTGAATGTTCTGGATAGGAGAGGTCTACTTTCTGGGGCACGTTATCTCAGAGGCTGGAGTTTCTGTAGATCCGGCGAAGATAGAGGATTTTCTTACTTAGGAGTCACCCATGAGTGTGACTGAGATGCAGATATTCCTGATGTTGGATGGATACTATTGTAGATTTGTGCCTAACTTTTACAATGATAAGGCACATTTGTCAGTTTTTAAGAAAAAGGGACAACCCTTCATATGGATGGAGAGATTCCAAAAATGTTTTTAGGAGCTGATGTAGAGACTGATGAGTGCCCCCATTTTGAGGCTACCAGAAGAAGACATTGGGTATGTAGTCTACTATGATGCATCAAGGACCGAACATGGGTGTGTCTCAATACAGGAGTGAGCAGTGATCGACTACGGCTCACGACATGTGAGGAAACATGTTCAGAACTACGCTACCGAAAACCGGGAGTTAGAAGTGGTTGTCTTCTCCCTGAAGATGTGGTGACATTACTAGATGAGTGAAAATTTTATAGACTACTCTGATCACAGGAGTATCAGGTATATCTTCTCTCAGAAGCAAATAAACCCAATACAATAGTGATGGATAGAGTTCCTCTAGGACTATGACTTTGAGATAGTTTATACACTTTGGAAGGGGAACAGAGTGGCAGAGACACCCAGCAGGAGGACCAGTCTACAGTTTCTGAGTGAGGTGACAGAGCGGCTGGCTGCGTTGCAGATATCCATTACGGATCGAGATAGAGTAGCTTACCTCTAGTCTATGACTATCACTCCCTCACACTTTCAATGACTCAAGGATGCGCAGCTTGGGGACATTGACTGTGAAGCTAAACATGATCAGATATCGTTAGGATAGGCAACTGAAGGATTTTTTGAATGTGGGGAGCATGTCAACCACTTTCGAGGAAATACCACGGTACCAGTGGTGCTATGGGAGGAGGTTTTGAGGTAGTTACATACGTACCCTATGGTGGTACATCATGTTGGGGTGAATATTTACTAGGACCTCTGACGTCAGCACTTGTGGCCATGGATGAAGAAAGCAGTGGAAAATTTTGTTTCTTGATGCCTCAATTGTCTGCAAGTGAAGGTAGAGCATTAGGTACCAGCAATATTAGCACAACGGCTAGAGGTGTCGGAGTATAAGTGGGATGGAATCTCCATGGACTTTGCGATAGGGCTTCCACATATGTTCCGGGGACATTATTCCATCTTTGTAATCATTGACCGACTCACCACGTTGGTCAACTTCTTACCCATCCATGAGAAATGATTGGTAGATGGATTTTTATGCCTCTATATAAAATATATTGTGTGACTTCATGGGGTGCCATCGATGATCATCTCTGGTCATGAGGCAGGATTTACATCCCAGTTGTGGAATGAATTACCAGAGGAATTCGGGACACAGCTGCATTTTAGCACCGCCTTTCAACAACAGGCAGATGGTCAGATGGAGCAGACCATTAAGATGTAGTTGGACATGCATCATGCATGCGTCATAGATTTTGGTCGTAGTTTGAACGATCACATTCCCTTGGTGGAGTTCACCTACACTATCAGATACCACTACACCATCAGGATGTCTCTATTCCAGGTCCTCTACAGTAGACCTCGCAGCTCACCACTATGTTTGAAAGACCCAGGGGAGTAAGCACTTACGGGTCCAGAGTTGGTACTGGCTACCACTGAGAAGGTTCATATCATCTAGGAGCGGATGATGGCTACACAGAGTAGACATAAGTCTTATGTTGACATGAGGTGGAGACCTTTGTAGTTCGAGGAGGGAGACCATGACTTACTACGGGTCTCACCTTGATGAGGTATACATAGGTTCTAATGGAGATTTACAATCGACAGGTGTGGGTCCTTCATGGATGACCGATTCCTCTGATTTACATTCACTGTCTGCATGAGAACCACCCAGAGAGCACATGAAATTGGGAGGCTCAGATTCAGGCTGAGTACCCCCATTTGATTCTTTAATCTATGCTGTGGATTTTAGGGATGAAAATACCTAATGTGGGGAGAATGTAAAGACCCATACTTTCCATTTAATTTTTTTAATAAAATATATTGAATTATTGAGAGTCTCTGAAATTTGACGGCACATGATTTTGAGGCCCGATGTTTCCAGAATAATTTCTAAATATTTTTCAAGGTACATTCATTAAATGTGTGGGAATAATTTTCTATACTTTGAGCCAGTGCTTGGATTAAAAAACGGAGGGCACCAATGAAGCCATAGTGCCAGGATTCGCTTAAGGGAGGTTTCACATTGACTGCAGTAGGTCAGGTGAAAAGTAAAATTTTTGGACTTTTAAAAGAATAAATAAATTATCTTTGTTATTTTATTTCTTTAATTTATTCCTCAAATGGAAAAGCAATGGTGTGGGACCAGTGACATGTCAATCCATTAAATGTATTGACCCTTTAAATCCAATGTAAAAATTTTGTTAGATTTTGGGAAGGTTCCTATTAAATGAACCCCCATTAATTTCACTAGCGTTGTCACCATCCCCCTCTCCAATTTATTTGGAGCTTGGGGAGAGGTATCAAAACTACTTCACTAAGAGAAAATGTGCTAATATAGTTTCATGATTCCCTCCTTGGAGGATGGATCTTATTCCAGCTGGTGGTGACAAGCACCAAAAAATGATGAACACCAACTCTTCCTCAAGCACAGAGGCTCTCCAACCTTCTCGATGTAGGGATTTATTTTTTTACAATTTTAATTGATTGTTGAATCCTTCCCTCTTGATATTAAGCAAACACAGAGGGAGTGGGCCAACAAACAAGGCCCTAACCCTCCACCTTTGATGGAATTTTGGTACGTTCATCGCAAAATTTATCTTTGGGTTGAGCGAGATCCCAGACGACAGATGATGGCGAGGCCAGCACCGGCCGACTACGATGGAGGCGGCACACCATCATGTGCCACAGGAAGATGTCACGACATTGTGTCATGGTGGTTAGTAGAGCGGACGACACTGTCCGACCAAAGAGGTGATGTAGTGTGCCCCCAGCGGGGAAGGGCCCTGAATTTACAACTACGGTGAGGACAAGCAGGGCAGCAGACAATGGTTGGACGCATGTGGAGGCAGTGGTTTACAGTGGAATGATGTAGGGGGAGACACATATTTGACGCAATGGTGTCAGGACCCGCAGCAAGTTCGGTGGGTGACCTGGAAGCGCCAAAACATGCTTCCACTCCACCTTCCAAATCGGGACCCCCCCCCCCCCCCCCGTGCTCGCTCGGCAGAACCCACATCAGCAGAACTCACATGCCAACAGGCCACACAAGGCTTGCGGTCTAGGTCGCGTGAGCCTATTAGGCCACACCCTTGTGTGCTGGGTTGGACTGCAACCCAACGGGCTGAGCCTGTCACGGTCCCGCCCAGCTAGGTCAGTTCGGGTTAGATTAGACCTAGACCCAACTAGTCCTAGATTTTCTTAAAGGGCCATGACATGATAACTGAGAATCCATTTGAAAACCCATATGTGGCACTGAGACCCTTAGATTGAGACAATCCTTATGGTATACATCAGTTGATTTTTAAAAAGAGTTGGAGTACGACTGGGTTGGATTGAACCTAAACGAAATCATGCCCTCAGAACTAAAACCCATATAACACAAAAGATGTGCATCCGATTAAGGCACTATTTGACATGTTGGAACCCTTATGACCTATCAGTCAATTGGGTAAATCCTTTGTGGAGATTAGAGGTGGTCGAGGTCCAAATGGTATCTCAAGGAGACGATTCTATGGAACTCGAGCGCATCGGGTGTGAGGAATCCTATGGCCAGCTATAACACGAATAAAGAGCATCGATCCAATGTGGGTCAGCATTTATTGATCTTGTGTGAGTCAGCATCTATCAGATCCTATGTGGGTCGGTGCCAATCGATTCTGTGTGGGTCAGTGCATAATGATCTTATGTCGGTTAAATCATGTGTGGGTTAGTAGGGGAAATTACTTATCGATCCTATTTAGGTTAGCAATAGTTCCTCTTAACATTATAAGATGATCTAGCTTATGAATAATCATTTTTACTTATGTACATATGTTAATTTCAGTGTATTCCGAGTCTTCTACATTTGGGGTGTTATCATTGTGGCGTTATCTTTGTGGTGTTACCTGTATGGTACTTCTACCTTTGTGGTGTTGTCTTAGTGGTGTTACCTATTTCGTACTTCAATGTTTGTAGTGTTACCTGTGTGGTAATTCTACCTTCATGGTGTTACCTTTTGGGTATTCTTTCCTCATGTATGGGATGAGTATATCTTGATAACTTCTATATATGTATGGGAATATACCTAAGTAGAGTTAATGTCTATCACTTCGTGCATTGAGATGGAGGTCTTTCATTGGGGGTTTTCAATTAGTGGAACTCTGGGAGACCTATGGGGTTCTCGGGGTCCCTACTGAGTTTTTTTATACTCACCCATGTGTGGTCTTTGGTTTCACCTTGTTGTGTCATGTGGAGATGATGGACAACATTGATCGAGGCTAAGCGAGGCAGGACTGGATGGTGCTCACAGGTGGACCATTTGATGTGACATGGCATAGGACTACTGATCGTGAGATGCACCTACCCATCAGGTAGGATCCTCGGTGGATGATCCAAGAGTTGTTTTACCACTTTTTAGTTGTACATGTTCTTTCCAGTTGGTCTTATATTGCGACCACGTTACTTTAAGAAAATATTTTACTACAGTAGTTTAATTTGTGGATTCTTCTTATTTTCCTCTTGGTTTTGTGTGTTTGTACAGGTTTAAAGACTATGTTTTCCCATTATAGGGATACACCTTTCTGGTGCTAGTCATCATCCCCTGGTTTATTGAATTTTGGTTTGGGATATTCACGACACGGGCCCCACGGGACGGTTTATGAAAATAGTTTCTAAAACCCATATAATTTTTATAGACCATCTTCTAGAAATAGTTATGGTATTTTTAGATAAAATAGTTTGAATTAGAAGAAATATATGAAACCCAGTACAATTAAACTACTTTTTTCTCAATATGAAGAAAAAACTGTATATGAATAATTATCTAAATAATTTTTTTAGCTAGGAAAAATGAGACAAAATAGTTCAAGAGGAAAAAAATATTATAGTTAGTTAAATGTCCCTATGACTATCATAATATTTAAAACAAAATTATTTAGAAACAATAAATATGATCCTTATGTAATCAATATAAATAAATTAATATTGGGTTCAAAAGTCCACAATCAATAATAATGAATATAATATTAAGATACCAAAAACCTAATTTCTCTATCAAAAAAAATATGAATCCTTCTATCATATTAAGGTTATATAAATTTAAAATTACATTATAAGGATGTTAAATAATCTTTTTATAAATGTATTATAAATGGGTGAATTCTATATTAAACAACAACATGGTTTTGAAGACCCTAAAATTCAAAATTCCACTTTTAACCTTACCAAAACCTTATATGGACCTAGAAAACAACCAGGAGAACTGTTTGAGAGAACAACAACTTTTCATTTATCAAATTCTTTTCTAGTATGAAAGGAATAGCATAATTTGTCGAAGTGAATATCATTTTTGGATATTTTAATTACACAAAATCATGTTGATGATGTTATTTTTTGATAACAAATAAAAAATTATGTAATTGGTTTCAAAGTCTTATAGAAACACAACATGAAATGTTTGTGATGGATGAGTTGAGATATTTTCTTGGATTTCAAATTTATTAATAATATATCACAAATATCTTAAACAAAAAAAAATTAAATAACTTATTTGCATAAAAATTATGTACTTGAATATAGTATGACTTATCCAACTCTTATGAGGTCCAATATTATATATTTTCTATATGAGGTTAGAAAATTGTTTGAAAACATGTTGTCTAGAGACATCATTGGTAGTTTATATTATTTTACATCATATATATTATACATTAGGTTTTTGTTATTTATTTATTAAATATTTCAATCCCATCTAAATGAATCTAATTTAAATTCTTTCAAATGAATATTATGATTTTTAGGAACATTATATTTTCTTATTCTTTTGAAAAAAACATTATACTTCTATTTAACATCCATTTTAAATAATAATTTTTCTAGTTGAGATTATATATGAAAATAACCACAGGAACATGTCAATTTTTTTGTAAATATATTGTGTCATGGTCGTGTAAGAAACAACACTTCATAACATTATCAACTTCAAAATATGAATATACTAAATCATGATGTTTATATGCACATTTATTTAAGAAAACACACCATATTAGATTTGGGATTTGAAATTTTTTGAGTTCCAATAAAATTTTATAAAATTAGATCTATCAACATTTACAAGATTCCAATAAACCATTCAATAAATCACATTGATTTGAGTAATCATAGCTTATGAAATCACACATAGAAAGGTGATATATATTTATAATTTTTTTCATTGAAAATCGACTAACATACATTTTTACTAAACTATTTATAGCTAACAAAGTGGATTTTATCAAATCTGAATAATGCTTATTTAATTTTAATTAAATTTGTTTCTTTTTAAATTAGTAGAATGATTTTTTAATTGAATAAATATTTTATTCACATTGTTTTATTTGTAATGATGTTTAATTTTATTATGTTTTATTCCTAAAAAAATTTGACACTTCACCTACATTTGGTTATGATTACTTTGAGGAAAACACTACATGACACTATGATTTGTGTACAACAAATGATGGTATATGAGTTTTACAATAAAAAACACTTGCATACCACCAAACATATGAAAATTGGATATCCTAGCCACTCTATACTAACCCACTAATCTTCCAAACCCCAATAAAAATGGTAGAAAAAACTGATTGTGGTAACTTCTATTAGATCATACATCCATGGATGGAAGGAAAAGTTTTAATATTAAGGGGGATATATATTGTTTGAATTAAAAAGGACTATTCTACTTAATATGGTCACATATCATTACGGAATGAAATTATTTTTTGAACAAAAAAGAAATGAGTTTTTTGGAGAAATATGATTATAATTTTTATAGAGAAAAAAGACTTCTATTCCCGTGGTAATAACAATTTTGTTACTGTGAATGGAAATGAGATTTTTTTTATAACACCTAAAAAAATAGATAATACCTTTAAATATTCAAATGAACCTTATGAACACTTAAATACATCTTTAGTTATTTAGGATGAGGTAGTATATAAAAAATTATTAAGTCTCTGTATGAAATAGATATGATTGAAAAAAATAAAGAAATAATTTGAACATTGAAGATTGGTTCTTATAATATTCATCCAGTTATGTATTTCATAATGAAATATTGATTTCAAAAAAATTTACTTCCATTATATTACATTATTATTTTTTGATTCTCGAATACTATATTACTAAATAACATGCGCATTAACCAGATTTAAAATTTATTAGCCTAAACTACACGTATTATTAATGAATAGTAAACCAACAAAGCTTGGTCGAACCTATAGAGATCACTAGTAAGAAATAGACCATTAGAAAAAAATTAATTTAGAAGGATTCCTCTCATCCAATATTTGGGTTGTTTTTAATAAATCTATGTATTTTGGAATTAAGAAAGATAAAAAAGAAAGAATTATAGTCAATTTCAAGTCTCTTGATAAAAGATAGCCATATATTTAGATGATGGTAGTCCTTTGTCTTACGCTATAATATTGGGAAATGGAGAGCACATGGTTGAGTCAAACCAATTGGTTATACCAATGTTGAGGCAATCCCATGGGAATGGTATTTCTAAATACCAAGGTTCATTAAAATTAGATTCTATGTTGAATGCATCCAAATAAAATGGACATAATATTTCTTAACTCAAATTTGGTTAGGTTTGTTTAATTTCACTTCTGATGTTGTAGGTTGTCAAATTGAATGTGAAAAACAATTATTATTAACCTGGTTACTATACACAGGGTTTACAATATTCAATCTAGTGATTCATTAGATTAAGAAACTCCCCTACTCTCAAACCATAAACCTATATGGATTACCTGTGAATGGAAATAATAATAAAAATAAGATAAATACTACATTAGATATGAATAATCTTGAAACATTTCTGAAAGAATAAATAAGTAATATATTAATGATAAAAAATTTAAATAAATCTATATAAAAAAAAAACTCTTAGAGTACAAATAAATAATAAATAATGGTGTAGACAATGTTGTAGGATGGAGAGCGATGTTGAAAAGAACATTAAAATTAAAAAATCATTCACAATGGATGATGAATGAATTTATATTAACCAACGAATCAAAAAGATTTTAAAATAATGGGAACATTAATGAATTAAAACTTCTTTTGAATGAATATAGTTTAAAATTAAGAGTAAAAAATGAGAGAAAATGAAAGTATACAAACCTATATTTATGCAGTTCTCACTAAAATATTAAAAGGCTCGATAAGTACACAATGTGTAAATAATTCACATTTGGTACTAGCTTATGTTTATAATTTCCCAACATATTCACATTGTGTAATTATTTATCATGTCATGTGTTTTAGATCCACAATTTTCTCAGGAATATCTACTTGTGTCTTTTAATTGGTGAAACATAAAACCATTCATGTCGTGTAACCTCTGTATGCCTTGAACTTCATTACCATATGTGTGATTTTGAACAAGAAGTTTTCTCAAAGTCTAATGAAAAGACAAATTTTGTAATAGCATCACATTATGTACTATCTCCACATGTTTTTCTATAGCCTTCATGCATTCTTTAAGAAAGGACATCATTTTTCATATTATGCACACAATGTTCATATCCATTTTTCCATTTTTTTATAATTTCTTCCTTTGAGTAAAAAATACATAATTTGTAAGAAAATAAACCAAAATCTAGTGAATTATCATATAACTAATTAATAAACATCAATTAAATATATCCAATATGTATATATATTTTTATCTTATCAAATTCCCCTACACATAATCAATTAATTGTCCTAAAAATGTATCTCAAAAAATATTTCAAAAGAAAAAAAAAATTAAAATTTTGACCTAAGAATTAAAAAAATGAAATTAAAACTTAAAAAAAGAAAATATCATTCATCTATAATGTCTCTTAACGAGTAAACCATTCACCCTTTATAGTTCAGTTCTTATCCATAATCATTATTCAGTAAATTTAAATTTCATAACATTTCATTAAATAATATACTGATTTTTCAAATTCTACTACTATTAATTTTATCTCATCACTCAAGGTAAAATATAATTCAGGTTATGCACATAACCTAAGTACATTTTTTTAACAATAATGTTCATTAGTTCTAACAACTACAATTCATAATGAAAAATAAAAATCATTCATGAGGGCATTAGGTATATGGTAAAATTAATTATAGGCCCAATGAAAGGTTGGAGAGTGATAAAAATAAGGCTCAAGAGGATGGTAATCTCTAAAGTAAAATACATAAATTTCATGAACAATGAAATAATGATACTCCTCCAAAAAAGGTTTTTATCATCCAATGATCTAGGTTTATCCAAGAGTGTGTGTAACGACCTGACTCTTTGGAAAAGGTATGGATCGTTAGTTTTTCTTTTGAACATTTTTATAAGCTTTCTTAATGTGTGTGATGTTCTTAGGATGGTCTGGGGAGTTTCGAGGGTTGGTCCGGAGACCGGGAGTTGGAGAAATGGACATGCAGACAGGGGCGCATGGAGTTTGCATGGCTTGTGCCTGGTTTGAAAAACCATATGACCTTTTGTCTAGAGGCAAGGAGGTGCGCACGGTTTGCGCACGGTTTGGGTAAACTGTGCGCCTAAACCATGCGACCCTTTTTTCTGAAGGTAGTGAGATACGCACAGTTTGCGCATAGTTTGGGAAACCGTGCGACTCAGTTCTGGGTAAAAATTACCTTTTTCCCTTAAATCTTTTTTAAGGAAATGAGCCTTCTTCTTCCTCCTTCCAGCAGAAAAAACACAGGGGAGCCCTCCTTTGAGCTCCAAACCCCACTCTCACTCTCTCTCTTATGGTTTCTTCCTCCGGTGTCCAAATATTGATCCGTTGAAGGCGTTGGATCACTTTTTGTAAGGCTAACCTCGAAAACCCTTATTTACTCAGTGAATCTTGCCTTCTGTTGTGTTATTTTGATGCAGGGTGAGATGCCCAATTTTTAGGGCATTGGACTGGAACTCAGATCTCTTACAACCTACTATGAATTTGAGGTCAATATCAAGATAGCCTATGCCTACAGCTCTAATGTAGGTGGTCACATGGTTTCCATTTTGGGTTTTCACCTAATTGAGTTATTGTTGTCGTGACGTGGTTTTTCTTTCGCTAAACTCAGAATTTATAATGACAGATTCATATCTAAATGAAATGTGTGGTTTAAGAGTGATGAATCTATCCTTGTTAGGGTGTTTAGATTTGGTATGGACCGGGAGTGGTCAGCCATAGGTGTTATGCCTTGAGAATTGGCCCTTCTTCACCTTTGGTCGTTAATGATATTCCTTGAAATGCATTTTCCATGTTAAGAAAATGAGATGACTTGGCTAGAGGTTGGATAGGGTGAGATATCATGAACCCCTTGAATGAATTGAAATGTATGTATGCCATGCTTTGCTTATGTGATATAATAAGGTGGATATTCCATGCTTTATTAATGTGATATGGTATATGATGAAAATCCTTATACAATGTGATGTTAATGGTTATGCCTTGCTATGTTGACATGCTTGTGATAATCCTTGTGTTGGGCGGGAAGCATTATTAAGCCATGCCAGATGAATCTGTTGGTTGGGTGGGAGGAATTCTTACCCCGTTCCAGATGAAAATCTGTGGAATATGATGAGAGGCATTTATACCTCGTGCCCATATAACCTTTACGGGAGGGGGGGAATTCTACCCCACGCCAGCTATAGTGATTGAGAATGAGAGGCATTTATACCCCGTGCCCATTTTACCTTTACGAGTGGGAGGCATTTCTACCCCACGCTAGCTAAAGTGACTTTAGACGAGAGGCATTCATACCTCATGCAAGAGATTATTATTATAGATATGAGAAGTATCGATGAGAGACATGTTTACCTCGTTCCAGTGATAACCTATATCTATGTACTTCTACCACTGGTGATCGTTCAGTTTACCAGCCATGAGGTGAAGCGGGTAGACCCGCCAAGTGTCCTTCCGGAACCAGAGTGGGAGGGTTTTTTATTTACTTTTCCTTATTTACTTCTAGTATATTACTCACTTTTCTTGCGAAAACATATTTTTATTACACGTAGACATTGTTGGTGGTGGCCTACTCGGACTTGTTTCACACCCCACCCGAGTGATCTCCTAGGCACCCATGTTGACTTTACTGTTGCATGTACTAGTTGGGGAAAGGCCCAGCTTCCGGTTGTTGATACATGTATGTTCTAGCTGGTGATCCAGTGCAGAGGATCGAGCTTGGCTAGAGATGCTCGTGCAATACTTTTGTTATTTTTTATTTTTGTATAGCATGCTTGTCTTCTATTTCCATTATTCTAGAACACCATGCAATAATTTTGAATCAGACACTGCATGTGGGGATTTTTTATATTTATCAGGGTTTTCATTAGTTCTATTGTTTGTTTATATGTTTCCCCTTTTCTCTTGTTTGTCCATTGGTTGTGCTTCCTCAATTTTATCACTTGCTGCTATTTCGCTGCATACTCTAACATTAGGGTACAGTCTCCCCACTAACTTACCATTACACCCTCACTGCTAGTCGGCAGCCCCTGGCCTATAGGGGGACGAGCTAGGGGTCATGTGGCCCACCGAGCTCGGGGCTTAGGTTGAGGGCCAGCTGGGTCTGGGACATCACAAAGTTGTATCGGAGATTTCCTTCTTTCTTTCTTGCTTTACTATTTGGAGACGATAGACTTGGAAACTAGGAATTCTTAGGGACTTAGCCATGAGTTGTGCTTGGGTGTTGCGAACCCATGTATGGGGTATGGGCCAAGTTTCCTATTTTATGTTGTTATTGATTCTTCTATTTACTGTTGATACGGTTTCATTGTTGGGTGCTTCACATGTCTTGTGATGTTATCGAGATTTTCAAATCTTGAATTCGGATTTAATGGTTCGACCCGATGAAATGATGGTTATGCATTAGAACATGCATCATGATAGGAACAATATGATTAGGCCATGCATCCTTTCATGCCACGTTTAAATTTTTAGCGAGTATTGTCTGTTGTTTATTTCCACGCCTTATTAATATATGTGCAACTCTGCTAACCTTTCATGCATGTTGTGAGTTGGGGAATGATGTGATTTTAGTGGGTGTCACTCTTTGGTTCAAAATGGGTATGTGCCCTTATGGATCAAAAAATGACATTCTAACTATTCTAATCATTTTCTTCAAAGGAAATTCAGATACTTATTAGCAAAAAGTAAATGGAGAATGACATCCAAGTGTGTTTCATCTTTCAGTTCATGAGGATTCTGGGACCTTATGGGCTGGGAAATTCCATATCATCGGATTAATTTAATTTTGAGCAATTGAATGTTTTATTAAGAAATATTATGAGTGTGGATAGGTTATCTTTGGGGTAGGAAGGCTTATTACACGTCCTAGCTTCTAGAGTTAAGCCTTTAATTTTGTTGGTTTCTTGTTTTGAGAGGTTTGTTTGGAATTGTAGAACTAAACCTCTACGACGTCCTGAGTCGTGCGTGCTGAATGCGGCGACGATCACTTTCCTGAGGTGGCAGGCCTGGAGACACCAGTTGATCTTCCTATCGAGCCTCATGTGGCTCCTCTTGCTATTACTAAGATGGTCGTTGATGCCGAGTTCCGGGAGAGATTCTTGCATATGATGTAGAGTGTGAAAGGTGGAGTGCACCCTGCCCCGAGTATGGAAGACTTGACCCACGAGTTTCAGTCACAACATCCTCCTAATTTTAGGCGATATGGAAAACCACTTGTTGCGGAGTCCTGGTTAGAAGCTATTCTGACCATCTTCAAGCACCTTGAGACGCCATCAGAGTGGAGGGTCAAGCTTGAAACTTATATGCTATGTGGTTAAGCTAGGAGGTGGTGGGATGTCATCACCTAGTCGGGACAGCAGAGAGATATGATATGTACTGATTTCCAGACGGTCTTCTATGATTACTTCATTCCCCAAACTTTGAGGGCAGATAGATCTTGGGAGTTTATGAATCTAAAGCAAGGGACCATGACAGTCATGGGATATTTGTCCCGTTTCACTGATTTCTAACATTTTTCTCCTACACTAGCTACTGATGATTCCATGACCACAAGGCATTTTGAGGATGTGATGTGTTATTCCATCTGGTCGTTGTTTAACTTTTTTAGGTTGACAAAAATTTCAAAAATTGATATCATGATTTGATCACTGATAGGAATTTGAGAGAATTGGAAAGTGTGAACTAGGGCAGTTCGACACCTAAGGGATCTAGTGGATCCTCTTCTGGGAAGGAGCGACATTTTGAGGACTATCATGGTTTGAGTAGTGGTCATACCTTTTTCTCTGGTGGTACTCATATTTTTCACCAATTTGGGGTGCCAGGACACATGAAGAGGAACTGTACGAAACCCAGTGGAGTGCAGAGGTTTTGGTAGGTTGGTTCATGTCCACCACTTCTGCCAGACTTTTCCCCCAGGGTCCAGTGAGCAGGGAACATTAGCTACTCCACAATCTGGTGCTGGATCGGCAGGATCACGTCAATCAGGTAGCTGGAATACCGTCGGCCGACCAGGCTATGGTGGCGGTTAGGGCAGTGGTAATCAGGTGAATGACTCTCAACGCCAACAGGGTGGGTCTGCTCAAGGTAGCTAGGCTGTGACTCAGGGACGTGGTGCCGGTCAATTGTATGCAGTCAAGCCTACGCCGCAGGAGCAGTACGCCAGACCATCTACTATACGAGGTACGATATTCGTTGCCTCTATTTTAGTATCTTCTTTGTTTGACACATGTGCTTCTCAATATTTTATATCGGAGGCTATTATTGGAATTTTGGGCCTCGACGTTGAGTCATATCATGGTATGATAACGTTAGATACCCCATTAGATATCCGTTCAGAGGGCGTTCGTTGTTGTCAGAATTGTCCCCTCGAGGTGGGCGGTTACCTTTTCGTGTGGAACCTGTATGTTCTGGATATGATAGGTTTTTATGTAATAAACAGAATGGACTAGTTAGTTACCTATAGAGGCCGAATTGAATTCTATCGTTAGAGGGTGGTGTTTACATCACCAGAGGGTGACACGTATATGAATCAGAGAGAATGGGATCTTAGTGCGACCAGATTAGGACCGGAACACCAGAGTTTAGGTGGTGTCACATCACAAGTGTCCAGTCTTTATCTCGATGAACAAGGGTTACAACCCCCTATTTAACCTCCTGTAGTGGAGAATTTCAGTGATGTATTTCTGGATGATTTCTTTGTTCTACCTCAAGTGCGAGAGGTGGAGTATACTATTGAGCTTATAATAGGAGTAGCACGAGTTACCATTCCTCCTTATAGAATGGAACCTAAGGAACTTCAAGAGCTCAAGAGTCAACTGGAGGACCTGGAAGAAAAAGGCTTTTTTTCCAGTACTTCTCCTTGGGGATCACTGGTTCTCTTTTAGAAGAAGGAATATGGTACCCTTCACCATTTCATGGATTATCATAAGTTAAATCAGCTGACTATTAAGAATCGATATCCTTTACCTCGAATTGATGACCTCTTCGATCATCTCTGAGGAGGGAATGTGTTTTCAAAAATAGATTTGAGGTCGATCTATCACTAGGTGTATGTTAGGACTTCAGACATACCTCACATGGTGTTCAGGAGCAGGTATGGTCTCTATCAGTACCTATTCATGCCGTTTGGGCTTGCGAATGCATCTGTAGTGTTTATGGCTCTTATGAATCAGATTTTCCACCCTTGATTATTTTGTGGTTGTATTTATGGATTATATCGTAGTCTATTCATGCTCAAGACACGACCATGAAACCCATCGTGAGATCATGCTGAATACACTAAGAGAGCATTAACTTTAGGATAAGCTCAGTAAATGACACTTTTGGATAAATAAGGTTCACTTCCTGGGTCACATTATTTCTATGTCTGGAGTTTTAGATGACCCTAAGAAGGTGAGTGCTGTAATTTCATAGCAGCATCCCAAAAACATCTTTGATATCAGGAGTTTCTAGGGGCTTGCATGGTATTATAGGCGTTTTATTCAGGACTTTTCTTTCCTAGAAGCATCACTTATATCTTTGACCAAAAAGGGCATGAGATTCGATTGGTCAGAACCATGTGATGTATCATTTAAGGAACTGAAGGGGAGACTAACTTCGGTACCGATTCTGATCTTGCCGGCACAAGACATAACTTATACGGTCTAGTGTGATGGGTCAGGTATTGGGCTTGGAGCAGTCTTGATGCAGGACGAGCGAGTCTTTTTGTATGGTTCTCGTCAGTTAAAGCCGCATGAACGGAATTATATGATGCACGACCTCGAACTCGCAGTGGTTGTACATTCCTTACGCCGTTGGAGACACTATTTGTTGGGAGAGAGTATTGTGGTATTCACTGACCACAAAAGCCTCAAATATATCATCACTCAATGGGATATATATCTCAGGAAACTCATGTGGGTCGAGTACCTTCAATCCTTGGATTTCAATCTAGCCTACACTCTGGGGAAAGGAAATTCATTAGCTGATTCACTATGTCCGAAAACTCAGTCGCTAGTTGTTCAGGAATCTAATGACGAGTTGAAGCTGATGGCCTTATTTTTAGAGATGCGTGTTGAGGTTCATGAGGGTTAGGGTCAGACTGTTCTCTAATCCTTAGTGGTGACATCTACTCTTTTGCAACGAGTCAGCGCAAGACAGTTATCAGATCCGGAAGGCCTTGTTCTACAAGAGAGTGTCGCTGATGATGCCTCTACAGATTAGACCATGGATGAGGGTGATAACTTATTGTTTTGTGGGTGTGTATGGGTCCCATTAGACATCAGAGAGGAGCTAATGAGATATTTCCACACCTCAGCGTGGGTAGTTCACCCAGGCATCACCAAAATGTATCGTGTTTTGCGACAACAGTACTGATGGCCTAACATGAAGCAGGAGATAATAGGTTTTATCACGCGTTGTTCCACCAATTAGTAGGTGATGGTAGAACATCATCGTCCGGCGGGTCATTTGCAGCAGTTGTCCATTCCAGAGTGGAAATGGGATGATGTTTCCATGGACTTTGTAACTGGTTTACCCAGGTCACCTCGTGGAAATGATGCAGTATGGGTTATCATTGACCGTCTGACGAAGGTCATGCATTTCTCACCACTGCAGGAGACCTTCACTGTTGATGACTTTGGAAGAATATATGTCAAGGAAATAATGTTCCTTCATGGAGAACCTCGATCTATTATCTCATACAAAGATACTCGTTTTACATCTCAGTTCTTACAGGGTTTACAGAAGGCCTTGGGTATGCATGTACTTTTGAGCATGACCTATCACCCGAAGACTGATGGATAGACCGATCAGACTATATAGGTAATAATGGATATGTTACGTGCCTGTGTTCTCGATTTTGGAGGTCTATGGGAGAAACACATTCTTCTTGTCGAGTTCAGTTATAACAATAGCTTCCAGGATACCATTGAGATGGATCCCTATGAAGCCTTATATTGTAGGCCGTTTCACCCCCCTTTGTATTGGCTAGAAGTAGGGGAGGAAGCTATTCTAGAACCACGTTTGGTGCAGGAGACTATAGAGAATATACAACTTATTAAGAAGCGTAAGCAGAAAGCTCAGTCTAGATAGTATTCATATGCTAACAACCATCGGAAACCTATTTAGTTCGAGGTTGGGGACCAGCTTTTCTTGAAGTTCTCACCAAGGTTGGGGAAGATAGGTGTACGGAAGTAGGGTAAGCTTTCACCGAGGTTCATAGGACCCTTTAAGGTGATTAAGAGAATCGGACCAGTAGCTTACCAGTTTGAACATCCACAGAGATATCAGGCCATGCAAGATGTTTTTCATGTATCTCAGCTACGCTAGTACTTTTCAGATCTGGCTCACATTTTTCAGCCTGACGAGGTTTAATTGGATATGAATTCTTTCTTCGAGGAATATTTGATGTGAATAGTTTTTCAGGGCGTGAAGACACTCAATGGAAGGTTTGTTCCTCTTATACGGCTGCTATGGCAGCACGACCAGGTACAATATGAGACCTTGGAGTGGGAGGCTAATATAAGTTCTCAATGGCCGGAGCTTTTCGTTGATGACACCTCAGTACCCTCGGAAGTCCAACTTGGGGAAGAGTAGCTTTATGGAGGAGAGGTTGTAACGACCCGACTCTTTGGCATAGGTACAGATCGTTAGTTTTTCTTTCGAGACATTCCTTTAAGTCTGTTTAATGTATGTGATGTTCTAAGGATGGTCTGGGGAGTGTTCGAGGTTGGTTCAAAGCCTAGCAGTATGATAAATGGACCTGCAGACAGGGGCGCACGACCTACACACAGGTTGCGCAGGGTTTGAAAAACCGTGCGGCCTTTGGACTTGAGGTAGGGAGGTGCGCACAGTTTGGGTAAACCATGCGAATAAACCGTGCAATACTTTTTTCTAATGGCAGTGACATGCACATGGTTTGCGCATGGTTTTGTAAACCCTGTGCCTAAACCGTGCGACTTAGTTCTGGGTAAAAATTATCCTTTTGCCCTTAAATCTATTTTAAGTCCTTAAGCCTTCTTGTACCACTTTCCAGCAGACAGAACATAGGGGATCTCTCCTCTGAGCTCCAAAACCCTCTCTCACTCGTTATCTTGTGGTTTCTTCCTCCGATGTCCGAATCTTAATTCGTCGAAGGCGTTGGATCACTCTCGGTAAGGCTAACCTCACGCACCCTTCTTTCCTTGGTGAATCTTGCCTTTCGTTATGTTATTTTGACACAGGATCATATGCCATATTTTCAGGGCATTGGACTGGAACTCAGAATCTACCAACCTACTGCGAATCTGAGGTCGATATCAAGCGAGCCTACACCTACAGCTCTAAGGTAGGTGGTCACGTGGTTTCAATTTTGGGTTTTTGACTTATTGAGTTAATGTTGTCGTGTCATGGTTTGTCTTTTGCTAAACCCCGTATTTAAAATGACTATTTCATACCTAAATGACCTGTGTGGTATAAGAGTGATGAATCTAAACCTGTTACGGCGGTTAGATTTTGTATGGACCGAGAGTGGTCAACCATAGGTGTTATGCTTTGAGAATTGTCCCTTTTTCACCTTTGGTCCTTAACGAGATGCCTTGAAAGGCATTTTCCATGTTAGGAAAATGAGATGACTTGGTTAGAGGTTGACTAGGATGAGATAGCCTAAACCCCTTGAATGAATTAAAATGTATGTATTCCATGCTTTGCTTATGTGATATTATAAGATGGATACACCACACTTTATTAATGTGATATGGTATAAGATGAAATTCCTTATATAATGTGATGTGAATGGTTATGCCTTGATGTGTTGACATGCATGTGATAATCCGTGTGTTGGGCGAGAAGCATTATTACCCCATGCCAGATGAATCCGTGTGTTAGGCGAGAGGCATTCTTACACCGTGCCAGATGAACTTATGTGGAATAGGACGAGAGGAATTTATAACTCGTGCCCATATAACCTTTACGGGTGGGAGGCATTTCTACCCCATGCTAGCTATTGTGATTGAGGAAGAGAGGAATTTTACCTCGTTCCCATATAACCTTTATGGGTGGGAGGCATTTCTACCCCACACAAGCTACAGTGCTTGTGGACGAGAGGCATTCATACCTCGGGCCAGAGATGATTATTACAGATGTGAGAAGTATGGACGAGAGGCATGTTTACCTTGTGCCGGTTATAACCTATATCTATGTACTTATACCTCTGGTGATCGTTCAGTTTACCAGCCATGAGTTGAAGCAGGTAGACCCGCCAGGTGTCCTTTCGGAACCTGAGCAGGAGGGTTGTTTATTTACTTTTCATTACTTACGTGTAGTCTATTACTCACTTTGCTTGTGAACACCTATTTGGATTACACGTAGACATTGTTGGTGGTGGCCTACTGAGACATGTCTCGCACCCTACCCGGGTGGCCTCCTGGGCACCCATGTAGAATTTACTATTGCAGTTACTAGTAGGGGAAAAGGCCCATCTTTAGGTTGTTGATATATGTATATTCTAGCTGGAGATCAAGAGCAGTGGATCGAGCTTGGCTAGAGATACTCCTGGACTAATTTTGTTCTTTTTGTTTTATTGTATAGCATGCTTGTCTTATATTTCCATTTTACTAGCACGGCATGCATCTAATTTGTATCAGACACTTCATGTGTGACTTTTTTATATTTATCAGGGTTTTCCTTACTTTTGTTGTTTGGTTGTCGGTTTTCCCTTTTCTCCTGTTTGTCCATTGGTTGTGCTTACGCTATTTGATCACTTGATGCTATTCTATTCCTTAATCTAACTTGGGGTTACAGTCTCCCCACTGACTTACCATTACACCCTCACTGCTAGTCGGTAGCCCCTGGCCTCTAGGGAGATAAGCCAGGGGTCATGTGGCCAACCGGTCTTAGGGCTCGGGTTGAGGGGCAATCGGGTCCGGGACATCACAGTATGAAAACTAGATATAAAAATGTACACTATCTATTTATTTTTTTGTTTATTTTTCCAAAATAATGAATAGGACATGTCTCAAATCCATCCTCTAACCACATTTGATCCCTCATAGGATTCAGAAAACTGGTAATTTTATTTTTAACCATACTGAAACATAATACAAAACATATTTCTATTTATTCTAATATTTTTTTATAAGAAATGGTTACAATAAATAATTTTAAAGGTAATCATGGATTATATCATATCATTTCTATTAAAGTGTCTCTATAAATCATTACAATAACAACATCTTGTGTCCATTAGTAATGAAAATCCCCCTAGAATAGTTCAAAGGATAATCATTCATTGTACTAAGAGAAATGAATGAAGGGATAATCAACATGAAATATATCAACCCTAATATGTATATACATGGATACTATTGGAATGAGAAAAAAATATGTACATGTGGGTATCAAGAAAATATGGAAAAAAATATTCAATCATTTTAAATGTGTATTTGTTCAATCATATCCTCAATAAAATTTCCATTCATGTTCTTATTGGTTTACATGTCCCAACTATCTCATAAGAAATATTTATTGAAATTTATATCAGAGTGTAAGTATTGAATTATGTTGATAATTGGAGTATAAATTAACTAGAAATCACTCATGGAATAATATCCATGAATAATTCAATGAAAAAATTGCAATAAATTGTAATTATAATGGAATTAATAAACACTTTAATCCAAATATAAGATATTTTTGGAATAAAAATTAACATTAATAATATCTATACTTGAATTTTCTATAATTTAACTGGGTTTAATGAGATTTCAGTTTTAAATTATAGTTTAAAAGATAAATTTCTCTTAGATCATTAATGAAAATAAACAATCCAAGTCTATAAAAAAAATAAAAAAGACTTCCTATCACATAAAATGACATAGTATCCACAAAGTTATTGAAATCATTAATGGAGTGATATCGCATATCACAAAAGAAAAAAGGAAATGGATATTATGAATTTAAACAAGGGAATCAAATGATCCATGTATTATATTGTGATTCCACTGGGAAATATGTTTCATTTTATGTGTATTTTGCGTGACATTAAAAATTTATTGGGAATAAAACATTTTTATTAGATAAAAATTTAGTATAAAGGATTAAAACAATATATAAGAATAAAAATGTTATGTTCAAGAATTTTTAAGTTATAAAAAACTTCACAAATAAATGAATTAAAGGAGTAAAATAATGGTTTGGGAGACCTATGGAAATAAAAATATTGAAATCAAAATAAAAGGTCCTAATCACATGATTTAAAATAAACAAAACAAAATTATGGGTTTCATTCCAAACATAAAAATCAAAAACTTCATCGGTTGGCCTCATTTCTACTTAGATGAATTTTATAATGATGATGTACCCATATTCAGGTGACTTCAAGTACATTTTTAATCATTTACCATTATATATGAATTGTGGTTCTCCACTTTTCTAAATATCAATAGTTCTTTAAGATAGAAAATTAATAACATGGTAAGGACACACCCACAAAGATCTCATATTTCATGGGTATAAATTTAATCAAGAATTTATTTATAGAACATTATCCCCAAGATTGATGATTTTATGTAAACAATATTTAGTTATGAAATTTATTAATATTTCCATTAAAAATGAAATTTTTATTGGAATCCTTCTTAATTTATTATATCAAATACATTTAAAATAGTTTAATTTATCTATTTTTTGATTATCCATGTCTACTTTTATGCAAAACAAGATCGGTGCTCTAATTGCACTGGTTGATGGCACAAATTTCTATACACTTGTTAAAATCGATTAGTTTTAATGTGAATTTTGTAGGTTGTAAGTTATGACCATACTGTATCATCCAGTTCGAAACTCCAATCATGTATATAGGGGTTAAACATATTTTCATGGAGTTGTGTCATTTCACTGTTGGACACCTCAACTTCTCTGCTTGTTTATTGATGGAACTGAGAACCTTTGTTAAATATAAATCCATATTCTTTCATGAAATCCTTTCAAAACACTATTTTTTATGTGATTTCCCCTGAACAAAAATGTTTTATTTAAGAAATTAGAATATGGGAAAAATATTTTTCTTTAAAAAGTTCATTACATGTTTTTCTATTTCATGAGAAGGGGGTTCATCTTAATCACATTTTGAGACATAGTATATGTCAATTGGATGGGAAACCATATGATAAGAATTTAAAAATGGTCTATTATTCTCTATTAATATTGATATATGAATATTTTCATCAAAACTTTTTTTCATATTTTATGGTGAATCCGAACATCGATCCTTCAACACAATATATAAACTGTAGCGACTCATCCCAACGGTAGTGGGGGGCTTTGAATAAAAATCTATTCCAATGATGATAAGAATGGTCAGGGTAATATCTACTCCTTAGGAGATATTTTTCAAAATATGAGAACCATGGTCAGAATTTGGTAATTCTCAGCGAAAGTGTTTCATCGGGGAAAAATCCTTGATTTTAATATAATAATCATTCTTGATACTAGACTATGGAGGTTGAGATAAATGATCAGGATAATTTTAACTATTGATTTTTTATCCTTAATTAAGATGTCAAAATATATCAGCAGTATGATTAACTATATTAGTTGGGGTTTTACATCCTTTATTAATCAACAAATATTTATGATCTACACAATATGGGTAGATCAGAACTTTAGACAATATAATGTATGATAGAAACATTATGATTGTATATGCGATAACTAGAAGCTCATTTTCATTTGTCATATACAGTTTCTAATCACCATTTACTATGTCAGTTTTAATAGTAAATGGGAAAAATATATATTTATTACTCACTTTCTTAATATTTGACTATAAAATGTCATTTTCATATCACATTAATTTGAAATACTTATCCCAATCTAGTAAAATTATGATAGGAGCAGCCATACTACTATTCTCCAGGCTATGGAATTTCATTCGATGAACATTATTGACCTATAAAATAATGTCTATTTTTCAATAAGTTTGTCATGAGATGATGTAATTCTTATAAGTCTTTAATGATGTGGATGTAAAATTCCATGTTTCTTTAAAAGCTATGCAACCATTTCACTATAGTAGGATTGGGTAAGTCGTCAATAACATTGATTTCCTACGGATCCAAATCTACTCCTTATTACGAGGTTTTATATTTGAGGAAGCTTCATTCATTGACTAGGATATTTCATTTTTTAGTTTAATATAAGGAATTTTTATTCAAGATGTTACAAAAATAGATCCAAATTAGTCCAAATAACTCAAAGGATATTCCATATATAAGAAAATAATCTTTTATGATCTCAGGGAATTCCTTGTCCATATCATGAAATATATTTTACAGGAATCATTGAATTTTTTATAGTGCATTACACATACCAGATAAACGAAATTGATATGTGAAGGTTATGAAGGTAGAAGTAAACATATTTTTTGGGTTTTCACCTGGATTTAAAATAGTTTGATTTTATTTTGAATATCCATCCAAGAAACAATATAATTCATGAACTTCTAATCTTCCTAGAATTTGATTGAAAAATGATAGAGGAAATTAATCCTTTCAGTTATTTTTTTATGGTTACTATAATTGATGATTACTCTCGATCTAGTGATGGTTAGATTAGATACCATATCTTTTTTTTCACAATACTAAGGTTTCCCTTATTTTGAATAAATTTTGGTGGACTAACCCATTCACTATTAGATATTTAAAATATTAGGCCATCAATTTTGTTTATTCATCAATTATTTATTAACTTATTCTTTTTTGGTGGGGTGTGTTATATATATTGTGGGAATTTTGTTTTGACTCATTTTTGTAAATTTTTCTGTGTGGAGATTATGTGGCTGATCCACTTAAGGTCATTCACTCACCGAAGAAATATTATTTTGTATATTAAGGACATAATTCAACGAGTCCTTCTATTTTAGATCACTTATAATCTTATAAATATTTGAATTGTTTCTACCATCTGATTGAATGATTACATTATTGTTCTCAGTAGAGGTTTTTGTCCCAGTGTTGTTGTCTTGTTCACTAGGGGTTTGACTGGTGGGATAACTTCCATTTTCAAAGGATCAAATAATTTTTCATTATCATGAGAAATTCATTCATCTATATTATGGGAAAGGATCTATCTATCATCCTTGATGGTCATAAATTCATTTATCCCATAATTAATAAATATTTACTAATAGTAAAATGAATAATTCCTTTATTTGAATTGTTTGCTAATTCGGGCACAACTTGTCCAAATCTACCTAGAAATATTATTTGACCATTATTTTCATATACTAAATCATTCCCATTTTCAAAAATTATTCATCCTATATTAATTATAATATTTTAATATTATTCCTTGTCTATAATTAAGAAATATTTATGAAGTAAAAATATACAAACAACAACTATGATATTGTCAAATATTCGTTGAGGAAACTAGACTGATTGGTCACAAACATGATGTGTAACTATTATTAGATTTAACTATTTTATCCTTATCTTATATAATATATACATATTCATGAGGTTTATTCTAGTTCCTACAATAAATAATCCTTTTATGATGTTTTATGATCTGATAGTTCAGGGAATATGGAAACTTCCAGGTTCTATCTTTTTAATAGGATGCATATGCTAATAGAAGAAAAGGATTTCTTTTTTCAATTAAATGAATCTTGTGACTTATATATTTCATTTTTTGGAAAATAAATTCATCAAATAATTTGGCGTAGGATGGCATCTGAGTGATGGAATTAGTGAAGGGGATATTGATATGTAATTAATTAATCTTTTTTAGAAAATTATTATTTTTACCTTGGATAATTTTTTCTAGAATCATTATGAGAATGTTAGAGGTGTTTTTTATTCTGGTTTTCCTATAGAAACATCTTATTTTTCAGTAACATATTTTTTGGATAATATTTAGTAGTGTTTGATTTTAAATTTATTTCCTAGCCAGGTTCTGCAGTGTTTTTATCAACATCCCTACTATTTATTTTCACCATTTTATAGATTCGTCTAGCTAATTATCTACCTCTTTAAATAGATTCTTAATATAAAACACTTCCCCAATAATAATAACCCTTTACACCACCTTCCCATGGTTGTGTCTTAGTGTTACCACGCAACGTGCTATGTAGTTGGTGTTATAAGGTCTATGAAATTTTACCCAATTAGTTATTCAGATTTAGAAGGGAAGATATTTGGATTTTAATCTCGATCTCTGTGTTAGTCAAATATATATTCAATTTTTGAACAACATAGTGAGCATGTTTTCAAGATTAAACTACATTTTTGGGCCTTATATTGGTGGAAACTACGGTTCTATTTGAGACTACTATTGCCAAGCTGGTGTAAATTGGTAAGGTTAAGGGAATGCTTGTTTGAGTTATAGTTATGGTCAAGGGGTATTTTTTTAGGCACCTATGTGGTCCCTAATTCCATTTTTGTAACTATCTACTCCAATTCTGAAATTAAACTCAAGTTTGTTTCTGTACTTGTCAAGCCGATCTTTTCGTTTAATATTTATATTTTTTGAACTACTCTGATTGTTGTAATTGTTGTCCTTATTGATTGTAATTGATGTAATTAAAATATTGGGATTGGTGTTCATATATCCCTATCCTATTTTTTGGTATGAATGTGGACTTATATTTATCACATAGGATTTAATATACATTAAATTAGTAGTTGGTAGAAATGGTGCAGTAGGTAATTGAAAATAATCCATCCTCATTGTTAGGTGTTCTACATGTGATATAAAGAGGTTACTTTCTTCCCCATAATGGATTCTGTGCCAACATGGTCCTATCTCAATTTTACACGGACTGTAAATGTGGGAAATTCATCAATAATTGATGATCCAACATCAAAAAATGTAATATTCAGTCCATCATCATGATTGAAATCTACCATGGTTCATGCATCCATTTTAATTCACTAATACAACACTTTCCATTGTAGCCACGAATATTGTCTCTGATGTTGGAGTTTTTGGGTTAGCCTATTATTTCAATACCATAACTCCCATGCTAATTATCTATCTACCTGGAAAAAATTTCAAATGTCATTTTAGAGCTTCTTTGTCTTGCTAAAGGGATGAATTTTCCCAATAATTGTTTTGATAGTTCTTCCCATGTCTATATCATCATGGGTGTTTTAATTTTTTTCATATCATTGTCTAATTGTTTATGGATAATAGGAAGATAGAGAGAATAATTATGCTCAAACATAATCTTTGGGTGAGAAATATATTCCAAAACCCTATATAGTTTGATATATGTTCATTGGGTATTATTTTTTAATACCAATAAATTGAAACATATTCTAGATCACATGAATGGGTCCAAGATTAATCTCAATAGAGTGTGCCTGAATAGGTGGGAACAAAATTCTAGGTGTAACACCTCTAATGGATGGAAATCCATAGTTTATTATGGTGTGTACCTATAATAGTAGTTAGTCACCATGATCATTAGGTATAATGTATCTGGAAACTAGAATGTGTGGTGACTCATGATTATCCAGCTCAGACATTATGAAGCAGTATCAATTTGGGTATCGAAAAGGAATTTTAATTAAGCATATAGGGTTCTAATGTGAGTCAAGGGTCCCTATAGTATGAATTAGTCGGGAATAATATAGATAGTAAGAGAACCTACGTGTACCCAATGGAGTAAAATATAGAAGGAAAATGGGAATGAAATTGAAGAAAGGGTGGGGTGAGATAATAAAAGGTTTTTCTGAAAGAAAATTTTCCCTGTAAATATAAATCCATTGAATGATGCCAACATATGACTCTCCAAAATGTGTTACTGAATTTAAGTAGGAATGGATTAGATTAGTAATTTTTAATTCCAAACTTCACTTAATATTAGGGATTAGTAAATTGGTAGTGCAAGGTCAATCCCATAAAGATCACTAGAACAATGGAAAACATTAATAAAATTTTATTATAAAAATTCCACCCGTTAGATCTTCAGGTTTAGTTATTAACAAATTTTGGTAGTTTAGATTTATGATTAATAACTAATATTAGATTAAGGTCAATTTTGTGGCTCTTCTCATATGATAGATGAATATTTATCTTGGAATATTCTTATAGATAAGCTTGGGAATAATTCAATGGGTCACCAATTGGTTCTTTTCAAACCAATTAGATCTATCTATGAAACAACAATCCCATGGTTAGGGTAAACCATTCAAACTAGGTCCAATATTCTTAGCCTCTTTCTAGTAATAATCAATGTGTAGTGTTCGATGTTTTTCTCCCCTTAAATTTGGTTAGGTTTATTTAATTTTACTTCTTGTGGTCTTTTTTGTGTAAAAAATTATGATGAACAATTATTATATTCATTATTCCATGCCATAGGCTTACAAATTTTTAATCTATAGATTCAATAGACCCAAAACACCCATAATTCTTGACCCCTAACCCTAACTATATTAGCCACACATGTCATTCATGTTCAAAAGAAGATAAAAATTTCCCATTCTATGTATAAACATGACTCAATTGAGAAATAATAAATTTGGGATAAAAAATTTATGATATTAAAGATAAATTATTGGGATCAACGTAAATCCAAAAAGAACTCAGCACGATGGATGAAAAATTGAAGGAAAATGAAAGCGTCAATGATATACATTCATTGGTGTTGAAATAGAAATTGAAAACAAAAAAAGATGTTCAATGTATAGAAATAGATATATATTAACAAACAAATAAAAGAGATTTAATAAAATTGAAAATTTAATGAATTAAATCTACTATGGAATGAAAATAGATAAAGAATTATAGAAACTAGTTATTGGAAATGAATATCTATGGAGTTCTGTGTGTGTGGATGATGTAGAATTATTAATTTGTTTGATATGTACTTCATGTATAATGAATTTACATCATTTACTGGCTTAAGTGGCTTCTCTATTGACATATGCATATTAGGTAGTAGGTTTTAATGCCATGTGTTAGAGAACTAAATTTTTCTCCAGAACGTCAGATAATATATTTGATTGTGTGGAACATCAAACCATTCACATTGTATAACCATTGCATGTCATATACCTTTTTCACCTTTAGTGGGGTATTGAACATGAAATTATTGTGTTTTTTAATGTGTATACACTTTGTGTAAAAAAATCTCATCATGTATTGTGTTCATGGTTATGTTTTTAGACTAAATAAATGATATAAAAAGGACATCATACCATTTATGATGTACATGATGTGAAAAATAAATCATAGTTTAACCACATATTTAGTTTTCATCCTTTGAGTTAAAAATTCATTATTACAGTGAAAAAAACAATCCCATTGTATTATTGAAATAGAATAAATAATCCTAAATTAAATGTATACAATATTTACTGAAAAGGATAGATTATAATATTTGTTTATGATCGAGAAGCCTATGAATCTGGAATGATATATTCTAAGATGTATGATCTATATTTAGAATAAGTTAGTGAATTTTTATCTTTTTGGAAGAATTTTGTCTATAGATTTCCCCAATGTTAGTGTCTTCTTAGATGAGAATACTGCAACACAATATCATGGATTAAAAATGTTATATTAAATAATATTAATGAGATGTTTTTATTGGATTTTTTTTTTCTTTAAATAAATTACTTCCCATAATTTATAATGTTGAGATTTAGGTAGATCTTACTTCGTGTCCGGGGAGTCCTCCCGGATAGATATTTCCAAGGATGTAATTTATCAGGCTTTGGTTATTGCACATTTTTCCAAAAAAAAATACAAGTAAAATGTACGAATTCAAGGTATGTTCAAGACAAATAAACTCACTCTAAATGTAAATTTTTATTAAGGTTTTTTTAATTAAAGAGAAGTAACTACTCCACATGTTAGTTCATATTAATCTTATATAATGTTTCATATTAATTATATACCTACATATTTTGTTAGATCATAATTACCCTCATCCATTACTATATAGGTTAATAAGGGTCAATGAAGGACCATTTCAATAGTGTCAATTTCCATACAAATTTTTGAATTATCTCCCTCTTGGTAGAGGAGTCAAAGTGTTAGAAACTAATATTTTGTTTTAGAATTTCAAAATGAAATTGGTGGAGTAGAACATGGAAAACCATAATATTCTAATCGTATTATTGAAAATATAAGAGTTAAATCAATAATCTGTAGATCCTTCTTGTATAGTGGATATAAATAATGATTATGTAAATGAAAAATTTGGTAAAACTCAAAGTGTGGGTGTTTATCAAGATATGACTCTCCTATTTGTAGACAATATACAGGTTTTGAAATTCCCACAAAATAATGGGATACTACTGATGAGATAGCACATTAATTCTACTCTAATTTAATTTATAAAGTACAATAAGTGAATTTTCAGTCATTTAAGTACATATGTTAGATTATCAATCTTTTTGAGAATTAATTTTACAAATATGATGTATATGTTTTCAACATGATGGATAAAATTTTGATGGAAAAGATGCATTGAATCCTATTGGAGAAGATAGAAATATAGTGGATATATAGTCAAGATAGGAAAGATTATATTCGTTTATAATAATAATGAATTCTATCATTGATTCAAATAAATGTGAGCATCTATCCAAATAAATTGTTCATGATCATAAAAAAGATGTGATTTCAAATGTTACAAGTTTCCATTCATTTCGATAATTTTAAATCCATTATGTTGATAAATATTGAATGTAAATAAGGTCCTTAATAAAGAAAAGGTACATAAAATTATGTATCAATCGATACAAGTGAAAAAAGATATCAGTATCTTTATCACTAGACTATAAAGGATAATTGGATCCTTAGGAAATTATTTTTATGTTTTAAAAAAGAAGTTATAAAATTTATATCACTTAGTGGTAACAAATTTTATAACTAAATCCTATAAAGAATAAGTAGAAGATAAATATGTGCTTGATAAACTATAAAAGCAAAAAGCATGTTAAAATATAAAAGAAACAATTCATACAGATCATCAAAGTTGTTTTTTTTTCAATTTTTTATTCATTACAATAGATAGCTATTGGTTTTTATAGGAAAATAGATTTTAAAAATCCATTGGGAAAATTCTATCAATTGGTTTGGAATTGTTTCACAAACCACCTATATTACTTCATGAATTACTTCGTGAAGAGGATGGATTTATGTGTAGAAGATGTATTTTGAATTTGGGAGAGACATTTTCTAGAACCATATATCATCAAGCATCATGCCTTTAACTCTTATATACTCAAGGATATGTTTTACTGAACTAAAATTTACATATTTATTATTTATAGATTTTATGAATAAGTTTCAATACCCTTACCTAAACACAATTCTATGAAATCATTTAACATTATAGATAAATTGGATTAGGTGGTAGTTGAGTAAAATACCCCCACAAATCATTCCTTCTTGGTAAGAATCGCTCAAAGTGATCCCTTAAGTGTTGGAAAATAATTATTCATGTTGGATAATGTTTTTATAGATATTGTTGACGATCCATTTTCTTTCATCTTCATTACCTATTTTCCAAACTCTATCATTCAGAAGTACCCCTAAAAAATTGTTTAAAATCTCAGAACTAAAACACCTTCACAATTTTCATATTTATTTAAATGATATATCAAATATACCCCTTAATTATATTTATAAAATATTATATTTTTACATGATTATATTTCATTTTTGAATAATTTCATCATTTCATCAGTATTATTGTTTCAGTGAATGTTATTATCTGTATTTTCAATGTTCTTTTTCCATGTTTTTATATTTCAAATTTTTTAATTTTGTTAATTATATTTATTTTTGTACTAATAATAATTTTTAGTATAAATTAATGAAAAATTCACTTCATATTTAGAAGTATTAACTATATAAATTTCTTCATGTGAAAAAATTATTCTATTTTTTCGTTATTATAATCCTTTTAAATATCTCAAAAAAGAGGGGGGAAGAAAATGAGAATATGAAAATAAAAGGGGAGAAGAAAAAAGAGAACATAAAATTGAAATTTAGTGAAAAAAAAAAGAAAAAAATTATAAAAAATTTTATTTAGTGTTTCTATTATAAATTATCAATTCAATTGGTTTTGTTGGCATCAAATTGGTGGATATTTTTGGGCAAACTTATGTTTTCCATCATATCTTGGTTTTTATTAGTTATTATGAATCAATAAATCCTTTTTTATTATAATGAGTTTATCATATGTTTTTAGATTATATTTTATCAAAAGAATTTATTTTATTCATAATATTAGAGATTATAATATTTTGAGTAATGTTTTCAATATATAAAATTGTATTTGATTTTAAAATAATCAAAGTGTCTAAATATTATATGTATACAACATAGAATAAAAAAATTACATGTTTAGAGATTATCTTACTACGTATGATAATATCTTATGAACAGAATAAACAAGTTTTCACATGTTAAAAGTCATATAATTCAGTCTTAGTTTAGATTTGAAAATTCTGTTTCTATTTTTTACAAATTATTATCTTCTCATGACTAGATAAAGTTATAAAAGTTATGTATCACACTTCAAAATCATATTTATTATATAAAGAAATTTATTCTAAACAGGATAAATTCATCTTATCTTATGCTTCAAAGAATAAAAAGATATATTTTATCTTATGATTCTTTTGAAGAATTTATTTTATGAATAACTATATTATATATTGGATATCTTATGAAGAAAATGTAATTATATAGAATGTCATGATTTATTTCATAATCTCTTGATATGTCTCATCATTATTTAGATCATTTCATAAAATACATTATCAATTTATTGAATTATTCATATGTATAAGATTTCATTTTTTAATTAATGGAATTATCTAAAGAATAATAACTTCTCAAAAATTTACATTATAGAAAGGTATTACATATTTTGAAGGAGTGGACACATTCCATTAAGTGAATATTGTATCTTATTTTCAATGAATTACAAACTCAACCATTTTTATCATGAAATCACATTTGTTCTATGATTATATGAATCTTAGTTTCAATTGAATATCATCTACACATATTAATCGAATATCATCAACATTAGAAGATATAAATTTATCTATTTTCAATTTATAGTCACACCTATGTGGTACAAAATTTCTTTAATGTTTAATCATATCAATTTTGTACACTCATTCTATGTGATTGTGTTGTAATATTGAAAAGGGTCTTGTAAAGAGAGGGGTTTATTAAAATCCTTTGTACCATTATAATAGGTAAAATATTCTTCTACACAGTTGGGATCCCTCAAAAAAAGGGCCTTCAAAGTAAAAATCGGCAAACACATGGAGAAAAGTGTTAATGGATTGAACTATGGGATTTATATTCCAAAAAGAATTATAAATCTACTATATTAAATATTTTTCTAATATGATTTATATTTCATCTTTGTATTTCAGTAATGGAAATGATATGAATTCAGATACATTGAAGAGGGTGGTTTAAATTTAAATAATATTTTACTAAATCAATTCACCCCTCTTCTGTTTTTAATTATATACTCTTTTAAAAAAAGTACTCCATTGAAACTTTATTTGTAGAGGATGTAATTATATACAGATTCATGAAATAGAGGATTATATCAAATGATCAAGAAAATTACCAATTATTCTCTTTAACAAATGTTCTTTAGGTACACTGGAACATTTAATCCCTATGATTCTCCTAATTCTTGGGATTGATAATTGAATGGATAAAATGAACACTGGAAATAAACATACTTCCTTCCTTTAACCATGCTACCAAATGAATCTCGAAAAATAATCACCTCATGTTTCCTCCCACACTAGGTTTATTCAAGGAATATGAGGGAAATATTATGCTAAGGTAATCATCATTAGGTTCCCAATTTTAGGTGTGTAGGTGAGGATAAAAAAAATAATTGAATGAAATTCAACCCACCTCCTGTATATCATATTCCAATCCCTCTATTGTATAATATATATAATAATAATATTATCATAATAAACTATAAATTTCCACCCAAAGTTGAATGAATCAAAAAAAATGAAACACAAATGATATAAAAATGTTATCCACCTCTGGGTAAGATGAATTAAAAGTCCCCACAATGTCACTTCTATTAAAATGGGGTCCATTAGTAGGACGGTCCACCACCCCCATGAAAAACCATTCCTCTACACAAATCAATAAAAATAATTTGTATATACACATATTAGGTGTATTTAGGGTGTTCTAAACACATTCCTAAGAAACATCGTCAAATTACATCATGATAAAATTATTGTTAAACAATTATGAAATTGAAAATTTTAAATAAGGAATATAAAAATAAAAATTTATCTTTTTTGGAGTGAAATAATAAATAATTTTTAAATAATTTATTATAGGAAAATAATAATAGAAAATATACCATCTAATACTACACGAAATATAGGAAATTATCCACATTTTTTATGCATACGGGAACCCCTGGTACTGGCCTTAACTTATGAAGGAATTGTAAACGAAATTTTTAACACAAACCACTAAGTATACAAATCCTTATCATAGTGTTTTTTTATTCACCTACATAGAAAAAATCATCCATCTCACCATTGAGGAGTTAAATTGTGGTTTAGTTGTGTGGTTATTCCCATCCAAGACAAATGGTACATAATCCGAAACAAATATGTTTATTTAGTATGTGATTTTCCAAATGGTTGATTAACACTAGTCTTATTATTATAGATAAATGTGATTATATTTTCTTATTACATTTATGATATAATACATTTCTCTAAAAAATTGATATATATTAATTTTTAAAAAATATTCTCAAATTTCTAGGTATAAAAGAAGGCTTCCTAAATAACATTCAATCTAAAATCAATAAGGAACACTAAGAAAATCATTAAAAAATTATTTTATAATTAACAATACAAGAGTATAGATTTGATAATTTATGACATTGTTTATTGAATAAAGAAATAACATATTTGTTATAATGAATGACTTTTACTTGAAGTTACATGCCTTGAACTAGGATAAACCAAACAACTATGTAGTGAACACACATAAAACGACAGGAGGGGGTGGAGAGAAGAATTTATATATCAAAAACATAAAAACATAATCCATTAAAATTAACAAACCAAAGAAAAATTTTCACCTTAATTTTGGGAAGATGAAACATAAAAGAAAAGGATAATAAATACCAAAGGGAATGGAATATAAAGATTTAAATAATGGATTTTTTATGAACCAATCAAAAATCCATCCCAAAATTAATGAATGTGATAGTGGGGATGGAACCCCAAGAATATGTGACAACTAAGAATTTAATGGAAAAAAATATAGAGGCTGTAACTTTTTATTTTAAGAGGAACTGTTTTTAATTTTTTACTTTATTACATTCCAAGGATAATATAATGGTTTGAACCCAATATTTTTCACCCCATGAACCAAATGTAAATGTAACACCGCAAGATTTTTTGAAAAATATTATTTTTAATTAAATTAATGTCTTCTGTTGTATGCTACGCCAAAAGGAACTTGCACAACACGCATCCTTGACTTTCCTTACATTACACGCAATCACGACATTCCTCGATAGCGTGTGTAGTACGCAATACCGAGTTTCACTAAAAAACGATATGCTATTAAAATATTATTAAAACTAGCCGTTATGAATAGTAATAACCACATTTTGAAATTTTGTAAATTTTATTTTTCAAAATTGACTTTATTTTTTGATTCGGAATATCGAAATTAGCTTAGGGTGAAATTTTGGTACTTTTCAGAAAACTTTCATTTTCTGATGAATAGTGAAAATTTCTAAATTTTAATTAAAAACAACCTTTTTAATCGAAATAATTAATAGTGATAAATTATTAATTTGAGTGGTTTTAAATTATATTTAGAATATATTTTTACAATTTAATACAATGTTGTTCATTGGATGTAATTTCACATTTAAACCAGACATAAACAAGTGTCAATCTTTTGATAGTTATTATCTCTTAAGAACACGCTATATGTTTTGATGACATGAATTAATTTTTGAATTAATTAATGCAACTGATATGTTTTGAATTTGGTAAAATAGACATCATTTTTTAGTTCATAATATCAAATATAACTTAGGCCTAATTTTTGGAATTTTTCTGGAAACTTTCATTTTTTGATGAATAATGAAACCACTAAGTGGTAGTTAAGAAAAATGAATTTTTCATAAAACTTAATTTTACCTCTTCTGTGAGTGGAATTTCAAAAATACTAGAGACACGTTTGAAGTCAGTAAGTAAAAAGTGGTTCAATGAGACCAAAATAATTTTTGGTGAATAGTAACTTTTTACTTTCTTTACCACGGTTAAAAGTAAATATGGTAATTAAGGGTAAAAATGATATTATTATTACCCTAAAAAATGTCATAATTCTATTGGAGAAGTGAAATTCGACCCAAAACAACCTTAGGAATAAAATATAACCATTTACACCCACTTGTATTAGATTAGTACATTTATTATTAATTTATTTAAAGAAGGGTCAAAATAGTTAAAATCAATGTTTAATAACTAAATTATTTTTAATATAGGGTTATACATAAGATAAATTCGAATATAAATATTTATTAGAAATCTAAAACTATTTCCTACATAATTATATTTTATTTTTAATTTTTAGACATTAAAAAAGTTAATTTATTTATGACACAAAGATGATGGAGTAATTATCTTATTAATGAAATATTGAGATAATTGATTTTATAAATACCCAAATAAATGTAATTTAAGACTTTTTATGAATTTAAATAATTTTCTAGGTAAATATGACATGTTATAATTTATTTAATTAACATTTTTCGAACTAATCATTCTGTTATGAGTTTCACAAAAATCAATTACAAAATAGTGTCAACATTGACATAAAATAGTTTTTTAAAACAAATATTATATTATTAATTGTTATTTTATTCTTAAAAATCTACGGTTCGGCCAAATGACTTAGATAAGGCTATATATATTAATAATAAAAAACTTGGGGTTCGTTTGGCTTGTTATAGTAAGTTTATTAACCTTATAGTGTAAGAACACAAAAAGACACAATATGAGTAAAATTATCTAACTTAAAGTTAAATTTAAATTATAAGGTACAAATAGGAACTTAAACTTGTTTAAATTCTATTGTATGAGAGGATTTCGACCCATACCATCCTTAGCTTCTAAATAACTCAATTTTGAGCTATTTAAAACCGAATTTGGCTTTATAATAAAATAATAATTTTAGTTTTTCAAAAGGAGCCCCTCTCCTCCCTTATAAAGGTGCACCTCCTCCCTCTCTTCCTCACACCACTTTGAGCCTTCAATCTTCGCCAACCCCTTCCAAATTCTATTCTACACTTCCTTAAAAACATCCTAGAGGTTCTGGTCTTCTTCAAAGACCAATTTTAGTGCCCTAAAAGGAGATCTCAAAGAGGTGCTTCAAAAAAGAGGTAATGTCCGTTACCGATTCTTTCATCTTTATTTCTTCTTCCAATTATTATTATTAGGCTGTTTCATTATGAAGTAATAAAATCAGTATCACTCATATACTGATATGTTATTATAAGTATTAAATAACTGTATTTCACCATCTATCCATCCTACGGAAAACGAAATCACCGCGCATGCGTATGTATGAAATACCGTCTCCACGCCGTGGTGAAATCTATTTTCCACCACCACCTTACTTGGATGGGTATAATGGCGTAAATAATAACTATATATGATTATTTTAAAGTGATATTGATTCTGAAATAGTATACATACAATCCAATACAATTCCACGATCATGAGAACGATATCATCGCTCGTGCGTACGTACGGACTACCGTCTCCACGACGCGATGAGATTCATTCTCCACCTTAACCATTCATGAATGATTATAAAGTATATATAATAAGTAATCATGAAATATATGACATTATAATTATATTGGATTTATGTTTATATATATTAACATCATTTACTTAATTCCATTCAACTCAATAAGGAAACGAAAACAATGTTCATGTGTACGTACGGTCTACCGTCTCCATGAACGGTGTATTTCTTTCCATTTACTGATCTATTATATATATGTATATTATGAATATATATTATATATAAATCATGTTTTATATTCTGGAATTAAGTAATTATGATCTAAGTAATAATATGAATAATTACAAGTCAAAACACGGACGGCAAATAAAACGATTTTACCCAAAATGCTCTTTAACATGGAATTTACAAAAAAACGGGTAAAATAGAGTCATAAGTGAACCATATATGATATAATAACTATATGTATAATTCTGGAATAAGTCAATAAAATTATTTAAATCATTATACAGGACGTTCGGACACTTACGAAGCAAATCGGACCAAAGGTAAAGGAAAATATCACAATCTCATTTTTATCCGATATTGTTTATACATTGGTATTTACTAGGGTGTATTTTATCATCCACATACATGTTTCCTCAATATGTAATATTATTTCCATTCACCTACAATTTTTTAAACCCTATTTTACCCTTTGGTGAGTTTTTAGTAAATGATACGAAAGGAATCTTTTGTCGTTTTTCGTAGGAGGTACTTTTTTGACTTTTCCGAAAAAAGTACGAGAACAATGTTTTTTTAACTTATACGGCATGAATGGATTTTTAAAACATTATTTCAAGATGATTCCATTACAAGATTTTAATTTTATTTTTAATCAACTTCTTTTAGTTTAGAATGGTATGACATGTTACGAAAGGAAAAGTGTTTTTGAAGTGGAAAGGATATTTTCCTCAAGAATGGAGTTCAAGTGTTTTATCAAAATTATTTTCCATCTATGATAATAAAGGGTTCTGTTTCTATCCCTATTATTAAATTGATTTTATTATGTTGTGATGGAATTATATTTATGAATTCCATTATCTTATATGAATTATTTTATTTTGTTACAATGTTTAAGATTCCCATTTTTATTACATGGGTTATGCAATGATGTATGGTTTATTTTTTTTGTGGCACACATAATAATGGTATCATTATGAGATGGGTGGGACCTATATCTTCCTCCAATTCATTGGGTAAAGATTTTATATCTCATGAGATAGACATGGCTGGAACGACAGGTTAAACCGGTTCAGTGAAACAGGACTGAAAGAAGGAGTAAACTCGGTTCAGAAAATGACTTTGTCCACTAAGATAGTCTTGGAAATGAGTCTTGACTAATAAGAAATGATTATCTATGATTATGTGTGTATTTCACAGAGTTTCATGTTTTAAGTTATGATTATTGGGATTACATTTCACTACTAAGATTTATCCCATGTTATGATATTATGATCTCTTTTGCACGTTATGATTTCCAAAAAGTTATGTTCTTATGAATATGATGTGATTGATATTTCTTTTGTTTACCCTTACTGAGCATTTGAGCTCACCCTTTTTTGTTTTCATTTCCCCAGGATATAAAGAATTTTTCTAGGTAAAAAAGGAGATCTTTATGGGAGATGTTGAAGATCTTTCACCACGATTAGAAGATTATATTCCGAGTTTTCAAAGACACTATACAATTACGGTCCATGAGTGTGTGTTTCTGTTATGTACTAAGTATTCCACAAAAGTAATGTAATGTCCATGTACGTTAAGCTTCGGGTCTCTACAGTTGGTATTAGAGGAAAGGTTTAGTCAACCTTTAGAAACTAGGATGCGAGAACTTTAGTGACATCCCTAGAGATATTTCTAAGGTGTGTCTAGGGATATCACTAAGGTTAAGTATAAGTATAGGTTATAGTACTAGAATTACGGTAACCCATGATGTTAGATATTGATGTTACTCCCCCTTTATTATATTGTTTTCCCTAGCGTGATTTTGCCTCTCACACTATTCTTTTTGGGTTTTAGACGATGGCTGGAACCCGAAGGAACCGTGTTGATCAATGTAATGGACAATGAAATGATTTTCCTCCTGAACAAACAAATGTTATGGGAGATGGAGTGAAAAATCTTATTGCTATACTTACACAAGCTATGAATCATTCTGGACATCCAAATGAGCAGAGAAGGGAACAATATTCTATTGAGTCCTTCATGAGGCAACACCCACCTTCTTTTAGTGGGTCTTCCGATCCACTTGTTGTTGAACAATGGATCAGTACCACTGAAAAGATATTTTCAGTTTTTCAATGTTCGGAACATGATAAAGTCATCTTAGCAGTATATCGTTTGGAAGGTGCAGTTGATCAATGGTGGAATATTATCAAGAATATGAGTCCAAGAGATGAAATTGAGTCCATGGAATGGGATGAGTTCGAGAACTTATTTTTTAATAAGTACTTCCCTCGTATTCTTCGAACAAAGATGGATAAGTAGTTTCTTGAACTAAAGAAAAAGGATGATGAATCTGTTGGTATATACGAAACAAATTTTACAAGGCTTGCAAGGTATGCATCTGGATTTATCATCCAACCTGAAAGTAAAGTTGATCAATTATTCAGTGGCTTAAAAACAAATCTTCGAAGGGAACTAGCTATAAGAGACTTCAGTAGCTATGAAAAAAATGTGCGTTGTGCTATCAAGGTGGAAATGGAAGTTGGTGTTACTTATCCATCTCATAGTTTTGACAAGAAACGAATGATGGATTTCAAGGAGAAATATCAAAATAATGGTGAAAAAAAAGAAAGATTCCTTATGCTCAAAGTGTGGAAAGAAGCATGGTGGAGATTGTCTTAAAGGGACTAGAAAATGTTTTAAGTGTGGAAAAGAAGGTCATCGAGTAGCTAAGTGTCGAAGTAATGGAAAAAGGGTTTCTAATGATGTGAATAATGAAAAGACTGCAGAGAACGCACCACCAAAACTTCAATGCTTCAAGTGCAAGGAAATGGGGAATTTTGCTAATAAATGCCCTAATCCATGGGTTAGTGATGATTGACATGAGCAACCACTTAAGGCAAAGGACAAAGGGAAGTCACATGTGATCACTATTGGCGATGTTGAATATGACAATGATGTGGTGGAATGATTTAAGTGTTTATGTAATGGGATTCCAAAATAATGTTGTATATAGTATCGTGGAATATTGGAATATTTATGTATTGGTCTATTGTGGTTTTCAATAATTTTATGGTACCGGTAACCATAGAAAGTGATTGATATATTTTTGGTAAGAATATGATATGTGCATAATGAAGGGATAAGATGATAATGAGATGTTTTATTGTATTCATGAGCTCATTATTGATATAAGGACTAAGTGATATCATGGTTTGAGTATAAATAATTTTGAGGATTTTGGTTTGTGGAAAGAGTTAACTTTTAACAGCATTCATGTTTTCAATAAGGTTCAATGGGTATTCAGTCTTCAAGAGAATACATGATTAAGGTATTCACATGTTTATGGGGGATAAATGATGGCATTCACGTGATCATTTTCTTTATACTATGATCTTGGACCAAAGTATTTTAGATAAGCTTAAAAATTGGAATGGATTATGTTGGAGATAAGTTAGTATTTTTTAAGGATAGAACTTTTTTATGGGATGTTATAGTAATATAGCTTTAGAAAAAGGACATCCTGCAGGACGGGCGACAGCCCATCGCGTCGGACAAGGCTGTGGGAATCGAACCCACAACCGAAGTGCAACTGGCCTTTATCGCCTACCACTAGCCTACAGGAAGCCCATGTTTAGTAGAAACTAGTTTTATTATGATATAATAAGTATAAGTCCATTTTAGGAACCATATATGAGTAATCTCACTATTGACCGACTTATGTATATTTAATAACTTTTTCTAACCTCTTGTTTGAGATAGATGGAATGACCCGTCATTCTATCTCATGATTTGCTAAAACTTCACGAATAACAAATTCAACTTCACTTCATTAAGAGATGATGTGGAAATTGTTCAAGGCACAAACAACAGTGAGATTGTACCAAAATAAAGTAAGTATTTATTCTAATTCAAATTCTTTGACTTTTGGGAAATGATCTTGAAAACCAAAAAATGTTGTCCTAGTGCTCTTATATCTGATGAATCAGATGGTACCTTAGATTGTCACAAATTTATGGCTTTGTGATTGCTGGATTTTCCATATCCATGTTCTCTACCACTCTCCATCAGTACTTGATGGTTAGATTTCTCTTCCATATCCATATTTTCACCTATGTGGAAACCCAGTGATTAGTTTATTCGGGTAACTGTTACGTTTCATACTTTTTTTTAAATATTGGTTTTGGTATTCATTTTTACGATGTGAGTTTTTATTAAAGAAACATTCAAGTAGTAAACCATTTATAACCCCGACGAATTTCGAGGGCGAAATTCATTTTAAGGGGGGTAGAATGTAACACCCCGATATTTTTTGAAAAATATTCTTTATAATTTCATTAATGTTTTTTTGTACGCTACACCAAAAGGAGCTTGCACAACACACATCCTTGACTTTCCTTGCATTACACGCAATCACGACCTTCCTCGATAGTGTGTGTAGTACGCAATACCGAGTTTCACTAAATAACGATATGCTATTAAATTATTATTAAAACCTGCCGTTATGAATAGTAATAACCACTTTTTGAAATTTTTTAAATTTTATTTCTTAAAATGGACTCTATTTTTGGATTCGGAATATCGAAATTATCTTAGGGTGAAATTTTGGTACTTTTCGGATAACTTTCATTTTCTGATGAATAGTGAAAATTACTAAATTTTAATTAAAAACAACCTTTTTAATAAAAAATAATTAATAGTGATAAATAATTAATTTGAGTGGTTTTAAAGTATATTTAGAATATATTTTTACAATTTAATACAATTTTGGTCATTGGATGTCATTTCACATTTAAACCAAACATAAACAAGTGTCAATCTTTTGATAGTTATTATCTCTTAAAAACACGCTATATGTTTTGACGACGGGAATTAATTTTTAAATTAATTATTGCAACTGATGTGTTTTGAATTTGGTAAAATAGACATAATTTTTGAGTTCATAATATCAAATATAGCTTAAGCATAATTTTTGGTATTTTTCTGGAAACTTTCATTTTTTGATGAATAATGAAACCACTAAGTGGTAGTTATGAAAAATGAATTTTTCATAAAACTTAATTTTACCTCCTCTGTGAGTGGAATTTCAAAAATCCGAGAGACACGGTTGATGTCAGTAAGTTAAATGTGGTTCAATGAGACCAAAATAATTTTTGGCGAATAGTAACTTTTTACTTTTTTTTTACCACGGTTAAAAGTTAATAGGGTAATTATGGGTAAAAATGATATTATTATTACACTAACACATGTCCTAATTCTATTGGATAAGTGTAATTCGACCAAAAACAAACTTAGGAATAAAATATAACCATTTATTCCCACATGTATTAGATTATGACATTTATTATTATTTTATTTAAAGAAGGGTTAAAATAGTTAAAATCAATGTTTAATAACTAAATCATTTTTAATATAGGGATATACATAAGATAAATTCTAATATAAATATTCATTAGAAATATAAAAATATTTCCTACACAATGATATTTTATTTTTAATTTTTAGACATTAAAAAATTTAATTTATTTATGACACAATGATGGTGTAGTAATTATCTTATTAATGAAATATTGACATAATTGATGTTATAAATACCAAAATAAATGTAATTTAAGACTTTCTATGAATTCAACTAATTTATAGGTTAATATGACATGTTATTATTGATTTAATTAACTTTTTCCGAACTAATCATTCTGTTATAATTTTCACAAAAATCATTTACAATGTAGTGTCAAAATTGACATAAAATAGTTTTTTAAAACAAATATTATATTATTAATTGATATTTTATTCCTAAAAATATAAGGTTCGGCCGAATGACTTAGATAAGGCTATATATATTAATAATAAACAACTTGGGGTTCGTTTCTCTTGTTATAGTATGTTTATTAACCTTATAGTGTAAGAACACAAAAAGACACGGTAAGAGTACAATTATCTAACATAATGTTAAATTTAAATGATAATGTCAAAATAGGAACCTAAACTTGTCTAAATTCTATTGGATGAGAGGTTTTCGACCCCTCCCCACCTTAGCTTAAAAATAACTCAATTTGGAGTTATTTATAACCGAATTTTGCTTTATAATAAAATAATAGTTTTAGTTTTTCCAAAGGAGCCCCTCTCCTCCCTTATAAAAGGGCACCTCCTACCTCTCTTCTTCACACCACATTGAGCCTTCAAGCTCGTCCAAACCCTGCCAATTTCTCTTCTCCACATCCCTATCAACATCCTAGAGGTTCTGTTCTTCTTCAAAGACCAATTTTAGTCCCCTAAAAGGAGATCTCAAAGAGGCGCTAAAAGAAGAGGTAATGTCCGTCACCGATTCTTTCAACTTTATTTCTTCTTACACTTCTTCTTCTTAGGTTGTTTCATTATGAATTAATAACATCAGTATAACTAATATACTGATATGTTATTATAAGTATGAAATAACCCTATTTCACCATCTATCCATCCTACGGAAAACAAAATCACCGCGCGTGCGTACGTACGCAATACCGTCTCCACGCCGTGGTGTAATCTATTTTCCACCACCACCTTATTTGGATGGGTATAATGGTATAAATAAAAACTATATATGATTATTGTAAATTTATATTGATTCTGAAATAGTATACATACACTCCAATACAATTCCACAATCATGAGAATGATATCATCGCTCGTGCGTAAGTACGGACTACCGTCTCCACGACACGATGAGATTCATTCTCCACGTTAGCCATTCATGAATGATTATAAAGTATATATAATAAGTAATCATGAAATATATGACATAATAATGATACTTTATTTATGTGTATATATATTTATGTCATCTACTTAATTCCATTCAACTCCATAGGGAAACGAAAACAGCATTCATGCATACGTACGACCTACCGTCTCCATGAACGGTGTATTTCTTTTCATTTACTGATCTATTATATATATGTATATTCTAAATATATATTATATATAAATCATGTTTTATATTCTAGAATTAATTAATCATGATCTAAGTAATCATATGAATAATTACAAGTCAAAACACGGATGACAAATGAAACGATTTTACCCAAAACGCACTTTAACATGGAATTTACCAAAAAACGGGTAAAATAAAGTCATAAGTGAACCATATATAATATCATAACAATAAGTATGATTCTGTAATAAGTCAATAACATTATTTAAATAATTATACAGGACGTTCGGACACTTACGAAGCAAATCAGACCTAAGGTAAGAGAAAATATCACAATCTCATTTTTATCCGAGATTGTTTATACTTTGGTATTTACTAGGGTGTATTTTATCATCCAAATCCATGTTTCCTCAATATGTAATATTATTTCCATCCACCTAAAATTTTTTAAATCCTATTTTACCCTTCGGTGTGTTTTTAGTAAAAGATATGAAAGGAATATTTTGTCGTTTTTCGTACGAGGTACTTTTTTGACTTTTCTGACAAAAGTAGGAGAAGAATGCTTTTTTAACTTATACGGCATGAATGGATTTTTAAAAAATTATTTCCAAGAATCTTAATTTACAAGTTTTCAGGTTTATTTTTAATCAACTTCTTTTAGTTTAGAATGGTATGACATGTTAAGAAAAGAAAAGTGTTTTTGAAGTAGAAAGGATATTTTCCTCAAGAATGGAGTTCAAGTGTTTTATCAAAATTATTTTCCATCTAAGATAATTAAGGGTCCTGTTTCTATCCCTATTATTACATTTATTTGATTATGTTATGATGGAATTATATTTATGAATTCCTTTATCTTTTATAAATTATTTTATGATGTCACGATGTTTAAGATTCCCATTTTTATTATACGGGTTATGCAATGATGTATGGTTTATTATTTTTATGGAACACATAAGAATGGTATCATTATGAGATGGGTGGGACCTATATCTCCCTCCAATGCATTGGGTAAAGATTTTATATCTCATGAGATAGACATGGTTGGAACGGCAGGTTAAACCGGATCAGTGAAACAGGACTGAAATAAGGAGTGAACTCGGTTCAGAAAAGGACTTTGTCCACTAAGATAGTCTTGGCAATGAGTCTTGACTAATAAGAAATGATTATCTATGATTATGTGTGTATGCGACAAAGTTTCATGTTTTAAGTTATGATTATTGGGATTACATTTCACTACTATGATTTTCCCATGTTATGATATTATGATCTCTTTTGAAGGTATGATTTCCAAAATGTTATGTTCTTATGAATATGATGTGATTGATATTTCTTTTGTTTACCCTTACTGAGAATTTGAGATCACCTTTTTTTTCTTTTCCCCAGGATATAAAAAAAGGTTTTAGGTAAAAAAAGGAGATCTTTATGGGAGATGTTGACGATCTTTCACCACGTTTAGAAGATTATATTCCGAGTTTCCAAAGACACTAAACTATTACGGTCCTTGAGTGTGTGTTTCTGTTATGTACTAAGTATTCCACAAATGTAATGTAATGTCCATGTTCGTTATGCTTCGGCTCTCTACACTAAAAGTCACCCACAAGGAAAATAAATTTTTTAACATTTCTTTAGATAGTCTGAATATTTTGAGTAACTATTCTGAAACCCTGAAAAGCCATATGTTTTGATTATAGATGATCCTACATGGCTGATGTATGTTTATTTCTAGACATGAACAACATGTTCCCCAATTAATATTTAAAAAAATGAATTTTTTTTTAAAGTTATAAAAAAGGAGAATGAATATATATAATAGAAATATAGAAATTCACTATATAGAAATTGAATCATGAATGTTAAAGGATTCGTGATTTATTAACATTATGGAAAAGAACTGACACAATCTCTATTATGATGGATTGTGGTCGGACCCACCAACGTCATTAACTCTTATAGAAGTCCATTGTTTTGAAATTTTATCAATCCATTAATAAATATGAATATATAGAATATTTGGGTCTATGTTCAATTACATGAGGAAGCATCCCTAAAAAGTTATAAAAATAAAAAGCTAACATAACTATTAAACCACATTTAGATAAAATGAAATTAAAAATTATGTTTATAATATGAACGAAGATATTTTGAAATACAGGATTGATATAAATTTTAAAATATGATATCAAATAATGATAACTCATAGGTACTTGAATTAGTTATTAATGTGGTATGAAATTCATTATGTCATCAATTTGTTATGGTCAAGATAATTAATAATACATCATCCAATTCAAATGAATGTATCAATGAAATCCAATACCCCATATGCATCATGTCTGATCACTAAATAATGAGATAAATATTAAATACTTGTAATATATCAAATCAAAAAACTGTATTGGTGTTCCATCTTATACACAAACCATTTTCAAAAACCTATGAATATATATAATAATGTTAAATTCCAATTAAAAACATTTTTAAAAATGAATTACTAGGATTTATATTAACAATTAATTTATTCACACATACTTTTACACTTGATCCCTTACCCATTAAGTGAATATTCTAGAAATGTTGAAGGAAAATCCCATATTACTTGATTAATTCAGCCTAATAAGTGTGTTGAAGAATGAACTAAATAAAAAAATTAATGAATTAATAAATTACTATAATTAATAGTTGTAATTTCTAATATAAAACTCCAAAATAAAAAACATGAAAATAATAGAAATGGATTCATGAAATTTAGATGTAAAATACCGTAAAAATTATATATAATATGAATACCCTAAATGAGTCTGTAGTGTTTATTATTTATAGGAAGCCCCTTTCCATAGGGTGGTTGGAGGAAGCATGACATTATAGGAACATTGCATGGAAAAGGCTCCCAATTTTATATTTTTGATAGAATTCATCATGATGTTCTAGAAACTAACTTCTTTATCTACTCATTTCATATTTTAAAATCCTTGAATATCAGAACACATTATTTTTATAGATCAACTAGATCTCTATTATATTCCTTGACTTTAGTTTGATTGTGAAGGTAATAGAATATGGAAAAAATATCATCATAATGAATTTCATTTCACATTTTACTTCATTATATAATAAAATGATGATAAAGGAGCCAATGTGGCCTCTTAAGAGCCATTCCCATGTGTATTCATCCTGAACTCCAATCATATTGTGAATTTCTACTTCATGATGAAAGATAATGCTATGAATACATCTACATAGGGTTTTAGAATAACCATTACATATGATATCTTCCAAACACATAACATAATGAATCCATTGGCTCTGGTGTGATGGATTATTATTTATACTCTAAGATTTTAAATAAATTTTACACTTATTTTTTATGGTCTATATGTTGTGCAAACCATCAATGAAACATGAATAAGTAAATATCAACCATTTACAGCCATGTATTTTATAATTTTGGGATTCCTCAATCATTAAATGTAATAAGATTTCTGTCCTCAACTCTTTATCAGTCATAATATTTTTCTCACATTAAACTCCATAACACTATGAATACAACATTTCATGGCGTGAAAGGTATGTAATTATCTAAAAATTATTCAAAAAATACAAATTTTATTCTATTATTAAATACTTTTAAAAGTATTAATATTATAAAATATTAAGTTGTGTTATCTATAAAAATATTATAGAATTATGATTAAAACCTTTCCATGTTAATAATGAATAAAATTCTCGTACACATGATGTCTTGATATCCTTGAAGAAAAAATAATCAAATAAATATTCCAAATGATAAATGACCATAAAGTAGAGAAAAACATACCAATAATTTAAATACAACATTATGTTAACTAAAATTTATTTATATTCAATTTTTTGTTCCTCTAATGTATCTAATTATATTTTTTTATTAAATAAAAAACCTAGTTCATGTTGTATTTCAAAATTATTTCTTATATTTTATATATTCATCAATTTTAGTGACCTGAGATTTCAACATATCATTTCCCATATTTCAATCAAATATGTTTTATACCATCCACCAAATTAAACAACTAACTAAAATGAAATTTTTGTACATACATATATACATATTTATTATACATATAAAACATTTCTCCTAAAACTAGCCATTTAATTATTTATTATGAATATGTGTAACCCAAATGAAAAATATAATATAATATATATATGTGTGTGTTTTAATGTAAAGAGTTACATAATACATTATTGTGTTTAATAATATTCCTTTTTTGCAATATATTATTTATCAAAAAATATGTTTAATATTATTAAATAAACATATTAATAAAATATAATATTTACCAGTCATTTCTAGCATTTGTTTTATCAAATTTAAGAATAACATTGACATGTATTTTAAAAATTATATCGTCTATTGGAATTGTTTCTCATAATCCATTATTATTTGATTTTAAATTTAAATTTATATATTTTATAATTTTTACAATAAAAATAAAAATAAATTATTCATCACCATAGTATTATAATATGATATATTTATTTGATTCTTTTTAAATGATTTATATTTATATGAATAGTTTAAAATACCATTTAAGCAATAACCTTTCCTTTTAGAACCTTATTAATATATAAGTATGAATTATAAATTTTTACCACTTATTATTATCAATATAATTATTTTATTAGTGGAATTTTGAATTAAAAAAATTCTATTTTAATTTAAAAAATTTGTTCTTCATTTTAAAACATAGGTAATATATTATCTCAAATTCATTTTAAAACATTATAATTTTCTTATATAAAAATTTACATTCAATAATTTTATAAATTTATATTTTAAAATGGAGTTAAAACTACGAATAATTATGTCTAAATTTTGTAATAAGAGCATGTTATTTTTAGGATAAAAAGGATAAGCTTCATTTGGTAAAAACTATTATCCTTGGTAATCTCTAATTTGGTAAAAGTGAAAAACCTAGTGGTGATGTGTTGTAAACAAGTTTAAGGCATGTGCGGTAATGGGTGGTTCAAGTCGTTCATGACCATTTCCCTTCCACAATTAGATTTTTCTCTATTTTATATCTAATTTCCTTGAGAGTGGCCTCCCATTATTAAATTTATTGGGTATTTACAAAATTACTAAGCCTTCAAATATATAAAAGGGTTACTCCACAACCCATATCCTCTAAAAAAAAATTATTGATTCCCAAAATATACCCAACACTCTCCAAAACATTGTAATCTACCATTATGTTGTTTTTTAGTCACATAATACTATACCTAAAATTGTTAAATGCTTTTTGGAGAATATAATCCATGAAAAAATGTATAAATTTTTAGCTTCTCCATTCTACTTTCCACTACTTTATTTTCACTTATTATTACTAAATTTACACTCAACATCATAAAATTGTAAAATAAGTGTCTTTGTTTAATATTTTGATAATTATTTTATTATAGTTAATTACCATCCCATTTTTAGTTAGAATAAAATTGGCATTTGTAAATTTTGCGAGCAACCTCCTCGATGATGGAACTTATTTAGTTTTACTTTTACTCATTGAAATTATTTTCTTAACTGGGAACTCAATTTATATGTGTATATGTATAATATGTTTCAAATATTTTATATTTATAAATGATTTTCCATGTTAATCATTTAACCCATTATATGCAACTTGAAATCAATATCCAAATTACTTGTAAACCACCACCTCTATGGAATAATTTATTATCGTTTTTATTTTCATTACAGACCAACCAAGATGTTAATGTGAATAAGATTAATAGAGAAATAATATTATAATAAAATTAATACGGCTCTTTGAATTCAGTATGTAATACCTTTTAAAAGTAACTTAAATAAACAACCATATAAATTTAATTGTCCAGGATAGTGTAATATAAGGGAAAATTCATTTATTTATACTATTAAATAGATTCATAAATGTTTAATTATTTTGATAATTATTTATAATTTGGATATATAACACAAATGAAGACTAAATATGATATTTATACATTATTTAAAGTTATATTACATCTAAATTAGTAAATAACAATCCCTTAATTATAGTATGTTCTAGTTTGGGTTATCCAAACAACCTAATTCAACAATGCTCTAAATGTATTATCATGGATTCCATGAACAAACCCAAAACGGGTTACGCATGTCTGCCATCCAGAAGGCTCGAGAGGCCTTCTTGATACCACCAGGCTGGTGATAATTGCCAATAAAATCAATAGAGTGACGATGGGAATGATTTCACAAAATAAAAATTAAAAAAAGAAACTGAATATTAATAGAGAATCCCAAAACAAATATAATAACCAAATTGGACACCATTTTCACTTAAAATGAAAATAAAACAAACTAGACAACAATTTACCATAGAAATAACCCAAAACAGAACATAAAACCAATAAAATATCAATGTGTCCCAAGGGTTACTATCCAAACCATAACCTGTAGGATCGAAATAGTAGATGTAGATTCTAAATTACAAGAGGGGGTTAATTGTAATTTTAAAAACTTTCATTTTAAACCCTAAAAAAATAATCTTTAACAAAGAGAAACTATGTTAATTCACAATCTCAAAAATATTTCTATGAGAAAACATTCTTAGGTTATGAAAAAATGTTTTGCGAAAATGGAACTTATGGAAATTTTACTTAGGAAAATATTTTATCATAATTTGTATAGAATCTAACTATTCATAGTAAATAAAAATAAGAAAGTATAAGAAAGTTATACATTCATCCTATTTCAAAACATAGTGGAAATAAAACATTAGCAAAACCCAAGAAGCAAGAAAATAATCTTTTAAAACAAATAATTGGGTATCGAACAACCTTGGATAAAGGTCCCTTGATTTATACATTCAAGAAAGCCAATCATACCCACACCAGGGTAAGCCTTCGATAGGAATAGAGGAATATTACTAGATATCCCCACAAGCCCATGATTTTTAAGGTAGTCATAACCTATCTCTTATTATGCCAAGATGTGCTCGATCATTAATGTAGTCAGAACCTCTGTCTTCATATCGCTAGAATCCCTTGAATGTACTCAACAACAATCAGAGTCACACGAATCCTGTTGATGACGGTGTTCAGAATTCACAAAGCCTGAGCATCTCTCTCTCAAGAAATCCATTCACAGTATGTAATCTCTAGATTTATGGAATAGTTATGAGCTCATTAAAATTTTCTCTTATTCATAAGCGTAACTCCAACGGTCATCTCCCTCCTCCAACAGTCATATTTTTTCTTGAATATCGGAGTGACCTGTACACATGTCACTCAAGAAATGGTTAGATGGAATCATATTGAACAAAAGCGTTTCATAATATTAAAATGTGTAAAGAGAATATATTAGCTTAACAAAATCTAAATATCTAGAGTCTCTGGAAAAAATAGAGTTCAGAGTGTAATCATATAAATAATCAGTTTCTTTAAAACATGGATATTCAGATTCTATTTTTCAAAGAGTCTGGAATCTGAATTCATTAGATTTAAAAGTCTACATTCAAATTAATTTAGAATCTGAGTTCTATGAAATTCAGAGATTGAAATTGGATTCTAAAGTCTGAGGAGTTTTGAGTCTGAATTCAGAGGAATTTGGAGTCTGATTTCAGAGGAGTTCAAAGTCTTAATTTCAGAGTATTTGGAATCTGAATTTCAGAGAATTTGGAATCTCAATTTCATTGAATTAAGAATCTTAATTTCAGAGTATTTGAATTATGAATTTTAAGGAACTCAGAATCTGAATTTAAAAGAATTCATATTCTTAATTTCATAGAATTCATTGTGTGAAATTCAGAAAATTTGGAGTCTGAATTTTTAAAATTCCAAAATATGAATTCCAGAGAATTTAGAGTCTGAATTTTAGATAATTCGGAGTCTAAATTTCAGTTAATTCATAATCTAAAAACTGAAGACTCAATATTCAACGAACAATAAGATTTCTATATTTTTAGATATGAATTTAAATTTTTGACATAGTAATAAAAAAATTGTTTTTAAAGATTGTAAAATCTGATAACGAAAATAATTGAAAGGATAAAAATTTATTTAGAGAAGGAGAATTTTCATTAAGAAAATAGTTCTTAGGGAAATCTAATTTTCTTTAAGATAAATTTTTTGTGATTTTCAATACAAAGTTGAATAAAAAATTCATAAGGAAACCTTATTGACTCAACAATCCTCCCTTTTAGGAAAGCACATACATCCTTACAAAAATAATGTATGGATAATGATTTTTCATTATGAATTTTGAAAGAAAACTTATCTCATTTCACTAATGAATCATGATGAATACGACTAACTCACACTTTGGTTTTGAAATACCTAAGGATATTATTCTTGAATTCCTTGAGAGAATTTACTTTTTTTCATACTAAAGTCCTCTTTATGTAAGCCCTCCCTTAGGTAAACTCCACCTTACATAGGGAATTATCTTATTTTTTCTTAGTATTATTTTAATCATTCGTTTCTCCCATTTTTTTTTAAAAAAAGTAATAGAGATAATAAGAAAAAAATAGTTCCTGGAATATTAGAACTCTATAAAACAAAACAAATGAAGAACAATAATATTTTTTATTAATATTGAAAAAATTTGTATAGAAAAAGATATACAAAAAATGATCGGAATTTAAAGGAGAAATATTCACCCTTGTTTATTCTTGGGAATGATATTATTTATCATAGTCTTCATCTTCTCATGTTCCATATGATCTTCTTCAATTTCCTTGAGCAACTGATCCTGGTCCTGATTTTTCTTTTCGAGAGCCTTGATCTATTCATCCCAAGACTTAATGGATTGTTCCTGAGACGTAAAAATAATTTTTTTCTATTTGAACATTTCATTGAACTCTATTCTACTATTCGTTTCCCTCTTCAAATTTTGATCAACTAAATTTATCTTCCCTTTCAGATATTTTTCTTCTTGCTTCCAGACTACATGTTTAAGGGTCAACTTTTCTGTAAAACATTGTGTATGATCTTTTATCCTACCATATTATCGATCAAAATTATCATTTACTGAATCCTAAAAGACATCAATAATTCTCATATATTCAATCTTTTTCTTGGACCACATTCTAATATCCTCATTAGACCTTTTGTGTGCATCATATCCAATATATAATGATTTGGAATTAACCCCCTGCTTGATGAATTTTTCAATGAACATTCTTATGGATTATGTTTTCTGATTAAATGAGAGTTGTGGCAGATGGAACCTCAAATCAATACTCAAAAACATGGTAATCATGTAAACTAATTTCTTCAGAGATTTCACAATAATGTCCTCAACCATGGAAGTTGATTCCAAATCTTTTTCCCTTGTAGGTGATGATTCTTTTTCCATATTAGTAGCCTTCCTCTTAGATGATCCACCAACATCCTTCTTTACCACGATAAATTTCATTGGGGTCTCAAAAAAACATCTTTTGCATTTTCTACATTGGAAATATTCTCATCATCCATTGTGGATTCATGATCACTATCTTAAGCTTCAGTGATTTTATCTTTATCAACCTTTTCCTTCTCAACATTTATCTTAAGATCATTAGGTTGAATTATGTCGTGATTGTTACTTTCATTATAATGATGTTTATTTACTCCTTTCTGACCCTTATAATGTTTTTCTTTTCATTCATTTTTTGTTCATTAATCCTAGAATGTTTGGATTGATAGTTTTTTAGAATTGATTTCCTTCTCATGATATTATTATACTTTTCTTATAACATCATCACCCTCATCATCTTCTTCCTCTTCTTCTTCTTCGAATTCCTCTTCCAGAAAAATTTCTTCCTCTTATTCAGGTTCTGGATTAGTTATCTTCTTTCCTAGATTTAGCAGTGTTGATTCTTTTAGAAAGGATTTATGTATCTAGATTTGTTCGAAATATTTCTCTATATACATGAGAAGATCTATAATGATGTATGCCACATACATTTTCTTATTTTTATTCTTCACTTTTTCCATGCCATTCATATTCCTTTGCAGCTTTAATCTTCAATGCCTTTTCCCTAGAAGGATCTATTTCAAATCTAGGATCTCATTCTGTATTATTTATCTTATATTCCCACCACCTCACAAGAACTTAATCAGAATAGGTTTTTTTGCTTCATTGAATTTGGGTGAGAAGATTGGGATTCCTAAAATGAAGTCTTCTCTTTAGTTTTCAGTTCATTCTGTTATCTCTTCTTCTGTGGTGATTTCATGGAATAATATTCTACTTCTACTTTCATAGACAAGAATTCAATATCACTTTCTTCTATGTCATAAAATTCTCGGTATTTACAATTAAAATCAACATTCATCCTCCTTAATGTATCATCACTCAATAGTAAAATCATGAATGTTCTTGGCTTAGAACTGTAAGAGATTGTGAATGACTCTGATCATAAGATTATGATCTTAGATATAATTACTATATACATGATAATTTTCGATTTGAGGGTACCATTATTGATATTAGTAATCGTTAACATGACGTACTGCACCAGATTTATCTTCCGCAAGTTCATCCGAATGTCCAGAATATAGATGTCACTCTTCTTCAAGGATTCGTTGTCTCCTTTTCCCTGAAATTAGAAAACCCTATACCCATGAATATAAAATCCTTAAATTTGATGTTATGCAGATTATCATTAGTGTTTTCACTTCATTATTTCCAAGGAACCGTATTGGATTCTACATCTCAAAGCTTCCTGATTGATCTGGTAGCTTGTGGGCACCGAAAATGGATTCCCCTTCATACAGGACTCCAATAATACTTGAATCCTTATTGTAGGAAAGTAAATAGGTTTTCCCTTAACAATTAAATGAAAAAATACACCTACCACCTTCATTATATATTTTTGCAGTTTCATAAAACTCAACAATTAACTCCATATAAACTAGCTCATGCCCTTGCGGTTTGGCTACATACACGCTTTCCTATCCATTCTTCTTAATATATTCTATAATGAGAAAATTATACATTGCAAAGAACATTATATATAAAAACCTTTCATTGAAAATTTTCCATTCTAATATTTTATTAACTGAAGACATTTTCCTTTGAGGAGATTCTTCCATAGACAACCATAATCTATGGAAACTAAAAAATGTGGAACAACCCATTTGTAGAGAGGCAGAGATTTGGAAAAGAAAACCATGAAAACCTATGTGGGATGAGAAATGGGGGGAATTTTTATAGGTGTTGAGAAATAACCCATATTCCCAAATTAATCCAATGACTAAAACAAGAATGATCTAATCTGAAGCGTGAGATGAATGTCGAAGAATGATTTGGTAGGTTCTGTTTTTTTAGGTTTATTAAGTTAAAAATTCAGATTTAAGGAAAGTGAATCTGAAAAGGATTCTTAAAACATGATAAAACTTCCCACAAGAAAAAAAATAAATTACGAAATCCCAAATAAGGAAACATCCATTCGATATTTCTTGGAAATTGTTAGTAAATAAAAATATTCTTCTTGAGAAATTTTAGATTTAAGAAAATTTTATTAAGGAAAATGATTGGAAACCAATATCTTGATTCCAGAATTGTGGTTTAAAAATTGATAAAAATTGATTACAAATAAAATTTTCTTATAGAAAAATTTTATTATGAAAAATATGATTATGAAAAAAAATTGGTTATGAAAATTTTGATTATGAAAATTTTGATTATGAACAAATATTTGGATAAGAAAAATTTCATTAAGAAAAAATTGATTAAGATAAAAATTGGTTAAGAAAGGAAAACGTACTCCCCATTTGAAAAAGATTTTCTTAATATAAAGAGATAGGTTTCAAAAAAAATGTTAATATGGGTGATTACCTTATAGTTATCATCCCTAACTTTTGTTTAAGGTATTCAAATCTATCAGAAGGAAATGATTTTGTGAAAATATAAAGATATTGATCTTGCATTCCAATAAATTGAAGAATGATATCTCGATTAAGTGTGTAATATCTAAGAAAGTGATGCCTAATATCTATGTTTTTTGAATGAGAGTGATGTGGAGGGTTTTTTCATAGGTAAATTACACTAGTATTATCACACAATATTTGTGTTTTCGTAAAACATATGCCATCTTCTGTGATTTTGTGTTGCATCCACAAACCTTGAGCACGACAACTATCAGCTGCAAGATATTCTACTTCAGTAGTGGAGTGTGATACTGAGTGTTTCTTCCTACATGTCCCAGAAAATAGTGAATCTCCTAGGAAATGGCAAGTCCCGAATGTGATTTTTCAATCAATTTTACATCCACCAAAATCAGCATTTGAAAAGAGTTTTAAAATAAGATAATTTCTAGATGTAAAAAAGTCTTAAATCCTTGTTTCACATTAAATTCCGATAAATTATTTTCAAGTATATTAAATGAGATTCCATTGGAATAGATTTATATCATGAAAATTAGAATACTAAAAACATTATGTCTAGATAACCAGCTATCACATATTGTAAATATCATATTATAACTCTAAATGATGTTGGATCTAGTAGTTTCCTAGATTCATCAAGATCAATAGAACATGATGAAAAGATTGGAGTGCTTATTCTTTTAGTGTTTCCATATCTATACATTTTAACAATATATTTAATATTCTTATGTTGTGATACATATGTTCCTTCAGATTTTTGAGAAATTTGAAAACCTGGGAAATATGTTAACTCACCCATCATAATCATTTGAAACACATATTTTAATAGATTAAAAAATGAATCAGTGAAATATTTCTAAGTTGAACCAAATATAATTTGATCAACATAAATTTTAACAATCAAAAAAATTCTTATCATTACTTATATAAAGAGTTGGATCGGCAGTTCCCTTACAATTATTGTTTTGTAACAAAAATCTTGTAATTCTATAATACCAAACTCTAGGGGCTTGTTTTAGTTCATGTAATGATTTGGTTAGTTTGAAAACATGATCATGATATTTTGTGTCTTAAAAAATAAGAGGTTTTTCAATATAAATTACCCCTTGAACATGTCCATTAAGGAAAAGCACACTTCAGTTACATTTGAAAAAGATTGAAATTAAATAATGCTACAATGTCAAGAAAAATGTGAACAGATTAAAGTCTATATTCAAGATCATGGGTTTATGCATAGTCTATTACCTCTTGTAGATTATAGACTTTAGAAAATAATCTATCTTTATTTCTTACAATGATTCAATATTCATCACACTTTTTTCTGAAGACCTATTTACCCAAGTTACAGAAGTATCCTAAGGACTTTCAACTAAGGTCCAAACATTGTTCTTTTCGAATTCATTTGACTCATCTTTCATGGCTTTAATCCAATCATCATCACCTAAAGCATCATTAGTTATTTTTTGTTATAATAGTAAATGAAATACTAGATGTTCTACTTAATTTTTTAAGGAAACTCTAGTCATTATAGGTTTATTTACCTCGAAAATGATACTATCACTGGGATGATTCTAAAGAAACAACTAATTTGGGTTTTGTAAAACATATTAAACAACATATGGTATAAAATATTTTGGGGGAAATGTTTCTGAAATATATTCTTGAGAATTTTCTTTATTAGAATTATCTTCTCTAAATGGTTTATAATAATTTTATGACAACACATCCAAAGATGTAGGTTGTGATTATTTTTAAAACAAAAGGATCAGTTTCATATAATTTTACATGCACTGTTTCTTCAATAGTAGAAGTATTTTTATTAAAAATTATATAAACACTAGAAGTAGTGGAGTAGCCTAGGAAAATTCATTTGTCATATTGGGGTGAAAATTGTTTTATGTTATCTTTAGTGTTCAGGATGAATACTTTGAAACCAAATACATTTATGTAAGAAATTCTAGGTTTTATGCCTGTCCACAATTCATAAGGTGTTTTGTTAAAAAATGTTCTGATTAAAACTAGAATTATAATATAACAATAATTATTAATATCTTCTAACGAACATTGATTAGAAATAGAATATTCAATTCACATGGTTCTATTTATCTCTTGAATAATTTTTTTAATTCAATAACACAATTTTAATGAGGAGTTCTTGGAGGTGAGATGTTATGAGAAATTCTTTTCTTAATACAAAAATTTTCATAATTGGAATTTTTAAATACAGCTCCATGATCACTATGAATAGTTATAAATGGATGGTTTTTATCATTTTTAACTAGGGGTCTAAATGTTTTAAATAAGATAATGTTTCAGATTTGTTTTCTAGAAAAAGACCCACGTAAATATAGTGTAATCATCAACTATGATAAATATATAATATTTTCCTCCAATGAATCCAGTTTGTGTTGGACCAAAAATATCCATATGTACTAACAATAATGAATTAGAATTTGAAACTTCACTGATTGATTTAAAACATCATTTATGTTGCTTGACATATTGACAAGGCTTTCAATATTTTGAAAAATCAAATCTAAGCTCTGCTAGATCCTTAATAAGTATTTTTATTTAGAGTTTTTATAGGTTATTAAGATTATAGTGTACTAACCTTCTATTATGTAACCATTATTGATCATACATTGAACTAAGGAAATGAAGATCATGGCTATTAAGGTCTTTTATGTTTTGTTTTTATACATTATGTAACACCCCGAGATTTTCCAAGAATTATTCTTTTAAATTTCATTGATGTCTTTTGTTGTATGATTCACCAATATTAGCTTGTGTCATATGCAACATCGTATTAGCTTGTACTATACGCAACACTATTCTTGGCTTGTGATGCACACAATTTCAATTAATTTCAAATAAAATCATTTTACACAACACCCAGTACAGATTTTGATCCATGTTTGAAAAAACTATATTTTGAGTATGTTATACGCAACAGTAAAGGAAACTTTCCCTACACGCAACCCTAACTTGGATGGCATTACACGCAAGAGCGACCTTCCTCGATATTGTGTGTTATACGCAATACAAAGTTTCACTAAATGAGATATTATTATAATATTATTATGAACTAGCCGTTATGAATAGTATTAACTACATTTTGAATTTTATAACATTTTCAGTCATCTTACAAATTTTCTAGATCATGGTATGAGAACAAAATAAATTTTTTGGGTAAAATAAGTATTTTTCAAAAAATGTATTTTTTTTCCTTTTGATGGCACACCCACATTAAATATAGTTTTTGAAACATTTATGTTTTCAATTTGAAAAAATAAAGATATTCATTTCAATATGTATAGAAAAATTTACTTTGGAATTTTTTTTGATATTTTTATGATAACTTTCATATTTTAATGAATAGTTAAAACATGTTAAATTTTAACTAAAAACAACATTTTTCATCGAGATAATTTATATGATTAAATTATAATATTTAATGATTTTAAAGTATAAATAGAATATATTTTTACCATTTAATATATTGTATGTCATTAGCATTAATTTTACATTGAATTCATAGGGAGAATCATTTCAATCTTTTGCACAATTTCAACTTTTAAGACCCATTTTCTCAATAGCGGGATTAATTTTAAATTAAATACTGCAACTTCTGTGTTTTTAATTTGGAAAAATGGATTCCATATTTGGAATCAGTAGGTCAAAATTATATTAATAGCCTACTTTTTATTTTTGGGCATTGTGAATGGTAACTATGATAAATTTTATTACCACAGTTAAAGGTAAATCAGGTAATTAAGGTTAAAAATAATTTTATAAAATTACCCTAACACCTGTCTTATTATAATCAGTGAATTAAATTTCTTTCTAAAACATATTTTGGTTGATATGGAATCAATTAAAACCCACTTGGATGTGATTATGAACATTAAATTATTTTATTTAATGAAAGTGAAATATGTCTCACTCAAACTTTAATAATTAAAGTATTTTTAATCTAAGGTTATATAGAATATATACTATATTATAAATACTAATTATAAAGCTAAAATGTTTTTATTTATCATTCTAATTTTTTTTTAATTTTTAATAAATATATATTTACCTTAAAAAATTATCCATTAATGATGCATGAATTATTTCTTTAGTGAAAAATCAATAATATTGTTTTTATTAAACTAATAATACCCATAAAAGGCCCAAAAACCTAAAACCAAACTTATTGGTCGTGTACATATAAACCATAATCATCCAAATGTAGAATTTTTGACTATTTTGAGCCTTATAAAATAGATTATGACACTTATATTATTTCATTTTAAATGATGTCAAAGTTGTCACCTTCATAATTTAATAAACCTAACATTTTAAAATTTGGGTGTTTTAGAAGATAAATTAGAAAAAAATTATTCTTATAAAATATATTAGATTTATATTCATCATAGTATTTTATTTTTAGTCTGTATGCAACAAATAAGTATATTAAATATTTATTAAAAAATGTTGTTGTAATTATTTTATTAAGAGAAATATCAAAAAAATGTTTTTAAAATTATTAAAATAAAAATTATATGATCTAATTAACATGAACCATTAATTTTATAGATGAATTTGACATGTTAGAAACTGATTAAATATTTTGGTTTGAATATATTCTGTGTGGGTATTTTATTTGAATTAAAATAAATTAATAGTGTCAAAATTTACACGATTGGTATTTTATAAACATAACATCTTATTAAATTATTTAAAAATCACAAAAATATTTAAATATTTAAAATTGAAACTTATATTGTTGAAAAGGTTATAAAGTATCTATTTATGAGAAATTGACAACATATTAGTTAGAATTTATAACAATTTCAAATATAGATTATTATTACCACAAATAAAATCAAATAGATTGAATAAGAATAAATCAAAATGATAAGGTTTAAAATATACAGAAAACATGTATGAATTTTATTCGTTGATGAGATTAAAATCCTATATCATATAATCTACAAATTGAGTCATTTTTGTAGGTTTTTATGTGGGATTTTAATTTATTATAAATTACTAGTTTTTAGGTTTCCAAAGTTACCCCTCTCCTCCCTTATAAAAGGGCACATCCTCCCTCTCCCCTTCACAAAATTTTTAAACTTGAAGCATGTCCAAAACCAGTACTTTTCTCTTCTAAACTTCTATAGAAACATACTAGAGCTCCTGGTCTACTTCAAATACCATCTTTAGTTCCCTAAGTGAATGTTAAGAGGAGGTGTGTTGAAGAAGAGGTAATATCCTTTACCGATTCTTTCAGACTTATTTCTTCTCCTACTTCCTCTATATGAGTTGTTTAATTATTAAGTAATAACTCCCATATCACTTATATAATGATATGTTATTATGAATATGAAACTATGATATTCTATCTTCTATCCATCTTATGAAAAAATGAAATCACCACGCGTGCGTACGTATGGCTTAGTGTTTCCATGCAGTTGTGTAATCTTTTATTTCATCACTAACATACTTGGATGGGTATAAAGATGGAAAAAATATCTATATATGATTATGGTAATGTGATATTGATTCTGAAATATAATACACCATACACTTCTAAACAATTTTACAATCATGGGAATGTTATCATCGCTCGTGCGTACTTACATCCTACAGTCTCCACGATGTGATGTAACTCATTCTACACGATCTTCATTAAATAATGATTATATAAATTAATTAAATGAATAAATATGATATATATTTCACTAATAAAATTATATAATGTCTGTATCTATAACCTAAAAAAGATATATTATAATTTATTTGACGAAACACGTATAAGAACACAAAGCAATGAACACCAGAATAATAAGTAGCAATGAAATATTACTAATAAGAAGATAAAAATATGAACATATATGATATAATAAAAAATAATATGATTCTAGAATAAGTCAATGACATTATTTAAATCATTATACAGTAGGTTCAGATACATACAAAGCATATCGAACCTATGGTAAGGGATAATTATTCAAATCTCGTTCTTGTCTGAGATTGTTTATTCATAAGTTTTACTAGGGTTATAGTTATCATCCATGTCCATGTTTTATAAAAATGTTCTCATAAAAGATTTACTATTACACCATGTATGTTTAAAGTAATTTTTACCTTTTCTTAATTTTACCACATTGTATGGAAGGAATTTTTCTTTTGTTTACCATTCGAGGAACTTTTTGACTTTTCAGCCAATGTACGAGAAGAATGATTTTTAACTTTTACAGCATGAATGGATTTTTAAAGTTTCATGACACCTTATTTCCATGAATCTTCGTCTACAATATTTCATGATTATTTTCAACAAAAAACCTTTCTTTTATAATTGCACGAAATTTTCAGAGAAGAAAATTATTTTGAAGATGAAATGATATTTTCGTCAAGAATTCATTTCAAGTGTTTTATCAATACTATTTTCATCTATGATTACATTCTTTAATATAGTCATGTTTCAAGTATAATTTCCAAATTATTTACATGGTTTTATTTTGTTTATGATGAAATGATATCTTTTTTTTATATGGATTATGTTATTATGGGATGATGTTGATGAAACACATTTTATTCTTTGGGTTATGATGAATGATTTCTGTTTATATTGTGGTACACATAAGAATGATTTCATTATGAGATGGGTGAGACCTATATATCCCTCCAATATAGTGGGTAAATATTTATATGTCAAGAGATAGGCATGGATGGAATGGAAAGTGAATCTGGTTCAGTAATATGGGGCTGGAACGGAATGTAAACCCGGTTCAGTAATGGAATTTGTCAACTATGATTGTCTTGGAAGCATTGACTTGGCTTCAATGGAAATCAAATAATGGGATTAATGGTTTTCCACAATTCCATATTTTAATCCCACGATATTTTATCATGATTAATTTTTCTTTACGATCTATTCCTTATGTACTGCCATGATTTATGTCATTGCTCAAGATTTGGATATTTTATGTTCAAGTTTTTACGTTCAAATGTTTATGGATTGTCTTTATGTTCTCCATGATTACCCTTAATGAGAATTTGAGATAAACCTTTTTATGTTTTATTTTCCCCAGGATATAAAGAATGGTTTTAGGTAAGAAAACAAAATGGGAAGATCTTTATGGGAGATGTTGAAGATCTTTCAGTATGAATAGAAGATTATCCTCTGAGTTTCCAAAGACACTAAACTAATACGGTCTTTGGGCGTCTGTTTTTTTGTCATGTATTAAGTATTCCAGAAAGGTAATGTATTGTTTATATATGTCATGTTTGGGTTGTTATAGTTTGTATCAGAGCGATGGTTTAGTTAACCATTAGAAACGAGGATTCAAAAACTTTAGTGAGATCCCTAGATATATTTCTAAGGTATGTTTAAGGATGTCCCTAAGGTTAAGTATAAGTATAGGTTATTGTCCTAGAATTATAGTAATGATCATAGAATTAAACCTAAGATGTTAGATATTTAATGTAATCCACCATTATTATGTTTCTTTCCTATCATGATTTTTGCCTCTCACACTATTCTTTTTAGGTTTTAGATGATGGTTGGAACCCAAAGGAACCGTGTTGATAAATGTAATGGACAATGCAATGAATGTCCTCCTGAAAAAAACCATTTTGATAGGATATGGAGTGCAAAATATTATTGATATACTTACACAAGCTATGAATCATTCTGGACTTCCAAATCAGCAGAGAATGGAACAATATTATATTGAGTCCTTCATGAGGCAACATCCACCTTCTTTCAATGGGTCTTCTGATCCACTTATTGCTGAACAATGGATCGGTATCATTGAGAATATATTTTACATACATCACTATTCAGAACATGAAAAAGTCATTTTGGATGTTTACCGTTAAGAAGGTGAAGCAGACAGGTGGTGGACTCTAATTAAGAATACAATCCCACAAGATGAAATTGAATCCATGAAATGGGATGAGTTCAAGATTTTGTTTTTCAAAAAGTAATTGAGCATAAGCAAAAGGATGATGAATCTGTTGGTATATACAAAGAGAATTTTATAAGGCTTTTAATGTATGCATCTGGCTTTATCATCCAAACTTAATGTTATGTTGATCGATTATTCTGTGGAATAAAACCAATTCTTTGAAGGGAATTAGCTATAAGAGACTTTAGTAGCTATGAAGAAATTGGGTGTTGTGCTATCAAGGTAGAACTGCAAGTTGGTGTTACATATCCATCTCACGGTTTTGACAAGAAATGAAAGATGAAGTTCAAGGAATCATCGCAGAACAATGTTGAAAAGAAGGAGAATATTTCATTATGCTCAAAGTGTTGAAAGAAGCATGGTGGATATTTTCTAAAGGGTACTATAAAATGTTTCAAGTGTGGAAAGTAACTTCATCAAGCATCTGAGTTCCGTTGTAATGGGAAAATGTTTCTAATGATGTGAATAGAAAAAGGTTAACAAAGAATACTCCACCAATACTTCAATGCTTCAAGTGAAAGAAAATTGGTCATTATTATAATAAATTCTCTAATCTAAGGGTTAATGATGATCAACGTGAGCAACTAATTAAGGTAAAGGGCAAAGGGATGTCACATGCAATCACTATTTGTGATGTAAAGTAGGATAATGATGTTGTGGAATAATTAAGTGTTTATGTAATTGGATTTCAAAATATTTTCTTGGAATCTCATTTATAGTAATAAAGAATTATTGAATATATATGTATTGGTTAATTATAGTTTTCAACAATTATATGGTACCGGTAACCACGAAAAGTGATTGAAATATTTTTGGTAAGAAGATTATTTTCCTATAATGATGGGATAAAGAGAAAATAATATGTTTTATAGTATTAATGAGCTCATGACTGATATAAGGACGAAGTGACATCATGGTTTGAGTATATAGAAATTTTGGAATTTTGGTATGTGGAAAGAGTTAACATTGGACCGCATTCGTGTTTTCACTAATTTTCTATGGTAAGTCATGTTTCTATAGAATACATGATTACGGTATTCAGATGTTTGGAATTTGACCAAAAAGATATTTCGTATGGTATATGGGGGATAAATGGTGGTATTCACATGCTTGGAAGATAAAATTTATAGTAATCTTTTACTTTATAATGTGAGATTGGATAGAAGTATTTTGGATAAGCCTAAAGATTGGAATGGATTAAGTTAGACATAAGATAGTATTGTTTAAGGCAATAACCTTTTTTGATATTATTTCTGGAATGTTATAATGGTGATGTTTTAGAAAAAGGAAAACCTGTAGGACGAATGTCAACCCGTCACGTCAGATAAGGTTAGGGGAATCGAACCCGCAACCAAAGTGTGACAATACTTTATCACCAACCACTAGCCAACAAGAAGTCTCTGGTTAGAAGAAACTAGTTTTATTTTATTAACCGTCATTATAGATGAAGTTTATGTCCATTTTTAGAACCATATATAGTTAATCTCACCATAAGTGGTCTTTTGTATATTTAATATCCTTTTCGAACCTTATTTTTGAGATAGATGGAATGACCTATCATCCAATCACATGATCTGCTAATACTTGAAGAATGAAAAATTCAAACTTATTTCTTTAAATAAGAGTTGAAGTGGAAATTTATCATGGAATGACCAATGATGATATTACACTGAAATCATGTATGTATTTCTTCTTATGTAAAAATTCATCAACGTTAGGGATATGATCTTGAAAACCAAAAATGTTGTCCTAGTACTCTCATTTTCGATGAATCAGATGGTACCTTAGATCATCAAAATTTAATTTTTTAGTGATTGATGGATTTTTCATAGCCATGTTCTCTACCACTCTTCATCAGAACTTGATGGTTAGATTTCCCTTTCATATCCATGTTTTTACCTATGTTATCCAATTTGGAAACCCTATAATGAGTTACTTTGGGTATCCGTTATGTTTCTAACATTCCTTTATGAAATGATGTTTTAGTATTCTTTTTTACGTTGTGGATTACTATGAAAGAAACATTCAAGTAGAAAACCATTTATAACCCTAACGAATTTCAAGGGAGAAATTCATTTTAACGGGTGTAAAATGTAACACCCCGATATTTTATGAGAACTATTCTTTTTAAATTTTTTTATGTCTTTTGTTTTATTCTTCACCAAGATTATCTTTCACTATACGCAACACTGTATTAGCTTGTAGTATATGCAATACTATTCTCGGTCTAGTGATGCACACAATTTCAAGTTCATCAAAATAAAATTCATTTTCCACAACACCATGTATAGATTTTGATCAATGTATAACTGAACTATATTTTGAGTATGCTATACGCAACAACAAAGGAATATTTACCTACATGCAACCCTAACATTGCCTGCATTACACGCAAGATCGGCCTTCCTTGATAGCGTGTGTTGTACGCAATACAAAGTTTCACTATATGAGATATTTTTATAATATTATTATGAAATAGTCTTAATGAATAGTATTAACTAAAATTTTAATTTTATAACATTATCATTCATCTTACACATTTTCTAGATCACTGAATGAGAGCAATATAAATTTTTCAGGTAAAATAAGTATTTTTCCATAAATGTTGTTTTGCTGCCTTTTGATGGCACACCCAAATTAAATCTAGTTTTTGACACATTTATGAGTTAAATTTGAAAAAATAAACCTATTCATTACAATAATTAAATAAACATTTACTTTGGTTAAATTCTTGATATTTTTCGGATAACTTTCAGATGTTAATGAATAGTAAAAACACGCTAAATTTTAATTAAAAACTAATTTTTTATCGAGATAATTTAAATGGTTAAATTATAATATTGAATTTTTAAAGTATAAATAGAATATGTTTTTACCATTTAATATAATGTATGTCATTATCATTTATTTTACTTTGGATTCATAGGTAGAAACATTTCAATATTTCGCAATGTTTCATCTTTTTAAACTCATTTTCTCAACATTGGGATTAATTTTAAATTAAATATTGAAACATATATGTTTTGAATTTAGAAAAATTTATTTCATATTTGGAATCAATAGGTACAAATTATTTTAATATCTTACTTTTAATTTTTTGGCATTATGAATAGTCAATACATTAAATTTTATTTACCACAGTTAAAGGTAAATCAGGTAATTAAGGGTAAAAATAATATTATAAAATTTTCCTAGAACCTATATAATTATAATTGGATAATTATATTTCTCTATAAAACATACTTGGGTAGAAATAGAATCTATTGTCACCCACTAGGATGTGATTAAGAACATTAATTTATTTTATTTAAAGAACGTGAAATATGTCTCACTCAAACTTTAATAATTAACATATTTTTAATATAAGGTCATATAGAATAAAAATTCAATTATAAATATTCATTTGAAAGATAATGTGTTTATATTTATCATGGTAATTTATTTTTAATTTTTAGAAAATATATAATTAACTTAATATCTTATACATTAATGATGCATAAATTATTTATTTAGTGAAAAATCAATAATATCATTTTTATTAATCTAATAATACCCATAAAAGGCCTAAAAACCTGGCCACATCTTATTTTTTGTGTCAATATAAACCATAAACATCCAATTTCATAATTGTTGACAATTTTAATCCTTATAAAAGCGATTATGATACTTATATTATTTTATTTTAAATGATTTCAAAGTTGTCACCTTCATAATTTAATAAATGTTTTTTAAAAGATGGTAGTTTTAGTTGCTAAATTAGACTAAAAGTATTCTTATGAAATATATTAGATTTATATTCATCATAGAATTTTATTTTTATTTTTTATGCAACAAATAAATATACTAAATAATAATACAGAAATGTTGTAGTAATTATTTTATTAAGAGAAATATAAAATAAATGGGTTTAAAAATATTAAATTAAATATTATATGAACTAATTAACATGCACCCCAGACGTTCTATATAGATATGACATGTTAGGAACATGTTAAATAATTTGGTTTGAATATATTATCTGTTTTTGTTTTATTTAAATTCAAATAAATGAATAGTGTCAAAATTTACACTATTTGTATTTTATAAAAATAACATCTTATTAAATTATTTAAAAATCACAAAAAATATTAAAAAATTTAAAATTAAAAATTATATGGTCTGAAATGTTATAAAGAATCCAATCATGTTAAATTGAAAACATATAGGTATGTATTTATAACAATTTAAAATTTATAATATTATTACCGCAAATAAAATTAAATAGATTAAATAATCATAAATCAAAATGATAAGGTTTAAAATAAACTTAAAACAGGTCTTAATTTTATTGGTTGATGATATTACAAACCTATCTCATCTCAGCTTTAAATTGAGTCATTTTAGGAGGTTTTTACGTTGGGTTTGAATTTATTATAAATTAATATTTTTAGGTTACAAAAGTTGCCCCTCTCGTCCCTTATAAAAGGGAACCTCCTCCCTCTCCTCTTCACAACATTTTGAGCCTTCATTCATGGACATACCCATACCATTATCTTCTACACATTCCAAGAAACCTACTATAGGTCCTGGTCTTTTTCAAAGACCAACTTTAGTGCCTTAAGAAGAGGTTAAGACGAGGGGTGTTGAAGAAGAGGTAATATCCTTTACTAATTCGTTCAAACTTATTTCTTCTCCTACTTCCTCTATACGAGTTGTTTCATTATGATGTAATAACTCTAGTATCACTTATATACTAATTTTTTATTATTAATATTAAATATCCAAATTCTATCTTCTATCCATCATATGAAAAAATGAAATCACCATGCATGCGTACGTACGGCTTACCGTCTCCACGCCGTGGTATAATCTTTTATTTAATCACTAACTTACTTGGATGGGTATAAGGATAGAATAAATAACTATATATAATTATTGTAAAGTGATATTTATTCTGAGATATTATACACCATACACTTCAATATAATTCCACAATCATGGGAATGATATCATCACTCATGCAAACGTACGGCCTACCATCTCCACGATGTGATGCGACTCGTTCTACCTGGTCTTCATTGAACAATGATTATATAAATGAATTGAATTAATAAATATGAAATATATTACACTACTAAAATTATATAAATGATGTATCTATAACCAAAAAAGAGGAATTATAATTTATTCGACAGAACACGCATAAGAACATAATGTAATGAACACCCGAATAACAAGTAGCAATGAAATATTACAAATAAGAATATATGAATATGACCATATATGATATCATAAAAATGAATATGATTCCTCAATAAGTCAATGACATTATTTAAATCATTATACTGGAGTTTTGGATATGTAAAAATCATATTGGACCTAAGTTAAGGGATAATTATTCCTATATCTTTCTTGTCTGAGATTGTTTATTCGTAAATATATTAGCACATGGTATGGCAGGAATCATTATTTTGTTTACCATACGAGGTACATTTTGACTTTTCCGACCAAAGTATGAGAAGAATGTTTTTTTAACATACACGGCATGAATAGATTTTTATGGTTTTGTAACACCTTATTTACAAGAAGCTTCCTCTACAATATTTCATTATTATTTTCAAAAAAAATCATATCTTTTATAATTGCATAGCGTTTTCATAAAAGAAAATTATTTTGAGGAAGAAAAGATATTTTTCTCAAGAATTTATTTCAAGTATTTTATCAAGACTATTTTCCATCTAAGATTACATTATTTAATATGGTCATGTTTCAAGTATAATGTATATATTATTTACATGGTTTTATTTTTTTTATGATGAAATTATATCCATTTTTTTATATGGATATTTTTTTATGAAGGGATGATGTTTATGAAACCCATTTTGTTCTTTGGGTTTTGATGAATGATGTATGTTCATTTTATGGCACACATAAGAACGATTTCATTATGAGATGGGTGGTACCTATATCTCATTAAAATTCTTTGGGTAAAGATTTATATCTCATTAAATAGACATAGATGGAACGAGAAGTAATCTGGTTTAGTAATATAGGGCTGGCACAACAAGTAAACCCAGTTCAGTAATTGACTTTGTCCACTATGACTGTGTTGGCAGTAATTCCTTGGATACAATGGAAATCATATCATGTGAATAATGGTTTTCCACAATTCCTTGTTTTATTTCCATGTTATTTTATCATGATTAATCTTATTTTATGATCTATGCCTTATGTACTGACAAGATTTATGTGATTTCTCAAGATTTTGATGTTTTATGTTCATGTTTTTACGTTCAAATGTTTATGGATTGCTTTTATATCCTCCATGTTTACCCTTACTGAGAATTTGAGCTCACCCTTTTTAGGTATTATTTTTCCCAGGATATAAAGAAATATTTTAGGTAAGAAAAAAATGGTGAGATCTTTATTGGAGATGTTGAAGATCTTTCACCATGATTAGAAGAATATGTTCTGAGTTTCCAAAGACACTAAACTAATACAGTATTTGTGCGTCTGTTTTTTTGCAATCTATTAATTATTCCAAAAAAGTAATTTAATTTCTATATACGTTGTGCTTGGGTCATTATAGTTGGTATCAGAGAGAAGGATTAGTTATCATATTGGAAACTAGGATGCGAAAACCTTAGTGAGATCCCTAGATATATTTCTAAGGTATGTATAAGGAAGTCCCTAAGGTTAAGTATAGGAATAGGTTATAGTCCTCAAATTATAGTAACGTTCATATAATTAAACCTAAGATGTTGGATATTGAAGGTACACCCCCTTTATTATCTTGTTTTCCTAGCATGATTTTTTCCTCTCTCACTATTCTTTTTGGGGTTTAGATGACGGTTGGAACCCGAAGGAATTATGTTGATCAATGTAATGGACAATGAAATGATTTTCCTCTTGAACAAACCAATGAGATGGGATATGTATTGAAAAATATTATTGTTATACTTACACAAGCTATGAATCATTCTGGACTTTCAAATGAGTAGGGAAGGGAACAATATTCTATTGAGTCCTTCATGAGGCAACATCATCCTTCTTTCAATTGGTCTTCTGATCCACTTTTTGCTGAAAAATGGATTTGTGCCATTGAAGAGATATTTTCCATACTTCGCTGTTTAGAACATGAAAAATTCATTTTGGATATGTACCATTTAGAAGGTGAAACAGAACAGTGGTGGACTCTAATTAAGATTACAAGGCCCCAAGATGAAATTTAATCCATGGAATAGGATGAGTTCAAGAACATGTTTATAAATAATTACCTCTCCTGTATTCTTCAAAAAATGATGAAAAAGAGTTCCTTGAGCTTAAGAAAAAGGATGATCAATATATTGGTATATATGAAGTGAATTTTACAAGGCTTTCAAGGTATGCATCTGGATTTATCATAGAACCTGAAAGTAAAGTTGATCGATTCTTCAGTGGCTTAAAAACAAGTCTTTGAAGAGAATTAGCAATAAGAGTCTTTAGTAGCTATGAATAAATTGTGTGTTGTGATATCAAGGTAGAACTATAAGTTGGTGTTACAAATCCATCTCATGGTTTTGGCAAGAAATGAAAGATGAGGTCCAAGGAAAAATCTCAGAACAATGGTGAAAATAAGGTGAATGATTCTTTATGCTCGATGTGTGGAACGAAAAATGGTGGAGATTGTCTAAAAGGTACTAGAAAATGTTTCAAGTGTGGAAAATAAGTTCATCGAGTAGCTGAGTATCGATTTAATGGAAAAAAGGTTTCTAATGACGTGAATAGATAAAAGACCATAGAGAACACTCCACCAACACTTCAGTGCTTCAATTGCAAGGAAATGGGTCATTATGCTAATCAATGCCCTAATCCAAGGGTAAATGTTGATCGACTTTAGCAACCTCTTAAGGAAAAGGACAATGGAAAGTCACATGAAAACACTATTAGTGATGTTGAGTATGATAATGATGTTGTGGAATAATTAAGTGTCTATGTAATGGGATTTCAAAATAGTATCATGGAATATCTTTTATTGTATTATGGAATATCGGAATATCTATGTATTGGTTAATTATAATTTTCAAAAATTATATGGTACCAGTTACAATGAAAAGTGATTAAAATACTTTTGTAAAGCAGATGATATGCCTATAATGAAGGGATAAGGAGTAAATAATATATATGATAGTATTAATGAGCTCATGACTGATATAAGGACAAAGTGACATCATGGTTTGAGTATATAGAAATTTTCGGATTTTGGTATGTGGAAAGAGTAAACTTCTGACAGCATTCATGTTTTCCCTAAGGTTATATGGTAACTCATGTTTTAATATAATACATGATTAAGGTATTCACATGTTTGGAATGGGACCAACAAGATATATCGTAATATATATGGGGGATAAATGATGGTATTCACATTCTCGATAGATGGAGTTTCTATAAATCGTTTTCTTTATAATATGAGATTGGATAGAAGTATTTTGGATATGCCTAAAGGTTGAAATGGATTGTGTTAGACATAAGAATTAATTGTTTAAGGCTAGAATCTTTTTTTATATTATTTCTACGATGTCATAATGGTGAAGTTTTATAAAAAGGACAACCTGCAGGATGGATGACAACCCGTCGCGTCGGGAAAGGTTGCAGGAATCAAACCCACTACCTAAGTGGGACATGCCTTTATCGCCTACCACTAGCCTACAGGAAATCCCTGGTTTGTAGAAACTAGTTTTATTTTCTTAATCGTTATGATAGATGAAGTATAAGTCCAATTTTGGAACCATATATGATTAATCTCACTATATATGGACTTGTGTATATTTAATAAAATTTTCTAACCATATGTTTGATACAGATGGAATGACCTATCATTCTATCGCATGATCTTCTAATACTACAAGAATAAAATAATTTAACTTCATTTCGTTAAATATGATTTGAAGTGGAAATTGTTCATGGAATGACCAATAATGATATTACACTGAAATCACGTATGTATTTCTCTTATGTTAAAATTCATCAACCTTAGGGAAATGATCTTGAGAACAACAACTATTGTCCTAGTACTCTCATTTCCAAAGAATCATAGGGCACCTTAGATCATCACAAATTTATGGCTTTGTGATTGTTGTCTTTTTCATAGCCATGTTCTCTACCACTCTTCATCAGAACATCATGGTCAGATTTCGCATTCATATCCATGTTTTCACCTATGTTATCCTTTGTGGAAACCTATTGATGAGTTACATTGGGTGTCCAATATGTTTCTAACCTTCTTTTTTAAAAAGATGTTTTAGTATTCCTTTTTACGATGTGGGTTTCTATGAAAGAAACTTTCAAGTAGGAAAACATTTATAACCTCGACAAATTTCAAAGGAGAAATACATTTTAAGGGGGGTAGAATCCAACACCCCGAGATTTTATGATAATTATTGTTTTTAATTTCGTTGATGCCTTTTTTTATGCTTCACCAAGATTAGCTTGTACTATACGCAATAGCGTATTAGCTTGTAGTATACGCAACACTATTCTTGGCTTGTGATGCACAAAATTTCAAGTTCATTCGAATAAACATAATTTTACACAACACCAAGAATAGATTTTGGTCAATGTATAACTAAACTTTATTTTGAGTATGTCATACAGTACACAAAGGAAGCTTCCCCTACATCCAACCCTGACCTGGCTTGCATTACACGGAAGAGCTACCTTCCTCGATAAAATGTGTCGTACGCAATACCGAGTTTCATTAAATGAGATATTATTATAATATTATTATGAACTAGCCATTATGAATATTATTAACTACATTTTGAATTTTATAACATTATCATTAATCTTACATATTTTATAGATCATGGTATTAGAACAAGATAAATATTTCGGGTAAAATAATTATTTTTCAAAAAATTCAGTTTTGCCACCTTTTGATGACGCACAGACATTAAATCATTTTTTCACACATTTATGAGATCCATTTTAAAAAATAACCATAATCAAGACAATATGTATATAAAAATTTACTTTCGATAAATTTTTTATAATTTTCTGATAACTTTTATATTTTTATGAATAGTAAAAACACGCAAAATTTTAATTAAAAACAAATTTTTTCATTGAGATAATTAATATATTTAAATTATAGTTTTTAATGGTTTTAAAGAAGAAATAAAATATATTTTTACCATTGAATATAATTTATGTCATTAGCATTAGTTTTACATTGAATTTATAGGTAGAAACATTTCAATCTTTAGCAATGTTTTAACTTTTACAACCCGTTTTCTCAACTCTGAGATTAATATTAAATTAAATACTAAATCTTTTCCTTTTATAATTTGAAATAATGGTTTCCATAGTTGGAATCATTAGGTTCAAATTATTTTAATATCGTACTTTTTATTTTTGGGCATTATGAATAATAACTACGGTAAATTTTATTTACCATAGTTAAGGGTAAATTAGGTAATTGAGGGTAAAAATAATATTATAAAATTACCCTAACACCTATATTTTTATAATTGGATAATTATACTTCTATAAAAAACATACTTGGGTCGAAATGGAATCTATTGGAACCCACTTGGATGTGAGTAAAAACATTAATTTATTTTATTTAAAGAAAGTGAAATATGTCTCACTCAAACATTAATAATTTAAGTATTTTTAATATAATGTTATAGAGAATATAAATTATATTATAAATACTAAATTTAAATCTAAAATGTTTTTACTTATCATGGTAATTTATTTTAAATTTTTAATAAATTTATAATTACTTTAATAGCTTATACCTTAATGATGCAGAAATTATTTATTTATTGAAAAATAAATAATATAGTTTTTATTAAAGTAATTATAACCATTAAAGGCCCAAAAACCGGAGCAAAACTTATTGGTCGTGTACATATAAACCATAATCATACATATGTAGAATATTTGACCATTTGGAGCCTTATAAAATCCATTATAAGACTTATATTTTTTTATTTTAAATGATGTCAAAGTTGTCAGCTTCATAATTTAATTAATATAACATTTTAAAAGTTGGGTATTAATAAAATATAATCGACTAAAAGTATTATTATGAAATATATTAGATTTATATTGATCATGGTCTTTTAGTTTTTATTTTTTATGCAATAAATAAGTATATTAAATAATTGTACAATAATGTTGTAGTAATTATTTTATTAAGAGAAATATCAAATAAATGGTTTTAAATTTTTTGAAATAAATATTATATGAACCAATTAAAATGCACCACGAATTTTCTAGATGAATATAAAATGTTATAAACCTATTAAATATTTTTTTTAATATATTCTATGTGTTTATTTTATTTAAATTTAAATAATTGAATAGTTTCAAAACATACACTATTGGTATATTATAAAAAAAACATCTTATTAAATTATTTTAAAATCACAAAAATATTTAAAATTAAAAATTGAAAATTATATGGTCGAAAAGGATATAAAGTATCCAATTATGGGAAATTTACAACAAGTAAGGGTGTATTTTAAAAAAATTCAAATTTAGAATATTATTACGTCAAATAAAATTAAATAGATTAAACAAGGATAAATAAAACTGATAAGGTTTAAAATAAACATAAAACCAGTCTATATTTTATTGGTTGATGAGATTAAAACCCTATATCATCTCATCTTTGAATTGAGTCATTTTTTGTAGGTTTTTATGTGGGGTTTAAATTTATTATAAATTAATATTTTTTAGGTTTCCAAAGGTGCCCCTCTCCTCCCTTATAAAAGGGAACCTCCTCCCTCTCCTTTTCACAACATTTTGAGCCTTCAAGCTCGGCCAAACCATATAAATTTATATTCTCCAGCTTCATAGAAACCTACTAGAGGTCCTGTTATTCTTCTAAGAGCAACTTTAGTTCAATAAGTGGAGGTTAAGAGGAGGCGCGTTAAAGAAAAGGTTATATCCTTTACCGACTCATTCAAACTTATTTCTTCTCCTACTTCCTCTATATGAGTTGTATCATAATTAAGTAATAACTCCAGTATCACTTTTATATTGATATGTTATTATAAATATTAAATAACAAGATTATATCTTCTATCCATCCTATGAAAAAATGAAATCACCACGCATGCGTACGTACGGCTAACCGTCTCCACGCCGTGGGGTAATCTTTTATTTCATCACTAACATACATAGATGGGTATATGGATGAAAGGAATAACTATATGTGATTATTGTAAATTCATATTGATTATGAAATATTATACACCATTCACTTCAATACAATTTTTCAATCATGGGAATGATATCATCACTCGTGGGTACATACGACCTACTGTCTCCATGATGTGATGGGACTCGTTCTACATGATCTTCATGGAATAATGATTATATAAATGAATTTAATGAATAAATAAGATATATATTACACTAATAAATATTTTCTAAATGATGTATCTATAACCTAAAATGAGGAATAAGAATATATTTGAAAAAGGATGCATAAAAACATAAAGCAATGAACACCTGAATAATAAGTAGCAATGAAATATTTCTAATATGAAGACAGGAATATGACTATATATGATATAATAACAATGAATATGATTCTGAAATAAGTCAATGACATTATTTAAATCATTATACTGGATGTTTGGATATTTACAATGAATATCGGACCTATGGTAAGGGATAATTATTCCAATCTCATTCTTGTCCGAGATTGTTTATTCATATGTATTTACTGGAGTTATAGTTATCATCCATGTCCATGTTTTCTAAAAATGTTTTCATAAAAGTTTTACTATTATTCCATGTATTTTTAAAGTCATTTTTATGCTTTTTTGTCTTTTAGCACATGGTATGGAAGGAATATTTCTTCTGTTTACTGTACGAGGTACTTTTTAACATTTCTGGCCAAAGTACGAGAAAAATGTTTTTTAACTTATACAACATGAACGGATTTTTTACAGTTTCATAATGCCTTATTTCTATGAAGCTTCCTCTGTAACATTTCATGATTACTTTCAATAAAAATCATTTCTTTTATAATTTCATGTCATTATTAGAAAATAAAATTATTTTGAAGTTGAAAGGATAATTTCCTCAAGAATTCATTTCAAGTGTTTTATCAAGACTATTTTTCATCTAAGATTACATTATTTAATATGGTTTGGTTTCAAGTATAATATCCATATTATTTACATGGTTTGATTTTTTTGATGATGAAATGATATCCATTTTTTATATGGATTATGTTATGATGGGATGATGTTTATGAAACCCATTTTATTCTATGGGTTTTGATGAATGATTTATGTTTATTTTGTGACACACATTAGAATGATTTCATTATGAGATGGGTGGGACCTATATCTCCCTCAAATCCACTGGGTAGAGATTTATATCTCATGAGATAGATATGGCTGTAACAGAAAGTGAATCTGGTTCAGTAATACAGGGCTAGAATAGCAAGTAAACCTGGTTGAGTAATGGACTTTGTCCACTATGATTGTATTGGTAGCAATGCCTTAGCTACTATGGAAACAGTATCACGTGCTTAATGTTTTTCCACAATTCCATGTTTTATTCCCATGCTATTTTATCATGATTAATGTTTTTTTATGATTTTTGCCTTATGTACTTCCAAGATTTATGTCATTTATCAAGATTTTGATGTTTTATGTTCATGTTTTTACATTCAAATGTTTATGGATTGATTTTATTTTCTCCCTATTTACCCTTGATAAGAATTTCAGCTCACCCTTTTTATGTTTTCCTTTCCCCAACATATAAATAAAGGTATTAGGTAAGAAAACAAATGGGGAAGATCATTATGGGATATGTTGACGATCATTCACCATGATTTGAAGATTATGTTCTGATTATCCAAAGGCTCTAAAATAATACGGTCTTTGGGCATCTTTTTTTCATGAACTAAGTATTTCTCAAAATTAATGTAATGTCTATGTACGTCAAGCTTGGGTCATCATACAATCTCTTTCCTATGGGAAGAATGAATAAAATTTTCCTCAGAATTGTTTACTAAAGATTTATCATTCCGACAATTTATTAGGTAACCATCATCACCTAATTGTATTATGATAAATAGGTTTTTCTTAATACCCTTATAAAATAAAACATTTGAAATTAATGTTTATCCAAAAAACAATGTTACCTATACCAATAACATTTCCATGAGCATTATCTCCAAAAGACACTTTTCCTCCATTAATATTGATAATATTTTCAAAGAAGTTTATATTACAAGTCATTTATTGGGAAAATCAACTATTCATGTACCATGTATTGTTTTTGGTAAATTCTTTATTTTTATGATAAATAAAAGAGTTAGATTTTCAAAATCTAAAAATTCTTGGATCTAGAAATTTTAGAATATAAAATTTTATGAATCCACACTTTCATTGAAAGATAAGCTTTAGGAAATCCAAAAAATTGTGTTTTGTTAAAAGAAAAAATATTCTCCAAATGTCCACCACACTAACATTTATTATAAAATATGGCAATTTGGGGAATAAAATAGTTTTTAATAAATTTTTTTTTATAATGAGTATAACCAAATCCAGAATGATTCCTTACTAGACGAATTTGGGAATACATATTTTCAATGTTTTCTTTACCAAAGGTAATGTTTGACATGAATTTTCATAAGGAAAATATTTATGAATTTTTATTAATAACCATGTTTTTATCATCAATGTTATTAGTTATATAACTACAGTTAGTATCTAAAATATTTTTCTTAGTAATTACATTTTCAATATTCTTATAATGTTTATCCTTCGTAGAATTAGCCTCCTTAAGGTTTTCAGAAACAACTTCAAATTCAAAAGTTTTCTGATCACAATCATTAGAAAGATCTTATACTTATATGGTAAAAATAGAAATTCTATAATTTTCAATATCATGTTTTTATAGAGTTTAGAATTATCATTTTCAATATTTTTGGAAAACCTGGACACTTTCTCATATGAAGGTAAAGTATTATCTTCATCAGAAGATGATTATTCATCTGAATACTTATAAAATTTATCAATATTATACCTTCAATTAAATGATACATTGGTGATATATTAATAATTTTGTACCATGGCCATTAGAAAATTATTTTTAATGTGTAGTTTGGTTAGTAGAACAATACTCTCATGACTAGAAGATTCATACTCTAAAGAATCCTCATATGAGTCACCACCACTGGCACTCCATGTATCATTAGACTTAAAGACTTTATTTTCCCTTGTATTGTAATATATATTCTTATTCACTCAAAATGATTTTATTTTCTATCATTTCTCTTATGAATAGAAAAATATGGCCCGATCTGTCCGCCTATTTTTCACTCATAAAGAAGAACTTATGAGTCTTTCTTTTATTTCCTTTATTTCTTCTTATAGCTATACTGAATGTCTGTTTTCCCTCTATCACATTCATCCCTTGAGAAAGATTAACTAATTCATTCTCATAATGTTCACTTTCACTAGACTTAGATAGAACAATGGCAATATTAGTCTTTGACCTTGTATTACACTTTCATTAACATTTTTCTTCTTATTCATATCAACAACTCTTTTTATTTTTGTCTCATGTTGAATAAGAGTTAAAAAAATGTTCATTAAGGTTAATATTGGAAAAATTAATGTTTTCATCCATATATTTCTATTTTGATTCCCAATCAGTCATAATATCAATTATTTTTTCTACACGAGCTTCATCATCTAGACCTTTCTCTCCCATTGATTGAATATATTTTACAATGGTCATAAATCCATTTTTTCACTTTGCAAACTGGTTCTCCATTAAGAAATAAGAATCCATGATATTCATATCTCAGCATAGCTCTTTTAGTTTCTATAACATTAGAAGTCAAAAAATGTGTAACTTCAAGTTTCTTCTAAATACAGTATGTAGCTTGAAAATAAAATATTTAACTATATATATTCTTGTTCATGTAACACAACATCATATTGTATACCCTGTAGTTTTGTTGATATTATGAAATGTAATAGACGGTGAATGTTTTCACTTCCCTGTATGGAAATTTTTTATCACCAGTAAGCATTATAAAATTCTCTACACTACTGTTAATGACAAAAGTATTCATTCTATCTCTCAACTACTTATAATCTTTACCATAAACAATTGGTGGTCTGATAGGATTTAAATTATTAATGAAACCAACATTCATTCCTTCCATTCTATAAAAAATTACCTTTCCACAAAACTTTTTAGCATAAAATGTTTATAAACAATGATAAAAATATAAAAGTTAAACATAAACAAGAAAATTTAAGAATGAAAATTTTGAACAAGGAAAACATGAGCACAAAAACATATATTTGATTATAAGTATTTCAGAGACCTCCTTTAACACCAATTTTATGATTGAAATAATGTGTGTAAATTTTCAATTACAAGAGGGGATGAATTGTAATTTTTAAAACATTTGTTTTTAACCTTTAGATAAACTACGATTAACAATGTTAAACAAGGTAAATTCCCAATCCCTAAAATAGTTTTATGAGTCAAAATTTCATTGTTTCAGAAAACATGGTTCCAGAAATTAAAATTATGAAAATATTAAATAGGAAAATAGTATTCCTTAAATCATATATAATTTTACTTATCCGAGTTAAAAAAATTATAAGAATGTATAATAAGGTTATACTTTCTTCCATTATCAAAATATAGTGGAATAAATCTTGAAACAAAAACATATAACAAATAGAAAATCATTTAACCCAAAGTGTAGGGTACACAACAACCTTGAAAAAAGGATCCTTGATTTATACCTTCAAGAATATTTGTCATACCCACACCAGGGTCAGACCTCGATAAGAATATAAGAATCTATCTTGCTATCCATGCAAGACCTCAATCATTAAGTTAGTCAGCACCTCTATCTTCTAATTCATGTATGTTCTCAAACATTAGTGTTGTTGGAACCTCTATATTTTGATCCGTAGAATTCCCTGATTGTAATTAGAAACAATCATAGTCACATGAGGCCAGCTAAAAAGGTGTTTAGAAGACACAAAATATGTGATTCCCTCTCTAGAAATCACTTCAATACATGTAATCTCTAGATTGATGGAATAGTTATGAGCTCATTAATATGAGCTCCCATTTATAAGAACAACTCCAACAGTCATCTCTTTCCTCCAATGGTCATATTTTTTACTTGAATCTCTATGGGACCAATACACATTTCACTCAACCAATCGTTAGTTAGAAACATATTTCAGGACATCATTTCATAATAAAAACTTGTGTAAGGAAAATATAATAGCTTAAAAAAAATCTAAACATCCAAAGTCTAAGGAAAAATAATGATTGGTGTCTAATAGAATAAAAAATTGATTTTTATAAAACAAGGATATTCAAATTCTATTTTTCAAGAGATTAGAATCTGAATTATTAAGATTTTAGAGTCTGAATTCCAATGAATTTTGATTCTTAATTCATAGGAATTTAGAGTATGAATCAAAGTCTGAATTCGGAGGAATTCAGAGTATGAAATTATGAAACATTCAGATTCTGAATTCAATGGAATTAAGAGACTGAATTGTGAAGAATTCAGAGTTATAATTATGAGGAAATTTTATTGTGAATTCTTGAGTAATTCAAATTACGAATTTGAGAGAATTCATAATATGAATTTCAGAGAATCCGGACTCTGAATTTTATAGAATTTGGAGCCTGAATATCATAGAATTCATAATCTGAATTTCAACAAATTCGGAATCTAAATGTTAGAGCATTTAGAGTCTGAGCTTTATTGAATTTTATGTCTAAATTTCAAAAAATTTGGAATCGGAATTTCAGAGAATATAGAGTTTGAATTTTAGTGAATTTGGATTCATTGTTTAAGAAAATTTGGAATCTAAAAACAGTAGACTCTATATCCAAGGAACTATAAGATTTTGAGTTTTATATATAAAAATAAAAAATTTGTGAGTTAGTAATAAAAAGAGTTTGGTTTTGATATATTATAAAATGAGATAATGAAAATAAATGTAAAGATAAAAATTTCTTTTGATAATGAAAATTTTCATTATGAAAATAGTTCTTAGGAAATGGTAATTCACAATATGATAAAGTGTTCGTGATATTAAAATCATTAAAAAATGGAAAAGTCATATGGAAACATTATTTACATAACATAAATAACCACCAGTCATGGAGATCTATCTTGAGTGTAATAATAAAATTGAAATTAAAAGCAAGAAAAAACTATAGGTGTGGGTATTAAAACATTATATTCTTTCTCGAAGAATAAATTCGCAAAGAACATCCTTTAAAAAATATCCACTACTTGTTTTAAATACACTATATAAAAGATTTCTTTTCAAACATTGTATACTATAAAACCATAAGAAGTCCATTTCCCTTTTTACAATTGAAATCACAAATTTTTCTAGTGGAAAACCATTTGTCTCTTTATAAAACAACAATCAAATATCATTTGAAAAGAGAAATGGTGTATAAAACCCTTCGAAAACCATCTTTAAAAACCTTTCAAAACAAACTCATTTCTTTTCAAAGAAATTCCCCACACATGAGAGAACTTTCAATGATCAGATAAAAAGGGAAATAAAAATAATCATGCAAGAATAACCAATGAACTAGAATCTCAATCGCATGCTATTGAAAATGTGTGCCAAAGAAAATGGGATAACCTAGGATCTCATGGATAATATAGAACATACTATACATATGAATCATCCTAATGACATCCCATAAAGGATTCCATCATAATGTCGAAACACCCCATCATCGCCCAACATGGTCTTTCAGAGGGGCATAATCCCATAGTAGATTGTCCATATTAAGGCCCACTAGTATGTTCTTAATCTAAACTAGTACAAAAATCAATCATAGAAAATTTTGATACTATTCTAGGTTTCCAAGTCAATATGTATAAAAGTGGGTGATCTAATCAATTCCAATCATGCATCAAATCACATGAACAAATATAATAATAATTCAAGACACATGAATCACCCATTTCACCCCAAATACTAATCACTTTTCTATTAATCATTCAATCACGAAGTAGCCTCTAAATATGGGCTACCCAAAACCGTCAATCATAAACAATTCAAGAGAAATATTCAAGGGGAAATTTCTCTACAACCATTTTCAAAAAATTTCTAACCATGCCATGAACAAAATTTGGGAATCACTATTTTACAAAAATAAACCAACAAATTTCCATCATATGTCATCCCATTTTCAATGAACCAGACATACACCACATTTAAGTCCAAGAAAATTTATAAATCTATTTGATAAACATGAACCACCATTTTAACTGACACAAATAAATTTACAAATCCAGATCATGATTTTAAAAATCATAATCCACATTGAAAAGAAAAGTGGAAAATTTATCAATATCGTGGTGAGAACAACTGAAAAAAGAACTATATACTATGATTTTCTTTGAAACCACCTTATCTCACATAAAACAACTCTTCTAAAAATCATAATTCTCTATTTAAATATAAGGGAGGAACAAATTAGCAAAAATCAATGAATGCTAACTTTAATGGGAAAGTGAATGGGAACCCAACCTCAACTCCCATAAACAACTCCATTAAGGCTCCGAGAAGAAACATCTTCCATGAAGGACCCTACGAAGAAAAAAACGCCAATTTCGCACCAACCAAGGTATGAGAATCAATCAGACATGGCCACTAGGGTTATAAGAGAAAGGTAAAATTGAAGAAAAGAAAAGGATAAAGAGAGAGGATCCCTAAAATTTTGATCCAGGAGAAGTATCTCTATTAAACTATATAAAAATAACCTCGGTGGAGCCTCGTGTTATCAAAATGATCTATGGGAGGCTTCTAGGTTGGGGGATTTTTAGTGGGGTGTCCAAGGGAAGAAACCCAAATTAAAACGAAGTATAATGAACCCAAAAAACCTTTCTTATGTGGGTTATATGGTCAACATGCATGATTTAACGAAACGTGCACAAACCATGTGATATCCCACTATATAGAGTTACATAGGAGCACACGTAGGCTGTATGGTTACTTAAAATGTGAAACTAAACAGTGTGACCCCTAAACACATTGTCATATGGGTGAAACCAAGCATAAACCATTACTATATGACATTGATACATCCCACAAATATCACTATTTTCAACCAAGAACTCTTCTAACTCACAGGAATAAAAAATCCATCAATGGAACCACAATTAGAAGAGACACTAAGGGTTTTATAAACTCTCCACCAAGCTATTTCTACGACATACCTTCACTCTAACAACAAAAAAGTCCAAATACCACAAAAAACATCCATGATATATAATTTGAATCTAGATACCCTAATACACCAAATATAAACATAGAATACACAGAACTCAAGAGAAAAAGTGTGATTCAAAATATAATTTTGAAATAAAAGATAGGGATTATGATCCAGGAGTGATGATTATCCCCACCATTACACATTCTGCACCCATAAATCCATAAAATATTCAATTGATCAATCAATGAAAAATGTACACACACTCAAGTGAGTCAATTATTTAAATCTAAGAACACCTTTGAAACCCACAAGAAGAAATAGTAACTACTAAAGGAAATTAATCAAAAAACCAAAAACACATCTTGAAAAATGATGAAGAAAAAGAATAAGGATTTCTATAACACCTTTCAAATAATACTATTTAGCTTAATCCAACATCCCTAAAATAACATAGAAGGATAAAATCTGAACCAAAACCCCCAAACAATACTACCCATTGATGACCTACCCCAGAGGCAACACTAGATTATCAATGTCTGTGGGGGGGGGGGTTGAATGGACTCCCCTCTATTAGAAAACAACTAGTCCTAATTTACAAAAATAGAAATCTTGATGAGACTCATGGTGGGTCTCCCCACCATTTATAAGCTGACCAACAATGGAAACCCAACACTAGACAACTTAGAATCATTCACCCACACTGATCAACAAACCCCAATATAAGTGGGAAACATGAGTTAAAACTAGGGAACATAAACTATCTCTATTCCCAGACTGATGAAAAAAGATGGAATAAGGCCCCTCACACTCCAGATAATCTTGACTAGGCACTAGCATAACTCTGGGGGATATGGATGGTGCCCTACTATTTGAAGCATCCACTACATCGAAGTCAGGAGATGAAAATACATGATTAGAACTCCGAGTTAAATTTTTTCCAAGACATGCTTCCAATGTAACAGATGTCTCGAGTGATTGAAAACATCTATTGTTAAAATCAAAAGAGTGTGATCCACTGAAAATAACCTCCACATACAATCATTACAACGAAAAAATATTACAATGACTAAGTATCTAAATTAATCCTAAATGGTGCTTGACTCCTGCAAATGGACCGTGGTGTCTTTTGAAGAGTTGGATCTTAATCCACGATTCTTCCTGGAAACACCCTAATAGAACTAAGAATGCGTACCTAGGAACCCAAAATCTTGGAAGGTCATTGATGAACATGGAAAAGAATCTTCCTTATGACCATACATACCAAACTAACTACACATCAAGATATTCCACCCATAAGAAGTCGATGTGAGGTATGGGGGCCTCTTAGTTCCCCTAATAGCACCACCACCATCAAGCCGGTTCCCATTATTGTTACTAGAATCCTCTTCACCACTTCATGAGACATGATGAATCGCATCCATATTAATAACTCCTACATGAATAACTTTATCACAATAGGATTTCCTCACCGCATCTGGAAAAGTGGTTTTGTTGAGCATTGAACCCTTTGACTCTAGATTAGGACAGATCCCATACTCAAAATTCAAAGACATCAAGAGATCATTCATAAAATACACAATATCATAGGTGAATAGATGTAAAAAGTGACTATATAACACCAACACTGATCCAAAACCGATCTAAAGACAACACATCACCATCTTATTCATTATATTCTTCATCTTAAAAAAGTACTATTAGATGAATGAACCCTTTAATTACTCCAAGGTAAGATCTTCTGAGGCTTGTTTTGAGAGACCGAATTCCACTATTTACATGTTTGACCATCGAGCATGAAGGTATAAAAATTTACACTAAATTAATCAAGAAACACAAGGAAAATAATGTTTTTATCAATCTTCTACATCCACTCTTCCACTTCAAGAGGATCCTCTTAACATAAAAATGTGGAGGATTCAAAATCTGATATTCTTGAAGGTATTCTATGGGTTGATCAACTGAAATGTTTTCTAATGGTATACCACCCATATCTACACCTTGAGTTTCCATCACAACATTTTTGGGGGAAGACACTAAAAAAATAAATAAAAGGACTAAATAGAGAGTGATCTATTAAAAAAATTATCAATCTTAAAACACATGATAAACAACATCCTTCCCAAATCAAAAGAATACTAATGGGAAATAAGAACTTATTTTTCAGATTCACAATATAAAATTTATACCATGTTTTCACATTATTAAGAAACCTATGAACTATGCATGATTTTTCCAAATGTTTTACAATATCATGTTCCCCATATTGTAAACCTTGGGAACTCACATAGTTTGGCAGCACAGTTTACAAACCAGAAACCAAAAGATCATATTGGTTATTTACTAAGATAATGTCTCTATACACATATTAAAAATGATATGTTTAACATTGTCTGGGTCATGTTCCTTTAACAAGAAGCGAACTATTTATCACACTGTTTCCTAAAAAAAGTTGCACAGATTTTCCAATTTGTGTGTTGACCATGCACTAAAAGGAATCAACACAAAGATGAAAATATAAATCTTGGTCACCCAAACCTAAAAAGAGAAATTGAGAACAAAAAAATTAATCACAATCAAACAATTTCATCTCATTCAATAAATTTCTATTATTTCTACAAAAATCTTTTCATCAAGAATCATTTCATGTAAAACTAATTTATTATTGTTTAAAACAAATTCCAAAACTCTCTTGTAATCAAATGTTATTTTTACAATAAAACGATTTCAATGAACTATGTATTTTTATTAATAAAGTCTATTCTCATTAAATAATTACAGTTTCATTCCAAAAAATAATTTTACGAAAATCCACTTTTTTAAAGCCTTCCTTAATGAAAATTTTGAGAATCCATTTTCTAATTTAAAAATAAGTCAATACCAAATTATATTCACATTTCTTCAATTTCAAAACAAGTTGTTTCAGACCAATTTTGATAATGATGGAATCCAAAAACAACTCACTTGGGGGAACTATTTTCAACATGTGACTAGGCCATAAATTTATCGGCCATATACCAATCATCAAGCCACTATAGAGAGTCCTTAAGTATTATGTACCAAACTAAAAATGGATTTCTAGGCCATGAGAGCAGACAAAGACTACTATCTGAAATCCCTTTTCATTTTATAATACCTAAAAATTATCAAGAATCAAATGGAACTAACAAATCTGTATAACCCATGGAATCTTGAGAATCAAAACAAGAAAGGGATCATGACCTCTTCCCTATTGCTACCTCTTGAGTCCCAATAGTCCTACTATATCCACATTGAAATCCCATTGTAAATAATGGGATCTCTGAAATTCATGTTCTTCTAAAGAGATGAACACCTATAAGACAATTTTTTTTACAAACCATACATAGTGAAACCATAACTGGTCACCTAATTCAGCTCGTGACAAGGATAAAGAGGCATTATAAATCCTCATAGGCTGGGGAAAAGCACTAAGGGAAGTAACAGAGTGACGATGGGATCAATGTTTTCCAATATAACTGTACAATAATAGTGGAATAACAATAGTGAATCCAAAGATAAATATTATAACCAAATTTGACATAATTTACACTTGAAATGAAAATACAACAAACTTGACAACAATGATACCTTGGAAAACCCCAAAATGAACCTGACAACCATGAAATCTCTATGTGTCCCTAAGGGTCACTCTAGAATACATAACTAACCACCATCCAAGGTGATAAAACCTAAGAGGAAACTATAAACAGAAACTAATTACATTAACGAACACTAGGTGTGAGTATTGAAACTTAGTAGGCCTGGCCGAATTATATATTCCCAATGCAATTTCATTAAATAAAAGAGATAGAAAAATACCTTTTTAATTAAAATATAGAAAATTAATCTTTCTCACAAATTTTCCAATTTAATAAAAAATAGAGTCCATTGGAATTTTTACCATTAATACCCCAATATTTTTTTTAAGGAAAACCACATTGTTTTTAAAAAAAATAAGAATGAAATTTTCTTTGAATAGAGAAAATGTCTGTAAATCCTCTCTGAACAGTTTTTATAAAAGCATTAAAACAAACTCATTAATTTTTAATGAAATTCATCACACCTGAGAGAACCAAAACTGACCACATAAAAAGAGAAATGAAAAGAATGACACAAGAGTAATCAACCAACTAGAATCTTAATCTTACATTTCATACAACTATGTCCCAATGAGTTTGGGGGATCGTAGGAGATCGTGAATAATCTTGATCATATAATAAATGTTACTCATCTCGATGACATTCCTTACCTGATGACATCATAAAACCCAAATTATAGATCATCACCCAACCAGGCCTAACTGACAGGCCCAGTCCCCAATAAGATTTTACATACTAAGGGACTTTATAAATTTCATAATCTAAACTGATGCAACAATCATTCATATAAAATTTGGTCACTATTTGAGGATCCCATGTTAAGTTGTATAAAAGAGGTAAATCCAACTGATTCCAACAGATCATCAAATCACATGCACGTATATAATAATAATACAATCAACAGAGATCACCTAAGTCAACCTAATGACTAATCTCTTTCCAATTAATCGTTCAAGCTAAAGGGATTATGTTTGTGGGGTCCTCCCATAAAATCATTCATAACCAAGGAACGAGAATTATCCAAGGATATTTTTCTATAAAACCATTTTCAAAAAAGATCCCACCATACATCAAACACCCTTTTAGAAATAACCATTTCCCAAACAACCAACTCATTTCCATCAAATGAAAAACCATTTTCAAAGAACCAAAAAACCCAACTTTTAAGTCCAAAAAAATTTATAATTCAATTTTAGAAACACCATCCACCATTTTAAATAACACATATATATTTATAAAACTAGTACATGCTTATGAAAATAATAATCAAACTAGTAAATTTATCAAAAGCATTGTATGGATAACTCAAATAAATAAAGACTATATACATCAAAACAAATATGAAAAACAAATCATTTCATAGTAAATAATTATTATATTGACCATACATCACTATTTAACACCTAATGGGGGTGATAAAAATAATTCAATTAATATTTAATTTAATGGACATGTTCATGGTAATCCGACCTCAAATGAACCAAACATCGTCCATGAAAACATAAATAACTCCATGAACATTCTATGAAGCCAGAACATCCTCGAGGAACCATTGGATAAGAAAAAACACCAAATTCTCAACAATGTTGGTATGAAAATCATCCAAAAATGGCCACTAGGGTTATAGGAGAAATGGAAAATGGAATAAAATAAAACGTGTAAGAGAGGGGGTACTTAACCATTCAATCATGGTGACGAATCACCATAAGACCAATTAAAAATCACCTTGAAAGAGCGTGGAGGTGGAAATTCCCTATTGGAGGCATCTAGGTAGGGGATATTGAGGGAGATGTATAAGGGAAGAAACCCCAATTAAAAAGAAGGATAAATCCCTAATATACACTTTCTTGAGTGGGATTCATTTTTAGCGCACACAGTTTAACATGCCAAGTGAAAATCGTGTGATTTCCCTAATCTATTGATACACGGGCTACACACTTAGGCTGCATGTATTGTTGAACCATTCAACCAAAGCATATAACCCCTGCAATCTTTTGGTGTATGCTGAATCTAACCAAGAACCATAGTCATGCGATCTAGATAAATTACCAAAAAAACCAAAATTTTCACCCCAATATTCATATAACTAACGGGAATAAACCATCCATCAAACACAACCCATAGATAAGAGGCACTAGGGTTTTAACTGACTCCAATGCAAATCATTTCATCCCCATACCATTACACTAACATTGAACAAGTCTAAATACCACTGAAAATATCCATGACTTAATATTAAAACCAAGAACACCCAAAACACCAAATTTAAATATGGATCCCCCAGAACTGGAGAGAACGACTATCAAATGAAAGGTAATTCGAAATAAAGGATGGAAAAAAATATGGGTGTGACAATGATAAACTATTTTAATTTATATTCTCAAAATATAATTTATAAATATTTAGATAATTCCTTTTTTCTTCAATGGTAATATAAAAATTTAATATATTAGTTAAGAAAATGCATTTCATTTTTTATGAATCATCTAAACACGATTATCAGAAATTAATGTTTATCAATCATAACCCAAAATAAAATATAAATAAAGAAATAATTATAAATAATTATGAAACAAAAAATTTATTACATTTTATGATCATGTAGTGATGATATTTTCAAGATTAATTTTGAATTATATCAATATTATAAATTTTTTATAAAAGATCAAGATTAATCACACCCAATATAAAAAAAATCATAACAATAATTATCCTTGTAGTGAAAAATTGTAAATAAATATTATAAAGGGTTATTGATCTAAAATATGTTCTAAAATTAATAATTGATATATTTAATTTTTTTTATTAGAGGTTATGTTTACATGAACCTAATGGGGAATTAAAGTAAGGGTTTTATTAATATCAATTCTAATTCACCATGATAGAAAATATTTTAACAACATGTATTATTGGTACTACATATTAAATTCCCATGTGCGTATTTCTTTATTATATATATATATATATATATTTCATTTTAGGGGATATATAAAAACAAATAATAATATATTATATGAATTAATATTGTTTCAACAGTTACTATAGTATAAATTGTTTTAACTCAACATTCATAAATTTAATAAAGATTATTATTTTGATCATATTTTTTATAAACTAGGTACATTCTACACTGGGTTGTATTTTGTGGCATTTTGTCATTGTTTTTTTTGAGGATTTTCATTCTTACCACATAAATCATTGTCGAATATTTTATTAAAATAGGTAGTATATTTATCATAAGGGATATTGATAACAATAATCTCATTATCAATTGTTATAATGTTTTTTCTTGAGATTTTTTCTTACATGACTGAGTTATTCCACCCAAATATTTATTTATTTGACATTTTATAATTCTATTTTAAAAAATTAGGTTTTAAAATTTATAAAGTTTTATTAATCTTATTACAACGTGGGGTTTCAATAATGGTAATTTGGATGTACTAAAAATGTTCCTATCATAATCAAATGATTTATCATTTTGAAGAAATTTCGTATAAAAAAATATATTATTATTTCTTGTATGAATTCGTGGATATTCTTTTAAAAAAATTATATAGTTATATACTTCACTTCATATTTTCTAAATTTAATTTTTATTGTGACATGTATGTTATTATTTTTCATCTATGTTAAAAAATGGTTTTTGAAAAGTTCTTTCATGTTAACACCTCCATTTTTCATTTTATATGGAAAAGGATTTATAGTTATGGGATATATTTTACATGATTTATTCTCAATATAATAAATAAATAAATATATCATTTGGGAAATTAATCTCACAGTATCATGTAATGAGATTCTCCATTCCTTCTTATGTGATATTGTTTGAAGTATTCTTTTTAATGTTTGTTTTTCATCTATTCCTAAATAAATATATTTTTTCATTCTTACACTCCGGATATTTTTTGGGGATTCAGATAAGAAAACATTATAAAGAACCGAAGAGATATTTTTAGGGTTATTTATAAAAATTGAATAAAATCATAAAATTTTTCTAAGGAAGATGATATATTGTTTTCAAGAAAATATCATCCCATTCTAGTCCGTACAATGGGATAAAGGCTTTGACCCCAATGTACATAGGGTAAGAAGCTCTAAAAAATGTATATAATGAATTAACTCAATTATAATTTGGTGCACAAAATAGTGGAATAGTTAGATAGTCGGTTAGGAACTCTAAGTGGATATGTATTATTTAATCATATTCTGATTATGAACTATTATATATAATTTATTGCAAAATTAAATTAAGTGATTAAGTCAAAATGTGTACCAACAAGATGTTTTTATGAAATATTTTCCATAAATTATTTTAATTCTTCAATGGAATGCATTGCATCCAATAATGAGTTTAGACAAACCTAAAAATACCCATAGTATAAAATAACCATTTTAACATTTTTTTCAGGTTCACGAGAATAAATAAACTGATCTTATGAAAATTAACGGTGAAGTATTTTGCTTCCAATTATTTATAAAAAATATTAGTTAATTTTATATTTATATTTTTCATATTAAAAAATTTAGTAAATTATGAATAGTAAATTAATCTAATGAATTTTATATGTTATAAACGTAATAATTCTTTTAAATTAATTCAAGAGATATTTTTTCGCTGGGAATGAATAAACCCAATTTGATGTATAAAAACATATATTTTTAAAAGGGTAATATTATGAAATTTTAATAGAGAAACATTTATAATTTAATATATAGAACCATTAATAAATTTTAATGCCAAAAAATATTTTTTTTAAAATTGGAATAAAAAATTAATATTTGATGAATTTTTAATATTTTTCTAAAACCGTTTACATTTTTATGAATAATAATAATTAAATAAATTATAAATGAAAAAAATTATTTTTGCAGAGAAATAATTTATACGGTAAAAATATAGTTTAGAATTGTTTTAATGTATAAATAGAATATATTTTTATCATTATGTATAAATTATGTCATTAGCATTAATTTTACATTTTATTCAGATGTGAAAACATTTCGATCATTTACAATGTTTAACTTTTAAAAACTCATTCTCTCTTTCTGACAACGAGAATAGTTTTAAATTAATTAGATAAACTTCTATGTATTGATCTTTTAAAATTGGATTCCATATTTGGAATAAGTAGATCCAGATTATGTAAATAAATTTATTTTATATTGGGGCATTATGAATAGTTACTGTGGGAATTTGTTTTACTATGGTAAAAATGTAAATGTTGTAATTATAGGTAAGAATACTATAATAAAATTACTCGAAGACTTTTCATAATATCATTGGAAGAATTTTCTTCTACCTAAATCATATGTGGGTTCAAATTGTGTCATTTGGAAACCACTTGGACGAGATTAACACACTAAATTTAATTTATTTATAGAAACATTTAAATATGTATTACAGAATTTTTAATAAATATAATTTTTTTATATTAGTTTATACAGAATATAAATTTTATTATTAATAATCTTTGGAAATCTAATTTTTTCTTATTTTTCATGGTTATGTATTTGTAATTTTTAGGAAATAAATTATTACCTTAAAGGAATATACATTGATGATGTAAAAATTAATTAATTGATGAGAACCAAAAAATTTTATTAAAATTATAGTAACCATAAAAAGACCAAAAACATTTACTAAACTTTATTTTTCAAGTATATATCAACCACTACCATCTTTGGGCCCTGTTGGGGACCATTTAGAGCCTCATATAGGTGATTGTGACACTCATATAATCTTATTAAAAGTGTTGTCAAAGTTGGTGCACTCATAATTTAAAAAAGTATACTATTTTACAAGATAGAGTTTACATTAGTTAAATTTAACTAAAAATAAAATTTTAACATCATGTAGATATATACTCATTATTGTATTTTATTTTTAATTTTTATTCCACAAATATGTTTATTAAATATTTACATAAAACATATATAGTAATTATTTTATTAATAATGCTAACAAATAAATCTTATTAAAAATGTTAAAATAAATAAAATTTGGGCTAATTAAAATTTCAAATTAATTTTGTAGATGATCCGTACATATTTATAATTAATAAAATAGTTGGTTCAAAGATAACATGTTATCTTAATATTTTTAAAATCAATGAATTCAATATTGTCAAATTTACCTTATTTTTTTGTTTATCAAAATAATGTTTTATTAGTTTTTCAGAAATCCTAAAACATTTTAAAAAATATAGAATAATTATTATATGGAATAAAATATTCTAAAGTATTTATTTCTGGTCTAATTTACATAAATTTAGAAAATACTATGCCTTTTAATATTGAATTATTTGTTACCCTATTTGAAAAGTAAAATAAATAACTAAGTGATAATTAAAATGATAATATTTAAATTGAATAAAATAATATTAAAAAATTTACTGGTTAATGAGATATAAAACTTTTCTAATCTCACATTAGAATTGTAATAATTTTTATTTTTTTGGATGTGTTTTTATTTTATTATAAATTAATATTTTTTAGAGATCCCAAAAGCGTCAATCACCTAATTTATAAAAGGGAACATACCCCATCAACTCTTCACTTAAATTTAATCCATTATACTAGGTAATACCCTTATATTTTCCCTTATCAACTCCCCAAGTTACATTCTACATGTTTCGTTCTTTTTCATTGTCCAACTCTAGTGCTCTATGATGAGATTTAGAGGAAGCATGTTGAAGAGGAGGTAATATCCACTACCAATTTTTTCCAAATTCATTATTCTTCTAGTTCCTCATCTTCAGTTTTTTCATTATAAATTAATTACAATAGCAGCATTTATATGTTGATATTTTATTATAAATATTAAATAACCATATTAAACCTTCTATCTATCCAACAAAAAATAAATATCACCATTCATGCGTACATATGACTTACCGTTACCACGACATGTTGTAATTTTTTTTCACCACCTCCTAAGTGGTACTGGTATAATGATGAAAATTATAATAATATATAATTATTATAACATGAAATTAATTAGTAAATATTATACACCATCCAATTTAGTACCATTCATAAAATACCACAATTATATTATCGCTTGTGTGTACATATGACTTACTTTCTCTACGATTTCATGAAATTAATTTTACATTATCTTCATTAAATAATGATTATATAAATGTAAATAATGAATAAATATCATATATATTATGTTAATAACATTTTTTAATGAAAAAAATATGACCTATAAAGGATAACCATAACTTATTCTACAAAACAATCACAAGAAAATGAACTAGTTAATACCTGAATAACGAGTTATAATGAAATATTATTGAGAAACAGATGAAATTATTGTCATATAGGATATCATAAAATAAATTTTGATTCTGAAATAGGTTAATGAAATTATTTTAATCATTATAAAATACTCTCCAAAACATATAATATAAATTGGACTTATGATAAGGGATAATTACGAAAACACGTATTTTTCAGGATTGTTTATACATAAGTATTTACTGGGTTATATTTATCATTCACATCAATGTCTCCAAAATAAGTAATATTATAGATATTATACTATAATTGAGTAATTTAAATTTAACCATTGGTTAATTTATATTAAATAGTATGAAATGAATCTGTTTTTGTTATTTGATATGAGGTACCTTTTGACTTTTCATGAAAACAATCAAGGAGAATGTTTTTTATGTTTTACAACATGGACTGATTTTTTCATCTTCATAACCCATTTTTCCATGAATATTTTTATACACAATTTCAAGTTTATTTTCAAACAATATTTTTACTTAAAATTTCACAATATTTTGATAGATGAAAATGTTTTTGATGAAGAAAGGATATTTTACCCAAGAATTAATTTCAAGGGTTATATTTAATTTATTTATCATATATGAATGAATTATTTAATATGGTAATGTATAATGTATCATATAATAATTGTCCCTATGATTTTATTGTTTTTATGAAGGAATAATACTTATGAAATTGATTTGTTTTATATGGATTATGTTATGGAAGAATAATGTTTATAGAAACCTATTTTATTCATCGGGTTATGATGAATGATTTATTTTGTTGTAGATCATATGAGAATGGTTTAATTATGAGATTGGGTTAACCTATAGCACACTCTAATTCATTGGGTAATTATTTATATCTCATGAGATAGACATTTCTGGATTGGAAAATGATCTTGGTTCAGTAATACAGGGCTGGATCAAGGAGTGAAATCAGTTCAATAATGGGCATTGCCTGATATGATGGTCTTGTAAATGAGATATGACTAATATGAAATTATTATCTATGTTTATGTGTATTCCACAAAACATCAAGTCTTATTTTATGAATTCTGGGATTATGTTCATTAATCCTTATAACCTTTCTTGATTTATCTCATTTAATGATATCCTTGTCTTTCATATATAGGATAATATATTGAAATATTATTTCCATATGTCTTATGATTATGATACGAAAGATATCTACCTTGTTAACCCTTTAGGAGTTTATAAGACCACCCTTTCATAAGTTTCATTTCCCCGGGTCATGGAGAGGGGTATTTAGTAAGATATGTCAAAAATGTTCCTAGTTGTTGTTAAATAAGTGGGAGGCAAAAAAGATGTCTTATGAGACTAATGTTTATGTTTCCATGTTTCTAAATACTCTATACCAATATGGTCTAATCGATCGCTTGTTATATTTGGTAAAGAATATTTTTTTATCATTGAAGTAATATCAATGTATGTAAATTATGGGTTTTAATATTTAGTAGAAGAGAAAATGTGTAGTTAAACATTAGAAACTAGGATGTGAAAATCATAGTATAAACCCAATGGATATGTAGAAGTATAGGTTAAAATCCTATTTTTTGAGAATTGATCATAAATAATCTATGATAAAAAATAATGTTTCTTAAATAGAATTTTTTTCTTGATTTTGTAGTTTTCCAATTATGATTAGTGTTTCTCACACTATGCTTCTTTGTTTTAGTCAATGGATGGATCCCAAAGCAACTATGTTAATTATCAATGCGATAGGAAATGAAATGATTGTCCTTATAAGATATAAAAAGTTATTGATGTTGGAATGAAAAATATTGTAGCTATACTCACTAAAACATCTCATTTAGTGGATAATGTAGGACTTGGAACTAAGAAAAAGAAGGAACAATATTATATTGAGTCCATCATGAGTTAATGTCCACCTTTTTTCAGTGATTCTCCTGAACTATTTGTGATTTAAAAATATATTTGTACCACTTAAAAGATATTTTCATCTATCTAATGTTCAGAACATGATAAATTCATCTTAGTATTCTATCATTTATAAGGTGAATCTGATCTATGGTGGAACCTTATCCAAAATACGAGGCAAAGAGATGATATTTAATACATAGAATGGGATGAGTTCTAGATTTTTTTTCCAATAAGTACATTTATCATATTTTTTAAACAATCTTGTAAAATAGTTCCTTGAACATACGGAAAATGAAGACGAATCCATTTGTATCTATGAAGAAAATTTTACAATATATTCTAGGTATGCTTCTAGAATTATTATCAAAATTGAGAGTAAAATTTATGGATTTTTTAATGTCTTAAACCCAAGTCTCTAAAGGGAATTATCCATAAGAAAAATCAATATCTACAAAGAAATCATATGATGAACCCTCATTATTTATAAAGAGATTGAAGTACTTCATGAGTCCTATGGGTTTTATAATAATAGAAAAGTGGAATTCAGGGGAAAATTTAAATACTACACTGAAAATGTTGACTTTTCCCTTATTCTCAATGTGTGGAAAGAAACATGGAGGAAATTGTATTAAAGAGACTAGTAAATGTTTTACTTTTAGGAAAGAAAGTTATTAGGCAGTTTAATAATGAAGTTATGGGAACATATGTATAATTATTTGAATAGATAAAAGGCTATATATAATGAACCTCGTAAACATAAATGTTATGAGTTCAAGAAATTAGGGAATTATGCCTTTCAATTCCCTATCCCAAGAGCTGTTGATGAAGATCAACATCGTCAAACAAGTATGACTAATGATAAATTAATATCACATTAAATCACGATCAAAGATGTGGAATTTGATAATGAAGTGGTGAAATGTACAATTACCATCCAATCTAATGTAGAAAATGTATTATTTGATTTTGAATCGTCGTAATATATTATTTATGAAGAATTTTATATCGGTTTCATGGTATTATATCAACAATTAGATATTGATTTTTTTGTGGCAACTCATAATGGCACAATTCTCACTTAAAAAGTTTATAATTCTTATCATGTTTTTGTTTATGGGTAAATGATTCCGGATAATCCTTTGATCCCTTTTGTTGTGAAATTTTATGTGATTTTAAGAAAGGAGTGGATTTCTCTATATAGAGAGGATATCTTTTTCTTAAGAAGTGAATCGATATTTTATATTCTATATAAGTATATAATCAGATATCAACGAAAGGATGAGTATGAAATTTCAGTGAACATTTATTCCATATTATGGGTCTTGGTCCATTTTAATTAAGTTTATGAATATTATTTGTTTATGTAAAAACTCACAAATAAGAATAAACCCATTGTACGGATGATTGATGATGTAAAGTCCGACTTTCAGGTGTCTCCCAAAGGTACCCCACACCCGGTTGGTCACATGGCCTCAATAGAATTTCACTATTTTCTAGAGGTTGCTAACTAGAAGTGAGGGACATGGGTTTGACAGTGTGGCAACTATGCCATCATGGGTAGAGCATGTATAGATGAAAAATAATTATTAAAGTGTAGTAGAAGAAAAAATTCCATACAACAAGTAAAAAACTGGAAAACCTAAATTAAATAAACCACTAAATCACACAATTACAAATGATGCATGTCACTTAGGTCTAGGAAAATAGCCAAAAATGTCACAATGAACGAAATATAATACTAAAAAAAGTACAAAGAAAACAAGAAAACTTGAGCAGCATCACAAGCCTAAGCATGGTCCTATTCACTCCAGCTCCAAACAACCAATCATGTCCCTGAAGAGGAAAAGAACATGACCTTATCAACACCACCAATCATAAGATATATTTGGGTAAAAAAAACATAACCCAAATAGGGTTTCATATGAATCCTAGTAGGAAACAACAACATGATTTGTGCCTAAATTTCAGTGAGTATAAATAGAAGGTACTAATGGAAATGCAGAGAATAAACTAGGAGAACCAAAAAGTAACCAATCCAATAGTTTCCATTTAAATTCATTAGTATCTAATGTTAAAATTTTATTCAAGTATCACAATGTGTTCCTAGAAGACAACCTAATAGGACTGATTACATACTTGTGATTTGACTTGAGAGAAATGTCACAAACACTCAATATTTATGTAAACCCTCTGGGTTGCACACACAGTCAAACACCTCTATCCATGTAATACAATAAAAAAGGAAAAGAAACTCTGAGGAAGAACTCATTGTAAATCACCCTTATGGTCTATCCAAAATAAACATAGAATCTTTGGTAATGTAATCAAATTGATTTCCCACTATTCTATTGTAACATAATCTATAAACACTCTGAGGGAGCACTCACCATCTATCCCCTATGCGGTCTCATAGTGTGAAATATTACAGACACTCTCAAGAAGAACTCAACGTCAATACCCCATGTGGTCTAACTAAAACAGGTTCTCACTACCCTATGAAATTCAATATTTCATAAATGATATCTGGAATCCTAAAGTAATATCAACTACTACATGGATAAACAATTCCAATTCATATCAAACGAATTTAATAAGTAGAAAAAGGAAATCAGTTCTATTCTCTCAAGAAAGGAAAGGAAACAATGTCTACCCTATATGAAACCTGGACTAAATGAACATAATCATTAAAACCAGGAAAAGAACCCATGGGGTGTTCCTTAAACATAAAATTACACAATATATCACATCAATAAACCCCTAATCCAAGAATAAATCTAGGGAAAATATAACATGGTTCAATTACCTTCACCCAAAATGCCCAAATCACAGGTAATCTGCACATTGACATATAAAACTCAAAGACAAACAAAAAAAGGAAAAAAACACCAAACATAACATTTTACAAAGAGAAATCTTGAACCTTGGCCCTAGAATCATCCTAAACTATCCAGGATCTACAAAAATATTAGGAATATTCAACCTCACATTACTCAAATGAGTGGAGAAATTTGTAGGTGAGGTTCAAGAAAATCGAAGAACTCACTGGTGGGTTTCCAACACATCCACGAGAGATCAAATCAGATAACAGATGATGGATCAATGTCTTGGAGAATTATTGGTTGTACATTGATCTCCTGTTCAAGGCACAAAAAAGAGTACATTCTTAGGGATTAAACGTTTTCCAAATCTAATTTAACAAAAAAAAAAAGAAAATGTACATGGTTTGTTCATTTAATGTACATGCTATGTAGATTCCTCAACCAGCGCCCACTTTAGGCTGTCTCGACATCACCTCACACGACCATGCCTTGATCTTTACATGGCCATGTCTTGATCGTTACATAGCCAATACACTCCCACCTATGATAACCTAGTACACGACATGTAGTGAAAAGTACTTAACATGTACATCTTTAAATTTTAAAAAAAACTCCCCTTTTTCTCAAAAACACCGAAAATCAAGATCTATAATTGAAATTAATCTAAGGGTTCTTACAAACATCCCAAATTAATGAAATTCTTCCCCGAATTTCCCAAAAAAGGTGGCAGAGAATAATCCACGAACAACTCTGGCCACTGCGATCGCACATTAGTCTCCCTCTCCCAAGTCTCATCCAACACTCGAGCATGCTTCCACAACACCCGTACAAGAGGAACATACTGACCATAGAGAACCCTAACACTAAAATCAAAAATCCATATAGGATTCTCTTCGATTGAGGCGTCCATCTCCAACTCAACCTCTTCATTTTGAAAGACATGAGATATGTCTCAGATGTAACATTGTAACTGAGAAATGTGGAAGACGTCATGCATAACTCGATACCTATGAGGTTATTGCAACCGATTGGAAACCTGCCTGACTCTCTCCAATACCTCAAATGGTCTGACATATCTTAGTAAAAGCTTTCCTTTTCTCCTAATCCTTTTGAGTCCAATCCATGGTGTGAAACATAAGAAAACATGATCTCCAACCTTGAACTCTAGAGGTTGTCTCTCTCAATCAACATAAGTTTTTTTCTATGATTGTGCAGTAGTCATCCTCTTCCGACTCAAATCCACTAGTTCAGTGGTTTCCTAGATAAGATGAGGTCCCAACATAGCTTCCTCTCCTACTTCCATCCAACATTGGGTTGATCGGCCAGGCTTACAATACAAAGCCTCATAAGGTGCCATCAGAATAGTTTCCAATAAGATATTATTGTACGAAAACTTCACTAAAGGTATTTGATTCTCCCAAGAACCTCCAAAATCTAGGACGCATGCTCAAAAATTTCTTCCAACATCTAAATTGTGCACTATAACAAGCCATCTTAATAGGGATGGTAAGATGTACTCAAAAGTACCAGTATACCCAGAGCCCTCTGTAGTCCCTTCCAGACATGATAAGTATGACATGCATCAGTGTATGAAATGATGGAGTGTGGAACCCCATGAAAATGTACAATCTCTGGGTTTTACAAATTTCCATGCTCATCAATGTTGAAGGTATCCTTCATTGGTAAGAAGTCTGCCACCATCACGAGCCTATAAAACACAACCCAAACTGTATCATTTCAACAAGGAGGTCTAGGAAATCATGTCCTGAAATCCATCGTGACCTCATTCCACTTTCACTCGGAAATGGTTAAATACTTTAAAAGCACTGCTGGTCATTGATGCTCCGCCATCACCTGCTAACAGGTGGAACATCTCATAAAAAAACCACCAATATCCCTCTTCATACATGGACACCAATATTGACAGTGTAGATCTTGCTAGATCTTGGTTGCACTAGGATGTTCTATCCAAACTAATGAACTAAAATACTACATCAAATCCTCACCTATGTCTGCTGACACCTATACACTTCCATGAAAGTGAAAGACCTAATCATTTCTATTGGTCCACCAAAGAGTAGGGTTCTCTCTCGACACACACTCTCGTGGGATTAGGCCTTTAGAATATGATAGATGCCTCATTAGAAGTCAATCTATAAGGGTAGAGGTAACAACTATAGAAGAAAAAATTTCTACCTCTATATGCATCTCAGAGAGCATAGCCATAAGATTCCACTCACTTTTGGCCTCTAGAACTGCATGTATCTGAGTCCTCATTCTCAATGCATCAGCCACTGTGTTGCCTTTATAAATCATGTAGGCATGCTCAAATTCAAAGGACTGAAGGTACTCGACCCACCTTAACTGTCTCAAATTCAGATCATACTGAGTAAAGTTATTATTGATAATATTTTGGTTGGTGAACACCACAAAATTTTCTTCCAACTGATAATGACTCCAACAATGTAAAGCACGAACAACTATAGCCATCTCGAGATCATTCATCGAGTAATTCCTATCATGTGGCCTCTATTACTAAGACTTGTATGTAACAAATCCTTCACCCTACATAATCAATTCTTCCATACCGATACATGTTGCATCATAATAAAATGTGTAACTTTCTCTGGCCCTGGGATGATCAGTATTGGTGCTCTCTTCGACATGCCTTTCTGCATCTAAAATGATGAATCACAAGAATTTTTCCACAATTAAATTACACCATTCTTATTCAAGCTAATCAGTGGTGCTTCAAAGAGTGAAACGTATTCTATATTATCCACGTAGTAACCAGACAACCACATAAATATACATACCTCAATGACCTTCTTCGGCTTCTCCAATGAATCTACTACTCTCACTTTATCTTGGTCTACTGATACTCTTGTATCTGAGATAACGTGACCCAAGAAGTGAATATAATCCATCCAAAAGTAGAATTTTGAGATCTTAGAATATTAATGATGCTCTCTCAGTTTACTCAAAATGACCTTGAGATGGATGGCATGGTGGTTTTGAGTGTAATAGTGCACTAAGATATCATCCACGAAAACAACCACGATGGAGTACAAGTATGGATGGAACACTCAGTTCATCAGGGCCATAAAAACTGCAGGTTTATTTGTGAGACTGAATGGAAATTACCAGTTAATTTTATAGACCATAACTTCTTTGAAAGGCTGTAAGAAGTATATCTGATGGTCTAACGTGAAATTGATGTTAACAAGATCTCGGTTCAATATTTTATTACACTCGGGCTACTTGAGGCTGATCAAAGAGATCATCAATCCTTAGTGATGGATATCATTTTATAACAATCAACTTATTCAGCATCTGATAATCCACACAACCTATGATGGTATCATCCACCTTTGTAAATAGGGTTAAAGAACACCAAGGAGAAGTACCTCGTCAGATGGAAACCTTTCCATGTAACTCCTCGAACTACATCTTAAGAACCTTCAAATATGTTGTATCCATCCTATAAGGAGGAATGGATACCAGTGCTACTCCTGGAACAGGTTAAATAGAAAATATACCTCTCATTTGGATAAAGACATGAAAATTCGTCAGTAATGACATACCTGAAATGATCGATCACTATTGGAATGTCCATCTATGATGTCCACATTTCATACAGATATAGACTGGAAATCTGGGTTGCAACACCTCTCAAACTGTAATGCTTTGGTCCATATCTGCTTTCTAGGACATCCCATTTTTCCTTATGTAAATAATCTACCCTCTAGTGACATGAAACTCACCCTACAGTGATAAAAATTGACAATATCCTGTAAGTGAACTAAACAATCTATTCTAAAAATGACATCATAGACTATTATATCAAATACATAAAGGTCCCAAAAGAAGTTAAACCCACTAACCTCAAGAAGGAAATCCCTATACTGATGTACACTAGTTTTTATTTTCACCAACTAAGTGTCCACAATCATGATATGAGAAAAATTAATGATTCAGACCTCAAGGCTCTATAAAACAGGCACATATATAAAGCAACTTGAAGCCCCTATATTGAAAAGATAAGAAGCTAAAACTGAGGTAACCAAAATCGTACCTCTAACCATAGAGTTTCTGGGATCCTACTCATGTTGGGTCTGCTGCAGTGCACAATCCTGACCTACGCCGCCGCCCTGTGAAGCTATATGAGATCCCTAACCAGATCCACCCTATGGCTGCTAAAAACCCTATGTATGAACACTGCAACTGTGACCACCACCTCAGCCTGAATGGCCTAAAGAACCCATGCCCCTAGTCTGATGTGGGGACTGGTGGTCATGCTCTGGTGTGAGGAGTCGAGACAGATCCACCCTTAATAGCTGCTGGAAGGAGGGCATTGTAGAAAGACTAAAGATGTCCCATCTTTTCAAAATAACAAAACACAACATGGTCTCTCATGAACTGAGGATTCTTATGTCTTCCCTTCCCTCACTGGTACCACACCACCTCGCTACCCAAAGGAAAATCCCACCTATTTGGATCTCCATGCATAGACTCCCTACGGCGATTCATTCTATTAGTCAGAAGGTTACAGACCCTTGATGCAGAACCACCCTATCCCACAGCTCCAGAGTCCCTCAGGTTGCACTCCATGATTAGATCCTGGTTGACTATAGAAGATATAGAAGTCAACCTGTATATGTTCACCTAAGATCGAATGTAATTACTAAGACCATCATCAAACCTATTCTCAAAAAAAAACTCAACACCCCTCAAAATGTGTGTGAAGTGTCAATGATTTTTGAAGCGAGAAGAATACTCCATGACTGAGAGTGTACCCTACTCCAAACTCATGAACTCTCAAGCTTGTTTGCCCTCAACATCTTTGGGTAGATGTATTCATATAAGTTACTCTAGAACTCATCGAAATTTATAACCACTAGAATCCCTCCTGTGATATAACATCCCACCATCTCTTAGAGGAATCCTGAAGCATGTATGTCATGATCTTTACCCTCATTTCATGAGGTCTCTCCAAACACTCCATGATATATAGCATGGATTTTATCCATGAATCTACAGCCTAAGGTCCAACATCCCCTGAGAAAGTGGGAGAATGCTGCTGCTGATGAACCCATGTCAACTCTGTCATAGACATAGCAGGATGCGATGATCCAAGTAAGGTTTAATCATCTATATGAAGCATTATCTTAACTATTAATCATCACCTATATCTAGAATGAAGGTTGGTTCTATGATAGGCATGATGGCAGGATCTACTGGTAGTCCCTGATCTATCCTTACTGGCATCTGATCATCACATTGCACTTGGCATAAAACCAGAGGACGTCTTTGTGGCATGAATCTACAAGTTCATGTGCACTCCTCTATTTAAGAATATCATAGACTAAAACTTTTAAGTGAAAGAAAGTAATAGGAGAAGAAAAACATTCATGTTTTACAAAATAGTTGTACACACTAGGTATAAAACCTTCACGACATATTCCCTTCGGCTTTTAACATTGACGTGTACTTGAGAAAAAAATGGTTGTGTAACACCCCTACACACAATGTGTTCATCCTGTGACATGGCATGTACTTGAATTTTACCTCATGCCAAATTTATTCTATATGGATATAAGTACAAAGTTCCATTAGAAAAAAATACATGACATGTTTAAGTCAGACATAGTGTGTACAAGAATGATTTTATCGGCTCGTGTCGTTGGTCATACAGTTGGAGACATGGTTGACTTCCACACGGCGTGTTCACACTGGACACATCATGTACTACTAGATGTTCACCCACCAGTGTCGTTATTAACACAGCTAGATACATGGCCTCATTGGAATGACATGTACATGTAGTACACGTTGTCTTCTACACTTTATTCCAAAGAGCCCATGTCTCTGCTCACACAGTCAGTCACACGGTCACATAATACAAGGTGTGTTCATAAAGTCCACAGTGTGTTCTAAATAGTAGAATTTTCTTCCCTAACAGATAGATACATGGCATGTATTCATCATCACACAACGTGTATTATGGGTTTTACCATACAGTAAGTCTCAGAAACTACTCCAAATCACCACAAAAACACTATACCAAGCATTAAAGTTCCAAATTACATTCTGTGGGGGCCCATAATCCCCCCGAATCAAATATTGGAATCATATTAATGTCATATCAAAACTAAATTCAGTTATGTTCAATATGATCCTAAATTACTATCCAAAAGGGCATATAACACCTCATGGACCAATGCTTGGCATCCATTAAAATAAAACATACATATTCTAATAACCTATCAAAAGAGTATCCATTTTATCAATGCAACAATCACAACAACATGCATATTTATCACCAAAACTATCACAAGCACATGAAATTTCTAATGGACCATGAATGGAATGGAAATAATTCATGAAATGTGGTCCTTATCATGTTCCTATATGATTCATGAGATTACATACCCTCATCTCATCAGGTTGAAATATAAATATAACTTCAATAACAACAATTCTAATAACACAAGACAAGTGAATAACCCAAAAGTGAAATAAAATCAACTCTAATAATTAAAATACCAGAAATTAACAATATTTGAGGCAACATAGTTTTTACCTATACACAGTTAGCTACTTTTGGGAACATCTTATTACCAACTACCTATTCCTTTTAATCCATGACTATAGGATCCAAATGGTAAAACAACACAAAAAATAACCACATCTGATACCACTTTCTAATATCCCGATTCCGGGTGCCTCCCAATGGTGCCTCGTACCCTGTCTGTCACATGGCCTCAAGAAAATTTACCCAAATTCTAGAGGCTATCGACTAAAAGATAGGGCCTTGGGGTGATAGTGGGGAAAATATTCTCTCTTTGGAAGAGAATGCAAAACAAAATTAAAAATAATATACAGTAATGGAAGAAAAAATTCCATTCAACTAGTAAACAGTGGTAGACTAAATGTAAATAAAAAACTGAAGAATATATATATAAATTATGTGTGTCCCATATGTTTAAGAAAATATAAAAGAAGACACAATGCCAGAAATATAGTACTAAACCAATGTACAAAGAGAATTGGAAAACTCCAGCAACATCGCAAGCCTAAACTAGGTCTATTGCTCTCCAACTCCAAACAACCAATCAAGTACCTGAGGAAGAAGAGTGATTTTACTTATCTACACCTACAACCATATAATATGTTTGGGTCCAAAAAACATGAACCAAATAGGGTGTGAGACAAATCCCAATAGGAAACCACCACAAGATCTGTGCCTAACTGTCAGTGAGTATATATATCTGGTAAAAGTGGAAATTCAGTTATGAAACTAGGAGTACAAAAAAGTAACTAATCATAAAGATTCAATTTACATTCATTAGAATTTAATGTTTAACTTTTAATCAAGCATCACAATAGGTATTCTAGAATACTACCTAACCAGATCGAATCCATGATTTTGCTTTGGGTTGGCAGACGCGTCACAAAAATTCAATATTTATGTTAACCCTTTGGTTTGCTAATGTAGTCTAACCCCTCTGGACAAGTAATGCAATAAAAAGGAAAACACACTATAAGAAGGCACCCACTATAAATTCCCTATATGGTCTTTCCTAAAAAACTATAGACACTCTGGGGAAGAAAACAACATCAATTCCCCATATTTTCTCGTAACGTAAACTATAGACACTCTGTGGGAGCACTAACAGTTAATCCCCCATGTGGTCTCGTAGCGTTAAATATAATAGACACTCTAAGGAAGCACTCCACGTGAATTCCCCCTACAGTATAACTACACCAGCTTCTCACAACCAGGTGCAATTCAATTGTTTATAAAAGATATCAAGAATGCGAAAGTAATATCAACTACTACATGGATAAACAATTCCACTACATATCAAAATCATTTAACAAGTAGAAAAAGAAATCAGTTCCATCCAATCAATCATGGGATTGAAACAAGGTCTGCCTCATAAGAAACCTAGACCAAATGACCATATTAATTCACGTAGATAAAATCACCAATGGGTGTTTCTTAAACATGAAATTCCATATAATATTACTTCAACAAACCATTAATATAAAAATAAATCTATGCAAGATAAAACATGGGTCAATTTCCATAACCTTAAATACCCAAAACATGGGTAATCGGGACATTGGAATATAAAATTCCACGAAAACCAACTAATGGAAACAAAACACCTACATCGATGATGTATGAAGGAAAATCTCCAATGTTGGCCCTTGAATCGGCATAGAACGGTATAGATATACAAAAACATTAAAAACATTCAACCTCGAATAACTTGAATGAGATTATAAACTACGAGGTGAGGTTCATGAAGATAGAAGAACTTACTGGAGGGATTCCAATGCACCCAACATAGATCCAATCAAAGAATGGTTTAAGGGTCAGTGTCTCAGATAATAATCGGTAATACATCACTCCCTATTCGAGACACATGAAGAAGAATATGTTTCTGGGGATTATACCCGACCCCAGTCCAATTAATCAAATAAAATAAATATTACATGGCATGTTAATCTACTGTACATGCTGTGTACATGCCTCAACTGGCCCCTGCTTTAGGTAGTCTCTAGGTCACATCCCACGGGCTTGTCTTGGACATTACATGACTAGTTCATGGATACCCGCGTTAACCTGGTACACATCATATACTTCTAAAATTTCCAAAAATCCATTATCTTTCTCAAAACACCTAATATCAAGATCCATACCTAAAATAAAGATCTGGGTTCTTATATATGATGACTTTCCTAAAGAATTTACAGTTCTTACACTAAATCATGAGGCCGAGTTTGCAATAGAACTCACACATGGTGCTATGCCTATTTCAAAGTCACCTTATATAGTGACCCAAATTGAGTTTTTGGAATTAATGATACAACTCCAAGAGAATCTTGAAATGGGATTCATAAACGCTAGTGAGACACCTTGGGGTTGAAATATTTTTTTTTTCAAGAAGAAAGATGGATCAATGTGACTCTGCATTGATTATCGCTGACATAAAAAGATAATTATCAAGAAAAAATAACATTTTTCTTTCATTGATGAATTATTTAGACAACTTTGTAGACCTTATAACATTTCCATGATTCATCATAATTTAGGATATCATCAATTAAGGTTCAAAACGGAAGAAATACCAAAGATGACATTTTAGACAAGGTATAGACAATATGAATTTATAATGATTCATCTTGGTCAAACTAATTCCCCTTATATTTTCATGGATCTAATGAATTGAGTCTTTATAGACTATCCTGATCAGTTTCTATTTATATATATAGACGATATTCATTTTAATTTAAAGATATATAGTGAACCTAAATATTGTCTTTGAATTGTACTGATGACCCTAATAAAGGAGATTCTTTATAATAAATTTACCATGTTTTAATTTTGGCTACCAAAAGATTCATTTTGGGGTCAGATAATAAAGAAATAAGTGATATCTATGGATCTAGAAAAAGTAGAATTTTTTTGGAAGTTTGTTGATACCAACAAGGGTAACCATGATCAATAGATTTCATGATTTGGATGGATTTTATCAATGTTTTGTGTATGAATTTTTACAATTATATATTCCACCTAACATGTTGTCTCAAAAAAAAAGTAATGTTTGTGTGGACATAAGAATGTGAATATAATTTCGAAGAGCTCAAATTAAGGTTAGCAGGTGCACCTATTCTCACAATACATTGTAGAGGATAAAATATTATGATCTTTAGTGATGCATCCAAAAAGGATCTGAGATGTGTTATCATTAAAAATGGTATGGTGTTTTTTATTCCCTAGGACAATTGAATATCTATGATAAAAAGTACCCTACTCGTGATTTGGAGTAAGATTCACTAATATTTGCACTAATGATATGGAATAAATATCTTTAGAGTGAAATGAGTGACATGTATGCTGATTATAATGTTTAAGGTATATTTTCACAGAAAAGGAGATGAATATACATCAAAAAAGATGGTTGGAGTTTATTAATTATTTTTTTACCCAATACATTACCACCCTGGGAAAGCGAACAAGGAGGCATATGTTTTGAGTCAAAAGTAACATTCTAGCATATCCATGATGAGGATCATACAAGATCAAATATTTATGGATTTTTAAAGGAAAGATCTTGTATTTTTAATGTTAGGGGAGAAACCATATCTTTCCCAAATGAATTTTCAACCATCTATACATGTTAAGGTTATGGGGGTGTCGAACGAAGATTTGTAGAAACAAAAGATGCTGAGAAATGTTCCCGAATTCTACTATGATTGTGATGGAATAATAATGTTCATGAATATAGTTTTTTATTCCCCTATACCAGAATCAATAAAGGAGGTATTGATAAGGAACATAGTTTTTCATTCTCTATTCACCCAAGAAGAACAATGTAGTAGAGGGAGCTAAATGAGTATTTCTATTGGGATGGAATTAAAATAGTTTTTTTTTCATATATGTCTCTTGATTATTGGTTTGATAGCAAGTTAAGTATAAGGGAAAAAAGTATAAGGGTATGTTACGACCATTATCTATAATAAAATGGCATGGGGGAAAATATCACTGTGTATTTTTTCATCAGACATTCAAAAACATCTAAAGGATATAATGCTATATGGGTTGTAGTTAATCACCTTACAGAGTCGACAGAGAATATTTCTATTTTTGGTGGATTTCTCTCTTGATCATATTTCCTTGATATATGTAAAGGAAGAGGGTAATTTTGCGTAAATTATCACTTTTCATTATATCTAGTCTGCATTTATGGATTACCACATTGTTCAGGACAATATTTTAGTAGGCTCTCGATATAGAGATATATTTCATCACTACTTAAGATCCTCAAATAGACGATAAGTCTGATAGGACAATTAAGACTCTAGAAGAAATTTTGAGAGCTTTCTCTATGGATTTCAAAGGTTTTTGGGATCAACACCAACATTCGGGGAAATTTTCTTACAATAATTGATTTCAATCCTGTATTGATATGGCTCATTACGAGGACCTGTATTGAAATAATTGCATAAAACCAACTTTCAAGGATGATGTTTGGGAATGAAAGAAATTATCACCTAATCTTGTTGATGAAATAATAGAAAAGGACTGATCGATTCAACAACACATAAAAGCAGCTCAGAGTTAACAAAAAAGTTATGCAAAAAATTGAAGAAAAATACCTAGAGTATGAAGTGGGTGACAAGGTGTTTCTATTAATATCTCCCCAGAAAAGAGTAATGAAACTTGGAACAAATAGAATGATGATACCTAGGTATATTGTTCCTTTTGAAATTATTTATTATGTTGGGAAGGTAGCTTACTGATTTATGCTTCCACCAAATCTCTGTCAGGTTTATGATGGTTTCTAAGTGTCCCTATTGAGAATGTAAAAGCATGATCCTTCACAATTACTAAGATTAAAATTCATACCTCGATAGAATGATCATTCTTATGAAGAACACCCGATAGAGATTCTAGATCATATAGAAAAAGTAATATGAAACAAGATCACTCATTTGGTTAAAGATTTGTGGTGGGACCACCCATTTGAATAAGATGTGCAGGAACCTCATGATATGATGTGAGGGAGATGTCCTCATCTATTTGTATCCATGTGATGAATTGCATGCGTGAAATACCTTTTAAGGTGATAGAATGTAATACTTGGATATATTTATAAAGTACATTCTCTAAAAAATTTAATTAGTCAATATATTGCATTACACTCAATCATGGGTTTAATGAAACTGTGAGATACCCTTAATATGAAATGACTGTTTTAAAATATCCATTAGTTTATGAAGAATAAATGTAACTAATTTATGAAAATTCTTGGTGAAGTCATTCTCTAGCAATTATTTACGAAAAATACAGATTAATTATTTATTTTTTAATATTTGTATTATCAAAATTGAGTGAATTAGTATTAGTAAACGATAATAAAGATATATTTATATATATCTTATATACTCTATAAATAATTTTTCAAATTCATCCAATAGATATTTTTTCATATGTTATTAATAAAACCTATTTTATTAATAAAAATATATATTTTTGAACAAAAAAATTTCCAACTTTTAACAGAGAACCCTATTTAAATTAATATTTTAACAAATTAATAAATTTATATGAAAAAAACTATTTATTTGGATGTTTTATGTAAAACTTTACTTTGATATATTTTTAATATTTTTTCTGATAACTTTCAAATTTTGATGAATAATTAAATACTCTATATTTTAATTGAAAAAAAAAATTTCATCAAAATAATTTATATGATTAATATATAATATTTAATTATTTAAAGTATAAATTAAATATTTTTTATAATTAGATATAATTTATTTCATTAGTTTTAATTTTGAACTGAATTCAGATATAAAAACATTACAATCTTTTGCAATGATTTAACTTTTAAAAACTTGTTCTTTGCTTCAAAAAAGGGAATAATTTAAAATTCATTTCTGATAATTATATATTTTCAATTCTTAAAAATAAATTCCATATTATTAATCAATTGATCCAAATTATATAAATAACTTGATTTTATTTTTCAGCATTATGAATAGTAATTTTGATAATTTTTATTAGTATAATAAAATAATAAATCGGGTAATTGAGGGTAATAATACTAATATAAAATTAGCCTAACCATTGTCTTAATATCATTATATGAATTTTATTCTAAATAAATCATCCTTGGGTTAAAAATGTGTCATTATGAATCCACTTGGGTGAGATTAGGACATTTAATTAATTTTATTTAATGAAAAATTTAAATATGACTTACTCAAATTTTAATAACTATATCCTTTGTATATAAGTTGATACAGATGAAAAATTATTTAATAAATAATATTTTGTAAGTAAGATGTTTTTTTTATCATGGTGATTTGTTTGCAATTTTATAAAATAAATAACTACCATAATGGTATATACTTTGAGAATGTAAAAATTAATTAATTGATGAAAAAATAGTAAATATTTTTTTAAAAAAATTATAATAACCATCAATGGACCCATAAACATTGCCAAATCTTATTGTTATAGTAAATATCTACCATAAGGATTCAAGGGTTAAGATAGGGATTATATGAAGCCTTATAAAAGATATTGTGAAACTTATATTATTTTATTCAAAGTGATGTTATTGTTTTCACATGATAATTTAATAAGAATATCATATAAAATTTTGGATTTTCCTAAATATAAATTCTACTAAAAATACTAGTGTTAAATATATTAGATTTATCTTCATCATAGTAGTTTATTTTTAATTTTCATTAATCAAATAATTATATTAAATAAATTAAAAAATTAAAGTAGTAATTAATATTTTAATAGATATAACAAATAAATATTATTAAAAAAATTAAAATAAATATACCTAAGGATATTTAATTTTTATAACGAATTTTGAAGATAATTTTACCCCTAGGAATACAATAAAATTGTTAGTTCTAATTTAAATTTTTATCAAAAATAGTTTTAAAAATCAATTATTGGATTAGTGTCAAAATTGACACTATTGATTTTCTATCAAAAAATATTTTATTAAATTATTTAAATATCATAATTTTTTTAAAAAAATATAGAATAATTATTATGTGGAAAAAATTTCAAAATTATTAATTTATGTTCATTTTTTCATCAAATATGAAAATATTCCACCCTTTTAGTATTTTATTGTTTGTTAACCTAGTTAAAAGTTAAAATGAATTACTAAGTGTTAATTAAAATGATAAGGATTATTTTCACAGAAATATTTGTAAAATTTTTATTGGTATATGGGAAATCATACATATCTAATATTTTCTTACAATTGTTTTAATTTTGTATGTTGTTTTGTATGGGTTTTTATTTTATTATAAATAAATAGTTTTTAGAGATATCTAAAGTGCCCCTTAACTATATTATAAAAGGATACTTCCTACATAACATGTTCACTTCACATTGAGCCTTCAATATGGTCCATCCTATGCCCTTTTTCATTATCAAGTTCTCTAGTTACATTCTAGATGATCTAGTCTTCTTCAAAGATCAACGCTAGTGCTCTAAGATGAGATTTTGAGGAAGCACATCGAAGCAGAGGTAATCTCCTCTAAGGATTCCATCAAACTTATTTTTTTTTCTAATTAAAATTATAGATTTGATATATTATAAGTAATAAATCCAGTATCAATTATAATTCTATAAGATATTATAATTATGAAAAAACCATATTCCGCCTTATATACATGCTATGAAAAACAAAAATCACTATGCATGCGTACGTACAACTCACCGTCTCCATGTCGTGGTGTAATCTATTTGTCACCACCACCATACTTGGATGGGTATAATGATGAAAATAATAATGATACATTATTATTATTACATGATTTTACTTCTGAATTATAATAGACCATTAAATTTAATACCACTCAAAAAATATGGGAAGGATATCATTGGTCACGCGTACATACGACCGACCTTCTCCACGATGCGATGTAGTTCCATCTACACGATCTTCATTAATTCATGATTATCTAAATGTAAATATTAAATAAATATGGTATATATTATGTTAATATCATTTTTTAATGATATAACTATTATCTATTAAGATGAACTATAACTAAATCTACAAAACATGCGTATGAAAATGAAGCAGTTCATACCCGAATTACAAGTAATAATGAAATATTGTTAACAAATGGATAATAATATGATTCTATATGATAGAAAAAAATGAAAATGATTCAGAAATATTTCAGTTAAATTATTTAAATCATTATACAAGAGGCTCAAATATATAAAAATGAAATTAGACCTAAGGAATGGGATAATTTTGTAATCTAATTATTATCTGAGATTATTAATACGAAAATATTTAATGGGGTATATTTATCATCCATATCCATGTTTCATATATATTTCATGTTCTTTATATTCTTATGAAAAAAAATATAAATTCTATTTTACCTATTGATGAATTTTAAATAATTGGTATGAAAGGAATCTTTTACCGTTATTCAGTATGAGGTACATTTTTACATTTTTAGAAAATGTACAAGGAGAATGTTTCATTCCAACATATATGACATGAACATATTTTTATGACATCACAATTCTTCATTTCCTTGAATCTTCATTTACGTGATTTAAAATTTATATTCAAACAAATTCTTGTCATTTAATATTTCCGGGCATTTTGAGAAAAGAGATTTTTTTTGAAAAATATAGGATATTTTCCTCATGAATTAATTTCAAGTGTTATGTCAAATTGATTTTCTCACTAAGATGGAATTAATTAATATTTTTATGTTTCAAATATAATATACCTATATTATCTATTTTTTTATTATGTTAATAAGGGAATTCTATTTATGAATTCCATTTGTTTTAAATTGATTATATTATAGAGGAATAATGTCTATAGAAACAGATTTTATTCATTGGGTTATGAATACTGATTTTTATTATTATTAGAATAATATGAATGATTTAATTATTATATGTGTGGGACATATATATTCCTCCAATAAATTGGGTAATCATTTATATGTCATGATATAGACATGGATAAAACATGAAAAGAACTCAGTTCGGAAATGTAGGGATCAAACGAGGAGTGATATCGGTTCAATAATTGACTTTGTCCGCTATGATGATCTTTGAAATGAGCCTTGACTAATATTAAATGATTTTATAAGCTTCGGGGTATGGAAAAACACTTCATGTCTTATGTTATAAATATTGGTATTGTGTTCATTGATTTTTATGAACGTTTCTCATTTTTCACATAAAAAGATATCATGATCACTCATATGTACGATAAGATTTTTAAATATTTTGTTCTTTTGTATTGTGATTATTATATGATTTATATATTACTTTTTTACCCTTAATATGAATATAATATCACTATTTCATATGTTTAGTTTCCCTAAGTTATGAATAAAGGTATTTAGTATGTAATGCCCCAATCCTAGTTACCCAATGTTGAGGCATTATTACAAAACATTGGCTAGATTAAAAGGAATCATGTCCCAAAAGACCAGTCAGTTTAGTATCTTTGGAAATACTAGATACATAAATATGTTTTAAATTACATAATGAAATAAAAAAATAAAAATATTTCCCCTTTGTCTACTCTTATATTCCCGAACCTATTCCTATAGGTTAATCGTAATATACTTCTTCACATCCTGGGAAAAATAAAACGTATAAAGGGTTGAACTAAGGTGCTCTATAAGGATAAAAATATAGTTGATATATTCATAAATAAACTTAAACATGTAAGGAAAATTTATAATACTAAAACACATGCCTTTTATACATAATCCTCACCATAATATAGAAATGATAAATCAAATAATTCCATTTACTTATTCATAAGGATAATATACTAGTGGAATAATCACATGTAATATCAATAGCCAATTTCATAATGATTGAATGAATAATGCTGGAAATCATTACCACATATTCAAGGCCTCATGCCAAGACTAAAAATATGCTTTGACAAGGCCTTGTTCCAAGACACTAGTTTCTCATGAGACATGCCGATGCATCGAGGAACTATAGCGGTCTCCACCCATCACTTACTATGTCTAATGCATTCCTCGTATGAAAAGCATGAAACATAACAAAAACATTCATATTTAATCTTTCATACAAAATTTTAATACTTTTACCATAAACCATGAATGGTATAAAAACCAAACATCCACAGTCAAAGATATCACAAACCTTAAATACAATATGGAAGATTTTATCATAATAAATCAACTTCTTACAAGTTTAAAATCCATTAAAATATATTGAGATATATAAAATCAAAACTATTTAGGAGAAATATCTCTTTATATTTTGAAATCATTTAAAAGTAACATATATTTAAATGAAATAAAATATTTTGAAAATACTCTTATAATACTGTAAGGAAAGCTTCAAAGGTGTTATAATAGTGGAAAATAGCTTCCCCCTTCGTATAAATTAAAAATACATTCTTACACCAATTTTTTGAAAATGTCATAATGTACCCTGTTTGGAAAGTGACAGAAAGATTCATATAAAAACAATTAATAAAAAGTCAAACAAGGGTATAAATTACATTAACCCATAATCTAGGAAATAGTAAATATGTTTTTAAATAAAATTTTTAGAGACATGGATATGGATGATAAAGAGGTCTGTATAGATACTCACGTATAAACAACCACAAATAATGAAGAGATTGTACAATTAATCCTTTCCTTGTACATTTTCTGGATCAAGGTTATGTTAAAATCATATATAATAGTTAAATAATTGTTATTAAATTATACAATATCCATATATATATATATGTATTTTATCATATATTATCTTTTAATACTTCTTTGTTAATAATATTTTAGTAGTATCATCATTTCGGGTGTTAACTGATTCATTTTTCATTATATGCTTGGTTATGTAAGACATGTTTGTTTTGGATAGGATGTATTATATTCATATACATAATGATATTAAGTCCTTAAACATTATTTTTAATTATAAAATGAAAATTATTCTTGAATGGTTATGATGAGGAATTTATTTAATCATGTTCGTGGAGACTGTAATCCGTACGCACACATGAGCAGCATTACCATTCTACGGATGGTGAAACTGTATGTAATTGGATGTTATTTCATATAAACATAATCCTTAACCTGTTATATTTATTATTTAAATCAATTTTACTCATTATTATACTCATCCAAATAATGAAGTATTGAATAACAAACTACACCACAACTTGGAGATGGTAAGCAGTACGTACGCAGGTATGGTGACTTTGTCATTCATAGGATGGATAGAATAATGAATATTATTGTACCATATTTATAATAAAATCACTATATGTATAAGTTATTGGAGTTATTATTTTGGTATAGAAACAACAACGAATGAAGAAGTGGATGAAGAAAAGAACTTTGAAATAGGTGGTGAAATTATTACCTCTTTTTCAAGTGTTTTCTTTTGAGTTAATCAAAAGGGCTCCATAAGTGGTATTTATGATCAATGTAAGGCCTTTAAGTTGACGTGTGGGTAGTTGGTAGGATATTTGAGCAGGTTTTGGCCAAGCCAAATGGAAATGGAAATGTGATTTTTGAGAGAAGGGTAAGTACCCTTTTATAAGAGAGGTGAGGGTCACTTTAAGAAAAGTTTGAAATATTATTATATTACACAATCATATTCAGTTTATAATGGCTCCAAAAGGAAAAATTTCAAGGATAAGGTGGGGATGGGTCTAAAACCTCTCAAACAATAGGTTTTACACAGGTCCATGTCACCATATTAACCTAATCATTTAGATTTATCTCCTAGTTAAATTGTTTATCTTTTGCCATGTATTCCTATATTATTATAATAAATGTCTAAAAAACATACATTAAAAATACTAGAGAACCCCAAGTGGTTAATTAGTGATATATATAACTTTATATAAGTTCTTTTCCTGAACATTAGCCTTTTCTTAATATTAAATTAATTAATGAAATATTATTTGTTTTAAGAACCCATTTATGTCAATTTTGACTCTATTTGGTTTTTTGTTCTTGTGAAAGTCAAAAAAACTTATCACTTCGAAAAAAAATTTAATTAATCAACCCTAACATGTCATATTAACCTATAAAATTAGTGTAATTCATCCTAATCCTAAATTTAAATTTATTGGGATATTTATAATATCAATTATTTTAATATTTCTTTAATAAGACAATTACTACATCATCATTGTGTCATAATTAAATTAAATTATATAATCTCTAAAATTTTTAAATAAAATTCAATTATATAGGATATATTTATATCTTTATAATTAATATTTATAGTCTAATTTAGCTTATGTATAACCCTATATTAAAAATAGTTTATTTATTAAACATGTAATTTATCATTTTTAAATATTCTTTAAATAAAATAATAATAAATGTCCTAATCTCATCCATTTGAACCAAAAGGATCATATTTTATTCCTAAAATTTATTTTGGTCGAAATACACTTATCCAATAGAATTAGGACATGTGTTTGGGAAATTATAATATAATTGTTTACCTTTAATTGCCCTATTTACTTTTAACCATGGTTAATAATAGTCAAAAGTTTCTATTCAATAAAAAATATTTTCATCTTATTAATCCGCATTTTACTTACTGATGTCAACCTTATCTCCCAGATTTTAGAAATTCAATTTATAGATGTTTTAAAATTATGTTTTATGAAAATTTGCAAATGCACCCAGAAAGCGGGTAGAAGACGGTAAAAAGATCAATAAAATATTACACATCTAATATTATTATAAAATTAATCTAATGAATTATATTTAAATTTATAAATATTACTTATATATATTTACATCAAATAAATTTAAATAAAATATATAATTTTTAAAAAAAAAATCGGTTTAAAACAACAACTCAGTGTTTTTATACCATTCATAAAAAATTTAATTTTATCAGAAAAATACAGAAAAATCACCTTAAGATAATTTTGATATTACGAAATTAAAAAAGAATTCCATTTTGAAAAATAAAATTTAAACTAATTAAAAATTTGGTATTACAATTGATAATACCTAGTTTGATTTTTTGTGGTGTGCTAAAACTCCATGTTGCTTACAGTATATGATATTGCATTATTTAAATGGAAAAATACGGTTGAATCTTGGTGTGTAACATTTTCTTCTCCTTCAAATAATTTCGTCCTTGAAATTTCTAAAATTTTAATACATAAAAATATTCTGGTGGTTCTTTATTATAAGTTCCTCAGGTTCCAATGTTGCCCCTTCCATCTTATGATTTCTCTATAGTACTTTTACCAGATGAGTCATTCAGTGTCTCAACACTTGTTATTTGGTATCAAGAATCTTGACAGACTCTTCATAATAAGACAGATTAGGTTCCAGATCAATTTTCTATTAAGTGAGTACATGCGCTGATTCTGGCATGTATTTTCTCAACGGTGATATGTGGAAAACCTCATGAGCGTTCAAGAGACTTGGTGGAATTTCCAAACAATAATGTACAACTCCAATTCATTCTAGAATTTCAAAACATTTGATGTACCTGATACTTAATTTTCCCTTATTACCAAATTGTATAACACCCTTCCACGAAGATACCTTCAATAAAACATGATCTCCTACATGAAATTCAAAATTCTTCCTTTATTTATCGACATAGATCTTTTCTTTACATTGATATTCTTTGATATGGGTTTGGATAATCTTCAACTTTTCTATTGTTTCCATAACATGTTCTGGGCCTCCATGTTTTCTTTCACCAATATCATCCCTACAAGTTGGTGTATAAAATCTCTTTTCATATAACGCTTTATATAGTGCAATTTGAATACTTGAATGGAAGCTATTATTATAAGAAAATTCTACCATAGGTAAATATTGATCCCACAAACCTTAAAAGTGATGTGAAAATGATCTCAATATGTCTTCTATGGTTTCAATAGTCTATTTCTATTGTCCATCAGTTTGAGGGTGGTAGGCAGTACCCAAACGATGTTCAGTATCCGAGGCCTTCTGAAGACTTTTCCAAAATTGTGATGTAAAATGGGGATCACAATAAAAAACAATCGATATAGATATGAAATGATTTATTACCACTTAATTAATATATAGTCTTGCTAAATGTTCAAGTGGTAAATATTAACTTATTTCAAGAAAGATTGATGACTTCATAAGACGATCAACAATGAACCATAATGAATCATTCCTTCTAGGAGTCCTTGGTAGTCCCATGAAAATGTCCATTGTAATATCATCCCATTTTCACCCAGGTATGGGAAGAGGCTGCATGACTCCTCCAGGATGTTGTCTTCCAGCGTTAACCTGTTAAAAATCCATAAATATTGAAACAAAATAATCATCTCCCTCTTCATGTTTTCCCATAAAAAAATGTTCCTTCACATCTCTATACATCATAGTGCTACTAGGGTGTATAGAGAAATTGGAGCTATGAACATCGTCCAATAATTCCCGTTTTAGATCTGGTATGTTAAGGACAGAAAGTCTCTTCCCAAATTTCAAAATCCCATCTTCGTATACGAATTCGATCAGTATTCGACCATTGAAAGCATTAATTTTCTTTTGAAACTCCTCATCATTAGTATGAGAACATTTTATCTTTTATATTAAGGATAGTTTAGAAACAATTCAAATAATTATTGATGTTTCACCTTTCATGATTTTTTCCATATCCATCTTTACTAGATCCATGAATAGAGGATCCCATTCAACTCTCATCTTGTTCAAAACACCATGATCATTTCTGCTCAATGAATCTGTCACCTAATTTTCCTTCCCTAGGAGGTTGTTTATAGTGAAACCATAATCCTTGAGTAGTTCAAGACATCGTCTTTGCCTCATGTTTAGTTCATTGTGTGAGAAAATATACATCACACTATTTTGATTTGTATATATCTCACCTTATTTACTATAGCGATAATGTCTCCATATCTTCTAAGAAAATAATATAGATGATATCTTAAGATCATGAGTATGATAGTTTGGTTTATGAAATTATAGATGTTTTGACGCATATGAAATAACTCTATCATTCTACATAAGAACACAAACAAGTCCTTTTTTAAAGCATAAATATAAATTAAAAACCCATCAATCCCCAACGGTAGAGTCAAGATAAGATAATTGACTAATCATCCCTTCAGTTCATCAAAACATTCTTTGCACTCTTTTTTCCAAACAAAATTTACCCCTTTACGTGTAATCATGGTTAATGGGTTTCCAATCATGAAAATTTCTGTACGAAATTCCAATAATAACCTACTAAATTAATAAAAATGTGTACCTATGTTATACTCATCAGTGCTGGCCATTCTTGGAATGCTTTTGTCATTGAAACATTGACAGAGATTCCATCCTTAGAGAAAATATATCCAAGAAAAGAATTTTCTTGAAGCCAGAATTCTCACATGCTAAACTTCCCATACAATTCATTTCTTCTGAGGGTTTTTAGAATAGTGTACGAGTGATTTTCATGATCTTCATAAATTTTTTATTATATAAAAATATCATTAATAAACACCACTAAAAAATCATCAAGATATTCCTTAATAACACTATTCATTAGATCCATGAAAATATAGGGCGCATTAGTCTGACCAAAATGCATTACTGTAAACTCATAATGCCAATACCTAGTACAAAATGTGGTTTTCAGAATGTATTCCTTCCTCACACAGAATTGATGATTTCCAGATCGATGGTCAATCTTTGAAAAATATTGAGTTCCATGAATTTGATCGAATAAATCATAAATGTGGGGTAGGGTTATTTGTTATTTTTTATTATAGCATTGACATCCCTGTAGTTATTTCACAACCTCATAGATCCATCTTTATTCTTAACAAGAATAATTGGGGCTCTCCATGGAGAAACACTAGGGAGAATAAATCCTTTATTACTTAATTATATTATTTATTTATTTAGTTCCACTAATTCTAAAGAGTCCATTCTATAAAGGGTATTCAATTTGTGTAACGCCCCGACCCCAGTTACCCAGAGTCAGTTAATTATTATGTAACATTGTCATGATCACAAGAGATCAAGTCTCGAAAGACTGATTAGTTTAGTATCCTTGGAAACACTAGATACATTCATAAATGTTACATTACATCATAAAGTGAAAAATCAAAATAACATAGTCTCCATAGTTCACACTCATATCCCCTTTAGACTATCCTTGTAGGTCAGTCATAAAATATTTCTTCACATCCTGGAAAAAATAAAATAGTGAAAGGGGTGAGCTCAGATGCTTAGTAAGGATAACAATATGGCGAAAGCTTTCATAAATAAACATAAACATTTAAGGCAATGTATAACTAAAACAAAAGCCTTTTAATCTTTAAATTCATAATAATACGGAAAAAGTAAAATCAAATAATGCCATTTACTTATTCACATGGATATTCATCTAGTCGAATAATCATATACAATATCAATAACCACTTTCATAATGATAGACTGCATAATGCCAGACTGTCATAACCACGTAGCGAAGGACTCGTGCGAAGACTACAAATAATATTTTTTCAAGGCGTCATGCCAAGACAGTAGTTTTTCTCATGATACCTACCGATGCATCGAGGAGCTATATCGGGCTCCACCCGTCACTTATTATGTCCAATTCATTCCTTATTTGAAAAGGTTTGAACATATCATAAACCATAACATAATCGTATCACATAAAAATCCATAAAGGAAACATAACATTTTAGAATTTCAATCACAAGATATTAAAACATCATATTGATATAATAAAAACATTATCCAAACCATTTTAAAAGAAAATTAAAACGTGGTATTTATTTTTTAAAAAATTTATGGCTTGTAGAGGAAGACTTAACTCAAATAATGGTCACGGCGGCGGAGAAGTCACTATCTCCGCATACGTAAGACAAAACATTCCATTTGTCATTTAGTAAAATTTCTTCGTATAATAAGATTATTTTTGAATAAAAGAAAATTTCATAGGGGTTTATACACCGTATAAATGAAAGTTGTGTATAAAACAAAATATGCCTCAATGGAAGGGGATTGAGACAAAGTCCCTTACCTCATGTCTGACTTGACTCGATCGTTCTTTAACCTCATGAATAATAAACTAGATTTAATTTCTACTTTCTTAAGAACCTTTTCAAGTTTATTATTCCTTTTATATCACTTATTACTATGTTATGAACATTATGTAATTATTTAAGTTAATAATGGTCGTTTTGCCGATCTTTGGTACTTGAGTCGAAAATAAATTTCCTATAATTACAAGTTGTTCATGTGGTAAAATATCCATTATATACAGAATTATATTAATGATTTAGAGATCATATATATCATATATATCCAGTATATACATTAATTTATAATATTACATAAAATTTAGAGGTAAAAAATGAAGTGCACCGTTCATGGAGACGGTAAGCTGTACGTACGTATGAATGCTACTTTCATTTCTATTTAGTATTTAATGGAATGAAATCATAATGATATAAAGGTATATTATAATTCCAGTATAATATAATATATAATATCATTTGCTCCATCAATTATACATCCCACATATGACATTAACGATTCAAACCACTTTGAGGGGGCGACAGTCCGCACTTCCTAAAATGAAATTGTCGCGTTTAACCATAATGAAAATCATAAAGGTATTCCATAAATGAAAAATAAATAATATTAAGGAAAACATAAACATAATATATATCATATATAAATATAATGACATCTTAATGTCCACCATGAGAGGTGTTAAAAGAATATTGAACAATCATCGTTTCGTGTGGCAGTAATTCGGCACCAACATAAACAGTATGTTCTTTAACCATTAGATGAAGGTGTGTGTAAGGGTAAATAACATACTTATCATAAAAAAAATCCTATTATATTGAATTTACTGGTGTTGTTACAAAATAAATGAACAAAAATAGTTTAAGGGGATGGAGAAGAAAAATAAAACAAAAGAACATAAGAGAAGACATTACCTTAAAATCGGGTATCTCTTTTGGATTTGGGAAAAAGGCTTCCTTGGGAAGAATTATGCCCAAAGTGAGGCTTCTAGGAGTAATAGAGGGAATTTGAGAGAGTATTTGGGCAGAGGATAGTAGATCCAAATGTCTTTGAAGGTTTGAATAAGGAGGTAGAGGTGGGGGCCTTTTATAAGAGGAGAGGAGGGTCACTCTTTGAAGGTCATGAAATGTCACTTTATTTTAAAATGCTATTCGGATTTTAAAGGTCCTACAATTATATAATTAGAGTATAAGGTGATAAGGGATTGAAATATACTCATAAAATAGGTTTTTGACAAGTTTATGTCTTAGATTTTACCTTATATTTTTATTTTATTTAAATCGTTCATTAATGAGGTAATCACTGCATCATCATGGTGTAATAAATTAATTAATTTATTTAATGACAAAAAATTATAAAAAAAATTATATGATGAAGGAAATATTTTTAACTTTCCAATGAATACCTATAGTCAAACATTTTACTTGTATAACCCCATGTAAAAATTGGTTTAGTAAAATAATACATGTTTGTGACATTTTTATTATAACTTTAAATAAAATGTTATTAATGTCATTTTCATACCCAAGTGGCCCCATGGGGTCCCCAAGTTGACCCATGGATTTCCTTGGTCGGCTATGACTCATCCAATAAGGGTAGGACATGTGTCAAGGTAATTTCATATTATTATCACATTATTTTTACCTTAAATTATACTAATTACCTTTAATCGTGATTAATAAAACATTAAAGTTACTATTCACCAAAAAATTATTTTAATCCCATTGTACCACATTTTACTTATTATTTTCAACCATGTATGTCAGATTTTTGAAATTCAATTCACAGAAGTGGTAAAGTTTCATTTAAACGAAAAATGAGTTTTTTAACTACCACTTAGTGGTTTCACTATTCATAAAAAATTTATGTTTCTCAGAACAATACCAAAAATTCACCCTAAGATATAATGGATATTCCAAATTCAAAAATGATTACTATTTTAAAAAATTCTAAAAATATAAGTTGCATTAATTAATTGTTTAATTAATTCTCGTTGTCAAAACAAATAGCGTGTTTTTTAGAAACAATATCAATCAAAACATTAGAAATTGTTATTTCTAATTTCAAAGTGAAATTAATTATAATGACCACCATTAGATAAAATGGTAAAATTATATTCTAATTATACTTTAAAAGCACTCAATATTATAATTTATCATTATAAATTAATCTTATTAAAAATGTTTTTTTAAGTAATTTTAACTCTTCATCAAAAATTGGAAGTTCTCGGTAAAATACCAAAAATTCAACATAGGATAATTTCGATATTCCGATTTCAAAATGATGTCCATTCTGAAGTATAAAATTTATATAATTTCAAAAAGTGGGTATTACTATTCATAGCGGCTACTTTGATTGGTCGCGGTCTGTTAGAACTCGAGGTTGCGTACAATACACACTGCTCTATTATTCAAAGAGAAGCGTAACATGGAAGAATGGGGTGTTACATTCTCCGCTCCTTCAATAAATTTCATCCTTGCAATTTGAAAATTTTCTTCGAAAATAAAATGTTCAAAAAAGGAAATACCTTTGTGGAAAACCCACATCAGAAATAAGGTTAATAAAATTTATCCTTAATAAGAGGGAAAGGGAAATGAAAAAAGTCACCACCAAATTATGATCTTGATTAGGAGAACATTGGTGGAAATTAGAGACATATAATTTGAGGAAAACATATATATTTGTAGGGAGTTATTGAGTTCATCAATCAAAAACTCGTGTAAAATTTAGGGCCTCAAAGCCTTCAATCTATGTTGATTTAAAATATCATCAGTTCAAAAAAAACATAAGGTATTAGGATATCACATTTTTTGTTTTAATATCACTTTCGTGAAGTTTAAAAATTAATTTATTCATAGAATAAGAGATAGGTATATATATATATGTTCTTGAGAAGTAGAGTTTCAACCTTCAACAAATTTCTACCACAAACTCCTCCTTCACTCAAAAAGATAATAGAACTGAAAAATATTATATTTATCCTAGTTGTACAAGGTTAAAATTATTAACACATACCATTTAGATTAGTAAAACTATTTTGTAATAACCAGGGACTTTATGTAGGATAGTGGTAGGTAATAAAGGTCTGTCGTACTATGGTTGTGGGTTCGATTCCTACAGCTTTTTCCGATGCGACGGGTTATCCCCTGACCAGCAGGTTGTCCTTTTCCTAAAACTATAGTATTATAATATTCCAAAAATAATCTTCAGAAATGTTTTAAACATAAACATTAATATCCAATGTTAAACTTAATCCATTCCAACCATTGTAGTTATCCAAAATACCTCTGTCCAGACTTTCTCTAAAAGGTCTCTAAATTCCAAAATCAACTCATTAGATTCCCCAAACAGAGTAATGTTTATCTTATTGTCAAATACTAAAAATATTATTACCTTCATCATATTAAAACAATAATGAAAACAACAAGCTCTGTAGTAAAATCCTTATATAACACATTATTCTTATAACCATAATATAGTTCTTGAGTCCAAAAACACAAATACAGTTATTGTTCCACTTCAACTGTAGTATCAACATAAGATTGACATTGATCCCTTGGCCTTTTCTGAGGTAATTTTCCCTGACGCTTATGAAATTAATTTGAAAAATGCCCCATTTCCCTACAATTGTATCATTCGACATTGATAGCCTCTTTCTTTCCCTTGCAATCACGAGCCTGGTGTCCTTTTTCTCCACATTTATAGCAAACTCTCATTCCTTTTAGGAATGTACCGGGATGATTCTTCCTACAATTATTACATAATGGAAATTCCTTCATTCATTTTTTCCCTTTATCTATCTCTTGTTCCACCTTTTTCATCTTCTCTTTCTTTACTTTATTTCTATAATATTTAGAAAATTCTTTTTTTGGCCTGATAGCACGTGAGACTATATCTTTATACGTTGAGAAAGATTGTGATACTAATGCTCGACGGAGAAAAGGTTTTAACCCATCAAAGAAATGATTGATCTTACTTCTTGGGTTACGTATGTAATCTACAACATACCTCGCTAACCTTGTAATGTTAGACTCATACCTTGTGACATTCTCATCCTCCATTTGCCTCAAACTCATAAATTGTCTTTCCATATCTGCTCGATAGTCACGAGGAATGTATTTTTCTAAGATAATGTCTTTGAACTCTCTCGATTCCATATTTGATACTTCATCATCTTCCTTCATGTTTTGAATCAATGACCACTATTGATCAAAATCTCCAGTGAGGTAGTAAACTTCCATGATAACCTTTTACCTTTCACTACTCCCCAAGGCATGTAATATTTTCTCTATAGAATTTATCCATTGCTCAGCTACTAAGGGATTTGTACTCCCATTGAATGTTGGTGGTTGTTTCCTCATGAAGTGGTCTAACAATTATCCTCCACGTTTCGGATCAAGGTGCTCTCTATGAGTAAGGTTATTATTCAAAACATGAGTGAGTTGTCCCAGTATGGTGATAGGCTGATCAGCACCAGTTGTATCACTAGCTCCACTATAATTTTCTTGAGCAGGATGGAAATACCTACCTGGTGTGCGTGCATTGATACTGTTTCCATTCCTTCTACTAGGAACCATTTCTAACCAATGGCATAAACTAGATCAGTTTATGAATCAAAATACATAATTCCATACTTGTAAAACACTTAACATAAATTGAACAGTTTATGGATATAATCCAAAATCATATTTTTTTGAGGAATTATATATTCATAAAGCTTTCATAATGGTTTGTAAAGAAATCATGAATTATCCTAATCATATCCTCTGAGAGTGTTGTAACGAAGGGTGCTGCGAGGCCAGTTGTCGTGCAACTGTTCCCATTCGAGTCTAGCTCAAAGAAGTGTTTTCAGGTTTTACCCCTTGGTAAATCTGTGCCAGAGCTGCCTCTACCTGCTCGTATCCAGATAGAGATTTATTCCTCGGAAAACTCACAAAATATATACAATACCAAAATTCTAGGAATCTCTTCAATATTAATCCTCAATGTCTTTCTTAGGGATATGTTCTCTAATCAGTGTATATCTAAATCTAGCTTTCAGGGTTAGTACTAAACTGCCTCTGATACCCACTATAACGCACCGACCCTAGTTCCCCAGAGTCGGTGCCTTATTACGTAACATTGGCATGATCACAATAGTTCACGTCTCAAAATACCGATTTGTTTAGTAGCCTTGGAAACACTAGATACATTCATAAATGTTACATTACATCATAAATTGAAAAATCAAAATAACATAGTCTACATAGTTCACACTCATATCCCCTCCAGGCTATCCCTGTAGGTCAGTCATAAAATATTTCTTCACATCTTGGGAAAAATAAAACATAGAATGGGGTGAGCTGAGATGCTCAGTAAGGATAACAATATAGCGGAAACATTCATAAATAATCATAAACATTTAAGGCAATGTATAACAAAAAAAAAGACTTTTAAACATGAACTTTAGAATAATATGGAAAATGTAAAATGAAATAATTCAATTTACTTATTCGCATGGATATTCTATTAGTCGAATAATCAAATGAAATATCAATAACCACTTTCATAATGATGGAATGCATAATTTCAGACTATAATAACTATGTAGCCCAGGCCTCGTGCCAAGACTAAAAATAAGATTATGTCAAGGCCTCGTGCCAAGACCCAAGTTTGTCTCATGAGACATACCGATGCATCGAGGAGCTATAGCGGACTCCACCCGTCACTTATTAAGTCCAATGCATTCCTTATACGAAAAGGTTTAAACATATCATAAACCATAACATAATCGTATCACTTAAAACATGCATAAAGGTAACATAATATTTCCACATTTCAATCATAAAATATCAATAAATCACAATGATATAATAAAAACATTATCAAAACCATTTTAAAAAAATAGTAAAACATGGTATTTTTTTTAAAAGTTATCACTTGTAGTGGAAGTCGAAACTCAAATAATGGTCACAGCGGCGGAGAAGTCGTTGTCGCCGCATACGTAAGACAAAACATTCCTTTTGTCGTTTAGTAAAAAAACTTTATATGAAAATATTATTTTTGAATAAAAGTACAAGTCAAAGGGGTTTATACACCTTATAAAAGAAATTTGTTTATAAAACAAAATATTCCTCAATGAAAGGGGATTCAGACGAAGTCCCTTACCTCGTGTCCGACTTGACTCGATCGTTCTTTATCCTCCTGAATAATAAACTAGAGTTAATTTATTCATTCTTAGGAACCTTTTTCAAGTTCATTATTCCTTTTATATCACTTATTACCATGTTATGAACATTATGTAATTATTTACGTTAACAACGGTCGTTTTGTCGATCTTTGGTACTTGAGTCAAAAATAAACTTCTTATAATTACAAGTTGCTCATGTGGTAAAATATCCATAATATAAAGAATTATATTCATGATTTTTATATCATATATATCATATATATCCATTATATACATTCTTTTGTAATATTACATAACATTTGGAGGTAAGAAATGAAATGCACCGTTCAAGGAGACGGTAAGTCGTACGTACGCATGAACGCTACTTTCATTTCTATTTCGTATTTAATGGAATGAAATAATAATGATATAAAGGTATATTATAATTCCTGTTTAATATCATATATAATATTATTTACTCCATCCTTTGTACATCCCACATATGGCATTAACGATTCAAATCACTTTGAGTGGGCAGTAGTCTGCACTTCCTAAAATGAAATTGTTGCGTTTACCCATAATGGAAATCATAATGGTATGCCATAAATGAAAAGTAAAGAAGAATAAAGAAAAAATAAAAATAATATATATCATATATAAATATAGTGACATATTAATGGCCACCATGAGAGATGTTAAAAAAAGATTGAACAATCATCGTTTCGTGAGGTAGTAATTCGTCACCCACAGAAACAATTTGTTCTTTTACCATTAGATGAAGGTGTGTGGAAGTGTAAATAAAATACTACACATAAAAACACCCTAGTATATTGAAATTACTAGGTTTTCTACAAAATAAAGGAACAAAAATAGTTTAATGGGTTGGAGAAGAAAAATAAAACAAAAAAACATAAGAGAAGAAATTACCTTAAAATCGGGTAACTTTTAATGATTTGTGCCAAAGGATAACTTCGGAAGACTTCTGCCCAAAGTGATGATTCTAGATGTAATAGAGGAAAGTTGAGAGATTATTTGGGCAGAGTTTGGCCAAGACAAATGGCTTTGATGGTGTGAGTAAGGTAGCAGATGTGGGGGCCTTTTATAAAAGGAGAGGAGGGGCACTCTTGGAACGTTAGGAAATGTCACTTTATTTTAAAATGATTTTCCGATTTTAAAGGTCCCAAAATTATATACTTAGAATATAAGGTGATTAGGTTTCGAAATAAACTCATAAAATAGGTTTTTTACAATTGCAATTCTTAGATTTTACATTATCTTTTCATTTTTTTAAATCGTTCATTAATGAGGTAATCGCTGCATCATCATGGTGTCATAAATAAACTAATTTATTTAATGTCTAAAAATTATAAAAAAACTACTATGACTTAGGAAATATTTTTATCTTTCCAATGAATATTTATAGTAAAAAATATGACTTTTATAACCCCATGTAAAGATTGTTTTATTAAAACAATACATGTTTGTGACATTTTTATTTTAATTTTAAATAAAATGTTATTAATGTCATTTTCTTACCCAAGTGGCTATATGGGGTTACCACGTTGACCCATGGATTTTATTGGTCGTCCATGACTCATTAAATAAGGGTAGGACATGTGTAAAGATAATTTCATATTGTTATAACATTATTTTTACCTTAAATTACACTAATTACCTTTAATTGCGATTAATAAAACTTAAAAGTTACTATTCACCAAAAAATAATTTTAATCCAATTGAACCATATTTTACTTCGTAATGACAACCATGTATGTCAGATTTTTGGAATTCAATTCACATAAGTGGTAAAGTTTCATTTAAATGAAAAATCAGTTTTTTAACTACTACTTAGTGGTTTCACTATTCATAAAAAATTGAAGTTTTCAAGAACAATACCAAAAACTCACCCTAAGATATAATTGATATTCCGAATTAAAAAATGATGTCTATTTTAAATAATTCCAAACATATAAGTTGCATTAATTGATTTTATAATTAATTCTAGTTGTCAAAACAAATAGCGTGTTTTTAAGAAACAATATCAATCAAAAGATTGACAACTGTTTATGTCCAATTTCAAAGTGAAAATAATTATAATGACCACAACTAGATAAAATGGAAATATAATATTCTAATTATACTTTAAAACCACTCAATATTATAATTTATCATCTAAATTATTCTGATTAAAAATTTTGTTTTTAAGTATTTTTCACTATTCATCGAAAATTTGAAGTTCTCGGAAAAATACAAAAAATTCAACATAGGCTAATTTCGATATTCCGGGACCAAAAATGAATTCCATTCTGAAATATAAAATTTATATAATTTCAAAAAGTGGGTATTACTATTCAAAACGGCTACTTTGATTGGTCGCGGTGTGTTAGAACTCAAGGTTTCATACAACACATGCTGCTCTATTATTCAAAGAGAAGTGTACCATGGAAGCTTGGGGTGTTACAATTTGGGCCATGAACCTGGAATTTAATCAATGGAAATCTAAATTTCTCATTCTGGAGGATGTCTAGGTAAATCCTCTGTAAACACATCAAAAATATTCTTGCACAATAGGTACATCATCAATTTGAACATTTTTTTCATCACCCATAGTAATTTAATTCTTTTCCTCCTCAATAATTGAATATAGTAGAGCTAATGGGGGTGGATCTAGATAAGAATCGGGTTGTGACATTTCTACTCAAAAGATAAGGTACTTCTTATCATCATCGAAAATTGTAACCTTTGTCTTTTTATAATAATTTTTCACATCATGGTTTGAAAGCCAATTTATATAGAGTATTATATCAAATTATATCATGGATATGATGATGAGATCATCAGATAATGAAAATTTATATTCTCTAATGTGAATTGATTCAGAAGACATTATTGCAATGATATTTCCCTAATGACTTTTGACTGAAAACACCCCTATTAAATAAAATATGAAATATCTAATTTTCATAGAAAATTGGGAAGATATGAAACAATGTGATCATCCAGAATCAAATAAATAATTGGATAAACTTGAGGAAACAATTAAATTACCTGTCACAACGTCATTCATATCTTCAACCTCTGCAGTAGTGATCACATAAGCTTGGCCTTGCACCCTTGACATTTTCTGTGGTACATTTCCATGGTTCTTATGAAATTAATTTTCAGAATGACCCATTTATCTACAATTGTAGCATTAAAAATTGACGACATCTTTCTTTCCCTTGAAATCACGAGCATGATGTCCTTATCCACCACACTTATAACAGACTCCCATTCCATTCGGGCAAGTACTGTGGTGTTTCATCCCAAATTTACTACATGGTGGAAATTCAACTTTTCCCTTCTTCCCCTTATATCCATTTCTATAGTGTTTATGAGATATCTTCTACACTTGCATTGATTTAAAGTCGCTTGATATAGAGAATTCCTTTTCTATATTTATTGCACATGAGACAATATATTATTATTATGATAATGATTGTGAGACTAATGATCCAATTAAAAGTGGTTTAAACCCATCCCAGAATTATTAATTCTTACTCCTCAGGTTACGTATATAATATGATGCATTCCTTGCTAACCTTGAAAATTAAGCCTCATACATTGTGACATTCTCATACTCATTTTTTCCAAGACTCAGAAATTGTCTTTCGATATCCACATGATGTACACGAGGAAAGTAAATTTTTGTGAAAATGTATTTTAACTACCTCCAATCCATATTTAATTATTCTTTATCCTTCTTTGTATTTGGAATTAATGACCACCATTTATCTACATCTCTCGTGAGGTGATAAACTGCCATTAAAACCATTTACCATTCACTAAATCCCAAAGCATGAAATATTTTTATCTAAAGAACATATCCATTTCTCAGCTACAAATAGATTTCTAGTCCCATTTAATGTTGTTGGTTGTTTCCTCATGAAGCCGTCTAACATTGGTCATTCACATTATGGATCACGGTGCTCGATACAGGTAAAGTTATTATTCATAAGATGAGTGAGTTTTCCTAGTATGGTGACATGCTGATCACCAGTAGTAGCATCACTAGCTCCACTATAATTATCTTGAGTAGGAGGGAAATCTATATTGGGATTATGTGCATTGACATAGTTTCCATTTCTTCCACTATGAACCATTTCTAAATAATGGCATACAATATATTTGTTTATGAATGACAATACATAATTGAAAACTTATAAAAAACTTAAAATAAATTGAAAATCTTTTGGATATATTCAATAATATGAAATATGTTTTATTTGAAGAGTTATATACTCATTAATCCTTCATAATGGTTTGTAAATAAAATATGAATTATCCTAAGCATATCCTCTAGGTGTGTCATAACCAAGAGTTCAACAAGGCCCGTTGTCGTATACCAGGATACCCCTGGTCAAGCCTAAAACTCCTTGTTGGTGTTTTCACTCCTACGTACATATTTTCTAGAGCCTCCTCTACTGCTCGTATCAAGACTAGGATGTATTTCTTGTAAAATATAGAAAATATCTACATTTCCAAAATTCTAGGAATTTTTCTATACTAATCCTCAAAGATTGTCTTAAGTAATGTTCTCTAATAAAAGTTTTTATAAATCTAGCTTCTACGATTTGTTCTAAAATTTCTCCAATACCAACAATAATGCTCCGACCCTAGTTACCCAAAGTCGGTGCATTATTACATAACATTGGCATAATATAAGGAATCGTGTCCCGAAAAACTGATCTGTTTTGTAGCTTTAGAAGTACTACATACATACTTAAGTTTTACATTAAATAATGAAATAAGAAAACAAAATTGTGTCCCATTTGACCACACTTATATCCCAAAGCCTATTTTTGTAGGTTAATCTTAATATACTTCTTCGAATCCTGGGAAAAATAAAACATAGAAAGGGGTGATTTCAGCTTCTCAGTAAGGATAACAATATAGCGGAAAAATTCATAAATATGCATAAAATTTTATGGAAAATGTATAAGACTAAAACACAATACTTTTAAACTTAATCCTCAGAATAATATGGAAAAGGTAAATCATATAATTCTATTTATTTATTCACACTGATATTATACTTTTCAAATAATCACATGTAATATCAATAACCAATTTCATAATGATTGAATGCATAATGCTAGACATCATAACCACACTGTCAAGGCCTCATTCCAAAACTACATATAATATTTGGTTAAGGCCTTATTCCAAGACTATTTTGTCTCATAAGACCTACCAATGCATCAATTATCTATTGCGGGCTCCACCCGTCACATATTAAGTCCAATGCATTCCTCATATGAAATAGTTGAAACATAACGTAAACATTCATATTAAAACTAGCATAAAAAATATTAATAATTTAACCATAAACCATGAACGATATAAAAATAACACATCCATAGTCAACCATATCACAAACCATCAATAAAATATGAAAGATTTTATCATAATAAATTAACTTCAAACAAATTTAAAATCCATCAAAGGATGCTGACATAGATAAAATCAATTCCATTTGAGAGAAATATCTCTTTCTATTTTGAAATCATTTAATTGTAACATAATTATAAAAGAAAAAATTTATTTTGAAAATAATATTATAAGATTTTAAGGGATGATTCTAAGTTGTTATAACAAGGGAAAAAAGTTGCACATGTCGTATCAGTTAAAATAATATTCTTAACACAATTTTTCGAAATGGTCATAAAGTAACTTATTTGAAAAGCTGTGGAATGTTTCCTTTCAATAAATTGTATAAAAATTCAACCCAAGGTATAAATGAAATTAACCCAAAATCATGGAAATAATAAAGAAAATTAAAATACATTATTAAGAAACATGGATGTGGATGATAAAGTGGTCCCAGTAGATACTCACATATAAAAAACCTCAGTTAATGAGGAGATTGTAGAATTAACCATTACCTTGAACGTTTCCTTAATTGTGGGTAGATTAAAATATTTTATAATAGTTAAATCTTGGTTGTTACATTATATAGGAACCACATACATAAATATGTTATCATATATGATATTCTAATATTTCTTGGTTAATAATATTTTATTATTATCATCGTTTCGGGTGTTAACTGATTCGTTTTCCATTAAATTCTTGGTGACGTAAGATATGTTTGTATTGGATACGATATATTTGATTCATATCAAGAATGATATTTTGTTCAAAAAAATTGTTTTTAATAATAAAATGAAAATTATTCTTGAATGGTTATGACGGGGAAGGTATTTATCAGGTTCATGGAGACGGTAATCAATACGTACACATGAGCGACAATACAATTCTTTTAGTGGTGAAATAGAATGTAATTGGATAATAATCCAATATAAAGAATAATTAACATGTTAAACTTATTATTTACATTAATTATACTAATTTTTATACCCATCCATATAATGATGTGTGGAATAACAAACTACTCGACATGGAGACGGTAAGCCGTACATGCGCACGTTTGGTGTCCTTTTCATTCATAGGAAGGATATAATATTGAATATTATTATACCGTTTTTGTAATAACCTCATAGTATTTATACGGTACTAGGGTTATTATTCTAGTATCAAAAAAAGAGGAAGTGTAAGAAGAAAAGAACATTGAAAGAGGTGGTGAAATTATTACCTCTTCTTCTGGTGTTTCTTTTGAGTTGATCAAAAGGACTCCTTAGGTTAGATTTATAATCAATGTAAGGCCTCTAGGTCAAATTGAAAGTTGTTGGGGGGGGGGGGGGGGTATTTGAGCATATTTTGGCAAAGCCAAATGGATTTTTAGTTGTGATTTTGAGAGAAGGGTATGTTCCCATATATAAGATAGGTGAGAGTCACTTTAAGAAAATCTTGAAATATTTTTTTATTATAAAGTCATATTCAGTTTATAATGGATAGAAAATGATTTATTTTGATTATAAGGTGGTTATGGGTCAAAAACCTTTCAAACTATAGTTTTATACGGGTTTAGGTGACCATATTAACATTATCTTTTTAGATTTAACTCTTAGTTAAATAGTTTAACTTTTACCTTTTTCTGTATTATTATATCAAACGGTTAACAAACTTACTCTAAAAAGTCAATATAACACCAAGTGGTTCATTATTGATATATATAACCTTATATACATCCTTTGGACGAGCCTGAGATTTTTAAAAAATTTATATCATTTAATAATATTTTATTTGTTTTAAAAACTCATTAATATCAATTTTGACACAATTTGCAATTTTGTTTTTGTGAAAGTCATAAAAACATTATCACTTCGAAAAAAATAATTTAATCAACCCTAACATGTCATATTAACCTTTAAAATTAGTTTAATTAATTATAAGTATCAATTTACATTTATTTGGATACCTATAATAGAAATTATTTTAATCTTTCATTAATAAGGTAATTAATGCATCATTTTTGTGACATAATGTAATTTTATTATTTAATGTATAAAATTTATAAATAAAAAACTATTATGTATAAAATAGTTTTAGATTTATAATTAATATTTATAGTATAATTTATCTTATGTATAACCCTATATTAAAAATGGTTTATTTATTAAACATTTAATTTAACAATTTTAACTCTTTTTAAATAAAATAATAATAAATAACCCAATCTAATCCAAGTGAACTAGAAGGATTATATTTTATTCCTAAATTTTATTTTGGTCTAAATTCACTTATGCAATAGAATTATGACATGTGTTAGGGTAATTATAATATCAATTTTTACATTTAATTACCCTATTTACTTTTAACCGTGGTAAATAAAAGACAAAAGTTAATATTCACTAAAAATTATTTTAATCTTATTGAACAACATTTTACTTACTGATTTCAACTTTCTGTCTTGAGTTTTTGAAATTCAATTCCCAAAAGTGGTAAAAATACTTTTCTTTTCAAATTTTCAAATGTTCCTAGAATGCGTGTAAAAGACGGTAAAAATTTCAATAAAATTTTATACATATAATCTTATTATAAAATGACTCTAATTAATTATATTGAACATACATAGGTATTATGTATCTATTTTAACTTAATATAAATTAAAATAAAATAAATAATTTTTTAAATAAAAAGTCATTTTTTACTAATAACGAAGTGCTTTTCACTATTCTTCAAGAATTGGATGTTTTTAGAAAAATACCAAAAATTCACTGTAAGAAAATTTTGATATTTTGAATCAAAAAACTGAAGTCCATTTTGATAAAAAATTATTATATTTCTAAAATTGGGTTTCAATATTCATAACAGTTAGTTTGATTTGTCATGGTGTGCTAAAACTCCAAGTCACATACAATGCAAGCTATTTCATTATTTAAAGGGAAATGTACCATGGAATCTTGGGTTGTTACAAAGTAAGATATTTCAAAAAGTGTCTAGTTATTGTTAAATAAGTGGTATAAAATAAATATGTTTTATGAATGAGTTGTTTATGATTCCTAATTGTTGAAGACTATATACCTATTCAGTAATGTCTTAGATTTGTTATGTTTGGTAATGAATATTCATCAACATTGAAGTTATATCGTTTTATGTAAATTATGGGTCATTTTAATAAGTACAATATAAAAAAACATAATGCAAAATAGATTGAATATATGATATTGATGGATTAATTAAAAGGGTCATGAGTGATCACATCATAGGACTGGGTTTTCATATTCACGTGATCTATTAACTAGTTATTTTTGATTACCAGTCTATGTTTCAGTATTGGGATGAAAAGGGTAATGAAATTGAATTTAGAAATGTATGTATCTAGAAAACGATATGTCTTATAACAAAATTAGATAGAAGAATTAAATTGATGATTATATTTGTATAAGCCTATTATGATTGAAAATGTGTGTTTCCAAGTTTTACCTATGGTAGTGAGGTTGATGTCATAAAAAATATAAAATTTTAGACTCTTTCATATTTTCGTTATATATTTATATTTATCGATATTATTTTGGTTTATTTTAATGTCTTATGAGAATTATTTTAAAAATTTATCGATTATTCATTAGTTTTGTTTCTTTAATGTCTTAGAGACATATATTAAATGGTATTAATCACCACACATTTTGATTTTATGATAGGGTTATATTTTATGGTAAATATTCTAGAAAATATCATTGAGTTAGGGAAAAATTTGTGGTTTACTATATGCTTGATGTTAATATAATGAAGGGCCGACTAATTATGAGTAATTTTTCTTAGATAGTTTTGATAGTCTTATAATTTATTAATGATTTAATAAAAAAATTGTGATATTTTAGGTAATGGTTATGATTTTTTTTGGGATTATGATATATGTTTATTAGTTTGTCGTATTATAAACTACTGATTTACACATTTAGGGTTCAGCAATATAGTTAATTTTTTAAGGAATATAAAATCCCACAATGGATTAATGATTTGGATGTTCAAATGGTTTTGGGAGAGGCATTTTTGGGAGATTATATAGTTAGGGTTTATACGTAGTAGGTTATGTGACTGTATGAATGGATAATGTTATTCGAGAGAAGAAAAGTAACTTGATATATCATAATAGAGTAATGTAGAAGTCATATTAAATCTCATATCTAAAATATTGAATGTATTAAGAATTACATCACTTTATTTTATTAGTTTTGAAAAATAATAATCATGAGGAAATAATATATTTATGGTGGAAGATGTTAAGTAACATATCTTTTTGTATATATTTTCCAGTAATTATGTCAAATATGATTTATAGCTTCTTCCACACACAACTGCAAAAAAAATTAAAATGATATATATATATATATTATACATTAAATTTGGCCACTAAACCTTCCTGTTAAATTATTAGGAATGAATTTTAGTAGTAAAATTATGAAAACATTTAATATAATTATTGATAAATACAAAATATATTTTATACCAATTTAATTATTTTTTTATTGTTAATACAGATGTATCATTACATTTTTAGAACGTTTTATTAAATTAAAAAAAATATTCTACTCAAATTTTGAAATTAATTATATATTTTTTTATTTACATCTATAGTAATGTTTAATAGATATTAAGAAAAATAATAACTAGTATTTTTAAGATATTATTTTCGAACAATTTTTTCACAATGATTTATAATTTCATGTCATATTTAAATATCTATATTTTGAAAATTAAACTTGAAAATGTAAGCGCTATTTTTTTCATAACAACATTATCTTAGGATAAAAAAGTTAATATTTCCTAAAAATATTATTTATATGTGAATAATGAAAAAATTAATTTTTATGAATGACATTACTTTTACTATATTATTAGTATATAAGTGTGAGTTATAAAAAATGTAATCCTTTTTTGTTGAAAAAATATTTATATTTTATGTGAAATTTTAAATTTATATACTTATGTTTATATAAATATTTTTGGAATTTTAGAAACTAACTAATTTTTTCCCTCAATTTATTATATATTATATAATTACTATATTAAAATTTATTTTTATCAATTTGAGAGTTTCAATAATGTTAAATGGTTTTAATATTTAAAATTAGAATACCATATTTTTTTAATTTGTTTGTTTTGTATTTAATCATGAATGAAAAGTTACCTTACGTAATAATATGTTAACACGATAATTGATAATGCAGTAAAATTGAAAAACATATCAGTAAAGAGTTGAATACAAATTTTAAAATTGTTTATAAATGGGTGGTTATGCCCACTATTGACCTAATTCATTCCCCACTCCATTATTTCCTAATTTGGAGATACCTTTCTTTATATTGACATATCATTATGATAGTGACAATATTTTCAATAATTTTAATTTTTATGTGAATTTTTTAATCACTAAATTTTTTTAATTTTTGGGAGATTGTTACATTTTGTGGTTTTAAAAGTATTTTGATCTTAATTATGAAAATTTCATATTTTTGGTGTTTAAATATTTTAAATCTATTTACTATTTTTATAATAACATTCGCTAAACCAATAGGAATTGGAAAATACATATTTTGAAGGTCTGTATATTCTTTGGACTGCATTTCATTGAATTGTATTAAGAGCTATATTAAAAAATTTGTAGACTGAAAGCAATCTCACATATTTTGAATTCAAATATCTACCTAGATCTGGTGAATATTGAAGATGGTAGTATATCTAAGTACATATCCAATGAGTATAATATGTTATATGGATTAAGATAAAATTGTTATAAAGGACTTATATAATTATTTTCCCATGTGATTCACTCAATGTCAAAGATATAAATGCTTGGGAAACCAATGACGAGGAATATGAAGAGTCTGCCCAAATAGTTTAACTTTATGGAGTTAATTGTCTATAAATTTAGATTAACACGAAAAAATGAGATTAAATATTGATTTTAGTTAATGTAGATATAGAGGAAAAATAAAAATAATTAATTTTTTTCCCAAACTTAATCATTTAATTGGGATACCATGTGAAAACTTCAATATTGAAGATTGAGAGGTTAACCTTTTCTCATTTTTCCTGTAAAATTTTAAATTCACTTTATTTCAAAGAGTTTACATTTCTAGTTGAATTTTTTTATTTCTTTAGTTCATTTTATTATTTAGTTGTAATAATAATTTTTAATATAATTGAATTATACGTTTCTAGTCATTTACCAATTTTATCTTTTATTCCACTATCGTATTATTCATATTATCTCTATTATTCATAACTGTGAGAGAATAACCCTTCTATTATATTTTATTGTGTTTATGAATTTGTTTTTAACCCAATTCATATAGCATTCATTTTTTATTTTTCTTATTTTCTTAGAGTTGGGACATGGGGGACTTAGTGGGAATGCGGCCTTTGTGCCTCCAAATGCTACCCAAGTTGTAACTTTATCTTCTTCATTATCTTCCATCAATAGAGGATGCAATTTGTGGTGTACTTTGGGATCATTGTTTTCACCATATATTCAATTCATGGGAATGAGTGGATGTTCATAGAAATAATTGAGTGCGTTCTTTAGGAAAATTTGAAACTAACAATGAAATAATGATGGTTTACATTGGGTGTTCTCTAGGGAGGATATTCTTTTAGATTAATATCACTCTATACTCATTCCTTATATTTTCATTTCATATTTATATTTAGATAAATTTTAATATTAAATTAATATTTCTAATTAACTTTTTATATTATTTTTTTAAAATTAGTTAGAATATAAATAGTTATAATATAAATTTGGTGTAGTGTTAACTACCTCTATAGAAAATAACCTTGGTACGCACTATATACCATGATTAATTAAATAAAATTTTGATCATGGATCTATGATAAATTACCATCCATTAATTTAGTGTCATTTGTTTAGGTTAAACAACTGAATAAATGGTTTTCATACAAAAAAACATAAAATTAAAAAAAGGAAAAAACCGAAATTGTATATGATGTATTGAATGTTAAATTTTTATCCCACAAATGACTAATCTCATATGAAAGTAGACCTTGAAAATTAGTGTTAATACCATTTGAAAAGGATTAGCTAAAAATTAGATTACATGAAGAGAACAAATGGATGGGAAGCTAAATATGTAATTGCATCCTCACAGTAGTCTATGGAGCTAGAACATGAACCAAAACATGTGGTCGAAAAGATTTCATAAATAATTATTATGTTAAATAAACTAAGCTGTTTGAGAAGTAACTACTAAATATATTAATAACATTATACCAAACTCATGATTGAACATATAATTTCCACAAAGAATTCATGAAATATGATGAAATTATGGGAGGTTGACATTTTGAAAATTATCATGGAATCTGTTTACAAAAGATAACATGAAACCTCTTTATCCCATCCATGATATTGAAAAGTATATTCCATTATACCATTCTATTTCATTAGAATATGATGACTAAGATTCACATGTTTTTTCTATGTTACAAATTTTCCATTTAGAATATATTTATTTCCATGTTTAAAAAAATAAAATAGTTTTTTTACAGATTCGATAAATTTATATCTTATTCAAGATGAATTATTTTCTAACATTAGTTTTTTGTGAATATTTGGACACAAAAAATTGGAGCAGGCCTTGGATGCTAAGATAGAAATCATGAACATAGTAGAATATGTATAATATTTGGGAAAAAAATTTGTGCTAATACTTCCCCTCTACATGAACATGCATACGTTATTGAAGTGGAAACTAGGAAAGTCATTAAAGATCACCCTATCTTCTTTCCACTACCTTGGCCCCCAAATTATCTATTTATTCATTCATGTTTTTTGGGAAATTTTTTGTCTTATTCAGGGGTCCCCATTCTTGGGTCAGGATAATTAAAACTATGAAAATTGATATTTTGTGGTATGTTTTACGGAAACCACATCCTCTTTGTGATTGGGGATAATCCACTACAGCTACTTAAAATAGGGTAGTAAAAACCTACCACATACATTGGGCTATTAACCAATCTATATCCCATTTCTATAACCATTTTCATTAACATCAATTTTTTCTATTATGTTTCATTTTGTTTCTTTATTTCTTATAGTTTCAATGTTATAGCTGGTAGGCACTTAACTCGCGGTTTCAAATTACAAATAAATCATGTTGTATCATTCATATTATTATTTAATTTTATATATAATTTATAATATGTACATATATATTTATTTATATAATTTGAAATAAAGATTTGGTAGAAAATGGTATATGTGTGGGGGAGTTGTTTCAACCTATTTTTTGAAAACAATTGGGTTCTATTTTTTCATTTTTTAAATATATAAATTTTTCATGTATTCATTTCTATTTTTTGTGTATTATTATGATTAATGTGTTGAATCTTGTTTTGTGGAAAATTTGAACCAAATTAGTATTTCTATTACATATTCTATTATAGTAATTATTGAGGATTAAAAGATATTGAATGGATTTGGTTTTCGGATTTCCAATCATTTCATTTGATAACGATTTTTGATTACCAATATCATGTATGATTGTGATATATAAATTTAAAATCTTGTTTAAAAAAATAGGTTATTAACCTCTTATAACATGTTCTTTAAATTTCCATTTTTCTTGAGATACATGAGAAATGTTGTTTAATCCAGAACATTCTTTTTTAACCTTTTCAATTATTTCAATGATCATGGATTGAGTTTTGTATGTTTGAGGGGCCATATTGATTTCAATTTTAATAATGAACTATTATATTTCATAAAATTCCCACATGAAATTTTTTGAGACCCTTGTAGTAATGAAATACCTCATTAAAAAACAATACTATAATAAATTTATCCCCTTCCCATATGCTCTACAAGATAAATTAATGATTATTTTTGAACTCATGTGTGGGGTTGGGAGATGATGGGCGATTTTTTTATTTCCTAGATAATATTTTTGAGTTGAAATTAAAAAAATGATGTCATATTTATTTCTCCATTGGATGAATATAGTTCATTGTATATATATTCATTGGTGGCTAAAATATTAAAACAAATTTTGGATGGGAGGTTACCAGTACATAATGATCACGAGATACATAACCTTTACTGAGAAATATTATTATGAATAGAAATTATATATCTACATTCAAGCTAAAAAATTGTTAAAATGGGGAAAATATGGATTTAATTTGTCATTTATGATAAAATATCAACTATGATTTACCCTTTAATTTCTATAGGTGATTGGAGTAGATTTCATTTTTGAGCTAATTAGGGTGTTGAAAATCCTTGAGTAAATTTTTTTCATGAATTTACATCAATTTAGAGCAACCCCCCCCCCCCCCCCCCTTATTTTTTAAATGTTTTTAGATTTAAAACATATAAACCTGCAGATTCATAACCACCCATGTAAAAGATATAAATATTGAACATTTTTTACTCTATAAAGAGTAAATACTATATGGACTATCGAAATGAAACATGTTCTAGAAAATGAGAAATAGTCAACATTAAATATCATTGTGTGAAGAGAGAAAATTGTTTCATGGATGGTTGGTACGATATAAAGATAAGGATTAACATTATATTGAATGTATTTTAATTTTTTTTAGGTTATAGGGAATTTTTAACCTTGTAGAAGAAATGTAATTTCAAAATATTCTATAATGATGTAGATTTTTCATTTATATATTGTGACTTTTTTTGACTTTTTTAGTACATGATTGGCCAAAAGAGCAACATTTAATTTTGGGGGAATTTAATAAACCAATATTTTCTATAATATGACTTTAAATATCACTTATTTAATTCCAAATGGTTATTTTATATGATGTTACTAAACATTTTTTTTAGAATAATTTTGAGGTTAAATATGAAAATGGAATATTTTTTTAATCATTCTTATTTTAAGTGAGTTTTTTTGGGATATAACATTCTCTCTACTAAAAAAATTGAAAAAATATCTTTTTAAGGTTTATAATTTCTTGAAGTATAATTAATTCTACTATACCAAGATCCAAATACAAAATTTGGATATCCCAAAAGAAGATCATATGTTAGGCCTTGAAATTTGTTCTCAGTACTAGATATTTATAAAGATGGGACTCTATCAAAAACAATATATCCAAAAATAAATGACATTTAACCTGGGGAAATAGATAATTTGAGAAATAACATTCCTATCTTTGGTCCCATGTGATTCTTCCAATATTAAGGCCATAAATGAAGTGGAAACTAATAATGGGGAATGTGATGAGTCATCAAGTCCCAATTATGTTTCCATAGTAAATTTGAAATATATATTTATAAATGTTAAAAAAAGAGATTTAGGAATTTGGGTCAAAGTAGGAGATATAGTTGAAGAAAAATATTGAATAAACATTTCTCAATTTTGGATATTAAATTAGAATAACGTATGGAACAATCTGTTCTATATATTTAGAGTTGAAATTATCACCAATTTTTCCTAAAATTTTATCTTCCCTTCATTTTAATGAGTTAAAATTTATGGAAGGCCATTTTTTTATAGTTTTGGGTTACTTATATTTTTTAATATTAATATGAATTATTAATATATAATAGTTTTATTATTCCTCTCATTCTATAATTTTTATCCTCTTCTCTTCCACAACATTCCCCTCCTCTATGAGCTTTAATACTCATGATCATGAATAACTAGCACTTGGAATATCTCAAGGGGATGAATCAATGATATAATCAGGAAAGTTTAATTTCATTCATAATATTTATTATATAGTTAGACTGAAGGGATGTTATTGGTCATAGAGCCTTTGTGTCTCCCCATTCCAATTGAGAATTAGATTTCACTTCTACTTCCTAATGAATCATACTCGGTGTTCACTATATTTAATGACTAGGTATGTAGAATATTGAATGGGGATCCATGATAAATCTATGTACAACACATTAGTATAATGATTGGTGTGTTTAATAAAATGACATTTCTTTTCACTTTTTGAAGGAAAATTCCTCTCATCACTTACGTCCACACCAAAAACCACATTGTTTGGAAACAAATATTCCCAAAAAATATCCTCCTATTTTCTAGAAAACATAAAGAGGTTATTATCTTCTCAATAGAGTATCCATGAAAGTATTAAACCCCTATGTAAAGGATATAATCCCAAAAGTGAGGTATACATTTTTAACATCCCCTTTCTATTTTTTATTCCTTTAGGTGAACTTATAATTCAATAAATATCATTACACCATCATATAATAAAAATATTAATATAATTTCTATGATATTTTAAAATTATAATTAAGATATAATCATTAAACACCTTTCCCTTTTATATTAAGAAAATTTAAACCATTATTCATGCGATGGGAAAACTATCATATTTATGAAGCAAATAGATTAATTTTCCTTAACCACCTAACATGGATATTAAAAATATAGATTTTAGTATATATGTATAACCTTTATTACATATTTTATGTTCTAAAACGATGTATCATATTAAAACATCACATATTCTATGGAAAATTAAATCAATATCCATGCATATGTATGGACAAACGCCTCCATGGAAAAAATGATTCCCATTATTATTATCATCCCCACATTAAACGGATGGTAACGATAGGTTTTATGGAAAAATATGAATGTTATGAAATTATTTTGTATCTAGAAATAATTATGGGAATATATATCTATAATTTCAGAGACAAACAAGCCTAGTAATTTCAACACTCTGAATGAGCATTCTATGAGAAATATGATTTATTCATACTATGAAATAATTGTTTTAGGTAATATTCATGTTCTATTTAATTATTATAATGATATATCACACTAAATAAATTATAAATAATGTCATTATTGTTCTTGTATAATGATATTACATATAAACCAATTCCTAACCATTTAATAATTTTGTTACGTTCTTATTTGGGTCAATCTGTCCATCAACTAGATTAATGTTCTAAATTTATATCAATAGGAACTATGTGAATTCAATTTTTTTAAGTATTTTATATAAATAAGTAAAATATGAATATTATAGTTCTATAATGGAAAATTTTATATATATTAAAATTTAATAAAACACCCTTTATTGACATTGATTCATTGAAACATGATCATCCACAAATTCATCTTTATGGATAATAACAAAAACTCATACAAAGTGAATGTAAAAAATTATAAATTATTATAAGACCTAAATTAATTTTTTATATGTGAATGATTTAATTTTTGAGAAGAATGATGAACAAAACCTCAATTAGTAAACTAGTTCATAAAGATACAGATTACTCAGAGCTAGTATAGAAAATTGATAATAACACTCTTATATACATGTAGATTAAAATTATAATTTATGTTTTAAATGGATATATATATATTAAAAGTTTTCATAAATATGTGATTTAGATTAATAATTTTTTAATAAATTAGATTATAGTGCATTTCAATTAATAAACAATTAAGGTAAGGGGTTTTATGGTCCAAATTATGTTTTTTTATAAAGAATAAAATTTTTTCCACATATTATTATTATGTATCGCCTTTACATCTCGTGGATGTATTTTAATTCTCTACATTTTATTTAATGGGTTATAATGAAGCTAATCTGATTACAATCATAAAATGTAATTTTATTTAATTGTTACCTTAGTTGTAAGTATATTTGGTAAATCAATATTCATTTAAAGAGTATTGAAAAATATTTTCAAATTATTTCAAATATATTGGGTACACTATACCATAGATTGTTTTATTTGGAATTATCTAACTATTTACTATAGTTTTAAATCCCATAAAAATAAATTATTTTTGAATATTTCTTACTTATGGTGTATGTTTACTATAACGGATATTGATATCTCAAATATCAATTCTTTCACATAAAAATATCTTACTTGATGTTTTTATAATGAACTAAACAAATGGAAATATCATAGTTGAATGAAAGATTTGTGTGACTCTCCAATACAATCAATGATATGAAAAGGACAAGAACAAGAATTATGTAGGAATGTCGTACACATGGTTGGAAGTGGCCTATAGTTCCATCAGACACAGAGATAAACCAATCTACAAATAAAGTTATTATATATAAAATATTAAAATATAACTCCATATATTAATAAATAAAAATAAATCCATATCAGAGTATAAAAAATTGTACATAAATTTAAAAATAGTATAAAAGATTACCATAATGGTAAAAAGAGTCATACCATATAATATATGTGTACTGTTGTCAAAATGAAACTCCAACAACCATTCGTGTTTTACCCAGCACAACAAAGGTCCATTTACCAATAGTCCTCAAAATACTCGATCAAATATTATTTTGTATGACTAATACATGACATGTTAAGGAAAATACAAAGAATGGGTTAGTATAAAAATACCATATAGAGAAACCTAAAATCTCCCAACACAACATCGATGAGTTTCAACTCAATATCAAAAAGTTGAGTGAATTAGTAAGAAATATAATAATAATATAGAAATTATAATAAATAAATACAATGATACAAAGTAAGGTTATGTCCTCCCTGTTGACATAGTATTACTATATAGGATTAATGTCATAACTATCTAAGAGAACAAACACATTTTTTATCAGAACACAAATGGAATGAGAGGTCAATTTTATTCCTCTATCCCATATATAATTATAAATTGTAACTCATAAAATTTTGATATATTGGTAAGGGATCACACACATTACATAATAGGGTTTCATAACTCCATATTGAATAACCCACTATGAAGGGGATCACAAACATGTAATTTTAAAAAACTGATACCTCATACAACTATAATAATAATAATAGAGAATAGTAACCTAGTAAAAAAAATTAATGACAGAGTCTTCTAGGAACTGACCCATAGAGGGCTTTTCTCATTATATGATTATGATGGGATACCATACTATAACCCTTTAGGGATTGATATAGGGTAAAAACATATATAGATAATAAAAGTTTAATGATGAGATTGAAAGATCCAACCATCTCTAGAATAGGTGGAAGAAATTTATAAGTTATAGACATGTTCCCCCACAATTTCAGGCCCTACCCATTTTGTGTCCACATACTCTAGCACATTCCATTATATTATTTTCATCTGTGTGTACACTGGCTGTGTCAATGTCTTTGTACCCTGTGTACATTACTGGTCACCAACATAAGGCTCACATTTTATGAGAATCGGTCCCATGAAATGTTTTATTAATATCTATATGTAAACTATAGAAACTTTATATGGGCGTCAACATGGAATTTTCATTTCTAAAGTACACGACTTGTATATCAGGACTACCTAGAATCTTCTGGCCTCCATGAATGTCCACCAATGGTTTATCCTTATACACTCCATTAATTAATCATTCCTCTAATATCTGAATATATGGTTATAAAATCATGACCGGTCGATGATGGCCCAATTGAAACCGTCAATTTGTTTTGGAAATCATAACCTATTTCAACGCATCCATAAGGCCAACCCCATGAAATAAAAACTATTTATCCAACTCTCATATTCTATCATCATCATTATTTTTTATTTTTAACAACATCAATGCAAAACATAAACCTATTTCCATGATCCAGTATGAAAAAATGGATTGAATGATGATCAGTTATTGGGTATTATTTTTAGTTGTCATCCCAAATCCCCTATATCTCCCCCAATGTTTCTCTCATAATATCCCTCCTCTAGTATCTTCTGTTATGTGGATAACCCTTGTAACTATCAAGTAGTGGGAAAAATGAGTTTTATAGGTTTATACATTTAATTAGATAGTAAATAAAAAATTTAAATTTATTTATTTATTTTTTCTAATATCTATTAGTGAATATTCATTCAATCAAAACACGCAACTCACATTGTTGTTATATTTCACCTAGAGTAGAACCCATGTTCCAGATTTAACGGTGGTCCTAGTTTTCCCTTTTGAGAAACTTTTTTTAAATATATTTTATTACTTCTTGAAAAACTGAACATGTTTTAAATAATAACTTTATTATTTTTAATATATAAACACAGAGGTTTCATGGGACTTATAATCTCTGGTATACTCGATTACAATCTTAGAAAATATTATTTATAATCTTATAAATCATTACGTGGAAAAAAATTATCACTAAACTTTACTATTCCATGTTTTGAATCTCCCACCAATGTATTTTACTATAATAAATTTTATAATCCAATTTTAGAAATTCAGTTTTAGTATAAATAATATATTATTTTTCTCCATTGAAAATTTGTTTTTTAAAATGAAAATTTCACTATATTTAAATCGTTTCATTAATATTTAAATGTTTTATCTTTGGATAAAAATTTTCTACGGAAAACTATATGTTTTTCCCAAGGATTTCTAATTATAAATATTTATATTTTTTTTAAATCATTTTCTATGGTTTTGCAATGTAAATGTAAAATTTAACATGTATTTTTTAAACTCAATGACAAGAAAAATCTAAAAAATAATTTACGGTTTCACATACAATTTACTATATTATTTAATAGGGGATACAATCATGTTATTTATGTTAAAATATTTACTCCCTAACATATATATATATATATATATATTGTTTTTTAGATTGTTCTCATGGTAAAAAAATTTAGTTTTGATCATATATATCATGATAGCAACAAGAAAAATTCTTTTCTCAATGGTGTATTTCATCAATGAAAACATCTTAATTGAGCTTATACTGTTTTAATTTAGATATATTATTTTTAATCAAAATCTTTATTTCTATAGATATCTCCTGTAATGTAATTTTCTATCAAATATATGATCTACGACTAAATTTGTATTTCCTACCATCCATTATAGATATTAATAACATTTTTATTAATTACATTTCTTTGTAAAATCTCTCTAGTTCCTTCTTTTTATTGAAGGGTTTTTACATAGATTCCATTAATAAAATAATATGAGAAATTGTTAACTTATCTATATAAACCATGTTTACATAATACTAAAATTAAAAAAACAACAAGAAATAAATAAATTTAATAATAATATAAATAATTACTTTCATTGTGAAGTGCTACAAATAAACGAATCTCCTTCTATTATGAGAAAATATTATTTAAAATATATACACTCTGGTTATAATAAATAATTAATTCATGAAAAACACCCAAAACTGTATATAAAATTTCTATGAAACAAAATACGAATTTTAAGGGTAAAAATTATACCCCCATTGGGCCATAAATCCAATATTTCTATTAGATTACTTTTCTTATTTAATATGTTTAATCTTCATAACTTCATTGACCTACTCTATATTTTTTGAGGATGGTTCTATAAAAACCGTCAGTAATTGTGGGATATATGGAGGGTGAGGATTGAATTCATCCAAATGTGATGGATGGATATCTAATTAAGAGGGAGTTTATGAGAATATTGTTTATACTAATGAATGGATCAACCTCCAATGTCATAGTGGACTGGATCATTAAATTTCATTAGGTATTGATCTTGAATTATGATCCCAAATTTGGATTAGATAGTTTTTCATCAATACCCTGAAACATTTTCCTCTAATATTGATATGAACACTGAGAAATATGTGAAATATATGTATAATGAAACACACGATCTCAAATTGTGGTGGGACATGGAATAAATTATTCCTCTTTAGACTGTTAATTAAAATAAAGGACTAGTGATGGTTTATAATAATGGGGAAATCATGGGGTAGAGAATGGAATCCCCATAGAATAATGTATTATTCAGTATATATCAATGATAAACTATACAAAAACCCCAAAATACTGATCTCAAGCCTTTATATGAATGAAAGGTGGAGATCTATGAAAAAATTCTATTACCTCACATATTTTTACAATATAATGGCTGATCGAGACCGATAGGATGACTAATGATGGCCTCTATGGAATAATAAAAATATAAATGTTTTGAATATTCTTCATGCCCCCTAATATTATATCCTACAAATCATCATATAACCATTATTAAAGTTGAATCAAAACATGCTAATATATAGGCTCCCAAAATAGGACAATGATAATGAGATTAAAATTACTTTTATGTGTTTAGCTAGATATTTTATGAAACGTATCCCCAAGTATGTTCCCTTATATTGATTCACTTATTCATCAATGTAGGTAGAAAATGTTTGGCGCATATTCATGGATAACCCTCTTTAGAATCAAGAAAAAATATTAGCACGATGAGTTGGATCACTACAACTTGGATTTCATATCTAGTTATTTGTTATTGAGAAGGGGAACATTGTATATCTTTTAAAATGGGTTTCCCAAATTTAGTGCTCTTTGTTCTCATGTGAATGCTCTCCTTCCATGTAATCTATTTTAAATATCATTGTCAAGTGTTCTAAGATTTTACTAGTATCTTGATTCACCTCCTTATTTTATTTTTTTAAAAAAACATAAGGATATAGATAACCACCCCTCCCAAAATTTCTCAATGTAGAAGCACAAAAACAAATTCACCAAATTTAATTTAACGTTCACCCATGTGCACTAAAGGGACGACAAAAAACCTATTGTAAACTCATTATAGGATTCTCTACAAACCTAAAAACATTTTCTATGTGAATTAACCCATGATAATCCCTAAAATAATCATCCATATTGATATTCTAATAATATTATTGTCAATTATCTTTTTTGGGATGATCATATTCATTTTAAATGTGGATAAATAGTCCTAGTGCATGGGGATTATAATGCTTAAGAAGTGGGGTTTATGTTATTAATTATGAACCCCCCATTGAGAAAACAGGATATGAAGATGCAGACATATAAAATATTGAAATTTTCTCAGGTGGGTGTACATAGTTATCCTATCTATTTCATGGTTTTTTGGAATGAAACATCACATAGAAGTTCACTTTTTGGTATTTTTCCTCATATTTTTGGTTGAATAACTTGGAGAGATCCACCATAAAATTTTATAATGTTATAAATGAAATAGAATTTAGGATTCTAATATTCTATTTGTAGAATATTTTGTATTTATGAGAGGTGAGTTTTTTGAGTGGGTTAGGATATAGTGGGTGTGATTTTTAGAATGTATTGGGTGTTTGGGAAGTGGGGGGGATAATGAAATAACACCAGAGTGGGATTATTAATGATTACCTATGATTGATAGGATGGTCACAAGATGATTTAGGCCTAAAATCACTTTTTATTACACGATTACTCATGTAGGTGGTGAAATTTTGTGGCATGTTTTTTTTTTGATTTTGTTGGAAAATTTATATACCTTTAATGGTAAGAGGCATGGATTCTTTCCTCAGAAGATGACCAATTAACGGAAAACCAAAAACCTCATATTACATTCATTATGAGTTTCCTTGTTACGGGAAAATCATCATGAAAATTTTAACTAGTCTTTTATGTTGTATTTTACAAGAATATCATCTTATATGGAAGCGTAATCCATGAAATGAAAGGCTGAAATAAGAATTTTAAAAAAAGAGATTTCTAAATAAATTTTTTTCAGATACATAGTACGAAATAATGATTAATAAATTTTATTTTTGGTGTCTTTCTCAAGGTACTCGTTTGATGCCAGTTATGAATCCCATTTTAGATACATTTTTCATGTTCGACCAACATTCACCAATTCATACATTGGTGAAATGTTCATGTGGTGAAATATCCTGGTTATTTAAAGGTTATAATTTGTAAAATGGTCACACCCTGATTAGTTTCACTAATGAGAATGTTTCTATAAATTTTTTGTGGTTCCCTTAAGGGCTCTAGTAGTGATGTAAATTAGAATTCATATATTATCTAATAGATAAATTTTTTTAGTTATATTAACTGATTGAGAAATTATTTAACTATAAAATACATGGGTTACCTCCCTATTATATATTCATATAATGTAAATAGTTATACCAAACCATTAAAATATCAATCAACGATCAAGGAGAGAACATATACCTCTTTGATGGTGATCATTTATTTATTCAATACTTTTATATTGACCGCTAAAGATGACTCATTTTTTTAATATCGTGAGTAATCAATGTGGATAAACCATAAGTTTCCATGAATGGACTCAACCACCATGAGTTTACACTCTATATAATCAATTTCAATCATATATTAAATAATATTTCCTTTCCTCTAGATAATAATTTTATTTATGTGGTTCATCAGTAAAGTGATTTCATAGTCTTATCCTGTTGAATCCTTTCTTTTTCTTATTAATTTCAATCGGGTTCTTCTAACATATATAGATATTATAATAATATATTTTCATACTATTATATGTCCATTTTCAACTTCATCACAAATTGATATGATCATTTCTCATGATCCACCATTAGATTTAGTATTTTTCAATAGATGTTGTCGAATGGGGTCATGCCTATCAATATTTTAATGGTGGTTATTTAATCCTACAATGAATGATGCAACATCTTATTGTAATCATTTCATCATTAGGAAATCATATATTATAGAAATGATTAGATATATGTATTGTAAAATCCTACTTTCAAACTTTATTTTGGATAGTTATGGGTTATGGTGATGTGTAAAACACAGTATGAAGAAGAAATACCCATATAATATGATCAATAAATGTGTACCCCGGTCAATAGTGTGTAAATGAATAATTTCAAACTAAGATGATATGTTTCTTCCATCCATTTTTTAACCACATTTGCATTATTTTTGGAGGAAACATTAGCTTCCACCAATTTCAAAACATATTCCAATCCTTCTAAATTGTATGAACTTCCATATTAATTCTAGAAGGGGCCCACAAAAATTTATTCCATAGTAACTAAATACCATAACATCTAGAATAGGATGTTACAAATATCACATTACCCATTATAATATTCCTTATTCCATGAAATTTTTTATAACCCAACCCTATTTCTGTAACATACTTGTGAAGTGTTAAGCAAATGAATCGAGTTTTTTGGAATTTGGACACTTTGGTTATCGGAAATCGGTTTCCTCTAATGGGTGAGGAATGAAATATTTCAAAAAATATTTAAATATTTAATTGAGGAACACATTGATATAGTTTGTTTTCTCCCAACCAGTTTTAATAATGCTCTGTCATCCTATAAATAATATGTTGTGTTATCCATACTCCACTTTATCTATGGATTGAAAAATTATAAATAAATTTACTTCGTTTCCAAATATATTTCTACTCTATAAAAAACTTTAATGGGTTGAACAGATTCTTAGCTAAGAACTATGTAGTTATATATATCTTTGTTTTGTCTTCAATATTTTGTATCACTATCCTTGATAAATAATAAACCACCACAATATTAGAACTATTTATTTATTTTTTTCGGGATTTGAAACTATTGTAACAACAAGATCCTCCAAATCACCATTGTATTTTCATACGTCAGGTTCATTAGGAATGTTAATGGGGAATTATTAGTGTAGATGAACACTATGGAAAGGATGAGATAGGTTTTAAACATATTAAAATAAAACACTACTACAAGTAGTTCCATATATATAGTGAATTAGTTGATCAATTTATCATTATGTATGAAACCATCATATTAGATCAGGTAAAAATATGATCAAACTATTTTATTAGTATAACCCCAATATTTACATTAACTTGAAATCATTTTTCACATTAGATGATATCATAATTTGGGTGACCAGTACAATACTTTTTAAAGAATATAGTTATTCTTTAAAAAATAAATCAACATATAATTGAAAATCCTCTACCTTAGATATGTGGGTGTCCATGCTATATTGGTGAGTTTATTTAATTGTAAGTAACAAATCACATTGTGTCTATAAACATTTCTATTTCCCATGACTATAGTAATATTCTGAAGCTATTGTATTACCCTAACCGTTTATGAGATGAAAATTAATTCCAAATTTAAATATTTTTACACCCCATACAATTACTTCTTTCACCATGAACAAAAACTTCTCTAAATTGAATAACAAGATCTTATCTTAATGAATCCAGAGAACTATATCAAAATTATTCAATAACACCACAAAATATTTCATATAAATTGAAAATTCTCTAATGTATATTATTTAAATATAATATTTCATGTCATACAACATACGGTTTAAGAACCATTTCAATGTATAGGATACATTACACATTCTCAATGACATTTGATGTTTTAAAATGGGCTATATGGGTAGGTGAAATTAACTTTGAACTGATCAACCAAGTCCATAAAATTTTATTATAATAAAAGAATCAATCTATATATATTTATAACATTTATGTGAATTTTTTCTACTATATGATCTTTGAACTGTAGTGGAAAATAATCTATTCTCAAAAATATATTCTAGATTAAGTTATCTATTAAAACTCTACATCCCATGACAATAATTATTGGGATGTTCTCATTCCCTTATTTTTTACCATGTCTCAGACTCCATTCCTAGAAACACTTATAAGTGGATATCACTTTATCAATTTGAAACATATAGTATAATACATATAAATATAGTTATGAGAACATATTTTTGAACCACCTCGAAAGTTTGAGTATTCTTTACAGTTTATGGGTTTCTATAGTCCCAAATTCTAATAACATAATATAGATGAAAAATGTAGGAAACTTATCTTGATAAAATCAATTCCCAATTTGATAAAAATTATTTTTTCAACACTCAAATAAATTTCCCTTCCAATTCTATTTTCAATTATAAATTAATTAAAACACGCGGGGTGATATGGTTTCCCAAAAATTAGTACCTCAATTAGTTATTATGTGACTTAAATATTAATATCTGTGACATAATTAATGATTTACAAAATATTAGATAATATTACCTTATCCTCAGATATGTCCAATTTAGGTTTTCAACTATAGATTGACTATCAGTGTTGATTTCCCCTAGTTTTTTTACCACCATATTATCAACAGGATTCATCATTTTTATCATCATGTTTTTATTAAAATATTTTGATTGAAAGATTAAATTAACATTTAATTATATGATTAAATTCATAATATTCTTCATTTTGATTAAATTATTAGTTTAAATCAATGATAACCTGTACTAAAACTACTCAAAAAATGATTCATCCATGATTCACATTGATAGAAACAATCATGGATTCTAGTAATAGTCTTCCTAAAATGAATGAAACATCATTTTACTCTAACATATCCTCTCCCATTTATAGGATTATGAAATTTATTCAGAAAATAATTTTTTCCAACTTCATGTGACCAACTTTTTGGATCCCTCTTTAGTACAATATAGATTATTTTGCGAACTAATTTTCATATCAAATAGGATTTGGTTATTCCAACCAAAATTTTTATAAAAAACTCAATATATAAGATTAATTATTATACCTAAATAAGAAGGTACCTTCTCAAAAAATGATTATATAATTGGTCAATGGATGGAAAGTTTAATTATTATATTATAACGGGTGGTATCTTCAATTAGAAAGTATCTTAAAACTCCCTAATAAGAGTGATGATGCCAAAATAAACTAACTTATTCTAAAATGATTATATATCCTTTATATTTTATTAGTAGATATTAAAAATATCTTAATAAAATATAATATTAACATTGTATGGTTAAAAAATGACAAAAAATATTATATTGAGATTATAATATATCTTGCCGCATCCTCTTCCCAAATTATACAAAGGGACAATATGATTTCAGCTTCTTTACTCCGCTTCAATTAGATCATCATAAACTTATTGTTAAATAATTCTTGTATTATACTCTCCCTCGTACTCATCAATATTATATGTATTGGTATCAAAATAAATCTTAAAAATATCTCTTCCAAGACACTTTTTCTCTACCTCCTTATCATAATCCTATATAGTATTTTACGTCATCCCTCGACCAATTTCAACATTGATAGGATTTTCCACAAATATTATGTTCATCTATATGTTACCTAATAATATATATAGTAACAATTATGTTATTTTTTATGTTACTTCTCTACATGAAGCTTCTGTTTCAATTGTTAACATTTTTTCTCATCATTGACATTTCATTGATATTCATCTTCGGATAATATTTCTAAATTAAATATTAAAATAAATAATCAAGCGATAGAAATATTTTTTAGGAATGTTATTTTGGTTTAGTATGTAAATTTTTAGGTTGTAATAATTGATATCGACGGTGTCAAAAAAAATTAATACGAATTTCAACATGTGTTTGAGGTGGGTATCTAGGTAACCTTTGTTTAAGTTTTTGTTTAATGTTCATTGTGGTTGACGTCAACCTATATTTGGTTTTTTTAGAATCAATGTTATTTCTAAATAATAATATTCTTTTAATATATAGGGCCAAAATTATATGTTACATAGTTGTAATATAGGTGATGCATATCCTATAATCTATCATGTAAAATTTTATATTTATCACGACCCCTATACATATAACAAGACTATAATTTTCTTACTGGAGTAGGTTTTGATAGATATTTTAATAGATTATCCAACACTAAAAATTATTATTTATCTAGTTTTGTTGTCAATAATTCCATTTTTGTGAAAAATATGGTCATTTCATTAAACTGACTCATTGTTATTCTTTATAGACATATTTTATATTTCTAGATATTATAATTATGTGATATTTCATAAAAAGTTCTAGAATGATCCCTTGTGTATTTATCATCAACCCTCCTTCGTCAGAAAAATCATCCATAGCTCAATATATATGATTTGAACCATCATACAATGAAATTATCTAGATCCAAAATTTATGTTATTGACTAGATAATTTCCAAAATATATTCTTAAATATATGTCACACCTAACAAATTGATTATACAAATTTTTTAGTGATGTTATTAATGTTTTTACATAAGTTTATAGTTTATGTATATGAGAATTAATTTCGTATATTGAATTACTCAAAAATAAAACAAATTTTAAAAATCCTTATAGTTTTGACCATTAGACTACCTTTTTCATGGTCCACTAGATAGATTGAGAAGACACAAAACTAAATATCATATATTTAATTTTATTTATTCTTAAATGTGTTACATATATATATATTAAATTAGAGAGATAATACAATGAGTCTTCAATTTTAAAGAAGCTTATCTATATCATATTTTTTATTATTTGGATGAGTCTTATATAGAATTCCTTTAATTATCCCAGATGGGTTAGAATTGAAATCTTACTGCTTCGCCATCACTATATAGAAAACGTTTATCCATGGTGGTTAACACCAAATACATTTGTAGTGATATTTCAATATATTTCATAGATTATTTTCCATATATATTTCTCTAAATAAATCATGGTTTGAAAGAAAGTTGGATATTTTGTGTTTCATTATGAAAATATAGTCTTGGATAGATTTATTATACCATAACAATATTCCATATGATAAGACATTTCCTTTGAAGAGTTACAACCATGAGTTATTATCCTAAAATCAAATCATGGTGTGACATCAGTCTTCAAGAAATAAATCTCCCTTAAGCTTGCCTTAGGGTTTCATAAAAACCCTTACATGTTTTTTTCTATTGGGTTATCATGTGGAAGCTCAATTTTTTATGAAATAAATTCACCATACATTAGGTTTTTGATTTCTATTTAAATATTTATATACATTTTTTATGGTGGAGAAACTCTTAAAACATGGATTTGACATAAATAATACCTATATATACCCAAAATTATCCCAAATATTAAATTTACAATTTTATGATTATTAAATCACACGATCACATGGTTTTCACAAAATCATTGTACAGAGACCTAGGATTAAAATAACAAAAATTAAACATTAATTATATGTTTTAGGTAATTCATCTCACAAACATTATCACAACATGAGTAGTAATAGGTTTTCATGTATTGGATACTAGCTACATAAAGTCATATTTTACAACACTTTTTGATATTTCTCCAAAACTGTTCTCCTATACACCCTCCCCATGTCATGATAGATTGTATACTCATATTATTAGGAAAGGCAACAGAAAAAAATATTAGATTCTATTAAAACCAAATTAATTGTGAAAAGGCACTTCAAAATATAATTAAGTGTCATATTATAAAAATGTGAAAAAACATGTGTTGAGGAAATTTTATTCATGACAGAATATGGAATAGTAATACTTGTTAATTATTCATGATATAATCACATTAAATATTAAATGAACAATAATAAATAGTGTAACATTTTTAAGTAATGATAATTTGTTGAACAGAAGTCTAGGGTCCTAAAAATACTCATATATAAATATGAAATTACCTAGAATAATAGTATAAAAAATAATTATTGAAAAAATATAACCTTATAAAATCATAATAAAAAATATCATACATCACATTGTTAAAAAAACACATTAGTACAAATTATTTCCTCTCAGTCACATGAAAAAATTTGTGAAGCAAGATTCTATAATCTCAATCCCGTAATAAAATTAAAAACAATTACTCTTGTGTCAAATTAAAACAAAGAACATTTGAACTATGATTCTGACATCTCATTCACTTAAAAAATGTCATAGAAAAAATTCCTACATCTCATCCAAAAAAACATGCAAAAATTGATTTCCATATCTAATTCACACAACATTTCTCTATATCATGTGATATTAAACCATAAATAATAGTTTTTAGGGGGGTATAATACCCCACCAATCAACATACATACATATGTGTATCACATGAATAGAATCATTAATCACATCATAATCATGCCATTTAATGGGAAAATAACAATTTTTAGTTTATATCAACAAAATTTACTTCAATAATATAGAAAATTGATACCCCAAACACAAACACCCAAAATATTATTCCATATGAAAATGTAGAGGTTGATTCATTAAAAACAATTTCAAAATAAGAAAATAATTTGGAGATAAAGGGAAAAATTGTGGCCAAATCATAAAAGTGTTTTGGAAAATGGTGTAAGATTTTCCATAAAGAAAGATGTTACCAACACGTTGAAAATAAAATTTCAATAAATTGAAGTGAAAACACATTTTAAAATATTAGATTTAAAATTAATATTAAATAATGTATATTTTAAAGTACATAACTGTCATTAGAAAGGAATTCAGGGTAGGGGATAAAAAATTTATTTCCTAATAATGTAAAAACTTTTATACATTTTGAAATAACTATTTTGAAAAACATTAGTAAAAAGAGTAAAGAAAAGTTAATTTTTAAAATATCAGAATGAAAAAACGAAGGTCACATTGGGAAATATAATGTTTTATTTACAATTAATATCTAAAAATTGGTGGGAATGGAAAATATAGACATTATGGTAAATACATCACTTTGGAAAATGATAATTATTATCATCAAAAAATAACATTCAATAAGGAATTGCACTCAGAAATATAGTTCTTTTGAATCAAAATTGACCTACCAATATAGAAATCGTTTATAGTATATTAAATAAATTCATATGATCATATAGATATATTATAACTCAATAAGAAGACTGGGTTTCGAAAAACCATAACATTAATGGAAAGTTAGAAAAATAAAAATATAGAATAGATTATACTAAATATAATTGATTTATCTATGTACAACAATAATATATTTTTTTATATGTAAAGTTTTTATTAGTTGGACCATAAAAATTAATATTAGATAATAATTTCACAACATCCTTTGATAACAAGATATTGAGGTGAAATACCTATCATTGTTTATCCTCTTAGTAAAATTTTCCCAATGCTCTAAAAATATCAAAATAACCTATGTAATTTTTTTTAAAACCATATTCTTTTTTAGACATCATTTATATGGATTCACTTGAATGATATTTGAGTTTGGTATTCACAGCATGAAGAAGGAAAATATGAGAATTATTTTTATTGCATGATGTGTATTCAAAAGGACTATAAAATTCATTTAATGAATGGGGAATGAAAAATCTTATTAATAAGATGTAATTTGGATGTTAATTTATTGATTATGATCTAGTGATAGAATAATCATATGGATTTCAAAAAGTATACAATAATGGAAGATCATGAATTTGAATGAGTGGGGAGAGAGTCAAGGAGCGATTTTTTCAACATGACTGCTATGAAGAAGTGAGTATAATATGGGATAATTGTTCGAGAACTGTGTTATGTTATCAATAGTGAATCATTTTTCTTGTGAATGAATTATTATAATCACATGCATTCACAAATAAATTCATTTCAATAGGGATTATTAAAAATTACATGAATCAAACAGAGGAGGTGGAGAAACCTTAGCAATATATATAGCATTGTAAATGATTGGAGACATATTTTAATCAAGATAAACCCATTTGGAGGTATTTATAGTTGGTTTCGGAAGATAACTTCATGATAATTTCAATTTCATGGGTTATGATGAGATAATTGGAATAAGTGAGAGCATTTTACAGGAGAAAAAGTATTCCTTATTCTGTAAGACTAGTGTTTGTAAAGGGGTATGTATACAACCACGTGTGTGTTAGATGGGTTAGCTTAGTTACATAGAGAAATAATAAGTGAGACTTGTGGGCCTAAGTTCTATACCTTAAAACACACTATATAATTTATAACTAACCTTTTCATTGATGTTAGGATTATTAAATTTACATGTAACATGTAAACCAAAAAATATCTTTATATTAATTTTCTGATCCTTACATTCCAGGAAAGATTGATTAATTTTTAATATTTTTATTTGGGTCATATTTTTGGTAATCTTTTAATTTTTATATTAGTGAAATTTTGAATAAAATCGAATCGTTAGCTAATAAAAATCTAGTTTTAATTATCTAGACACATGTTTCATTTTTCATCCCCTGAGGAATAAGATAATCATTCCATCTAACATGATGAAAATGAATATATTTAAAGTCATGTCTTAGAACATCAAACATGATTTTATTCCAACGTAGGTTTTCATTTATATTAACAATTATATCGTCATCATTGTTGGAACTATGGTGTGGAGTCATAAATGAACTGGAAAATTCATGGACAAATAGAATTACATAAATAATGCTGATAACTCAAACATAATTCAATCTTGTATTACTTTTTTAAAGGATAGTTTTATATAGCCTTCTTGATTTGTACTCATATGGAGAATTCAGAAGGATAAGCTACCGACACATGATCAATTGATGAAATATGGGTATAGTATTTCCCTAACTCTCATTATATTTCTACGATATTAAGAAAGAATATGAACCATGTTTACAGAATGTATATATGTAATATCCTTGATGAATTATTTAGGGAAGTCCTTCGCGCTCAAAATAAACACATGCAGGCCCCTTGATGAATATCATACAGTCTTATGAAACACTAGATATAGGAAGAATGTGTAGAAAATCCTACTGGTTGCAAGGTATTCCATCGTGGATCTATATGGTGAGCCTGAAACATAAATAGGATTGAAGATCAGATGCATTCCACCAATGTTATAACACTTTCCTGACAAAGGTTGTCCACAATGCTGCAGACATTCTGATGTGGTTGATGAATAATTGTAGAGATCCAAAGCTTGACGTACATAGACATTACATTACTATTGTGGAATACATAGTACATAACAAAATCAGACACACAAGGACCGTAATAGTTTAGTGTCTTTGAAAACTTGGAATGTAATCTTCTAATCGTAGTGAAAGATCTTCAACATCTCCCATAAAGATCTTCCCATTTTTGTTTCCATACCTAAAATCTTTCTTTTAATCCTGGAGGAAAAGAAAACATAATAAGGGTGAGCTCAAATGCTCAGTATGGGTAAGAATGGATAAAATAAAACATACCATATACATTTGAACTTAAAAAAACATGAACATTAAAAATCTTGAGCAACGACATAAAACATGGAAGTACATAAGGAATAGATCATAAAGAAACATTAATAATGATCAAATAGCATGGTAATAAAACATGTAATTGTGGAAACCATTCATCACATGTAATGATTTCCATAGTTGCCAAGGCATTGCTGCCAAGACCATCTTGGTGGACAAAGTCCCTTTCTGAATCAAGTTCACTCCTTGTGTTAGTCCTATAACACTGAACTAGATTAACTTACTGTTTCAACCATGTCTATCTCATGAGATATAAATCTTTACCCAATGCATTGGGGGGAGATATAGGTCTCACCCATCTCACAATGATACCATTCATATGTGTGCCACAAAATTATAAACCATACATCATAGCATAACCCATGTAATAAAAATGGGAATCTTAAGCATCGTGACATCATAAAACAATTCATATAAGATAAAGGAATTCATAAAAATATTTCCATAACAACATAATAAAATCCATGAAATAATAGGGATAGAAACAGAACCCTATATTATCTTAGATGGAAAATATTTTTGATAAAACACTTGAATTCCATTCTTGAGGAAAATATCCTTTCTCCTTCAAAAACAATTTTCCTTTCTTAACATGTCATACAATTCTAAACTAAAAGAAGTTGATTAAAAATAAACTTGAATATTTTTAAAGTAATCTTCTTGGAAATAATGTTTTAAAAATCCATTCATGTCGTATAAAAAACATACTTCTCGTACTTTTGTCAGATAAGTCAAAAAGTACCTCGTACAAAAAATGACAAAAGATTCCTTTCATCTCTTTTACTAAAAACTCACCGAAGGGTAAAATTGGATTTAATCAATAATAGGTGGATGGAAATAATATTAAATATTGAGGAAACATGGATGTGTATGATAAAATACACCCCAGTAAATACCAAAGTATAAACAATCTCGGATAAAAATGTGATTGTGATATTTTCCATTACCTTAGATCTTATTTGCTTCGTAAGTGTCTGAAACTCATGTATAATGATTTAAATAATGTTATTGACTTATTAAATAATCATATTCATTCTTATGATATCATATATGGTTCACTTATGACTTTATATTACCCATTCTTTTTTAATTTCCATGTTAAAGAGCGTTTTGGTTAAAATCGTTTCATTTGTCGTCCGGGTTTTGAATTGTCATTATTCATATGATTAATTAGATCATGATTACTTAATTCCAGAATATAAAACATGATTTATATATAATATATATTCATAATATACATATATATAATAGATAGATAAATGGAATGAAATACACCATTCATGGAGACGGTAGGCCGTACGTACGCATGAACGTTGTTTTCGTTTCCTCATTGAATTGAATGGAATTAATTGAATGACATAAATATATATATACATAAATCATGTATCATTATTATGTCATATATTTCATGATTACTTATTATATATACTTTATAATTATTCATGAATGGTTAATCATTGAGAATGAATCTCATCGCGTCGTGGATACGGTATTCCGTACGTACGCACGAGCGATGATATCATTCCCACGATCGTGGAATTTTATTGGAGTGTATGTATACTATTACAGAATCAATATAACTTTATAATAATCATATATAGTTATTATTTACACCATTATACCCATCCATTTAAGGTGGTGGTGGAAAATAGATTATACCACGGCGTGGAGACGGTATTCCGTACGTACGCACGCGCGATGATTTCTTTTTCCGTAGGATGGGTAGATGGTGAAATAGGGTTGTTTCATACATATAATAAAACATTATTATATTATCGATACTGATGTTATTACTTCATAATGAAACAACCTAAGAAGAAGTGGAAGAAGAAATAATGTTGAACGAATCGGTAACAGATATTACCTCTTCTTTGAAGCGCCTCTTTGAGACCTCCTCTTAGGGTACTAAAATTGGTCTTTGAAGAAGACTAGGACCTCTAGGATGTTTATAGGGAAGTGGGGAAGTTAAATGGTCAGGGGTGGCCGAGCTTTTAGTCTCAAATTGGTGTGAGGAGGAGAGGGATGAGGTTCCCTTTTATAAGGGAGGAGAGGGGCACCTTTGGAATTCATAAAAATATTAATTTATAATAAATCTAACCCCACTTAAAAACCTCAAAAAATGAATCATATTAGAAGATTAGATGATATAAGGTTTTAATATCATCATCCAATCAAATTTATACATGTTTGGATCTTATTTTAAACCTTATCATTTTGATTTATCCTTATTTAATCTATTTAAGTTTATTTGTGGTAATAAAATTGTAAATTTTAAATTATAACACATAATTACCTATTTGTTGTGAATTTTCCATAATTGGATACTTTAAAACATTTTCTACCATATAAATTTAAATTTATAATTTTTAAATATTTTTGTTATTTTTAAACAATTTTCTAATATGTTATTTTTATAAAATAACAATAGTGTAATTTTGACACTATTCATTTATTTGAATTTAAATAAAATATACACAGAAGATATGTTCGAAATAAAATCATTAATAGATTCATAAAAGTTCATATGTATCTATAAAATTAGTGGAGAACATTAAATAGTTCATATAATAGTTATTTTATTATTTTTAAAAACCATTTATTTGGTTTATCTCTTAATAAAATAATTACTACAACATTTTTGTATAATTATTTAATATACTTATTTGTTGCATAAAAATTAAAAATATAATTGTATGATGAAGATAAATCTAATACCTTTCACAATAATACTTTTACTCGAATTATTAATCTTAAAATCACAATATTTAAATTGATATATTTATTAAATTATGAAGGTGATAACTTTGGCATCATTTAAAATAAAATAATATAAGTGTCATAATCACTTTTATAAGGCTCAAAAAGGTTATATATTAGATAATTTGATTATTAAGCTATAGATATACACTAAAAATAAGGTTTGGTCAGGTTTGTGGGCCTTTTAATGGGTATTATTATTTCAATAAAAACTATATTACTTATTTTTCACTTAATAAATAATTTCTATATCATTAATGTATCACCATTAATGACAATTATTTAATCCCTAAAAAATATAAATAAATTATAATGATGTAGATAATTTTATTATATTTCTGGATACTATTTATGTTTGAAGTTTTATGATGTTTATCACTGAATTAAAATTATTATACTTATAAGATTTAAGAGAGTGACATGTTGTCACTTTCTTTAGATTTAATAATAATTAAATTATTTTCATTGTCAAAAGTCCATAAAATGAATCTAATCCGACCCTTAGGTTATATGGGTCTACTTTTAGCCATCCAATAGAATTTTTTCATGTGTTAGGGTAATTTTATAATATTATATTTACCCTTAATTACCTGATTTACCTTTAACTATGGTAAATAAAATTTACTGTAGTTACTATTCATAATTCCCAAAAATAAAAAGTAGCTTATTAACGTAATTTGGACCCACGGATTCCAAATATGGAATCCATTTTTCCAAATTCAATAAACAAAAGTTGCAGAAATTAAATTAAAATTAATCCCTTTGTCGAAAGAAACAGGTTTTTCTTTAAAACATTGCAAAAGATTGAATTGATTTAACCTCCGAATTTAACGTAAAATCAATGCTAATGACATACATTATATTAAATGGTAAAAATATATTCTATTTATACTTTAAAACCACTCAATATTATAATTTAACCATATAAATTATGGCGATGAAAAAAATTGTTTTTAATTAAAATATAGCGTGTTTTTACTATTCATCAAAATATGAAAGTTACCAGAATAATATGAAAAATTTATCCAAAGTAAATTTTTATTTCTTTATTCCAAAAAAGAATTATATTTTGTAAAATTTAACTTATAAAATTTTCAAAAACTAGATTTAAAGTGGGTGCGCCATCAAAAGGCGGCAAAACTGCATTTTTTGAAAAACACTTATTTTACCCGAAAAATTTATTTTGTTCTTATACCATGTTCTAGAAAATGTTTAAGATGAATAATAATGTTATAAAAGTAAAAATTTAGTTAATACTATTAATAATGGCTAGTTCATAATAATATTATAATAATATATCGTCGTTTAGTAAAACCTGGTATTGCGTACAACACACGCTATCGAGGAAGGTCGCGATTGCGTGTAATGTAAGCCAAATCAGGGTTGCGTGTTGTGAAAGAATCCTTTGTTGTTTCGTATAACATAATTCAACAATATTTAATTTATACATTGAATATATATATATATATACTCAATGTTGCGTAGAATAACTATTATCAAAATTGTGTGTAACGCGATCCAAGAATAGTGTTGTGTATACTGCAAGCTATTACGGTGTTGCATATAGCGCAAGGTAATCTTGGTGTAGCATAAAACACAAGACATTAATAAAATTAAAAGAATATTTTCATAAAATTTCAGGGTGTTACATTCTACCCCCCATAAAAATAATTTCGCCCTCGAAATTCATCAAGGTTATAAACGGTTTACTACTCAAAAGTTTGTTTAATAGAAACCCACATCGTAAAAAGGAATACCAAAACATGGATTTAAAAACTAAAGTATGAAATGTAACGGTTACCCAAATTAACTCATCACTGGGTTTCCAAGTAGGAGAACATAGGTGAAAATATGGATATGGATGAAAAATCTAACCATCAACTTCTGATGGAGGTTGGTAGAGAACATGGCTATGAAAAAGCCAACAATCACAAAGCTATAGATTTGTGATGATCTAAGGTACCATATGATTCATCGGATATAAGGGAACTAGGACAACATTTTTGGTTTTCAAGATCATTTCCCTAAAGTTGATGAATTAAAAGAAATACTTACATGATTTTGGTACAATCTCATTGTTGTTTGTGAATTGAACAATTTACACTTTATCCCTTAAATAAATGAAGATTAATTTGTTATTCGTGATGTGTTATTAGATCATGTGATGGAATGATGGGTCATTCCATCTCATTCAAACAAAAGGTTAGCAAAAGTTATAAGTCCATCTTATGGTTAGATTAATCGTATATGGTTCCAAAAATGAACTTATACTTCATATATCATACCGCTTAATAAAATAAAACTATTTTCTACTAACTAGGGACTTCCTGTAGGCCAGTGCTAGGCGATAAAGGCCAGTCGCTCTTTGGTTGTGGGATCGATTCCCACAGCCTTGTCTGACGCGATGGGTTGTCGCCTGTCCTGGAGGTTGTCCTTTTTCTAAAACTACATTACTATAACATATGATCAATAATATCGAAAAAAATTCAATCCTTAAACAATACTAACTTATGTCCAACATAATTCATTCCAATATTTAGTCTTACAATACATCGGTCCAAGCTCATAGTATAAAGAAAACGATTACTTAAAATATCATCAAACAAGCATGTGAATACCATTATTTATCCCCCATATATCTTGTTGGTCACATTCCAATCATGCGAATACCTTAATCATGTATTCTCTTGAAAAATGAATACCCATTAAACCTTAGTGAAAACATAAATGCTGTCAAAAGTTAACTCTTTCCACATACCAAAATCCAAAAATTCTATATACTCAAACCATGATATAACATTCTCCTTATATCATTCATGAGCTCGTGAATACTATCAAAATTTTATGTTTCTCCTTATCCCTTCATTATGCGCATATCATCTACTTTCCAAAAATATCTGAATAACCTTTCATGGTTACTGGAACCATTAATCATACACTATCAAAACTTAAGGAATGACAACAGTGTAACAATCCTTAGATGTCTCTTTATTCCACAATACCATGAGATTACTTATACAATATTACACTTGATAAACATGAAATCATTCCACTACCTTCTTAAACCATTGACTAACCTTCAACAATTCTTTCATCTTACATGTCATTTGTAGTCTCTTCATCATCATCAACATAAATACTACCCATATGACCATACTGATTCTCTTTATGAGACTTTCCCTTAGGGCATTGGTTTGCATAATGCCCATACATTCCACATTTAAAACATTTAACCATTGTTGATATCATAGAAATACCATTATCCTCATCCATGGTGTTAACTGAACCTTTTCCTTTGCATTTACTGGCTTTGTGTCCTTCTTTTCCAAACCCAAAGCATCTTCCAGTTCCCTTGAAACATTCTCCTTGATGCCTCTTCCCACATTATTTACACAGGGGAAATTGAACTTTCATTCCTCTATGATCATCATGAAACTCTATCTTTCTCTTATTATCTCAGTCGGGAAACATACCAAAGTTGATATTATTGATCATATTATGAGATTTCTGATTAGGCATAATAACGATGTTTAGACTTCCAAATCCCATTTCATTTGGTTTCTCATGAAGAATATCATTCCATTGTCTATCATATCCTCTATTATCATGAATGTTCCTGTTTCCAGCCATTTTCTAAAACCCAAAAAAAATAGTGTGAGAGGAAAAAATCATGCTAGGGAAAATAACATAGTAAAGGGGAATCACCCTGAATATCTAACATCTTAGGTTAAATTCTAAGATCGTTACCATAGTTCTAGGACTATATCCTATACATATACTTATCCTTAGGGACATCCCTAGACATACCTTAGAAATATATCTAGGGTTCTCACTAACGTTTTAGCATCCTAGATTCCAAAGGATGACTAAACCTTTCCTCTGATACCAACTGTAGAGACCCAAAGCTTGACGAACATAGACATTACATTACTTTTGCAGAATACATAGTACATAATAAAAATAGACACACAAGGACCGTAATAGTTTAGTGTCTTTGGAATCTTGGAACGTAATCTTCTAATCGTGGTGAAATATCTTCAAAATCTCCCATAAAGATCTTCCCATTTTTGTTTCCTTACCTAAAATCATTCTTTTAATCCTAGGGGGAAAGAAAACATAAAAAGGGTGAGCTCAAATGCTCAGTAAGGGTAAGCATGGATAAAATAAAACATACCATATACATTTGAACTTAAAAAAACATGAACATTAAAAATATTGAGCAACGACATAAAACATGGAAGTATATAAGGAATAGATCATAAAGAAACATTAATAATGATAAAATACCATGGGAATAAAACATGTAATTGTGGAAACCATTCAGCACATGTCATTATTTCCATAGGAGACAAGGCATTGCTGCCAAGACCATCTTGGTGGACAAAGTCCCTTTCTGAATCGAGTTCACTCCTCGTTTCAGTCCTGTAACACTGAACCGGATTAACTTACTGTTCCATCCATGTCTATCTCATGAGATATAAATCCTTACCCAATGAATTGGAGGGAGATATAGGTCCCACCCATATCATAATGATACCATTCTTATGTGTGCCATAAAATCATAAACCGTACATCATAGCATAACCCATGCAATAAAAAGGGGAATCTTAAGCATCGTGACATCATAAAACAATTCATATAAGATAAAGGAATGCATAAAAATATTTCCATTACAACATAATCAAATACATGTAATAATAGGGATAGAAATATAACCCTATATTATTTTAGATGGAAAATAATTTTGATAAAACACTTGAACTCCATTCTTGAGCAAAATATCTTTTCTACTTCAAAAACATTTTTCCTTTATTAACATGTCATACAATTCTAAACTAAAAGAAGTTGATTAAAACTAAACTTGAAAACTTGTAAAGGAAGCTTCTTTGAAATAATGTTTTAAAAATCTATTCATGCTGTATAAAAAAACATTCTTCTCGTACTTTTGTTAGAAAAGTCAAAAAGTACCTCGTACAAAAAATGACAAAAGATTCCTTTCATCACTTTTACTAAAATATCACCGAAGGGTAAAATTGAATTTAATAAATTATAGGTGGATGGAAATAATATTACATATTGAGGAAACATGTATGTGGATGATAAAATACACCCCAGTAAATACCAAATTATAAACAATCTCAGATAAAAATGAGATTGTGATATTTTCCCTTACCTTAGGTCTGATTTTCTTCGTAAGTTTACAAAACTCCAGTATAATGATTTAAATATTGTTATTGACTTATTAAATAATCATATTCATTGTTATGATATCATATATGGTTCAATTATGACTTTATATTACCCATTATTTTGTAAATTCCATGTTAAAGAGCGTTTTGGTTAAAATTGTTTCATTTCTCGTCCGTGTTCTAACTTGTAATTATTCATATGATTACTTAGATCATGATTACTTATTTCCAGAATATAAAACTTGATTTATATATAATATATATTCAGAATATACATATATATAATAGATCGATAAATGGAAAGTAATACACCGTTCATGGAGACGGTAGGCCGTACGTACGAATGAACGTTGTTTTCGTTTCCTCATTGAATTGAATGGAATTAATTGGATGACATAAATATATATATACATAAATACAGTATCATTATTATGTCATATATTTCATTATTACTTATTATATATACTTTATAATTATTCATGAATGGTTAATCATTGAGAATGAATCTCATCGCGTCGTGGAGACGGTATTCCGTACGTACGCACGAGCGATGATATCATTCCCATGATCGTGGAATTTTATGGAGTGTATATATACTATTAAAGAATCAATATCAAATTATAATAATCATATATAGTTATTATTTACACCATTATACCCATCCAAGTACGGTGGTGGTGGAAAATATATTATTCCACGGCGTGGAGACGATATTCTGTACGTACGCTTGCGCGGTGATTTCTTTTTTCGTAGGATGGATAGATGGTGAAATAGGGTTGTTTCATACATATAAAAACATATCATTATACTATTGATACTGATGTTATTATTTCATAATGAAACAACCTAAGAAGAAGAAGTGGAAGAAGAAATAAAGTTGAAAGAATCGGTAACGGACATTACCTCTTCTTGGAAGTGCCTCTTTGAGACCTCCTCTTAGGGAACTAAAATTGGTCTTTGAAATGACCAGGACGTCTAGGATATTTATAGGGAAGTGGGGAAGTAAAATGGGCAGGGTTTGACCGAGCTTTTAGGCTCAAATTGGTTTGAGGAGGAGAGGGAGGAGGTTCCCTTTTATAAGGGAGGAGAGGGGCACCTTTGAAATTCATTGAAATATTAATTTTTAATAAATCTAACCCCACTTAAAAAACTCCAAAAATAACTCATATTCGAAGATTAGATGATATAGGGTTGTAATATCATCAAACAATCAAATTTAGACATGTTTAGATCTTATTTTAAACCTTATCATTTTGATTTATCCTTATTTAATCTATTTAAGTTTATTTGTGGTAATAAAATAATAAATTTTAAATTATAACAAATAATTACTTATTTGTTGTTAATTGTCCATAATTGGATACTTTACACCATTTTCTAACATATAAATTTAAATTTTTAATTTTTATTTTTTTTTTATTTTTAAACAATTTTATAATATGTTATTTTTATAAAATAACAATAGTGTAAATTTTGACACTATTCATTTATTTGAATTTAAACAAAATATATACATAAGATTTGTTCAAACTAAAATCTTTAATATATTCATAAAAGGTCATATCTATCTAGATAATTAGTAGAGAACATTAAATAGTTCATATAATAGTTATTTTATAATTTTTAAAAACCATTTATTTGGTTTATCTCTTAATAAAATAATTACTACAACATTTGTTTATAATTATTTAATATACTTATTTGTTGCATAAAAATTAAAAATAAAATCCTATGATGAAGATAAATCTAATACCTTTCACAATAATACTTTTACTCGAATTTAGCATCTTAAAATCACAATATTTAAATTTTTATATTTATTAAATTATGATGGTGACAACTTTGGAATCATTTAAAATAAAATAATATAAGTGTCATAATCACTTTTATAAGGCTCAAAACGGTTATATATTATGTAATTGGATGATTAAGGTGTAGATATACACTACCAATATGGTTTGGTCAGGTTTGTGGGCCTTTTAATGGGTATTATTATTTCAATAAAAACTATATTACTTATTTTTTACTTAATAAATAATTTTGGTATCATTAATGTATCACCATTAATGACAATTATTTAATCCCTAAAAATTATAAATAAATTATCATGATGTAGTTAATTTTATTATCTTTCTGGAGACTATTCATGTCCGAAGTTTTATGATTTTTATCACTCAATTAATACTATTATACTTATAAGATTTAATAGAGTGACATGTTGTCACTTTCTTTGGTTTTAATAATTTTTAAATTATATTCATGGTCAAAAGTCCATAAAATGAATCTAATCTGACCATTAGGTTATATGGGTCTACTTATATCCATCCAATAGAATTTTGGCATGTGTTAAGGTAATTTTATAATATTATATTTACCCTTAATTACCCGATTACCTTTAACTATGGTAAATAAAATTTACCGTAGTTACTATTCATAATTCCCAAAAATAAAAAGTAGCTTATTAACATAATTTGGACACACTGATTCCAAATATGGAATCTTTTTTTCCAAATTCAATACACAAAAGTTGCCAAAATTAAATTAAAATTAATAACGTTGTTGAAAGAAAACGAGTTTTTCTTTAAAACATCGCAAAAGATTGAATTGATTTAACCTACGAATTTAATGTAAAATCAATGATAATTACATACATTATATTAAATGGTAAAACTATATTCTATTTATACTTTAAAACCACTCAATATTATAATTTAACCATATAAATTATTTTGATGAAACAAATTGTTTTTAATTAAAATATAGGGTGTTTTTACTATTCATCAAAATATGAAAGTTACCAGAATAATATGAAAATTTTATCCAAAGTAAATTTTTATTTATTGATTCCAAAAAATAATTTTATTTGTCAAATTTAACTTATAAAAATGTCAAAAACTAGATATAAGGTGGGTGTTCCATCAAAAGGTGGCAAAACTGCATTTTTTTAAAAATTCTTATTTTACCCGAAAAATTTATTTTGTTCTTAAACCATGTTCCAGAAAATTTTTAAGATGAATAATAATGTTATAAAATTCAAAATTTAGTTAATACTATTTATAACGTCTAGTTTATAATAATATTATAATAATATATCGTTGTTTAGTAATACCCGGTATTGCGTACAACACACGCTATCGAGGAAGGTCGTCATTGCGTGTAATGCAATCCAAATCAGGGTTGCGTGTTGTGAAAGAATCCTTCGCTATTTCGTATAACAGAATCCAACCATATTTCATTTATACATTGAATAAATATATATATATATATATACTCAATATTGGTTGAATAACTACTATCAAAATTGTGTGTAACACGATCCAAGAATAGTGTTGCGTATAGTGCAAGGTAATACGGTGTTGCATATAGCGGAAGGTAATCTTGGTGTAGCATACCACACAAGATATTAATGAAATTAAAAGAATATTTTCATAAAATCACGGGATGTTACAATAATGACATTGGAGATATAAATATCGTCAGGCTCTTGGGAGTTATTGGATGTCTGAGGTTTCCTTTTTTACTAATGTGTGCGACATTGATACCCCCCATAATAATGTGGATCAAATAAATTGTGGATGGAATGACCTCTTGAATACTAGGTCAATCTGGTTGTAGATTTAACTTTTTAATACTACTACAACTTTATGAGGGGTAGTTTTTATCCCTAAGTCAAAATAGGGATAACACATGAGGCTGAGCTCTAGGAAATACTTTATGATAAAAAATATGATATTCATCATAGGTGGGATGCTCTATGGATTGAATCTGATTTTGAAAATGCAGTAACGACATTGAAAGAAATGAGTATGAATATCCCTCGGATACAAGATCCTTGTTGGGTTTATTTTCTGAATAGTGTAAGTCAACATAGTATATTTGTTCCACATGTATATATAGTGGCTAACTAAGTGGAAGATACATTTTCAAAGAAAGCAGTACTTGATGTAAGCACAATGTGGAACTTTACAGATCCTGACTGCTACACATCACTATTGAATAATGACGTGCCAGGATTTGTTCACCCTCAAATTATCAACAGCCCTTATAATAGATAATATTGTATTCTATCTTAACATTTTTGTTAATAATTTTTTATATGATGATGTGTTCTCAGATTCTGGACTTTCTAAGCATAACTAACATTATAATTATTAAAATTTTAAGACAGTTTATTAAAACATTTTTTCCATATTAATAATGATTAAAAATTAACCATGGATATATTTTTATTACTCAACTTAAAATACGACCCTTGTTACAAAATTTAATTGTGTAAATTATGAATTTGGTTTTTATGTAACATTATTACATTTCTAAATTTTTAAAAAATGACATGTCAATCAGAACATATAATTTATTCAGAATCCATTTTTATAGAATGATTACACTTCAATTTATAGGTGTAGTTAATTATATTTAACTATAATTACTAATTAAATTAGTGTGAATTAATTTATATATAAATTATATTATAGTATTAATTTACACTTAATCCATTTAATTTTATAAAATACAAAATATTTATAAATGTATGATATTTTGAAGAATAACAAGGTAAACATGGTAACTAAATATTCCCAAGGAAACATAATCTGCATGCAAAAAAATAAAGGATCCATTACTACATTATTTGGATATAATGACACTAAATTTTAAATCCATTTATTCAAAATGAGTATATAAAATTTAAAAAAAAGTAATTTTAATATTATAAATGAATATTTTCTTAGTTCTATTTTTTAGAAAAAAATTACATAGGTTTCAAAATATAATATATATGTTTGTAAGATATAATAAATATTTATAAATTTATAATTTCAAATAAAAAATAATTATTTTCTATTGAAAGGATTTATAATTTTATAAATAATACATATAAACTTTGGATTATATAAAATCAACAATATTTGTAGAAATAGTATATTCAACTATTCACCTAAAATTTTATTTATAGAAATCCCAAATATTTATATTAATAATATATTATTATGATTGATCCAAAAATTTTGTACAATTTTCCAAGTTAAATTTTTAAAACCTGAGATTTCCATACTTACTTAGAATGCTTAACTATTTTGGAAAACTATTCATATTGGAAAATAGATATTTAAAATATTTACTATTCATTATTAATAATTATTATTAATTACTAAATTATTTATTTTCACTTTATTTAATTATTTATTAATATAATTTATTTTGATTCATGATATAATACACTAAATTTAAAAAAATATATTTTTAAGAATAAAATTATTTTATTTGTTTTCTTTTCAATACTAATCAAATTAGTTTTAGAAGTACACATTATTTCCACTATACCAATATTTAACAATGTGGTTACTTATTTTTCATACTTTCTAATTTAATAGTTTGGTTTTAACAGTTATATTTCGTAACATATATTTTTTTATTAATTTATTATAGGTTTTTTCTATGTTTAATGTTTCCTATAGTGTACAATATCATATATGTTATTTACTTGGTGAAGATATTTTTGGAAAATTACAATGTTCTATATTCCCCAATGTAAATAAATATCCATAGGAAATGTATAATTATCTATTACTAATAAATATTCTTAATAGTATTAAAATATAGTAATGACTCACAAAATAATTTCAATTTGTGTTTCTCCATTAATATCAATAGTTAAACTAGTTGGAAAATATTTCCCTTCTTTGGAATATATTATGATTATGATTTATTTTCCCCAATAATATTCCTTATAGGGTTAGGATTCATTGGAGTTTCTAGAGGAAAAACATTTTAAAATTTTGATCACTTGGAACTCCAATTGTTTTTACACTTTTAGAGGTTTAAAGGTGCATAAAGTTACATCCATGATTTGACACATTGCATTATAAGTTTTCTTAATTTTCAAAGTTGTTTTGTGTACACACAAAAGTTAAATCTTTATTGAGTAATGTGATTGAAATGAAAAATAGTTTTATATAGTTTTGGACATTGAACATATAATTTTGAAATGTAATTGTAGAAATGTTTTCTATAAAATAATCAAATCTAATTATATCAGATAAATTAATATAGGAGAGTTGAATCTATAAAATATGTCTAAAATATTTTTTAAATACCCATCATAACATCATGTAACTAAATATTAGTTTGATATTTTTTGAAGTAAATTTTAAGTGATCTAAAATATAGAAAATGTGTTTGGATAACTCAAAATAGATTTCCCAATGGAAATCTCAATTAAATCATCTGTGTGGGATTTGTGAGTGATGTGATATTTCCTTCCTTCAATCATTTATCTGTTGAATGCATAAAATTATTATGTCAGACAAACTTGATAACAAAAAATTATAATGTAATTTTTTATAACATATTTCTAGTCATTAAATGAAACATAAATAGTTAATTACGAGAGATCAATAATAACTAAATAGAATAATCGTAGAAATATATATAAATATAATTTTGGAACATTCCATCTCATTAATGATTATGATGTTTAAAATTTATACTAATATTTATTCCATTCAACCTATATAAACCACTGTATAACATTATACTGGGATTTCTCATACTTTTCATCCTAAATACTAAACGTAATAAATATTATATAATGTCATTTTAATGGAAAATGATTATCCAAAACATATCCCCCATGATTATATTTCCATGTGTTTTATCATATTCCCACTCATCATCCATATATGTGATGATTAATTCAATGCTCAACAAACCCTATTTAATGTTATTATACCAAGGTAAATTTGTACTACAATTATATATATATTATTTTAACTGGAAAATGACCAATATAATTACACAACCCAAAATAATATAATTAGTTTCTTATAAATTATCTAAATGAACATCTTATATTACAACGATTACTAAAATTTATCAATATCAGTTATCCTGTTGAAATTATTCTAGATATATCATATGATATAGTAATCTTCATATACCCAGGAATAGAGACACATTAAATGTGTGATATCAAAATATTATTATAGGGAAAAGATCTTATTCTTGTCATTACGTGTTAGATAATCAGAATATCAGAAAACATCAATAAAAGAAATATTTTTTATATTAAAAAGGTCATGGTATAATAGTTTTAGTTCATATTTCATGATGATAGAACATGGAATATCAAATGAACAATCCTATTCCAGGGAAAGAGTGTGTGGAACAATCATACATAAAAAAATTAAAACAGTATAAACAAGAGAATAATGAAATATGGAATGTCATTGAGTCATTTTATATTTGGTCTCACCTAAATTTGCCCTAACAAGGAATCGTTTTCTTCTAATATAGAAATGGGTTTTTAATCCTTTGAGACCAATAAAGGACTTAAAAACACTCATTATAGGTATTTTTCTATCTATGACATATAAAACATTGGATTGATTTTCATATATTAAATTTGCACTAAGATACCCATGCAAATTCAATTTGGGAGAATGAGTGGATCCAATATTATTGTTACTGGTTTATTGAAATAATTTCTTAAAATTGTTTCAACGTCTTTATTTACATAATATTTCACTAAAGAAAAAATAACGTACACCATAACCCACTAATATATTGTTTTAACTATCAACGGGATAATCACCAGAACTCATATAAGATCATATTTATGGGAACTCCATGGTAGAGGGTCATTCTTGTACTCAAATTGTATAATGTTGCAATTAGTAATGATAAATTAGAAGGTAAATCAACGAATGAAAATACCAACAAGAAGATTAGATTAATAGTTATTAGAATTATAAATAACATCAAATAAATATTTTTGGAACTCCCATAGTTAATCCAATATAGTATTTTTCCCACAATTTATTAAGATATCTCAATGAAAGGTGAATGTTGACACATAAATATTAAATTCATGTGAGGAAAATACTGAAATATGCATATAGATAGAAAATTTGGGTGGGACTTAGTTGATGAAAATACAAAACCTGATTTATTAAACAATATATTCTAAATTTACAACCAATTAAATTATTTGTCTCACATATATGCTCAAAATGGTGGGGTTTTATTCTAGGCCCGAAAATTTGGACGATAATTTCATCACCAAATTAGGTTTCTTGAAACTCCATGTAAACTTCATAACTATATATCGTATAAATTTCATGAAATATTGATATAGACGCCACCAATCCAAATATTAAATATGAGATTATTTCTATTTGTTTCATGGCTAGTATTGAGGAATTAGTGGACTCATGTAAAGTTTACATTGCCTATTTTGGTGACAAGGGCCACATTGGTCATCGTACAAAATGAATATAAAATATCTCTAGAAAGAAAAAATTTCTCCTAAAATGGGAAACATTATAATAAATTTCTAAATCCCAATCAAGGGTAGCTGGTGTTATACATGGTGAAGAAATAATTTATTGACTATTAGAGAATTTGAAACAGAATTATAAACTTGATTAAACAATAAGAACAAAATTTAAAATGAACTTTGAACATGTTTATAAACATTTATTTAATTAAATATAGTAAAATTGAAAAGGAATATTATCATATTTTAGTAGATAATCACTCCACCTAACTCTATTTTTTCTAATACTATGAAAAAATTATTTTAAATAATTGATATAAAATTCCCTTTTCCAAACACATTTTATCATTTAATGCATTTTAATTTTACCTCGCATAAAATTATCATGAATCCTATAAAATAATTTAAAACAATATATTTTGAAATAAATATCCCAATACTAATCCAATTTATTTTTTCCAAATTCATCTTAAAATTTCACAAATTTTCAAATAATTTTAATGACGTGTTGCCCTTAAAATAGACACAGAAGTTCATTTTTATTCAATTGGAAAATATGGTAGTGTTAGGAGGTATTGTAATTTATGATTAATTTAAGAATTAATATTTTTTTATTTATTTGTTGTTATTATAGTGACTTTGAAATTGAAATAAATTAACTCTACCCCTGTAGAAATAGCCTATCGACAACTTTGAGTCCCAAAGTTGTAGGTAACCAAGTGAATATCACAAACTCAAAAATAAACTCAAGTTAACTCAATCAAAACCAAATTCAAATTTTAAAAATTGGAGATAAAATTAAAAACTATGGTCAAGAGGACTCTTGATTCATGATCCTCAAGGGTTAATATACATAAATTTGTTCAATCAATTTCTCGATGATCAAAATTATAATATTCATATTTACATTTTTCCTCATTTTTTGAATATTCGTGTTATATTTTAAATGATCATCACAACTACTATATTTATTGAGTATCCTAATGAACAAAAACCAATACCAGAAATTCTATAGGGCATTCATTTATAAATTTTTATTAAATATGTAGTAAATTTTATTATAGAAAAATCACTTCAGATTACTAAAGATTACTAAATCAATGATAGTACTAATTTTCAAAAAACATGTTATCACATAAATAGTTAATGAAAATTAGATTTCCCTTGACATGATTCTTTTATTTTTAGTTATTTATTTATTTATTAAAAAATTATAATTATTCTGTTATTAAATGTTTTTTTGATGTAAACAACAATATTTTCAAATAAAATATTTGAACTCTCCAAATATAGAATAAAAATATCCCTATTGTTTAAGGAAAAAAATAATTTTATAATGGTAGAAGCAGTTGAGAGTTTCTATGAATGAAATTGATAAATTAAAAACATGGAACAAAGTCCCCAATAATTTTGACGGTGAGGGTCATTGTGTAATCAACATATCCTATGATAACCATTTCACTTGCAGACTACCAATCAAGTATGGTTGAAAAAGGTTGAACTTTTAGATTTTGGTAATTTCCTAGAAATAAAAGATTCTACCTTAATAATCCACACATCTAAACAAAAAACTAATTTGAAACCATGGAAACCCTGAAGAGATCTCAGAACTAAAAACTAAAAAAATGTGAGTGGGGGAAAATGAAAAATGTTAATGTGGCCTAACAAAGATTGAATTGAGGTATAAAAGTGCAAATAAAGAAAAACCATATATATATATATATATTATTATCTATATATATATAACCAATTATATAAAAGTATATATATATATATATTGTAAGATAGAATTAGAGAATGATTTAGGTTAGTGTAAGGGACACTAAACTCTATCCTATATTTTTTTGGTTCAAGTGTCCTAGTGGTGTTTCCAAACCATGATATTTGGCCGTCCATTTTCTGTGTATATGTATATATATATATACATATAATATTATTACAATTTGTTTCAATTCAATATTTTTTTAATTTCATTATACATATATATAAATGGTTAATGGAATAATTATAACCCATTGGTTGTGGAAGTATTGTGTGAGACTATACCAAAGGTCACGAGTTCGACTCTCATTGTGTCTGCATTGGACATGAAGTGTATAACTTTTTCACAAACAGGCACACATATATTAATAAATATAAATATAATATAATATTTTAATATTTTTTGCTTTTTTATTTTTTCATGTTCTTCCCCCCCCCCCACCAAAAAAATAAATGGGAAAAATATAAAATATATACAACACATATGAATATAAAATTAAAAAAACAAATAATAAGAAAGAGAGGAAAAATAAAATTTAATTCTGAAATTTATTTTTTAAAAAAAGAAGTATATAATTAAAATAAATTAAAGAAATATTGTCATGTTTATATTGGGTTTACACCCTTAAATTTCATATTTTAATGTCATTAACCCAACTTGGACATAGAACATACCAAATTATATCATTCATCTTCCCATGGATTTTTTCTTTAACCATTATAAAGTGTTTTGAATGGATTCCCTATATAGGTAGGTGAAATTGTTTATAATTGCATTAAATAACAATATTATATATCCTTATGTGTAGGATAATTCAATAAATATTAAATATTGTCCACCCAATATAATTTTTATTCTTGTTTCTGACACCTTGAATAATTCCTTGTTGGCCGTCTTTGAGATAAAAAGTGAAGAAAACATAGAAGGCTCAAATATCCCCTAAAATTTCATAAATTATCAAGTTGGGTGTGGAATATAATTCAAAATTATGTTGGATACCCTATTTATAATAATTTTGGGACCCTAATTTTAACTCAACTTCTCTTTATACAATTTCACACAAAATTGGATCCTTTTGAGAATATTTATAGAACACCCAATTGTGTATCTATTTGTAAAGAACTGGGAATTTGTTCATTAATTTTAATTTATACAATGTTTATATTGAGGGGTGATTATGAAAAAACACTATTGGATAAATATAAAATAGATTCATGTTTTCCTCATTTTAATACAAAAAAATTATTTTCCCATCACATAGACATTAAAAAAAATTCCATGATAATTATTGTGTCCGTCTTCAACACTACGTATCATTTCATTTCCGGAAAATTCCAGTTTTCACAAACATGAGAGAATGAGATATTGTTATTGAGATCTAGAATCATGTTTACCATGGTTATTTTCAGGTTTTCATTCTAAACATGGAGGGAGGATTTTATTGTTTTTAATATAAGAGATAACCAAGGAATGTCATGGTTCCCCCTAAATAATAAGTGTGGGCGATTTCCATGTCAAATGAAGATATTAGTTAAAATTAAATTTTCAAATTTCACCAAAATATATTTTACAAACCCTTTAAAAACATTAACAATATGATCAACATGTTGAAGAGTGATAAATTTCGGTTAGAGTTCATCAATTCCTATCTGATAATACATTTTATATAGAATTAGGATCACGCTATATCATAAATCACATATATCATGATAAAATCTCATTTTCTGAGTTCCAAATTGATTTGAATACCTCATAGGTCCCTTAACACAAGAGGAATAGTTCCATGGTTTGTTTTCCTTACATTAGATTCCATAAGGAATGAGTCTTTTTACTAGTAGATCCTTTTGAATATAAATATGTCCTCTAGGTATATAGTGTTCTGTGTTATGGTTTGTAATTTCATTGATAAGGGGAATGTTCGACAAAAATTCCAAAAATATTTCACTCAATTTTTGATTCAATTTAGGTTTTTTAGATTTTTCTCACACATTGACAGAATAGACCACATTGATGGACCGATTTGGGTGGTGGTTGTGCCCCCACATTCTGATCATATTTTTTATACTCTACGTGTCATTATTAAAAACTTTTAGGAGATATTGGAACATCATATGGATTATTAATTTTTTGTTTTAAATTTTCAATGGTTTTATTAAATCATAAAATAATCATAGTATTGAGTTTTTCATGATAGGTCTATTTGTAACTATATTCTCCAATTATGGTTGGTGATGGTATATCCTTTGTAAAAAGAGATTCATTGTCAATTAAAATAGTTTTTCATACATGTTAATGTAGTGAATCTTTAGAAATCAATCTTTCAATATGCTTGAAGAATTTTTCCTATAATGGGAGATGGAATTCTAAATTAGGGATTTGAGGTTCTAGTTTATCCTAGTTGGATATTAAGTTTTTTGGTGGTCTACTGAACATGTTCTTATAAGAGAAATTTTAATTCTTTAGGGGATATTTTTATTGTAACGGTTTTTCCTATAACTTATTATGGGTTGGAAAATATATTGAGGGTAGTGGGATAGTCATTGTGGATACTGGGTTGTTGGATAAGTTGTTGGTTATCTTTCCAATAAGGGAATGGATGATCATTGTACCATTTAATGAATATTTTTTGGTACAATGGATTTTAAAATTTTGGATAATTAATCTTTTTCTTGTATTACTCCTAAAATAAACGATTTTAAGGATGAAATATTGAATATCTTTTGAATGTTGTTTTCATACTTTTCTAGAATTATATAATCATGGTCAACATTACGGATTTCATAGAATATAATAAGATCTATCTCCTAAACCTTACTAGGGTGTTTAGAATGTTTATCCATATGCTTTTATTCATCGATAAGATTTTTAATTCCACAATATTTGGGTATATTCTCATAGTAAAGCGATGTTCTCCATTTTTCTTTTTATTCAAAAAGACCTTACAGATACTCATAATAATCCTTTGGGGAATTTTTTTTGATTTTTCCATTACACATCATGCCCATGAATTATATTTTCCCTAGATCGAACCCTTCATAAAAGAATCAAAAATGTTATAGGATTGAAAATTAATTGAGTGGTACCATGTTGACTGTGTCTTTGATTCATTACCTCATTTCAGAAATGACTTACAATCCTTAAGAAAATGTTTTTGGATGAACAATTTACATAATTTTTTTATGGGTGTTAATGTTTTATGAAATTATCATTGTTATTGATCCTAGGAATGGAATGATGATGGGATAGGACTATTTAACCAAATCATGGCTCCAAAATTTATTAATTAATGAAAGATCCGAAATATAATAAATTCTAGTTGATTGGTGGAAACTTGTTTCAATAGTGTTTCCAAATTCGATGAAATGAAGGTATGGAATTTATGGCTCAATCCCATGAATGGTTTGAAGGTGGTTTAGGAAATGGGATTTGCAGACATAGTGGGTATATCTTAAGTAATAATGTCTAATTCTTGAATGTTCCTTATTTCAAAATTTTTTTAGTTATATTATCATGGTTGGATTGAAATAATTCCCCATGTTCGGGGATACATGATTTGGGTTTCTAGTTTGGTTCTTACCTAGGTAGATCATGGGTTTTTAGGGATGAAAATCTATTACAATTTAATCAAATTTTGAAAAACGAGTCTTTAGAATATTATAATCTAAAGAACAATTTCCCATATGTGTTATTGGATACTCAACCATATATATATCTAATCTGACAATATAGTTTGATTTTTCATAGGAATGGGCATACATGCACCATGAAAATAGATAAATGAGTTAAATATATGTTAAATGTAGTGATAATATAATTAATGAGAGTGAATATAAGGTGAGTACATAAGATGAATTACTTGGGTCACATGAAATGGTGCCACAATTTGTTCTCAACTGTATTTATAATAAGGATGAAGAGGTATCTAGGAGCACTGCTGTAGTTTTGGAATCCTTAGTGACCAAAGAAAGTCCTACAAGAAATCTTTCTATGGATTTTTATATCTATAAGGTTTCCATTTAGTTTATTTTAAATGGGATTATTTAATATTTTGATACAAAATTGAATAAATTTTTGGATATTGAGTCTATCCATGATTATTTTTTGGGGTTGAATCGACGAATTTCTTAAAATGGTATCAATGTTTTAATTTTATAGAGGGTTTTCCATGAAAAAAATGAGAAATTCCCTAATTACAAATTGATCTATAAATATAAATATCTTAAGGATAATCATGGGTACCCTTGTAGGATCATTTTTAGGATAAAATTGAGTGAGAGGATCATTCTATTACCCTGAAGGTGGAGTTTTAAAATTACAGAGATTGAAGGAGATTCTATATCATTCTAATAAAATATCAACAATAAGAATTGATAAAGAATTATTAGAATAAGAAAAACATCCAATAAAACCCCTTTCAACTTCCAAGGATTGAATGATATCAGTAATGTCCCTCCAATTTTGAAAATATCTTAATAGAAGATAAATACTTACTCATTAGGGTGGAATTGGAGAGATGGAAGAAATGGAAGAATGATCAATCCATAATATTGTTAAGAATTTCACAAATATATTTTTGAATGAATCCACAAATTATTTATATGGTATCACTTTCATTGAAAATAACTATATAACTATACAAGATTAATTTTTTTTAAGAATAATATAGTGTGAAATAAAAAAATCATACAATTAATGAAATGTGATCACAATATTATATGGGATGTATTAAATTATAATTAAATTGCACACAAATTACATAAACTCCAACAACACCACATCCTCAAATAGGTATTTTTTTAATCCTTGGGTTGAATACATATAATTACATGTTATCTCACTTGAGTACGGTAGGCCTATGGTTGTGTAATGTTTTGGAAATTTGGACTATTTCCGATGATTTGAAAAAGGATCTAGATAGACATCTTTCAACAGATTCCCCCAAAAGAGCTTTTAGATGGAAAAAATGGGTGGTATATGGAATAATAAATTGAATAAAATTATTTATTATAATATCATACCATATTGATGACTAATTTAATTTTTGGACATACTGATATGGTTAAAATGGTGGGTTGTAACTCTGGGCCACTAAATCTAGACAACAATTTCCTTATCAAATTAAGAAACTTTTAATTCTAATCAAACAAAATAATTAAATATAGCGATAATTATATAATTCTTCCTATGTAATTACAATATAAAAATTAAACAGTTTATCTTCATTGGGATATGAAATTCCATTTATAATGTTTTTAGTGGATTGGTTTCCAATTCACTTCATCAATAATTTTCTAGATCCAGCTCCTCATTGGTCATCATTCCCAAAAAATATAATATATCTCAAGATGGAATGGAAGTTACATGTATAATGGGAGGATCTAAAATGAAAATTTAAATTCTAATCATGACTTATTTGTATTTAACAATGTGGTTAAAAAATTTACAATGTAGTAGAAAATTTTAGAAGGAAATACAATAATTATAGAGAAATAAATTATAATTGTAAAATAGACTATTTTCAATGTTTATGAACATTTAATATAATTAATATTATGATATAAACAGGTTATATATTCATATTTCAATTAATAATAAAGAAAAAAATAATAATTATGGTAGAAACCTAATCATAAAAAATCATGTGAACAAATATTCCCCCATCATGTTCAGAAAACAGATTTTGAATAACGATTTCTATATATCATTCACACAAAACTATTATGAATATTGATTATTACATCTCATTCACACAAAACTACTAGGATCAATGATTACCACAACTAATTCAACAAAAAAATGTTTATAAATACCCCCATATCTTCCATATAATAAAAAGTTGAACAAAACTTCCTGCATCACATTCATACAACAAACTCCTAAAAAACAATTCATGCATCTCATTTACAGTGCATTTCATCATCTATTGTGATATAAAACACTAGTAAATTAATTTTTAGGAGATATTGTACCATACCATTCATTATCCAAACATATGTAGGACATCAAGAAGTAATTATAAATCAAATTATAAAGAACCCATGTATTAAAAAATGTATTTACAAGAGTTCCATTTGGTATTGTAATAACTGACCACTAGAGTGTAAACAGTTGTCAACCAAAGTAGATAGAACCAAAAGATTATTTCCTAACAATACATTTAATATAAGTAAATATACATTAATTCTAACCCTATAAATAATTTATAGATAAATATAAAAATCGTGGAAAATGTTTAAAATTGTTTTAGATAATTCTTTTATCTTTAATATAAAAAGAGAAGTTACAATCACATTGAATGGACATTTTCCATAAAATATAAGTGAAAGAACATCAAAAAAAATTTACATTAAAATAATAAAATTCTAAAATAGATCGTAAAAATACATAATAGTTATTGAAATGGATTCTATTGTGGAATAAATTTTTTTAATTTGATATGATCAAAACAAATTTGAACATTTTGAAATACCTTTCCTGAAAATACACATAATAAAAGAGTAAAAAAAAATTAATTTTAAAAGGGGAAAATTTAAATATAAATTTAACATGGGAAAAAAGTATTTCCATGTATATAGGGGAATAGTTGATGGAATGGAAAAAATATAAAAAGTGTAGGAACAATTATTGAGGATGATGATAATTATTCTTATAATTGTTTTATTTTTATGATGAAAGAGTACTCATCACTAATGATGATTTGAATAAAAAATTATCTCTAATGTTATAAATAGGGTAAAAAAATATGAAATAAAATTGTAATCTTTAGGTGTTACATTCTGAATCAAGAGAAATATTTATTTTGGAAAAATAGTTAAAATTTTTAGAAGATATCAATTTTAGACAATAAGAATGAAGGGCCTAAATTGAATGGATGCTTCCAATTTCAATAGTAATTCTTGAAAGTATATGTTATTGAAGCATTAATAAAATGATATAAATGATTATTATGGACTAATACCAAATAAATCTATAATGAATATTTATTTAGATGAACACAATTATCATCTTTCTCTCTTTAGTCAAATGCATTATAAGCTCCCTAAATATCATTATTACATATTTCAAAACATTATTCAAATCTATAAACTTATTGAAACAAAAATTATACGTGTACCACTTAGTAATATTGTATTTGGTTATTAAAAATAGGAATATGAAAAAATAAAATATATATTTTGGTATTTTTCAACATGAAGACAAAAAATCAAGAAATCATTTTGACATCAAAATAATTTTTAAGGGGATTATAAATTCTGTTTGATGAGTGATAAGGGTAATTAATAATTAATAGTACATCCCATGTATATATAATGATTCATAATGAACATGTTTTCACATAATAACATGTAATTAAAAATGAATACAACATAGGAATAGATTAAATTGAAAAGGGTGATGAAGGAATCAATAAGACATTTTTACCATATAACAATTATATAAAATGAAATATAAAATTAGATTATAATGAGAGAATTATTGTTTCTACAAAAGTGTAAATAATAGGGATAATTAAGGATTAACTATGAGAACATAGAAGATTAATCACATGTTATTAAAAAAAATTATCAAAAAACATGTACCAAGAACAAAAGGAGAAGGTATAGAAACCTTAACATTAAATGTAGTTTATTAATAATTTGGAAGAATCTATAAAACCATATAAAATACATGGGGGTTTATAAAGGTGTAGAGAAATTAATTTCATGATTAATATCATTGGGGTTGATATGGATTAGATAATTGGTGGGATTGAGCTCTATTTATAGGTGAAATACATGGTCTTCTACATGGAAACTATAGTTTTGTAAGGGTTATGAATAGAATCACATCAGGTTTGGTGGTTTTGGATAGTTACATAATTCATGTGGATAAATGATTGGAATGATTTTTTTATATGTATTTCATGACTAATAAGATTTCTGGAGGGTGTAAGTGACATTTTAATTATAAGAATTGCATGATAAATCATTAATCCATTTTAGCCTAATTATTCTTGAATAAAAATTATCTATTGAAATTATTGTGTTTTTAAAAATATTGGATGATACTTATTTCCAAATTTATAAAATAAAAATACATATTTTGATTCTATTTAATCTAATTACATTTCAAAATGATTGATAATAATATTTTAAATAAAAAATATAATGTCTAGAAAATATATTTTCATAGTGAGATAACATTTTAATTGTTATCTATTCTTAATAAAATATAAAAATGATACCAAATTGAATGAATCTTAATGTGTATATATATTATGTTTGAGTTTTAATTTATTATTTAATAATTATTTTAAATAAAATACAATATATATATAAATAAGTATCATTCATTGAAAAATAATCTTTTTACAACAATAACTAATTTTTACTAAAAGTATCAAAATTTTAATGCCAAAAACTATTGTCATCCTTAGTTAATATTTTAGACCTACTTATTATAAAGTTTAAATTCAAATTTTAATTCAATTTATGACCTTGTAAAAAATTAGTTTTAACATATTATAATATAATGTATTAAAATAATTTTGGAAGAAATTATTAGTTGTGTTTTAAAAAATTAATTATTTTAATCTATATAAAATATTTTATAATTCACTCTTTCAATTATAAAAAAATAGTTTTAATTGAAAACAGTTTATAAATTTCTATGTCGAACATTTAGATTAATAATTGAATAACGTTGAAATATTTGTTAAAAAATAACATTACAAAACTCACATAAAAAAGATAAACATTTTCCAAAAAAAAACTAATCCGAATAGTATATTATTATAATTTATCACTTAATGATGTTATTTTAAAAAATTAAATTTATAAAATTATAGAACTCAATATTTTAATAAAATCAGAAAATATAGTGGGAAATAGTTAATATTGAAAAATAGTTTTTTATAATGATAATGATTTATTCTTTTGATTTTATATCAATGTACAATAAGTTTATTTATAATATATTTTATTATTATTTAATCATTACATACACTATTTCATGAAATCATAGAAAAATTTTAAAAAAATAAAATTTTAATTCAATATTTGTTTTAATTTTTTTTCTATACTAATATTATAAATTTTAAAAGTGTACTTTATTTTCATTATTCCCATATTTCATAATAGGGTAACTTATATTCATACAATATAATTGTAAATTTAGATTATAATGGTTATATTTAACAATTAATTTTTATTCTAAACATATAATAATTTTTTTAGGTTCAACATTTATTATGGAGAAATAAATTGAATACATTATTTAGTTCCAGAATATAAATAGAAAAAATTGGGCCGTTATAGGTCTCTTAACGAGCCCTTAGGTTTTTCTATCCTTTAAATCCATCAAAAAGTGGATACACCTTCCATGATGTGAAAAAGTGTAAAAATATTTAAAATTTCAGATAAATATGTTGAAGATCATATATTCTCTAATAAATTTAAAATCATCAGGATTACATAATATTAAGTAATATTAATAACAAATGTCATTTAAAATTACACTGGTATTATATAAATATTTATAAATTATCAGATAGAAAATAAAAAAATGATACAACATGACCACATTGAAATAACGGGATTATCAGTTCCTTCATGTCCATAAAAATTACACATAGTCATCCTTTAAGATTATTGGGGAAATGAAAAAAAATGAGGATAATCTTAGTTTATTGGTAAATTATATGATTAAGGGTATGCATTCATTAAATCAACATTGAATTATTGATATGGTAGGAGTAACTGATGAATACTGTGTTATAGTGAACTTAAGTTGAGGGTATACCATATAAATTTAATAAAATTGAAAAATGGATACCAATTTTAATTGATTTTGTATTATGATAATTCCTGATGTTAGACATGGAAATAATTTCAAAGCCTTTTTCAAACAAATTATTCTATAATGGGGATTATTATACTATAGAACAAATCCTATTTGTTCTTTTGATCCCTATCGAGGAATCTGTGGCCTATATAATTCTAGGCCCCACTGATCACCTGATTATGTCCTATGTGATCACAATATGTGTTTTCAATACATCTAATAGAATTCAATAAAAAACACATTATTGAATAAAAAATGTATATCCTTATAATGACACATATGGAAATCAATTAAATCCATATTCAATTGAATAATGTGGAGGTATTGTAGAACATCACACAATCATTTTATAAACTCTAGTTCATAATTAATGTTTCATGATGTATCATTATAAATGAATTATAGTAGAGGGGGTACCTACAATGTTTGGGGTTATCCATGGAGGTTAGTAACAAAATTCAATAGCTTCAATTTGTATGAGAGAAAGTAAATTGTTGTAGAGAACCTATATCAGGGTTAATACAGAGCATTTAAACATTCCAATGTGTTTTTCATAGTTATTATATCGATATGGGGTTGAATTTAGTACCGAATAAAAAATTATTTCAAAAACCGGTCCAAATAAAATCTTCTATTAAAATAAAATCATCACTGTTAATAAAAATATAAAATGAATATGTGTTCTGATAATTTAAAAAATTTCCCAAAGATGATTAAGTCTACGTTAAAATTATAATGAATACTATTTTAACTTTTGAAATCAATTTACTTAATCAAAACCATATTTAAACACTGATTAAGACAAACAATCAAATTAGTGATTTTGTTTTTAGTTTGAAACAAATAAATTTTAATGATTAGAAATAAAAAAAATGATCAATGGAAATAATACCAGAGGTTTTGTCTCTTGTTGAGGCATAATGCACTCCACATGAAAATAAACATCTACTAGGATGAATATATAAAATAATATGTGATCCCACAATTTGATTATATATACAATAAAAAGGCTTTCAAGGTCACCCATGGACCTCTTCCACGACAACCGTGGTTATAAAACAAATACAAGACACTATAGGACCACTTCCTCAACTTGTGAAAAAATAGGTGGAGATGGTTTTAGAAGATATATACTATATTCTAGCTAAATCAGTTGAGAAAATTTGTGTATTAAATAAAAATTACACACACATTTCTCACAATGTAATGAAAATATATAGAAATTTAAAATAAATATATGTATAATGGTGATGTTGTTCTATATGAAAAAATATGAATATTGTGACTCCTTGAGTGTATCATTAAATGATTCTCATGTTGAGGTTTTGAAAATCATAGTAGAACAAAGTGTTGTGAACTGGATTGTTCTATGTGTTGGAATGGGCATAATTTTCAGTAAGCTTCAAACAACCTCTTTCATATTTAAGCAAGATGCAACGCGTAAGCTCATAGAAAGAGGAACTCTTTTCAGGTATGTGTATTTTTCAGTCACAATATTTTTTATGTTAGCTGTAAATATGCACCTGAGGTTGTCAAATTCTTCATTTAATAGCAGTATACACGGATATTCATCGGGATCCTCTACACCTCATTTCGTTTGATTAACAATAATATTAATGCATTTATGTAAAAAGAGAACAATTATTAAAAAAACTCACAACAATAAATATGATAATATAGAGGTTAGAAAATGTTAATTAAAAAGAAAAATTATTGGTGAATCTTATGAATAGTGATACAATTTATCTTTTAGATTCAACCTTGTAGTGACTTATGATGGTAGTGAGATTTTCCAAAAAAATTATTTAGCATGACAGAAGTTCATTCTAAATAGTGAATCGTCTCAGTGGAAGGCCATTGTAGCATTATACGAATATTCTCATTTGATGGTATTTCATGTCAATACATAGACAATTTTGGACGTTCCAAGATCTAATGTTGAGTCATTCTATACTGGTATCTCTTTATAAAACATAAAAAAAAATTTATCCTTGTGGTGAATCCTTGTCAACGGTAGGACTTTTCTATACTTATTAAAATATTTATGGGTCATTATTAATGGTAAGTGTTTTTTACACTTATTAAAATTTCTCATCCTCAATGAAGAATACCATATGTATTTGACTGTTTCCAACACATTAAATTTTTTTTATTCAAACAATGAGTCTTTCTGGTGTTAAAGCTCCATCAATGGTGAGTCTTTCTAATACGTAGTTAAAGTTTTAGAAATATTTCATACATTATAAATTCCTACCATAAAATATAAAACACATTAATACCCAAATAAACATTATTTTGTAATTATTAAAATAGGATTCCCAAAAATCCTTCCACATTTTATAATCATAAATAACGGATTGGTATAAACTAGGTGTCAAAAATAATGAAATGGCGTATGGTATTAAAAATAATTAGATAACAAAAATATAAAGGAATCAAAGAATCGTGAATATAAAAAATATAAATTCCATAAACCCCTCTATCACATTTGGGATAAGAAAAAAGATTGAAGAATAGAGAAGATATAAGGCAACATAATATGAATAACTAGATTATTTCCATTAATATTATCCAATATATCCATAATAAAAAGTGAAAAAGAACCCCAATTATGAAAAAATGTCCAACATCAATGCATCTCAGGTTGGGATGAAGGAATTACTAGTCCTTTACCTACCTTTTTTAGAAGATTATGTCTAAGAAGAATATCCTGATGTACCTATAGGAATGGTTATAAGAACAATAATGAATTAATGAAACTCTCGGATAATGATCAGTAAGTGATGCTGAATAGATTCTATTGGAGTCATAATGAACAAATGGAAGAAAGATGTCAAGGATTCATTTGGGTCTCTAGTTACACCAGGTCTGGTAAATAGTGTAGATGAAGTTGGAGGGGTCAGATAAGCTATAACTGATATAGAATCTTGAGCCACCACTATAGTTCTAGAAAAATGAATAAATTGATTCATGAGATTCATAAATTCTATGATTATGTTTCCTCCACCTTCTATATCACAAATTAAATCCTTTTTCTCCTCCATAAAAATCTGGAACACCAGATTCATCACTAATTATTGAAACACATTTACTTTAAATGGTTTACTGACTGTAGGAATCCCTAGGTTATATGCATGATACATAAAGTGATCAATCATCTCGTGTATGGTATAAATTAAACATAGATTTTACATGTTATTTTTATGGACTTTTAGTCAGACTTCATGTCATTCATATAATCACTGACCATCATATGAACATTTTCACTATTATGTATGATATTTCTAAAAGACTCTTAATGTTTCTCAAAAAAATAACATGAATTACCTAAAAACTCTCCTCTCAGAACTGATTAAATTATATTAACATCAACATTAGGAGCGGTATGAGGAGGTTCACATGAAAAATATTCCCTTGATGTATGACTCTATATCCTCTCTAGAAATGTATCCATTGAATCCATGAAGTAATACAACATTTAATCCAAACTATCTTTCATAACTACTATTTCATTTAGAAATATTCTATTTTCCACCCCCACTTCATAAATTTGAAGCATAATATTGGGATGGATATGCTAAATCCCAAGCATCAACAGATGTCTCGCATCCTTCTCATAAAGCATGGTAATGAAATATGGTTAATATTTTAACAAAGCATCAAAATTAGAATGAATTTTTTATCGAATGGATTCCAAAAAAAATTGGTTACCAAATTAATATCAAAAATAGGATAAAAAGGTGTATAAAAATATGTAGAGTCAATGGTTGGTGTATTTATATATGAATAAAATAACTAAAAATCATAAGAAGCATTTCTTTTATCTACTAAGGATTTCTAAAGATCCATCAATTCTACACAAGTAGGTCTACCATGACTAGACATATTTCCAATCTCATCAAATTTTGGGTAATCTAGGCCTAAATTAACATAGCTATGATACTTATACCACACAAAAAGAATAGGTTCCACCAACCTTCAAGAGAGAATACCGTAACACTAATCAGTATATGAGACTAAATCTGAAGGTTCTCCAATATTAGGAACTACAATTGACTAACCAATAACTCTCTACACATCAATAAATTTCTCAATAAAAGTTGACTGAACATGCATTTTCTCAATGATTGACTGAGCCACACTTGACTTCACATCAATATTTTTCACATCATCTATAGACATAATAAAATATCTAACAACACGATCAACTAGATGACTATATAGACTTGTGGATTCTTCCAACTCAATTAATGATTCCTTTTCTTTTATTTTATCTAGATCTATATCATAAAAAGGGATAGTTTTATCTTCTAATCTATGGTCCAATTCTCCTTTTGATGGGAAATGTTCCTATGGTATTTACAAATCCTCAACACCATTTCATCCTCTAGGACCATAAAATATTGAATCTATATCATTTTTCTCATTATCTCCATCAACATTTCCTTGTCCATTTAAATATCCATTTTCATCATCATCTTCATTATTTTCACCATTTCCATTTTCCACAATGGATTTGGAAGAACACTGGGACTTCCCCTCACTAGAAAAATCAATTTACTCTTCCTCACTACATTATATCAAGAGAGTCTATCTGGAATGGAGAAACCTAGGTAGATTGGGGTCACCATATGATATACCATTAAAACATTTGGGTTGGTTCATATCACTTAATTAATATATATTAAAATATATCTACTCATCACCATAGGGAGAATATCTTATGTGCTCTTAAAAATATTCAATAACATCATCAATATCAAAGACGAGGTCTACAATATATTTTAGGTCTGGAAGGATGGTCAACCAGATTGAAATCATCAAAAATCATTTCACTATTATCTTCTGACTTGTTATTTCTATGGTTTTTTAATATTAATCCTTTTTTGAATAATGCTTTTGATACAAAATCATCCACAAATCACTGTAATCTATTCTCATTTCTTACAAAAGTTTTTTCCTCTAACACGGAGAACATAAACCTAGGGTAAATTAAGAACATTTGACATTGACTATTGAATTATCATTTTCATCATGTGAGTCATCAAGTATATATAATGATTAATATTTTATCCACATTTCTTCAGACATAATAAATACACATCATGATACCTTTTGGTGGAAAATTAAACCTTCCATGTGAAAATAATATAAAAGATAAACATGAAGTGTAATCGACATTCCCCAACAAGATTTGTGAAAACGAGAAATATCTTCATTCCATCACCTATTAAATCTGTCAAAGAATCGTCATAAAAAATGTATCACTAGAATCTAGAATACTCCTTTGGTAATATTTTTGAATCTCCCTATTGTGGAACTTTAAGGCGTCTTTCCCACTACTTTGAGTAGAACACAACTTTTCAGAAATTTACTCTACTTCTCACCTATTCATCTTATTCTTCAAAAGTGTATGAAAAACATTTGAGAAACATTTGATCTAACATAGGTTAAAATAGTATCTAATTAAAATGGAATAATTTCAATGATCCTTGATTTTAATGGACATTAAGAACCAATGACTTCCCCAACATTAACCATTCGTCTAGAACATCTTTTTTATGAACTACCACTCTCTTACCATGATCTGGATTCACCATCTCAACTAAAAAATTTCTTGACTCTCATGTCTTTTTATTTTAAGGATTCAAAAAAATTTGATATTATATTGAACTTCTATCCACTCTAACTATGATGAATGATTCTTTATATTCAGACAATGTAAAGGGATGGTCGATGGTCGATATAGAAAGGTTTATGAGAAGGTTTAAAGAATCCTTTGAGGAAAAAAGTGTGTTGAGAATTAAAAAAATATGTAATTTTATAAAATTTTGGGATTTAGGTATTTAAAGAAATAATAAAATGAAACAACATTTCAAATGGGTTACAAATTAATCCAATAAACCATTAAAAGAAACTAAAACCAGTGGTTTAAAAATATACCACTAATAAATTCTAAAAGGAATGATGTTTACAATGGTAGGTAAAACACAGTGGTGTATAATGAAAAACAATGGGTTAAACTCAACAGTGGCAAAAAATAAATGGTGGGTAAAAATAAACGTTATGTAAAAAAATGTGGGGTAAAACACAATGGTGGGTAAAAATCAATGGTGGGTAAACTAAACCATGGGTAAAACATAATGAAGGTTTAATAATGAAGTTGGGTAAAAAATAATTGAGTCCCAAAAATGATTTTTTAACGAAAATTAATCATTCATAATTCATGTTTGATATATTTCATTTTCTAATATTTCAAAATATGAGTAAAAATAGCATCATGGGGATGTTCTATAAAGATGTATTTAAGATTTATATAACCAATTTGAAAATAATCTCTCAAGATGTGATTTATTAAATCATCATTTTTTTTAATAGTGTGGTACATGGTTCTAAGACATTATTATTGCACTTGTATTATTAAAATTTATAGGAAATGTCAGAATTGATATCCATAGATAGGTAATGTTATTTTCCTCCTAAACATGGTGCACAACAAAAAATTATAGAAATATATTCATCTTTAGTAGTATATAGCACAATATAATTTTATTTCACACTATTAAAAAGAAACTAGATACATTCATATTGGATGAAATGTTTCAAAGGTCCTTTTTCTAAATAAAATGAAAACAGAAAATCAGCATCTGAATAAAAAAATCTGTCTAATGGATTTTCTATAGGATATAACATTCCTAAATCTATTATATATTTGTGTCATTTGAGAAATAATTTTATAGTAACATAGTGTGACACTTCTGATTATTCATAGAAACTTTAACACAAACACACAATAAACATAATATCACGTTGGAAATTAGTTTAGTAGATATGACTTCTAATCATACCAATGTTACAAGTCTGATAAACTAATAAGTCTGATATATCAAGATCCATCATACATTTATTACTCATATAAGTATCACTACTCTTATTCTCATCCAAAATAAAATATTTAAAAATGTATTTAGTATATTTACATTGATTTAAAATAATATCATCTTTTTTAATTAATCAAAAAAATAATGATAGAATTTAAGTCCACACATTAAACCCTTTTCAAATTAACCATGAATCAATTTTCAAATATTAAAACACAAATTATTTTTAGAAGATACACATATCATATCATTTATATATGTTTTCATAACTAAAACATCTTTTGAAATTGTTTTTATAAAAAGGGCAGTATCGACTACAACATTTGAAATTCTGGTTGAAATATAAAAGTATATGAGCATATCATATGATGCTCTAGGATACTTTTTTAAACTATATAAATATTTATTTAACTTGAAAACTGAATTCAGAAATGTTTGTTTTGAAAAAAAATTGGTGTGTTTAAAAAAACATTCTCAATTATATATCCATTCAAGAATGAACAATTGACTACAATTTGATATATTTTTCAATATAGTTGTGCTATATAAGAATGAAGTATACTAATTTATTCATGTTTGGATATTTGTGAAAAGGACTCTTCATTGTTTATAACATCTTCATGACTATAACCTTGTGCAACTTGGCTATCCTTATTCCTTACTATTATAACTGATTAATCAACCTTATTTATGAAAACCCATGTAGTTCCTATAGAAATTGTGCCTTTAGTTCTATAAACATTATCCCAATAATTAATTCTGTAAATTATATTATGTTGTTCATGCATAGGAATTACAAATAATTACTTATTAATTGACTAATTGATATTCATAGATTTTAATTGTGATACAAATTCTTAATGTTTAACATGGTTGGTTAGAGAACCTCTAGTTGTTGTACCTATATCTAAGCATCCAACCCTAGAAACTCATGTATGGTTTTTAAGAGTCATAATATATATAGAAAATGGTTGTTTGGTTACATCAGGGTCATATACAAATTTATGTTCCTACTTAGGATGTTCTATAGAACTAGATGATTTTTTTTACATGAGAATAAAAAAGTTTATAATTTTTTTAATGTCGATATTTCTACCTCAATAATTTTTAATGGAGTTTTTGGATCATATGGGTCTATATCATCAAAGATGATATTGAAAGACTCTTATACAGTCTTGATTGTATTATTAAAAATCTAGAATATTTTAAATAAGTAGTAAATTCCATGAAAATGTTTTCATCACATTTAGAGTAAAACATTTCAATATTATCTTATATTATAAGAATATTGACTTTTCAACCAAAAAATATAAAGTAATTAAACACTAGATTACAATAATATCAATGTTTATAATGATTTTCCTTCATGATGTGTCTAATTAAAACCCTATTAAATATATAGAAGGTTTTACTCATAGCATCAACCAAATATAGACCGACAAGTCATATTCATTAAGTATAGTTAGGGCTATATATGGATGTTTTCTCCCTGTTCTTCCTATAACTCATTTCTGTTAATGGGTACTTGGATATGAGAAGTTAATAATCTAACTATTTTTTTATTAGAAGGATTTAAAGTTAGGATTTTCAAACTCACTACTAAGGTCTCTTAATAAGGTATTAATTTTATGTCCACATAGATTATCTAACGATTTATAATACTCAGTAAAATAAGAACAGGTATCAATTTGGTGATATAAATAGAATACCCATGTATAACTAAGATTGTATTCTACTTGTAAATAGAAACAGTGTTTACTATTTAATATATAACCTAAAGATGATCCAAACAAATATATGTAAAAAACATAATATGGTGAGAAGTTGAACAGTCTTTCTTTAATATAAGAGATTTTTTGTTCATAATTTTTACAGGGGTTATAGAATTTGTCATTTAGGAATTCATGTTTATATAGATCCCTAGATAACACTTTCTTTTTATGATTTCTAAGTGTGTGAATGTTCTAGTATCCAAGTATCTTATCCCAAATACAATATTATCTATGAATGTCAATTAAGAAAGAAAAAAATTCATAAATCAATTAATCAAAATTAACAACATACATATTCTCATTTCTCATAGTAGTAAACACTAAATAATTTTTATAATATAATCCATTTTATGCATTGTTTTGAAATTTAAAATAAAATGACTCATTAAATAATTGTGAGATTCAATGAAAAATGTATTTTTAATAATAAAAAATAAATATTAGAAATTGAAACTAAATTTTTCATTCCAATTTGGCCACGACCAATGATATTTCCTTTTACAATGTTACGATAAATAACATTACCACCACTAAACATTATCAGGCTATTGAATCTCAAAAATTGTCATCTCATATTCCAAAAACAACCCCTATCCATGTACCACAAGTTTATATAGGATCTATTCATGTATCATTCCTTCAAAGTAATTTTTACACGGTAGATGATTTTAAAACTAGATATTATTGGGTCCACATATATTAGTAATTAAGGAATTATGAACCTATAATTTCATAGTGGGTTTCCATTAAGAATATTTTAATTTATTTAAAATAAATACATTATAAGTTAAATTTGAAAAATAAGTAGTATAAGAAAGTGTACATTTATAATTAGTAAAAATTGAACTCTTTACAACTATTATTTATATAGCTTGTAACCTAGTCTGAAAATGAATTTAGAAGAATTTTGTTTTACTAATATTTGAGTATGTTTTTATATTCTACATATAATTCAGTCAAAGTCATTCATATGTTTCCCATTTTTAATTTCTATTTCATTATTCTCTTTTAATAATAGAATATTCTTTTTTTTTCTATAATGGGGTATATCAAACACTCGCAGGTAAAACATGTTGTTTCTATAGAATATCATATATTTCATTATTCTCATAGAATGAATATTCAGTCATGTTTCAATATTAAAACATCACTTATATATAAATATCATAATAATAATCAGAATGATTAGAAATAATTATGTTAGGTACAACATGTACCTCAGAAACATATTTCATGAATCACATGCTTGATCTATCAAGATTCACTTCATGAGTTGAGTCAGAGTCATTGGGTTTGTCCATAGAGGTACTCTATAATAATTTACTGGTTTTATTAAACGTTTTTACTTATCTAGATAATTATTCTTATATTTTATCTCAGTATATCCAAATTTAACATTTCCACTTCTCTTATATTTATAATAGTTAATATCATTTGAGTTTTCATCCCTTTTTGAATGTTTTTTTCCAAATTCATATATTTTGAAATCTTCCTTTAAAAAATAATTTTGTATAATTTATTCCTATTATATAATTTCATAAACGTTCTAGACTATTGACCCATTTATTCATCACACTCTGATAGTGATTTTACTTTACAGGAGATTTCAGCATGAACATTTTATTTCTGTTTTTGTTTTGATGCAGTAGTCTTTAGATAATCATATTTTCTCTAGGGTTAATCAAATTCTTTAGAACAAACCATATTATATTCTTTATACATCATCAACATCCCAATGAATTCCTTGACATTTAGTCATCTAATATCATAGTATTTTCTTATTAATATTGATACCCATCTATATCTCTCTGGAAGACATCTCAATGGTCCCATAATTCTGTATTTATCTAAAATTGTATTTCCTATGGAGTTCATTCTATTAACTATATCAATTAACCTATGATACATATTATAAATTATATCAAAATATTTCATCCTAAATGTGTCATATTTAATTGTATAAGTATTCATCTTAAATGATTTAACAATATTGGTTTCATAATGTGAAATTGTTAAGGTATATCCAATAAAAGAATTAATCACATAAATAATAGTTTATGGAATTGATATATTTTCAATTTTTGTTATAATAATGATTCGTACCATTATCCCATGTACTGATAGAAGACATAGGTAACTCAAACTTGCCTTATATAATAGATCATATTTCAAAACTCATACATTATATAAGAATTTTCATACATGTTTTCCACTAAGTCTAGATATTTATATTATGGAAATGAGGTATATTAGTAGTAGATAATTATTTACCATTTAATATATAATTAATTAAATTTATAATTGATATATATTTGAGAGATTTAAAACAACTAAAATCAAATTCAATTTCATTGAATACTATTTGATACCAAATCTTGGCCAAGTGTGTATTTCAGGAGGGGGGGGGGGGGGAATTTGTACCAAATTAGAATATCTATCAATATAATTTTCAATTAAAATCCCAAAATTAAATGAAAATAAAATAGTAAATAAAAATATAAAATAGAAATAAGTCAGTATATTTTAAAACATTAATGAAAGATTGATTATGTATCAATTAAAACAACTAAAAAAATATTTTAACATTAGAAATGAATTTATATTATAAAAATATTATATAAATACTAATAAAGACTAACTATAAATGTATTAGTTTTGTTTAAAGTTTTAAATAGATTTAAACTATAATTTAGGGGAAAACAAAAACAAAGATAGAGAAAAAAATACAAGTGGTTTTGTCTCGAGAAAATACTTAGTCCTATCCACATTGAAATCACATGTTATCAAGTATATTATATATAATAATATATTATCCACATGTAGGATCACGTTTTTAAAAGAACATGTGTTCGTTTTACATAATGGAATCTTCCCTAACAACTGTGTGAATAAAACAAATTCATCCCATATAGGGACCTCTTCCACAACACATTTTAAAATAGGTAAAGAGGGGATGATAAGATATCTAGTATCATCCAATTAAAGAACAATATACACTGTTAGTGTTATATATAGTACAGATACCCAAAAATCACAATTTAATTTAAATTTCTTGTAATTGAAAATAAAGATATGAAGAAATATTTGGTTGCTATATCTGCTAATCTCTATATCTTGCAAAACATTGACTGTAGCTTGAAATGAAGCTTTAGTCTAAGTTTTAAAATCATAGAAGAATATAGTGTTGTGAACATCGATGTTATGAGTGTGGTTATGAATTGAATGTTTTATAAGATTTACTATTCTTCTACTCTCTGTACGAAAGATGCACCATTTATGATCAGATCAAGTGACACTCTATTCATATGCATGGATTTTTTTACTCACAATCACGTGTAAGTTATCTCTATATATATGTATGTAATGGAGTCTAGTTATTAATTAAACATTATCTTTAATGTAGAATCATTAGGATCCTCTAACCCTCATATTAGATACCTAACACACACATAAATACATTCATATATTAATTTAAGAACAATCGTAAAAAAAACTCTCATAATTAAATTAAATAATTTAGAAATTAGGAATATTTAATGAAAAATTAGTAGAAAAAGTTGTGGTGAAACCTTTTAATAATGAGACAATCTCTAGTGGTGATTCATTATAATGGTGGCTTAAGACGGTGGTGATACCTACCCACGGTGAGTTCATCTAATGGTAGGTCATGGTCAATAGTTTCCCATCTTAGTGGTAGGCCATTAATGTAATTTAAAAGAATATCATTATGATGGTAGGGAATCTTAGAACATAGATATTTTTTTAGATTCAATGATCTGATGATGATTCATACTATTGCAATTGGAATTACTAACACGTAGCAAATTTTTTATCCTGGTAGTAACACATTGGTGATAATATAACTTTTCTATACTTTTTCAAATTTCTATGGGTCATCATCAATGGAAGGTGTTTTCAACTATTATATAATTTCATCATCCTAAATAGAGAATCACATTTGGTGGTAATTTTTTCCATCACATTTATAATTTTTAATTCCAATGGTGTGCCCGTTTGGTGGTGGATCATCTTCAATGGTGAGTAATTATAATACATTTTCAAATTCTCAAAAAAATATCAAACATTATAAAATGCTACCATATAACATAATACTCATTATTTAAACAATAAAAAAAATTTTATCATCAAAAAAGGTGATCCATATCAAGACATACCACAAAAGACTTTCTCACCAGGCGTACAATCTTATGATATTTCATTATGTATCAGAGTGATTATTGAGTTAATTCTCAACCACCTCTTTTGGAAGTGATTAACAATAAGTTAATATTTAATAGAAACATATCCAATTTCTATTATCTATAAAATTATAAATTTTATAGTAAACTTGAAATAATTTAACCTTGTAAAATGTATATTTTTCATACATAGAAATCATTTAATTTTTCAACAGTGTATTTATTTTTGTATCCAATGAATATGTTTGAGGGATAATTTTAAAAAAATTAAAATCTGAAATACATAATAATAAATATTTTAAAAATTATTTTTTATAAATTTTTATACCATACAAAATTAAAAAGGATTTGAAAATTACATGAGTCTCAGGGGATGAAAATCGAGATAAACAAACAACACTTTTGTCTTGGGAATTTATTAAGTTAAAATTTATTGGATGAGATGGATTAAAAATGGTCATAAATTACTGTTTATAAGGTTTATTTAATGTAATAACATATCAATTTGATATTATATACTCCATAGAAATGAAATTATAATAATAATATAATACATGTGTTAAATATCTGATTTTTAGAAGGAAACCCCATACATCTTATTTGGAATTCCTTGAATATAATTTAACCTAATGTGTCAGAAAAATATGCATCATGATATATTAATTAATAAGATTATTTATATACACAGTTATTCATAATCTATATTAGTAATCACTCACTACATGAATTTTATAAATTTTCAATATCAGGTGTTTATTGTATTGATCATTTGCACTGATTTCATAATAGTAGATTTCATATTTATATTTATTTATAATTTCAACATTACCATGTAATGAATGTTATTTTTATGGTTTATTTAAAATAAACTATTATTATTAAAATTCATTTTTGGATTTTCTCTGACATTATCCTTGAGTATCACATCAATATTATCCATGTTTCGTTGATTCATGTTGATCAGATAGTTTATTCTTAATTAAATAATTAATTTTTTTTTAAAATATACCATGAATAAAAATAAATATTTATTTATAAATTTATATTATATTATACCATTAATTATGATCCAATAGTTATTGATGATATAAATTTATATTTTTTTTATCAAGTAGGTTGTTAAAATAACCCAATCATGAATATACCCTTTTTTTAATGAATGATTATGAGGTGGGTTTGTTGTAAAATAACTATAACAGAAAAGTATTGGACATATTCAGTGTTTATTATTATGATTAATCATAATTTTAAATTATTTATGAGAATAATTAATTGATATGAAAATATTACACAATTTCAAAAAAAATATTATCCACTTAGTATGATTCTTTTAAACTATTAAATAAATGAACGTTTGTTGATCATATCATTGATATATTATAACTAATTTCATAATAGAACATTAATAATATCATAAAAATCCTATTAACTCAATAAAATTATTCGAAAAACCAACAATTAATAGTTGTAATAGAAAAGGAATAATGTAGATCTTAGTTTTGGTAGTTTGCACGCACGCATAAATGACAATTTCATTTTTCATAATTGACAGTACATATGAATATAAAATAAAAACCCCATTAATATAGTAATATTATTGTATATAAAATATAATTATATAATTATATTTTATTCTCTATAATAATTTTTAAATTTGATAATTTAGAATAATCGTTATGTAGCTAACAATACTCATGTTGGTGACCTGAACCATCCTATGAAGTTACCATTGAAATGATGGCCTTATACTAACTATTGGTCCACAAAATATTTTTAAAATTGGGTAGGGGTATGGGAGAGAAATATGGGATGATTTTAATGTTTGAATTTAGATGATAGGAAATCTTTGAAGTGGATGAGATATTTCTCTCTTATAAGTAAAGTGAAGGGTAGATTTGGGAGTAATCCATTAATTTTCAATAATTAATGGATACTATTCACGTTTTAAATGATAAAAATTTGATTAAAGAGGTTGGTATAGTGATTTTGGGTTATATAACCCCTCATCCACTCCTTTACCAAAGATTGTGAGGTTCTTTGTGATTTCACATTTATCTTTTAAATTTTACAGTAATTCACATTCTCTGTTACTTAATTTAGAAAACTTGTAAAAATTTTAATGGAATTTTTTTAGAATGAAATTGTAACTAGGTTTATAATTTTTATTTAAAATTAGCAATTTATTTTACAGAAATAAAATTCCTAAATTTTTGAAATGATAATTTTAAAATATACTCAATTAATATTGTCAAAAGTTTTTTATAAATTTTGTTATGTTTTAAATTTAAAAAATAAAATAAAATTATTTGGGATATAAATTTTAACTATATAGACTTTTTAATATAAATTATAAATTTTTTTATTTAGCTATAAAGAAATTAATAAAAAAATATCTATTTTAAATACATTACTTAATAAAAATATTGAAAACCATTTTCATATTAATGTGACTTATTAACTCGATCAAATTTTTTTCCCATTTTTTATCAATCTTCAACATATATTATAAAATATATAATGTTATACATAATTTTGTATTTAATTTTTTAAAATGTTTTATTAATTCCAAAGACATTTATTTATTATTTTAAATTAATAAAAACTATTATATTCATGAAAATCAAAAATTTCTTCTAAAAAGGAACCTAATAGGGAAAATATCAAAAATATATACTAAACAGATTTGGATATATTCAATTAAAAAAATGAAGTTATTTTGGAGAATTTCAAATATTAAATTCATCTCTCAAAAACTTTCATGTATAATGTAACATTAAAGAGCACATCATGTGATAGTTAATGATACAATGTTCAACTACCACAATTGATTCCAAGGTAATACTGTAACAACCCATGAAATTAAGTATTCATCTCATTTTAATAATATTTATGGAAATGGTTTTGTGTACAATTAAAACAAGAAAATATTTGTTTTATATAAAAAGTATTTTATGAATTAATATTCATAAGTAAAAATTAGTCTGGGATGTAAATATTCAAATTAAAAAATTATTGCATCTATTTTTCAATAAATTGTATTTTATTTTTTCATTCTCAATATAATAAAATTTTATAAAATGATTGAAATAAAAAAGTTAATTATATTTTAAAATAATTATTTCAAAATATGTGATTCTTTTATGATAAATATACATTATTTTTTACAAATCGAAATAACTAGTCTATTTTGATATTATTTATCTAATTATAGTTATGAGATGGAAAATATAATAATTATATTTTAAAAACAGTATTGATGGTATTTGTATATATAATTTTATTAAATTATAAAAATTAAACTAATATAAATGTTATTGTTTCTAAAATATTATTACTAAAATATTAATACTTGTAGTAATCTAGAAGTATTATAATCTATGAAAAAGAAAGTAATGAGTAAATTTACAAAGTATAATTCTGATATAAAAAATTTCAAATGTGTACATATACAGTTAGATATACTTGATATAATTTGTCCATAAAAAAATTATAGATTGTATAAAAAACAATAATGATTGTTAATTGCTTACATGAAATATTATTTTGATGTAAAAATTTATTTTTTTTAAGATATGATGTATTAATATTATGACTTATAGATGTATAATTATTTTCAAGGAGTATGTTATGTGTCAATTTACCATATTTATTATACATAGTTATTAATTCTAAATTTTTATGGGTATAATGTAATCTTTCTTCAGTAATATTTATTATTTACATAGTTAGAATTAAAAAATTATGTTAAATTATATAATGTAAAAATTAATAGAATGTCGAAATAAATAAATTTATGAAGTGTTATATAGTATGTATTTGAATTATTTAATATAGAAAACATTTTGTAGTATGTATTTAAACTCTCAAATAAGATGAATTAATAAATCTTAAAGAAAATTTTCAGAAAATATGCTATTGAAGGGACCCCTCGACCACACATGTTGGAAAATATGTGTTATCCACATGGAGGGGTCCATCCCGGGCTCACAACATAGTGGAGAACAGGTGATTGTACCTTTATACATAGACTAAGAAGTGCATAATACCTATAGGTTTCCCATTGGACCATGTGTTTCATCCCATAGTGGGTGTGTGGGACTCTTTTTGAGTGTCGATCCTTTGGTTCTTTGGAATAATGCACAATAAGGAAAATTTATCATATATAGAAGTTCATAATTAGTTAAATGTTTGATATGGTATTGTGATAATGTAGGTATTGTAGCTCCACATAAAATGTTACGTCTATATCATAGCTTCTGGATCAAATGAATTTAATAAATTTGATAAATCACTAGCCATCTTCAACCTCACTTCTAAACTCATAATTTTGACATCATCTCCCGCATCTTCCTCTGGTATCCACTGAAGTACATAGCAATCATGTTTCATACATCCAAAATTCATATATTTTAAACATTTTAAAATTCATATGAAAATTTTACAACATTTCATACATAGGATTTCTTCTATTAATGGCTCATAAAATTAATGTTGGTACATATATATATATATGATTGTATATTGGTTATTTTAACAAACAAATCATTTTGAAATCCTCTATAATATAGTCGAATGATTTCTTGTATACAATAGATAGTATGAAATATCTACACCAATGATGATAGTTTTGGAGATTATATGGTTTTATATATTAATATTTTAAATAAAATTGAAATTTTCCACAGTGTTTATTTATTATATTTCGATGAGAATATTAAAAAACCCCTATGTATGAAATTTATATGTAGTCCTTCTATACTAATTCAGATATTTAAAAATACATACAAGTCGTCTGATCGTTCCATTGATGATCTCTATGGGTAAGGAGGTCTTAGGTTATCTTATTAAAATTACTAACAATAATCTATACACAAAGAGAACTATGGGTTATTTTATTAAAATAAAAAACCAGAATCCATATACAAACGATGAAATAAATAAATATAAGGTCACTATATTTGATATATTATTATATTGGGTTACCTTAGATGATATGATTACTAATTTTATACAGTCATATTAACATTAAGGTAATTCCTTAGTAGCTTCACAAGTTAAAATATGAGATTCCAAATTTTATAAATCATGAAAATCTTCTGATTCCAAATAACCCTTCAAAGCCTTAAGACACATATATAAACCCTCTTGGGAGGTGACCACATTATTATTAAGCCTCACATAGTAAAACTAAATTGGATATAGAATATTGGTGGTGGACATATCGGAGAATACTTTTCAATTTAAAATTAGGTAGGTGATTTTAAAATAAATATGTTTTATTTAAAAATGCTACTATGAAATGAAATTTATTATTTTTTAATTTCAATGATTCATATCTTGATATTATATTTATTCAAAGGTTTTTTCTGAATGGAATTCTTTTTTTTTTCAAACTTCTAAATATAGGTTATTGAAATATATCTATATAGTAATATTATTTATAAATTTCAAATTTTCACTTCATGAAATACATATGTTATGGGAAATTTTTAGTTTCAAACTCTAATTTATAAAACTGTGTTTTTATGTGTAAATGTATTTATGAAATAATTTATTTCCAAATATAAAAAGATATTATGATTTTAATATTTGTAAATAATATTTATTTTCATAAAAATAATAATTATGGGAAAAATGTATTATTTTCAATTTTATATTTGAAAAAAATATTTATTAAATGAATATTATTTATAAGATAGAGGTGATTTTTATAGTTATCATTTTAATCACTGGATATAATTGTAAACATATAGATTACAATATTTTTAATATATATAGCCATAATATGTTATTATTAATAACATCACATAAATTTATGAAATGGAGTTTCTTAGGTTTTAATCCTTTTTTACATGAATTATTTTATGTTTTAAATGTGAAATATTTATTTATAATATACATTATGGGTTTTTATTCATGGATGATTTTTAAAAAAATAATTTGACATAAAATATTTTTATCTTAAAAATAATTTATGTATTTTTTGGTCATTTTATTTTATTGTAAAAAAAATATAAATTTAAACCCAAACAAAATTATATAACTCAGGAATATTGAGTATAAAATGTGATAATGAGGAATTAGGTGATCCCATGACTTCAAGGGGATGTTTTCCTAATGTTCATGTTCTTAGTCCGATAATGAAATTCTTAAGGGGTTCCTTGTATCATTTCAATCAATACAATGTTATTATTTTGAAAGAAAACATTCAAAACGTTAAAGAGAAATCCATATACACATTTCAAGGGTTATAATATTTTGAAATGAAATATATTTTAGTGTAATATTTAAATTTAATAAATTTAACAAAAAATTTTTATATATTTTTCATGAAAGTTTATTTTTTAAAATCGTATAAAATCATTTACTATAAAAAAATTATATATTTTACGTAAAGAGAAATATATTAAAAAAAATTTATTAAATGAATTTTATCAAATAAATTTTTCAAATAAATTTTTATTAGATTGTATCCCTAGTTTTGAAACCCATTTGATACATTTTATATGTACCCTAACTCACTATATTATTTTTACAAGCTCATTAGATGTTTCAAATATGTTGGGTTTCACTTAATGTGTTCAGTAATGTAAATAATGTTAATTGATATATATTTTTGTAATGATCTAATATGTTATAAGGATTTTTCCTAATCCTAAAAAACAAAATATATCACTAGGTTTGTAAATGAATGTATACTTGTCAATTAATTTATATAAAATAAAATTTATAAACATATTTTAGCATCATATCTGAGTGTGTGGGTCTCGAGATCTCACATTTAGAAATAAAGGAACTATTTTGAAATATTAGGTTTTTATGACATTTTTTTGGAAAATTTAAGTGAGTGTGGTTTTATTTTAAATATCTAAAAAATTGATTATAAACAACTAATATGTACATAGATCCTAATTGTCCTAAATTCCCATAAGTATAATTTTAAAAATCGATATGTATGATGAAAGAAATGCGGGGGAATAATTAATTTTATGGGTGATATAACATCAATAAAACAGTAGGTATAATTTTATTTTTAATAATTTTTTATTAAATTTTTCGTTATAAAATTTAAATAAACTAAATCTTTTAAATATAAATATTATTTTATGAAACTATTTTTTCTAACCAAAAAATTCTTCTCTATAAGTATTCATGTTATAAAAATATTAATTTTATTTTTCATTAAATGTTATTTTATTTTCTCAATATAAATATAGTAAAATTATAGTAAATATTAAAATTAAACAAGTTAAATTATATTTTCAAACCCAGATTTCAAAATATATGACTATTTATTTTTAAATATACATTATTATTTATAATATTAAGTTTAAATTTTTTTTAATTTATTTAATTAATTGTGTTTCTGAGAAAATAATTTTAATATTCTATTTATAAGGAATTATTTTATGAAAATTTTATAATAGAATTTATAGATTTTTATAAAACAAAATAAATAAAAATTATGGTTTATAAAATTTTATTAAAAATATATTAAAACGGTTAGTAATCTTGTAGTAATATAATATAAGGATGTAAATTAATGAGTGAATGTACCAATTATAATTACGAAATAAAATTTTTGAATCTACCTATAAGGTTAGATATATTTATATTATGTTTTTCAAGTCTAAAAAATTAATATTATGAAAATAAAAGTGGCCCTAAATTATTTACATGTTATTTTAATATCATATAAAAATTTATAGTTTTCAAAATCCAATTATTTAATATTTTGACACTAAAATACATTACCATTTTCTAGAAATAAGTTATTAATCTTTTTAATATATTTATATTCCATTTTTAAAAATTGTATATCACGATGTATAGAATAATTTTATTATTTAATAATACTTAACAATTATATAGTATGAATTAATATATTATATTAGAAGATATAAACGAATAATTAATAAAATTTTGAAATAAATAAAATATTATGTCATATGTATGTGAATTCTAAATTAATATTTTTTAACCATTGCTAAACAATTCTCCCTCCAATAAACCAACTAGGGGACCCCTATATCACACATGTGTTATTTTGTTGGGTTAAACATGTGAGAGAGGTCAACTGTAGCATTCCAGGTGGTAGAAAGGAAGATGTGAGCACATTCTTATATAGACCATTGGGTGTATAACACCTACTAGGTGTCAGGTGGACAAAATGGTGTGGCTTTTTGTGGGCATGTGTGAGTTCGAATAGATGTTGATCCCACTGTTCCTTAGCATGAACAAATTTTGAGAGTTTTAATCATATATTGAATATTTCAATGAGTTAAATGTTCTATGATGGATCATGTTAATTTATGTATTGTATATGTGCTTAAAATGTAATGTATATATTTCATCCACCCACTCAAATGCATCAGAGGAGTCCAATATCTCATAGATCTTTTTCAGCAACACTATTATCATTGATATTTTTATGTGTTGGATTAGTTTATGGTAATCTATTTTGGATGATGTAGGGTTAAAATATAGCATCATGTACTGAACTATAGGCTCTAACACTGACTGACTATAGAAGAGCGGACCATGCGACATCAAAAGGGAGAAATAACATTATTAAATTTGGAGATAATGATATTGTAGCTCTGTGAAATTCACGCCATCAGTAATTATTGAACTCAAACATGGGTGGCCTCAATATTATAGTAGGCTAGAATTTGGGTCGTCTAAACACTATAGTATTGAATAATTCCGACCATAGTTCAATTTGACAAAGAAGTTTTTAGTTGGTGGAATAATGATTTTTCATCATTATTAGCTCATTCGATCTAGGTTTTCTATGTGGGTGAGACTCTATTCTAGGTATATTAGTATCTCCAAAATTTTAGTGATGTCTTTATGACACTTCATAGTAATAGTTATTTTTTCTTAACCACATAAATATCTATGTCTGTGTTAATATTCTTATAATTCTTTAGTTTCTAAAATTTCTTCATTTTCAATACTCTATCATATAAATCATAGAATTTCCACAACCTGACACTTTGACCTTTTTCTTCCACCAACTTCATTGAATGACATAGTAGCCATCTTCGATACATTGTTTAATGATGCATATGAAATGCTTTAATCTTCACAAGAAGTTTTTTTACAATAATATAAACATAGGTTTTATTCTATTAATGATTCATTTAATTTATATTGGAATATATATATATATATATATATTTGTTTGTGTGTGTGTATATATATCTAATTATATTATTATATACTAGTTATTGTAACAACAAAAAATTAATGAAATCCATGTTATTATAATCTACCAATGGTCTATATTAAACATTTAATAGAAACTATCATCATAATTTATTATAGATTTAGAGTTAATGTAATTATATATATATATTGGATTTTCACATACATCAGTCCAATTTTTTTTTTGTTTCTAAGAGAATATGATAAAAACCCAATATATGAAATTTTTATCCAGTTTTTATACCATGGTAATGGTATCTAGAAACACCTACAAACCATCTTATCACACCCTCCATGGTATATATGGGTATTTTGGTTATGCATTATCCTTTCAGATGAACAAACCAGAATTTATATATAATGAAAAATATTGATAATTTAATTAAAATAACTAACCAAAACATTCATAAATACAATTAAATAAAGAAACATAAGGTTAATATATATGATATTTGATTATATATACTCACTTTATAAAAAATGATTCAAGATTTTATATGGAATTGTTAATAGTAAGTAAAAAATTTAGATGATACATGTGTTAAAATATCAAATTAATGATAGTATAAATCTTTACAATCTTTCCATTAAACAAAACACTTGGGATCCTTAACACACCTATATAATCTCTCACTGAAAAACACTTATTTCTCTATAATACTCACTTTGAAACATATAATTGGTCCTAACATTATAGTGGTGTCCCTTTAAGAGAAGACTTTTTTCAATATAAGGTAATTGATATTTATTAAATATTATGTTTTCATTTTCTAAAACCCCTATGTAATGGAATTATTATTTTCTAACAACCATTGTTCGAATTATAATTTATTTTTTATTCCATAGAATTTATATTTTTAAAAATTCTTATTCTAGTTTGAAATATCTATACATGATAAATTTTGTTTTAACAATTCCAAACTTTCAATTCTTAAAACCCATATTTAAAGAGAATTTTATATTTTCTAAAACCCATATGTCAAACTACATGTTTTTTGTATAAATTTTATTATTCTATGATTAATGTCATTATAGTAAGGAGAATTATATTTTTTAAATTCATATTCCATATTTATTTATTTTAAACACTAATTTTGTGTAAAATGATTTTTACCAATCAATTTTATAATGAATGTTTATTAATAGAATTTTATTCACCTGTTCCAAATTAATATTATTATTATCATTTTATAAATGAGTTGTCATTTTAAAAATATATACAATAACCATGTTTATACATATAAACATACATTATTATTATCATTGAAATTTCATAAGTAGTATGGAAAACATTTTCCATTATTTTTTAACTTTTTCCATGAACTATTTTATTTATTAATTTTGGAATATTAATTCAATATAACATTGAATTTTCTTTCTAAACATTATCTTTTCTTAATGATTAGTTGACATAAAATAATTTTATCATGCAAATAAGTTATGTAGTTATTAAAAGGTTGCCTTATGGAAATAAATTCAAGAAAGAAAACCCTTTAAAAAGTTTTATATAAGAATTAGATCATAGTATTAATTGTGATAATACATTATGTGGTTATCCCAAAGCCTCCGGTGTATGTTTTCATAAAGGTGATAATGTTAGTGGACTAATGGATTTCATAAGTGTTTCAATATATGATTTCATTCATTAAAAGTTATTATTTTCAATGGATTTTTTACCAAATTTATTTACAAATCAATGTACATATTTCAATCACTATTATATTTTTAAATGAAATTGATTTTGAATGAAGTATGTATTTTTTGTTTTTTGAATATTATTTTTATATGTATTTTTTTGAATACGATAGTAGTATAGTTTTTGAAAATTCATTATTATATAAAATTTATTGTATTTCATATAAATTGAAATGAATCTAAATGGTGTTTCCATATTATTTATACAAAGGTTCTATCATTCTTTTTAAAACCCATGTTAGTGACATTTTATGCTCACCATTCATTTCAAAATTATTTTCATAGGATATTTAGTAAATTGAAAGGCCTTTGGTTTCATTTATGGATCTAAAAAAGTGAATCTAGTTAGTTGTTATAAATATCTATAAAACCATGAAATAATTTAATGATTATATTTATCCTAAAAAATGTAAATTTAAAAATTCATCAGTTATATAAAAATGTTTATATTTTTTATTACTTTTTTTAATAAAAATATATAACATTTTTTTATTATGTATTTAATAGTATGTTTCATGGAATATATAAAATTATATTTTCTCCCATTAAATAATTTGTTTTCTTGAAATTTTTGTATATGTAAACTCTTTATAAAATGAGGACACACTATCTTCATAACATATTTAGGATCATGGGTTTCCTCATTTAACATTTTATTTATTAAGTGGAATTTCACAACCAGAGTTATCCATTTCCATAACCCTATCTCTATGATGTCAAGAATAACCATTGGTTCTCATTATAAAACAAGTGAGAAAATAACTATATTCCCTCATGTTTGATAACATGTGTTTGATAGAAAATGAATTTCTGGAATAAAAAAATATAGAATACTTCTTGTATTTTATAAATGTCGGCAGTATAATCAACTTTTAAGATAAACCCGACTTCAATCTAGTATTTCAAAATGTACAATGTAGCAAGACATTAAATACCCATTTCACCAAACATTACATCTCCATTACATCATTAAACAGTTAGGAATACATAATCCCCAATATGAAATTCCATGTCTTTCATTCAATTATCAACATATAACTTTCTTCTATACAAGGATACAATAATATAGTCATAAAATGTTCTTAATTTAACAACTGTCTCTTCTATAAGATCTAGAAAAACTATCTTTATTTTTCCTTCAGTAACCCATCATTTTTGAATATTAATCCTCTTCCAATAAATTTTTTTTATATAGTACCATTTTATGCTCAAATAGAATCTATTATTGCATAAAATTTTCAACATAGGTAGATATTGATTCCACATAAAATTGGCATCAAGAGAAAATGGCCCCATCATGTATTCCTTTTTTTATTTTCCTTTTAGAATTCCCTTAAGTTTGTGGATGATTGGTAGTCCATAAATGTATCATGGTGGTGAGATACCCTTGTATAAACTTAGAAAAAATTTATTAGATCTATGGGTTATGATATGATATAATGTATATATTATCTCCATAATTCCTTATTTATTCAATTATATATAATCAGGAAAGGTGTGTAAGGGAATATACTCCCATATTTCAATAAAATGGTTATAATTATTAAGATGATAAATGATGAACCACATAGCATATTTATTCCAAGGGGGATTTGGGATTATAGTATCAATTTACATTATAACATTTCCAACATTAATACAGGTATAGGAGTATAGCTCATTACTCAATTAGGGTGTTTTATTTTATAATTTACCTACAACAAAATATAAAATCAAGACACATCGTTCAAAATAAAATTCCTTATAACGTCCCCCCGAAAATATTATCCTAAATACCTATACATATTTATGAACCATTTTTTACATTGAAATTTACTCTATGTGATTCATTTGGTGGTTCCATATTAATCTTTATTATGTATGGAACACATAACCTCTTAGAATGGTTCAATACTACTGATATATAGATTAAATCTAACATTTTACCATTACTTACTACTTTAAATATCCATTATATTTCCTCATCATACACATATGACTTTTATATCTTTTTTAATAAGCATGGTTTATCAATTTCATGAAAAAGGAATGGTGGATCCACATTCATAGAAAATCACCATATACATATTTATTATATCTTAGTATATGGGATTATTGTTAATCATCAACATGATCACTGATCCATGGCATGTCCTAGTAAATCCATCAAAAAATTTTATTCTCTCTCACGGTTGTTGTGTATTGTGTAATCAAAGTCTTTAAGTGGTCCCAACCATATTCATTACCTTAGGTTGTGTTATTTATAAGAGAATATACACATCGAACTCTTCTGGATAGTATTTTAATCACATATTACACAATATATGTTGTGTATCCATATTTTTATAGTAATGATCAGAAGAACCAGCTGAATTTCATTAGTTGAAAAGTGTTTTTCAGACATTTTTTATTACCTTTTTTCATAGACAATCACCCTTCCATTATTCATACTGTTGCATTAAATTCATCATTTTGATGCACAATTATTTATTTTACATAATTCCAAACCTAATTTAATAATTAATAATAGTAAATTAATTGTTCAACTATCCATCCTTTCAAAAATTTCATCACCTTTCGATGACTTTGTAAATTTTACAACAATAAATTTTAATGTTTGTAATGGGTTTCCCAACAAGGAAAAATCAAGAAAAAATTGCAGATAGTAAGATAATAAACCCTTAATTATTTTGATATCAACTATTTTCATCAGTGTATTCTATTAATTAAAATTTTATTTTGTTGAATGGTCAATTGATATTCCATAATTTGAGACTTGATAAGATAAAAATAAACTCCAGGGAGTCAAAAATCTCTCTAACTACATTTCCCATAAATTATTTTTTATGAGGGTCTCTATATTTATTTTTAGATGAATCTAATTTTATTTAAATATATTATATGGTATCATAATATCATCAATTTATACCAATGAAATTTTATAAAATATTCCATGAATAAAATATTCATTATATAAATAAATAAAGATTTTTAATTGTTCAAATAATATTTAATTATCATAAACTCATAATATAAATACCATGTTAGTAATTTATCCTTCTATATATCATCCTTTTTCAACTTTAATGAATGGTAAACATAGTGAAAATAGGTCTTGGAAATTTGTTGGTATCCATAATGATGATAAAAAAATAAATCAATGCATGGTATCTATTTTTAAATCTTTATAGTAAAGGCTTTAATCTCCAAATAATAAATTCACAATCACACAAAACAATTGTTCTTTTTTTATGAATAAAACATAGGATCCTCTTTATTGAACACTATATTATATAAATACCATATCACACATCTTCTTTAGTTATTTCTTTAACTACATCAACACTAATGGTTTCATTATCAAGGGAGTTTATAATATAGGTTTTTCATCAGGAATGCATCTAGTGAAGAACTCAACATATCATTATGTTCTATAAAAGTTTCATCATTTTAACGTATATATATTAATTTATATACCATAGGTAGATAATCTTTTTTAGGATATAATTATTAACCATTGATCATGCTTGATCGTCGAATAATCCTTGAACTTCATTATTTAGATCTAATAGGGATAGTTCTAGAAGTGTCTCTGAAGACCAAGTTATTACATCAGAACAATAGATTTTATTCCTCCTTCATAGACATAATTTTTTTTAGTTATTGAAAGTATCTAAATAGTGACATATAAATAATTAATACCTAGTATAAAATTGTTAAGCATAATTCGTATTATGTTTTTTGAAGTGTTCCCTAGAATTTAAAATGGTTAGTTTATTGTAATTTATCTACCAGAATAGGATCCCATAAATCTAGTCATTGAGGTTTATACTAAAATTCATTTGATACAAATAGTTACAAATTATTCTATAGAATTATAGAGCTTGTAGTTATATTACATTATTATCAAAACGTTCATGATTTCTTAAATGATATAATAGTTTTGTTGTAAGACCCTGAGATTTGAAGAATTATTATTTTGGAATTAATTTATTCTTTTGATATTATTCATTAAACAAAAAACTAAATATAGTTATATGAAATAACTAAGTGTGGATTACATTATATAGAAAAACATTCCATTCCTGTACAAATCACAACAATTATGTCAGAATTGAGGACCCAACAAATATTGTTTGGATTGTATTGCACACCATATTGGGTTCTCTCAGTAGCTTGTGTCACATAAAAAGATGATTTTTATCAAACTAAAATATACTATTAATAATATTATTAATATATTATTATATTTACCACCAATATATTGGAGTAGAAGTTATGATTAAGATTTTATAAATTTTTGAAATATAATTTACACACATATATATAAAATTGAACATTTGGTTATCAATAACTCTAAATAAATGTGAAAAACATTTGAAAATAAATAAATAAAATTAACTAATGATGGTTATGGGAATCACCATGGAAGTTGAAACATTCATAATTTTTCAAATGGTTTCCAAACCATCTTTAACAGAAAGGATAATGAGATCTTAGACCAATGATGAAGAGTTTAAAAAGAAGATTAAATCTGTGAATGATGTGAGATTGAGTGACTTTGTGTGTGAAGATGGAATTTTGAAATTTAAGAAGATACTTTTTGTTCCTGATATACCATATCTAAAAAGGGAATTGTTGGATGATTCTCATAGTTACAACTTCTTTATACACCCTCATAGCACTAAGATGTATAGAGATTTGAAGTAATATTTTTGGTGGGACAACATGAAGAGGGAGATTGATGATTTTTTGTCAAGATGTATGGGTTTTCAACAAGTGAAAGAAAGAAGGTAACATCCTGGAAGAGCCATGCAACCTCTTCCCATACCTGAGTGGAAATGGGATGATATAATGATAGACATTGTCATGGGGATACCAAAGACTCCAAGAAGGAATGATGCAATATGGGTCATTGTTGATCATCTTACCAAGTCAGCTTATTTTCTTGATATAAGAGAAGATTTACCACTTGAACGTCAAGCATGACTGTCTTTTAATGAATTTGTGAGACTTCATGGAGTACCACTATCGATTGTTTTTTATCGTGATCCCCATTTCACATCATGATTTTGGAAATGTCTTTAGAAATCCCTGGATACCAAACTTCGTTTAAGCACTACCTACCACCCCCAAACTGATGGAAAATCAGAATAGACTATTCAAACCTTAGAAGACATGTTGACATCATTCTCAATTCACTATCAAGGTATGTGGGATCAATATTTACCTTTGGTAGAATTTTTCTATAACAATAGCTTCTATTCAAGTATTCAGATGGCACCATATGAAGCATTATACGGAAAGGGATGTCGCACACCGACCTGTTGGGATGATGTTGGTGAAAGAAAACTCATAGGCCCAGAACATGTGGAGGAAACAATGGAAAAGGTGATGGTAATCAAAAACCACATCAAAGCAGCTCAAAGTAAGCAGAAGAGCTATTCGAAAAACCTAAGGTAGGATTATGAATTTCAGGTAGGAGATCATGTTTTCTTGAAGGTATCCCCATGGAAGGGTGTTATAATTTTTGGTAAGAAGTTAAAATTATATCCTAGGTACATCGGTCCTTTCGAAATTCTTCAACAAATTGGTGTTGTATCTTACCGTTTGGAAATGCCGCCACGTCTCTCAAAAGATCATGATGTATTCCATGAATCACTATTGAGAAAATACATGCTAGACCCAATGTATGTACTCACCTATGAGGAATTAGAACAAGAACCTGATCTGTCTTATTGCGAAGAGCCTATCAAGGTTCTTGATACAAGAGATTAAGTGTTTAGAAACTAGACGACTCATCTGGTAAAAGTTCTATAGAGAGTTCATAAGATGGAAAAGACAACGTCAGAACCCGAGGAACTTATGAAGAAGAACCGCCCGAGTGTTTTTATGATGTAATATTCTAGAAATTTTGAGGATGAAATTATTTGAAGAAGGGGAGAATTTAGCACCCCATGCTTCCACATTACATTTCCCTTTTAATAATGCAATAGCTTGCGTTGTACGCAACTTCGAGATTCTAACAAATCACGACCAATCAAACTAGACGTTATGAATAATAATACCCAATTTATAAAATTTTATATATATTATCTTTCAAAATAGACTTCATTTTTGGATTCGGAATATCGAAATTGTCTAAGGGTAAGTTTTTAGTATTTTTCTTAAAACATTCAATTTTTGATGAATAGTAAAAAACATTACGTTGTAGTTTAAAACCAAATTTTTTACATAAATAATTATTTATTTTATTTAAATTTATTTTTTGTCATAATTAACACATAATACGTATATAAGTTCAATTTAATTTATTGGAGTCAGTTTATAATAATTTTCGATATATAAAAAATTTATTGAACTTTAAACCGTCTTTTACCCACCTCCTAAGAGAATTTTAAAGTTCCCATAAAATGTAATTTTACCACTTATGTGAGTGGAATTTTATAAATACAAGAGACATGGTTGATATCAGTAAGTAAAATTTGGTTCAATAAGATGAAAATACTTTTTGGTGAATAGTAACTTTTTACTTTTATTTACCACGATTAAAAGTAAATTGGACAATTAAGGGTAAAAATGGTATTATTATTACCCTACCACATGTATAAATTCAATTGGCTAAGTATAATTCGACCAGAAACATCCTTTGTAATAAAATATGATCCTTTAGGTCAACTTTGATTAGATTAGGACATTTATTATTATTTAATTCAAAGAAGAGTTAAAAGAGTTAAAATCAAAGTTTAATAAGTAAAACATTTTTAATATAGGGTTACTCATGAGATAAATTTGACTAAAAATATTCATTGGAAAGATAAATATATTTACTACATAAATGTTTTAAAATATTTATTTTTAGACATTAAATAATTAGATTTATTTGTGACACAATGATGATGCAGTAATTACCTAATTAATGAAATATTAAAATAATTGATTTTATAAATATCCAAATAAAGGTAATTTGAGAATTTTTATGATTTCAAATAATTTTATAGGTTAATATGATATATTAGGGTAGGTTAGATGAATTTTTTTTCAAATTAATAACACATTTATGAATTTTGAAAAAACAAAATACCAAATAGTGTCAAAATTGACATAAAAGTGTTTTTAAAACAAATAATATATTATTAATTGATATTATATTCCTGAAAATATAAGGTTCTATGAAAAGACTTATATAATGATTGTTTTATCATTAATGAACCACTTTGGGTTCTCTTGGAAGTATATATAATGTTTATTAACCACATAATATAAAAATGAAAAGAGACACGATAAATGTCAAACTATTTAACTAAGAGTTAAATCTAAACGATAAGGTTAATATAGTGACCCAAACCAGTCTAAAACCTATTGGATGAGTGGTTTTAGACCCATCCCCACCTTATCCTTTAAATAATATTCTTTGGAGCAATTATAAATCGATATGTATTTTATTATAAAATAATATTTCAAGCTTTTCTTAAGGTTCCCATCACCCCTCTTATAAAAAGAAACTCCACCATCTCTCTAATTCAAACCTTAAAATCCATTTGGGTCCACCATCCTCTACCCAAATACTCTTTTAACTGGAATCACTTCATTCTATAGCCCTTCCTTTAGTCATAATTCCCTTATAATGATCCGTTTTGATCAAATCCAAAGGAAGAACCCGAAAAAGAGGTAAATATTTCATCACCTCTTTCAAGTTCCTTTATTCTTCCACTTCCTATTTATTTTTTGTTTCCATTATAAAATAATAACTACAGTATCTTCTATATACTGTGATGTTATTATGAATATGGTACAACCATATTAATTATTCAATCCATACTTTGAATAACATGTCACCATATGTGTGTATATACAGATTACCGTCTCCACGTCGTGGTGTAATTCTTATTGAATATATTACTATTTTGATGGATATAATAATGATGTATAATTGATTTAAATAATAAATATAACAAGATAATTATTCTTTATATATTATATACCATCCAATTATATATTATTTTAATATCAAAAGAATGATATTGTTGCTCGTGCATACATACGGATTACCGTCTCCACGAACGAGATGACATTCATTCCCCATCGTATCCATTCAAGAAAAATTTTCATTATATGATAATAAAATATATAAATACTTAATATCATTCTGAATATGAATAAGATACATACCATCCATAACAAACATTACTTACGTAACAATGCATATAAAATAAAATGAATCAGTTAACACCTGAAACGATGATAATACAATGATATTATTAACAATGCAATGTCAAAAAGCATATATGATATCATATTAATGTATATGATTATTGTATAAATTAATAAAAATTATTTCACCATTACAAAAGTTGTTAACATTCCCTCAACCTAGTAAAATTACAAGGTAATGATTAATTCTACAATCTTCATTATCTGAGGTTGTTTATAAGTAATTATCTACTAGGACCTCTTTATCATCCACATCCCTGTTTTTTAATAAAGTATTTAAAAAAATTATTAATTTCTTATAGACTATATTTTGAATTCATTTATAACTTTAGATGAATTTTATAGGATTTTAATAAAAGAATCTTTCCATCGTTTTCCAAACAAGGTACCTTATGACCTTTTCAACAAAATTAATGTAAGAATGTTTTTTTAACTTATACGGCGAGTGTGGCTATTTTATACCATTATAATATCATCAAAGCATCCCATAAAAGATTATAAAAATATTTTCAAAATAAATGTTCTCTTTATAATTATGTGACTCTTAAATGATTTCAATATAGACAGAGATATTTCCATAAAAAAGATTTGATTTTATCTTTGTCAACAACCTTTGATGGATTTTAAGATTATTTAAAGTTAATTTATTATGGTACAAAATATCCATATTGTAATGAAGTTTTTGTGATATGTTTGACTATGGATGTGTTATTTCATACCATTCATGGTCTATGGATAATCTATTGACATTTTGTATGCTAGTTTCAATACAAATGTTTATGTCATATTTAAACATTTTCATATACAGAATGCATTTGACATAGTATGTGACGGGTGGATCTCGCTATATCTCCTCGATGCATCGGTAGGTATCATGAGACAAACTAGTGTCTGGGCACAAGGCCTTGAAAAAAATCTTATTTGTAGTCTTGGCACAAGGCCTTGACTTTGTGGTTATAAAAGTCTCGCATTCTGTATTCCATCATTATGAAAGTGGCTATTGATATTTCATGTGATTATTCAACTATTAGAATATCCATGTGAGTAAGTAAATGGAAATATTTTGATTTATATTTTCCCTATTATGATTATTATTATTTTCAAAAGGCTTTTTTAGTTTTATACATTTCTTTAAATGTTTATGCTTATTTATGAATGTTTCTTCTATATTGTTATCCTTACTGAGCATCTGAGCTCACCCCTTTCTATGATTCATTCTTCCCATGATGTGAAAAAGTATATTATGACTGACCTATAGAGATATTATTTGGGATATTATTGTTTTCCATAGAAAAAATGTTGTTTTAGTTTTCCTTTTTATGATGTAATGTAAATCTAATGAATGTATCTAGTACTTCTAAGGCTACTAAACTAATCGGTCTTTCGAGGATTGATATTTGGTGATCATGACAATGATATGTAATAAATCACCGACTATTTACTTCTGGGGTTGGGGCGTTACAGTTGGTATCAGAGAAAGTTTAGTACAAACCTTGAAATCTATATTTTGATAAATTCTGATTAGAGCACATTACCCAAACATAGACTTTGAAGATTTGAATAGAACTTCAAAGATTTTTTCTATTGTAGAGATTTTGTGAGTTTTCCATAAAATACAACCCTGTCTATATACGAGCAGGTAGAGGTGGCTCTGGCACCGATGTACCTAGGGGTAAAACCCGAAAACACTGTTTTGAGCTACAATAGAACAAGAACTGGTGCATGAAAACAGGCCTTTCTGCACTATTTATTACGACACACCTGGGGCATATGATTAGGACAATTCTCATTTTCATTACAAACCATTGTGAAGGGTTTATGAGTATATAAATCCTCAAATAAAACATATTTTTTATTATTATGGTTTATATCCATAAACTGTTCAATTTATGCTAAGTGTTTTACAAGTTTGAAATTATATATTAAGATTCATACACTAATATAGTTTATGCCACTATTTAGAAATGGCGCTTAGTGGAAGGAATGGAATCTTTATCAATACACACACTCCATGTAGGTAATTCCCTCCTTATCAATATAATTACTGTGGATCTAGTGATGAAACTGGTTCTAATTAGCTAGTCACCATACTAGGACAACTAACTCAGGATATGAATAATTACCTTACCCATATGGAGCACCATGATCCATAGCATGGAGGGTCAATGTTAGATATCTTAATGACCCAAAAACCACCAACATTCAATGGGGGTACAAGTACACTAGTAACTGGGCAATGGAAAAATTATTATAGAAAATATTCCACGCCTTGGGGAGTATCAAAAGAGAAAATGTTTTCATGGTAGTTTACCGCCTCACTGGAGATGCTGATCAATGGTGTTCATTGATTCCAAACAAAAAGGTAGATGATGAAGTATTAAATATAGAATTGAGGGAGTTTAAATAAATTTTCTTAGAAACATACATTCATCATGAGCATCGAGTTGTTATAGAAAGACAATTTCTGACTCTGAGGAAAAAGGAGAATGAGAAAGTCGCAATGTATGAAGCTAATATTACAAGGTTAGTGAGGCATGATGCATATTATATACGTAACCCAAGAAGTAAGACTAATCATTTCTTTGATGGGTTAAAAGCATTTCTCAATCGAGAATTAGTCTCACAATCCTTCTCATCATACAAATATATTGTCCCATGTGCTATCATGACAGAAAAATAATTCATAGTTCTTACGACTTTAAAGTAAAGTAAGAGAAGAAGAGATCTACTGAACACTCTAGAAATGGAAATAAGGGGAAGAAGGGAAAAGTTTAATATCAATCCTATAGTAAATGTGGGAAGAAACACCCTGGTAATTTCAAGAAGGGAATGGGAGTCTGTTACAAGTGTGGTGAAAAAGGCCAATAAGCTCGTGATTGCAAGGGGAAGAAAGAGGTTGTCGATGTTGAATGATACAATTTTAGATAATGGGGTAATAATGTAAATTAATTTCCTAAGTGTTAGGGGAACTTGCCTTAGAAAAGGCCAAGGGATCAAGGCCAAGCATATGATATCACTTCTACTGAGGTTGAAGCTCTGAAAAATATGGTGGCAGGTAATTTAATGGTTTTCTCAAGTTTAGAAAATTCTTTATTTGATTCTAGATCATCAAATTGTTTCATATCTTCCAATTTTTCTATGAAAATTAGATATTTCCAATTTGATTTAACAAGGGAGTGATCAATAAAAACTCTTAAGGGAAGTATCATCAAAACAATGTTTTTGAATAAGTTCCCATTAGAGCATATAAATGTTCATTATCTACTGATTTTGTCGTCATACCCATGATTGAATTTGATATAATCGTCGGTATGGATTGGATTTCAGACCATGATTCGAATATTTATTGTAATAAGAAAGAATTTAAAATTTATGATGATGATGATAAATAACACCTTATCTTTAGAATAAAAACGTCACCACCTAATTCTTATCTAGATCCACCCCCAGTAGCTCAACTAAATTCAATTATTGGGTAGGAAGTGAATAAAATAACTATGGGTGAGGAAAATAATTTTCAAATATAGGATGTACCTATTGTGAAAGAATATGTTGATGTGTTTCCATAATATTTACCTAGACATCCTCGAGAATGAGAAATTTAGTTTTCAATTGACTTAATTCTAGGTTTATAGCTCATAACGAAGACCCCTTATAGAAAAGACACTGTGGAATTAGTGGAACTAAAGAAAAAACTAGAGGAATTGAGTAATATGGGATTTATTCACCCAAATGTTTCTCTATGGGGAGCCCCTGTCCTTTTTGTTAAGAAGAAAGATGGATCTATGAGGTTGTGCATTGACTACATAGAGATCAATGCTACAAAAATAAAGAACAAGTATCCCCTACCTCACATTGATGATTTATTTGACCAACTTCATGGAGTTCAATACTTTTCAAAGATTTTCCTTCGATCTGGATATTATCAGTTGTGTTTGAATAAGGAAGACATTTCGAAAATAGCATTTCGAACCACGTACGGGCATTACGAGTTTACAATAATTCCTTTTGGATTGACTAATGCACCCTATGTCTTCATGGATCTAATGAATAAAGATTACAAGGAATATATTTATGACATTGTGGTGGTATTTATTGATTAGTTCATGGTATACACTAAAAGATACGAATATCATGAAAATCACATGCTCATTATCTTGAAGACTCTTAGAATAAATGAATTATATCGTAAGTTTATCAAGTATGAATTCTGGATTTAAGAGATTTCTATTCTTGGACATATTGTCTCTAAGGTTAGAATCTCTATTGATCCTTATAATACCAAAGTAATCCATGAATGGGATGCACTGACAAGTATAACTGAGGAATGTAGTTTTATGGGATTAGCAAGTTATTATCGATGTTTCGTCCAGAATTTTTCCCGGTTGGCTAACCCATTAACAACGCTCACACGAGAAGGTGTTAAATTTTGTTGGACAAAAGAGTGTGAAGAATGTTTTTGAAAAATTGAAGAGATGATAATTCAATGCTTATATCTTGACTCTACCATCAGGTAATGAAGAGTTTTTCTTATAGTGATGCATCGAAGAATGGGATTGGTTGTGTCCTTATGAAGAATGATAGAATTATTACCAATGCATCATGACAGCGGAAAATTCCTGATCAAAACTATCACACTCATGATCTTGAGTTCGTAGCTATAATCTTTTATTTGAAGATATAGAGAAACTATATCTATTGTGAAAAATGTGAGATATATAATGATCACAAGAGTTTTAAGTATATTTTCTCATAGAAAAAACTCAACATAAGACAAAAGAGACGGCTCGAACTACTCAAGGATTATGATTGCACCATACACTACCACTAGGGGATGGAAAATAGGGTGTCAGATGCTTTGAGTAGAAAATATCATGGAGTTTTGAACAAGATTAGAGTTGAAAAGGATTCTATATACATGGATCTAGTAAAGATGGATATGGGAATCATCGTGGAAGGTAAAACATCAATACTTTTTCAAATGGTTTCCAAGACATATTTACTAGAAAATAAAAATAGTTATCAGACTGATGATGAAGAGTTTCAAAAGAATATTAAAGTAGTGAATAAAGATAGATTGAGTGACTTTGTGTGTGATGATGGAATTTTGAAATTTCGAAAGAGACATTGTGTTCCTGATATACCAGATCTAAAAAGGGTATTGTTGGATGATTCTCATAGTTCCAACATCTCTATACACCATGGTAGCACTATGATGTATAGAGATTTGATGGAAAATTTTTGTTGGGACATCATGAAGTTGGAGATTTCTGATTTATTGTCAAGATGTATGGTTTGTCAACAAGTGAAAGCTGGAAGGCAACAGCTTGGAGGATCCATGCAAACTCTTCCTATACATGAGTGGAAATGGGATGATATCATGATGGATTTTATCGTAGGGATACCAAATAATCCTAGGAGGAATTATGAAATATGGTTCATTGTTGATGTAACACCCCAAGCTTCCATGATATACTCCTCTTTGAATAATATAGTTGCTTGTGTTGTACACAACTTCGAGTTCAAACACACCACAACCAATGAAACTAGCCGTTATGAATAATAATGCACACTTTTTGAAATTTTATACATTTTATCTTTCAAAATGGGCTTCATTTTGAGATTTGGAATATTGAAATTAGCTTAGGGTGAATTTTTGGTACTTTTCAGATTACTTTCATATTTTGATGAATAGTGAAAATTACTAAATATTAATTAAAAATGATTTTTTAATTGAAATAATTAATAGTGATAAATTATGAATTTGAGTGATTTTAGAGTATAATTAGATTTTATTTTTATGATTTAATCCAATTTCGGTCATTGTAAATAATTTCACATTTAAACTGGACATAAGCAAGTGCGAATCTTTTGATAGTTATTATCTCATAAAAACATTCTTTTTGTTTTAACAACATGAATTAATTTTAAATTAGTTTCTTCCACTTCTGTGTTTTGAATTTAGAAAAATCGATTCCATATTTATAATTATGAGCTATAAAGTTTTTAAATATGTAACTTTTATTTTTAGACATTTTGAAAAATTACTTCAGTAAATATTTTATTTACCATGGTTAAATGGTAAATCTGATAAATAAGGGTTAAAGAATAACATAATATTAATAATAAATTACCCTAAAACATCTCCTAGCCCTATTGGTTGATACAGTTTTGACCATGGGAATATTTGGGTCGATTTTGGGACCCCATGGATCCACTTGTATGTGTTAATGACACTTTATATTAATTATGTTAAAGTAAATACAAAAATGGCATAAGAGTATATCTTTTAGAAAAACAATTTTTACATAGGGTTATATATGTTATATTTTCAACTATAAATATTCATTAGAAATATAAAACTATATCCTACATAATGGGTTTTTATTTTTAAATTTTAGACATTTAATAGTAAAATTTATTTATAACACAATAATGATGTAGTATTTTCCTTATTAATGAATGAATCAAATAATTAGTATTATAAATGTTAATATAAATATAATTTTAACGTTTTGATGACATAAAAAACTTTTATTGGTTAATATGACATATTAGGATTGATTTAATAAATTTTTTTTGAATTAATAAAGTTGTTAAGCCTTTAACAAAAATCAATTATTAAATTGTTTCAAAATTGACATAAAGGAGGTTTTAAAACAAATATTATATTACTAATTGATGTTCTATTCTTAAAAATCTATTGATTGTAAAAAGGACATATATAAGATAGGTGCATTATTATTGGACCACTTGCGGGGTCGATTATATGTATATTGTATGTTTATTAACCATATAATATAAAAATACAAAGAGACATGGTAAATGTCAAACTATTTAACTAAGAGATAAATATATATGATAAGGTTAATTTAGTAACCCAAACCTTTCTAAAAATATATTATTTTAAAGTATTTCGACCCATACCCACCTTAGCCTCAAAATAAGTCACTTTGGAGCCATTATAAACCGAATATTAATTTATTATAAAATAATATTTTATTTTTTTTCTACGTTGCCCCTCACCCCTCTTATAAAATTGTACTACCCCTCCTCTCAAATTAATACAGTCAAAGCATTTTTTCTCGGCCAACCCCTGCCCAAATATTCTCTCAACTTCCATAACATGGACCTAGAGGCCTTAGTTTGATCAGAAATCCAACCTACAAAGTCTTTTTCATCCAACCAAAAGGAATAACCCGAAGAAGAGGTAATGTTTTCTCCCCCCTCTTTCATGTTTCTTTCTTTTTCAACATCTTATTTATTTGTTATTTCCATTATAAAATAATAAATCCTGTATATTATATATACTATGATGTTATTATAAATATAGTACAACCATATTCAGTATTCTATCCATCCTTTGAATGATATGTCACCATATGTGCGTACGTACGACTTACCGTCTCCACGTCGTGGTGTAATGGTTATTCAAAACATTATTATTTGGATGGGTATGATAATGAAGTTTAATTAATGTAAATAATACTTATAAAATGATAATGATTCTTTATATATGATAAACCATCCAATTATATATTATTTTAATATAAAATGAATGATATTCCTGCTCGTGCCTACGTACGGACTAACGTCTCCATGAACGCGCCGAGATTTATTCTCCATAGTATCCCTTCCAAACTAATTTTCATTTGATGATTAAAAATAATGTTTAAGGGCTTCATATAATTCTGGATATGAATATGATACAATCTATGTATAATAAACATGGCTTATATAACAAAACATATAAAAGAAAATGAGTAAGTGAACACCCGAAACAAAGATAATTCTAAAATATTATTAACAAAGTAATATTAAAAGATCATATATGATATCACATTTATGTATATGATTATTTTATAATTTAATAACAATTATTTGACTATTATATAGAAGTTTAACCTACCCTCGACCAAGGAAAAGTAAAAGGTAATGGTTTATTTCACAATCACTTCATTATCTGAGGTTGTTTATACGTAATTATCTACTAGGACCTCTTTATCATCCACATCCATGTTTCATAAAAATGTATTTAAAAAATTATTATTATTTTATAGAATATGGTTTAAATTTATATGTACCCTTGATTTAATTTTTTATAAGAAATTTATAGAGGAATTTTTTTTGTCGTTTTCTAAACAAGGTCCTTTTTAACCTTTTCGACAGAATTAATGTAAGGATGTCTTTTATTAACATATACTGTTGGTGCAGCTATTTTACACCGTTATAAAATCGTTGAATCTTCCATTACAAGATAATAAGAATATTTTCAAAATAAATTTCTTCTTTTATAATTATATCACTTTTAAATGATTTAAAGAAAATAGATATTTCTCTCAAATAGTTTTGATTTCATCTATGTCAATATCCTTTGACGGATTTTAAGCTTATTTACTATTGATTTATTATGATACAAATATTCCATATTGTATTGAAGGTTTTGTGATATGTTTGACTTTGGTTGTGTTATTTTTATACCATTCATGATTTATGGATAATGTATTGACATTTCGTATTCTAGTTTTAATACGAATGTTTATGTTATGTTTAAACCTATTCATATGAGGAATTCATTGGACTTAATAGGTAAGGGTGGAGCCCGCTATAGCTCCTTGATGCATCAGTAGGCCTAATGAGACAAACCAGTGCCTTGGCATAAGGCCTTGAAAAAATATTATTTTTGATCTCAGCACAAGGCTTTGACTATGTGGTTATTATAGTCTAGGATTATGCATTCCATCATTATGAAACTGGTTAGTGATATTGCATGTGATTATTAGACTAGTAGAATATCCATGTGAATAGGTAAATGAAATTACTTCTTTTTATTTTTTCCATATTATACTGAATTTTAAGTTTAAAATGATTTAGTTTTAGTTATACATTGCATTAAATATTTATGCCTATTGATGATGGTTTCTACTGTATTGTTATCCTTACTGAGAATCTAAGCTCACCCCTTTCTATGTTTTATTTTTCCGAGGATTCCAAGAAGTGTATTTTGATTGATATGCATGGTTAAGCCAAGAAAATAATGGCATTCATAAAGGATTATATATGTTGTTTTGTATGTTATGAAGTGTAATGTAACATTCATGTAGGTAATATATTTTCCAAGATTGTTAAACTGATCGGTCCTTTGGGACTTGATTCCCTGTAATCATTCCAATGTATTAAAATAATGCACCGACTCTGGGTAACTAGGGTCGGGGCGTTACAGTTGGTATCATAAGAAGATTAGTACAAACCTTGGAAACTAGATTTAGATAAACTTTCATTAGAGCACATAGCCATAAAATAGACATTGAGGATTAGTATAGAAGAACATCCTAGAATTTTGTTATTGTAGAGATTTTTTTGTTTTCCGAGCAATACATCCCTGTCTGGATACGAGCAGGTAGAGGCGGCTCTGGAACAGATGTATATAGGGGTAAAACTGGAAAACACCACTTTGAGCTAGACTTGAACAAGAACTGGTGCACGACAATGGGCATTGATTCAATCTTGGTTACAACACTCCTGGGGGATATGATTAAAATAATTCCCATTTTCTTTACAAATCATAATGAAGGGTTTATGAGTATATACATCCTCAATGAAAAAATATTTATTATTATGGATTATATCGATAAACCGTTCAATTTACGTTAGGTATTTTACATGTTTGTAATTATTAATTTCTATTCATAAACTAACATAGTTTAGGCTATTGTATAGAAATAGTTCCAAGTAGAAGGAATGTGAACTATAGAAATACGTATGATCCAAAGAGTAAAAGGATAATATCTTTCACGGTAATAAGCCAACATTTAGAAGGGAAATAGTCTCCCATGTATTCTCAACATATATAGAAATGGTATCAAGTGTTAATAAGATAAGTAAATAATTTTCTGAGTCTTATGGCTTTAAAGGGAACCAAGAGAAGAAAAGGATGGAAGGTAGATAGATGGATAAAGGGAAGAGGGAAAAGAATAATTTTCCCGTATGTGATAACTATGGGAAGAAACCCCCTGGAACTTGCCTGAAGGGAATGGAAGTTTGTTATATGTGTGGAGAAAAAGGACACTATGTACGTGACTGCAAGGGTAAGAAAAAGGTTTCAAATGTAAAATGCTTCATCTGCATGGAGTTGGGACCCAACACGAACCAATGTCCAAATAATCAGAGTATGCCCCAAATGATGCTATGCAATAAAAATCATGTTATGATACTACCACAGATTAAGAGGAATGATTAGAGTTCTTATGTTGTAATTAGAAAATTATGTCATTTGAGTGTTGTATCAACAATGTACTAGTTATTATCATTATGGAGTATATAAGGATTGTTCTGCAGTAATATTTCATTAAGGACTTGAGATTGTGTGGAACCAAGAAAAGTGAATCAATAGCAGGTTAAATTTTTGGAAAATATATGGTTATGAGAAAGATAAACCATAATATAGTTCTGATACCAAGGTAGTGATTATCGATTAATACATGATTGATTTTGATAAATTATATTGAATATTCTTGACTCCCTTGAAATTGACTAATGATTTGTATATTCCATCATTGTTGGAGTTTACAACATTTTTGGATAGATGGAGTATATCAAGTATTCTATAAGGAATAAGGGATCATGAATGTAATCAATATGTTTTTATGGTAATTCAAGATGTTGCAGTGTTTTAAAAGAATACATGATGAAGGTGTTCACATGTTATTAAGCGTGAAAAAGGATCTTTATTATCTTTACCTTCCTTATAAATTTTGGACTATGAGTTTGTACAGAAGAATTTGGTATAATTCCAGTTTTAGATTATTTTTGGATTTCCATAAAAGGACAACCCGGAGGTCTGGCAGTAACCCGTCGCGTTCGGCAAGGCCGCGAGACTTGAACCCACAACCGAAGGGAAACAAGGGTGTATCACTTATCACTAGCCCACGTGATGTCCTAGATTGAATAATGTAGTCTGTTTTTTAAAAAAATCTACTATATGAATTATAAATTCATTTTTTTGAACCCTATATGAATAGGATAAATAGAATATTATTTTTATCTTCTATTATCTTTTAGAGTGAAATATGAGTTTGTGGTAGAAATTAGTTAAAGGATGGGACTTTAATTGTCATGTATATATTTTTCTTCTTCTCTTATTCTATGAAGAAATTAATTATTATACATTAGTGAGGGGATCTTAAAACCAAAAATGTGTTATCTTAATACAATTAGTTTTGTTGAACCAATGGTATTTTAAATCATCATAGATTGATGAATTTAAGGACCTCAATTTTATACTAGTTTTTGATTGATGACCTCAACCACTACCAATAAATATTTACATTTTTCTTCCAATTATATGTCTCTAATTTCCACCAATTTTCTCTTAATCAAGATCATAATTTGGTGGTAACCCTTTCATTTCCATTTTCCTCTTATTAAGGCAAAATTTTATTAACCTAATTTCCGTTGTGGGTTTTCCCAAAGGTATTTTCTATTTTCATCCTTTTATTGTTGAAAAATAATTTCAAATTGTGAGGAAAACATTTATTCAATGAGGGTAGAATGTAACACCCCATGCTTCCATGGTACACTACTCTTTGAATAATATAGTACTGTGTGTTGTACGCAACATCGAGTTCTAACACACCACATCCAATCAAAATAGTCGTTATGAATAGTAATTCCCACTTTTTGAATACATTTTATCTTTCAAAATAGAGTTAATTTTTTGATTCGAAATATTGAAATTAGCTTAGGCTGATTTTTTGGTATTTTCATATAACTTTCATATTTTTATGAATAGTTAAAATTACAAAATTTTAATTAAAAACAACTTTTTTAATCGAAATAATTGATAGCGATAAATTATGAATTTGAGTGAATTTAGAGAGAAATTAGATTTTATTTTTTCCATTTAATCCAATGTTGGTCTTTAGACATAATTTCACATTTAAAAGCGAAATTCGCAACTGCCAATCTTTTGATAGTTATTATCTCTTAAAAACACGCTTTTTGTTTTAACGGGAATTAATTTTAAATTAATTTCTGCCACATATGTGTTTCGAATTTATAAAAATTGATTTAACATTATGAATCAGGGGGGTCAAATTGTGTAAATAGTTAACTTTTATTTTTATTCATTCTGAATAATTACTTCGATAAAAATTTTATTTACCACTGTTAGAGGGTAAATCCGGTAAATAAGGGTAAAAAAATAATATTATAATAATAATAAATCACCCTAAAATGTTTCCTAACCCTATTGGTTGATACATGTACGACCATGAGTATCTTTGTGTCGATTTTGGGACCCCATTAATCCACTTGTAAGTGATAATGACACTTTATATTAATTATGGTAAAGTAAATACAAAAATGACATAAGCATATATCTTTTAGAAAACCAATTTTTACATAGGGTTATATATGTTATATTTTCAACAAAAAATATTTATTAGAAATATTAAATGATTTCCTACATAATTGTATTTTATTTATAATTTTTAGACATTGAATGGAAATATTTATTTCTGACACAATAATGATGCAGTATTTTACTTATTAATGAAAGAAACAAATAATTAGTATTATAAATGTTAAAATAAATATAATTTGAACGTTTTATGACATAAAAAAACTTATATTGGTAACTATTACATGTTAAGATTTCTTATACGAATTTGGATCAAATTAATAATGTTTTAAATACTTTAACAAAAATCAATTGTTAAATAGTGTCAAAATTGACATAACGGAGTTTTCAAAACCAATTTTATATTATTAATTGATGTTATATTCCTAAAAATATAAGGTTCTGCCATAGGACATATATGATGATTGGTGTATAATTAATGGAACACTTGGGGGTCATATGGATGTTTATAGTATGTTTAATAACCATATAATATAAAAATCCAAAGAGACATTGTAAATTTCAAACTATTTAACTAAGAGTTAAATATAATTGATAAGGTTAATTTAGTGACCCAAACCTATATAAAATATATTGGATGAAATGATTTAGACCCATCCCCACCTTATCCTCTAAATAAGTCACTTTGGAGCCATTATAATCTTAATATGAATATATTATAAAATAATATTTTATGTTTTTCCTAAGGTGCCCCTCACCCCTCTTATAAAAGGGTACTCCCCCTTCTATCAAATTCAAACATTCAAAACCTTTTGGCTCAGCCAACCCCTGCCCAAATATTCTTTCAAATTCCCTCACTTCGACCTAGATGCCTTATTTTGATCATAAAGACAACTTAAGGAGCCCTTTTGATCAAATCAAAAGGAAGATCCCGAAGAAGAGGTAATGTTATCACCATCCTCTTTCAAGTTTCTTTCTTCATTAACTTCTTCTTTCACTGTTATTTCCATTCTATTATAATAACTTCAGTATCTTATATATACTGTGATGTTATTATAAATATTTTACAACCATATTAAGTATTTTATCCATTCTTTGAATGATAAGTCATCATTCGTGCGTACGTACGGATTACTGTCTCCACGTCGTGGTGTAATTGTTATTCAAAACATTATTATTTGGATGGGTATGGTAATGAAGTTTAATTCATCTAAATAAAACATATAACATGATAATTATTCTGTATATATGATACACCATCCAATTATTTATTATTTTAATATCCAAAGAATGATATTGTCGCCCGTGCGTACGTACAAACTACCGTCTCCACAAAGGCGATGAGATTCATTCCACATCATATCCATTCGAGAATAATTTTCATTTGATCATTAAAAATAATGTTTAAGGACTTGATATCATTTAGGATATTAATAAGATACATCCTATGGATAAAAAACCCATCTTATGTAGCAAAAAATATAATAGAAAACTAGTAAGTGAACACCCAAAATGAATATAATACTAAAATATTATTAACAAAGAAATATTAAAAGATCATATATGAAATCATATTTATGTATTTGACTATTGTATAATATAATAAAAATTATTTAAATATTATATAGGATGTTAACCTACCCTCGACAAAGTAAAAGTACAAGGTAAGGGTTTTTTTCACATTCTCTTCATTATCCAAAGTTGTTTATACGTATGTATCTACATGGACCTTTTTATCATCCACATCTATTTTTCTTAGAAATGTATATAAAAATATTCTTACTATATTAAAGAATATAGGTTAAAGTCATTTATACCATTTTTTGACATTTTATATGAAGTTTATAAAGGAATCATTATATCGTTTTCCAAACAAGGTCCTTTTTAACCTTTTCGAATGAATTAATGTAAGAATGTATTTTTTAACTTGTATGGTGGGTGCATCCATTTTACACCGTTATAAAATCATCGAAGCTTCATTTACAATCTTATATGAATATTTTCAAAGTAAATGTTTTCTATTATAATTATGTTACTTTTAAATGATGTAAAAAATGATATGTTTCTCTCAAATAGATTTTATTTCATCTATGTCAACATCCTTTGATGGATTTTAAGCCTATTTGCAGTTGATTTATTATGATACAAAACTTCCATATTTTATTTTAGGTTTTGTGATATGTTTGACTGTGGATGTGTTATTTTTATACCATTCATGGTTTATAGATAAAGTATTGAAATTTAATATGGTATTTTTAATATGAATGTTTATGTTATGTTTAAATATATTCATATGGGGAATGTATTGGACTTAATATGTTACGGGTGGAGCACGCTATAGCTCCTCGATGAATCGATAGGTCTCATGAGACAAACTAGTGTCTTGGCACAAGACCTTGAAATAATATTATTTTTGTTCTTAGTAGAAGGCCTTGACTATGTGGTTATGATTGTCAGGAATTATGCATTCCATCCTTATAAAAGTGGTTAGTGATGTTTCATGTGATTATTCTACTAGTAGAATATCCATCTGAATAAGTAAATGGCATTACTTCTTTTTATTTTTTCCATATTTTTTTAAATTTCAAGTATAAAAGGATTTTTTTTAGTTATACGTTGCCTTAAATGTTTAAGCTTATTTATGAAAGTTTCCATTGTATTGTTATCCTTACTGAGCATCTGAGCTCACCCCTTTCTATGTTTTATTTATCCCGTGATTCCAAGAAGTGTATTATGATTGATATGCAGTGTTAAGCCAAGGGAATAATGTCGTTCATAAAAGATTATTTATCTTGTTTTGTATGTTATGAAGTGTAATGTAACATTCATGTATGAAATATATTTTCCAAGACTTCTAACCTGATCGGTCCTTCGGGACATGATTCCTTGTAATCATGCTAATGTATTAAAATAACACACCAACTCTGGGTAACTGGGGTCGGGGCGTTACAGTTGATCATCTTACCAAGTCAGCACATTTTCATGATGTAAGTGAAGATTTACCACCTGAATGTCTAGCAAGACTATATATAAATGAAGTTGTGAGACTTAATGGAGTAACAATATCGATTGTTTCTGATCGTGATCCTCGTTTTAATCAAGATTCTTGAAAATTCTTCAGAAATACCTGGATAATGAACTCCGTTTGAGCACTTCCTACAACCCCCAAACTGATCAAAAGTCAGAACGGACTATTCAAACCCTAGAATACATGTTTAGATCATGATCACATGACTTTCATGGTATGTGGGATCAATATTTACCTTTGGTAGAAGTTTCCTATAACAATAGCTTCCATTCAAGTATTCTGATGACACCATATAAAGCGTTATATGGAAAGAGATGTTGCACACCAACCTGTAGGGATGATGTTGGTGAAAGAAAACTCGTAGGCCCAAAACTTGTGGAGGAATCCCTGGAAAAGGTGAATGTAATCCAAAACCACATTAAAGCAGCTCAAAGTAGTCAAAAGATCTATGCCAATAACCAAAGGAAGGATTTGGAATTTCAACAAGGGGATCATGTTTTTAAGGTATCTTTATGGAAGGGTGTTATACATTTCAGTTTGAAGAGAAAATTATGTCCAAGGTACATCGGATCTTTCGAAATTCTTGAACGAATTGGGGCTGTAGATTACCATTTGGAAATACCGCCAACTCTATCCAAAGTTCACGATGTATTCCACGTATCACTATTGAGAAAATACATACCTGACCCAATGCATGTACTCATCTATGAGGAATTAGAACCGGAACCAGATCTATCTTATTATGAAGATCCTGTCAAGGTTCTTGATATAAGAGAACAATTTTTGAGAAACCAGATGACTCGTCTGGTAAATGTTCTATGGTTAAACTAAAAGATCAAAGAGGAAACGTGGGCACCCTAGAAACTTATGATGAAAAAACACCCAAGTCATATTATTCTTTAATATTCTAGAAATTTTTAGGATGGAATTATTTGAAAGAGGGAATAATGTAACACACCACGTTTCACGGTACGTTTTCCTTTGAATAATGCAATAGCTTGGGTTGTACGCAACCACGAGATTTTAACACATTGCGACCAATCAAACTAGCTGTTATGAATAGTAATACCCACTTTTTGAAATTTTATAAATTTTATCATTCAAAATGAACTTCATTTTTGGATTTGGAATATCTAAATTAGATTAGGGTGAGTTTTTTGGTATTTTTCTGAAAACTTTCAATTCTTGATGAATAGTGAGAAACACAGAGTTAAAGTGTAAACCCCAAATTTTGATTTAAATAATTATTTATTTTATTTTAATTTATTTTAGGTCAAAATATATACATAATAACTATATATGTTCAATGAAATTCATTGGGGTTAGTTTATAAAAATTTTAGATATATAACTATTTTATTGAACTTTTCACTGTCTTTTACCCACCTCCTAGGAGAACATGAAAATTCACATAACAAATAATTTTACCGCTTTTTTGTGTGAAATTTAAAAAATTGGAGAGACACTGTGGATATAATTAAGTAAAATTTGGTTCAATATGATGAAAATATTTTTTTGGTGAATAGTATCTTTTTTACTTTTACTTACCACGGTTAAAAGTAAATAGGGTAATTAAGGGTAGAAATGATATTATTATTACCCTAACACATGTCCTAATTCTATTTGAGAAGTATAATTTGACAAAAAACTACCTTAGGAATAAAATATGGTCCTTTAGGTCTACATGGATTTGATTAGGACATTTATTATTATTTAATTCAAAGAAGAGTTAAAAGAGTTCAAATCAAAGATTAATAACTAAAACATTTTTAATATAGGGTTACACATAGGCTAAATTCAACTATAAGTATTCTTTAGAAATATAAGAGGATTTCATACATAATGGTATTTTATTTATAGTTTTTAGACATTATATAATTAAATTTATTTATGAAACAATGATGATGCAGTAATTACCTAATTATTAAAATATTAAAATAACTGATAACATAAATATCCAAATAAATGTAATTTGAATATTTTTATAAATTACAATAATTTCCTAGGTTAATATGACATATTAGAGTTGGTTACATGAATTATGTTTGAAGTAATATTTCTTTTATGAATTTAACAAAAACAAAATACCAAATAGTGTCAAAATTGACATAAAATATTTTTTAAAAACAAATATTACATTATTAACTGATATTATGTTCCTAAAAATCTATGGTTCAGCCAAAAGACTTATATAATGATAATTTTGTTATTAATGAACCACTAGAGATTTTCTTTGGAAGTATATAGTAATTTGTTTTACCAAATAATATAAAAATACAAAGAGACATGGTAAATGTCAATCTATTTATGTAAGAGTTAAATTTATAGGATAAGGTTAATATAGTGACCCAAACCTATCTAAAACCAATTGGTTGAGTGGTTTTAGACCCATCCCCACCTTAGGATTTAAATAATATCATTTGGAACCATTAAAACCTGAACATTATTTTATTATAAAATAATATTTTTAGCTTTTCCTACGGTACCCCTCACCCCTCTTATAAAAGGGCAGTCCCCCTTTTCTCTAATTCACACCTTCAAAGCCATTTGTCTCATGAAAAACCTACCCAAATACCCTCTCAACTATCATCCATTAATTCTAGAGGCATTACTCTAGTCATAAAGACAACCTATGGAGCCCTTTTGATCAAATCAAAAGGAAGAACCTGAAGAAGAGGTAAATATTTCCTCACCTCTTTCAAGTTCCCTTCTTCTTACACTTCATCTTTCTTTGTTGTTTCCATTATAAAATAATAACTATAGTATCTTCTATATATTTTGATGTTATTATAAATATGGTTCAACCATATTCATTATTATATCCATCCTTTTAATGACATGTCATCATATGTGTGTACGTACGGATTACCGTCTCCACATCGTGGTGTAATTGTTAGTCAATACATTATTATTTGGATGGGTATAATAATGATGTGTAATTGATGTAAATAATAAATATAACATGATAATTATTCTTTATATATGATATAATTTCCAATTATATATTATTTTAATATTAATAAAATGATATTGTCGCTCGTGCGTACATACGGATTACCGTCTCCATGAACGGGATGAGATTAATTCCCCTTCGTATCCATTCACAAATAATTTTCATTAGATGATTAAAAATAATTTTTAAAGACATAATATCATTTTGAATATGAATAATATACATCCCATCCACAACAAACATTACTTACATAACAAAGCATATAATGGAAAACGAATCCGTTAACACCTGAAATGATGATAATACTAATATATTAATAACAAAGCAACGTTAAAAGATCATATATGATATCATATTAATGTATATGATTCATGTATAATTTAATAACAATTATTTAACAATTATAAAGGAGGTTAACCTACCCTCTACCAAGGAAAAGTACAAGGTAAGGGTTAATTCTACAATCTCATCATTATCTGAAGTTGTTTATATATAATTATCTACTGGGACCTCTATCTATGTGTGGCTAACAAGAATACAATAGATAAAAAACATTCTAAAAATCATGATAAATTATTAAAAACCCCAAGGAAAACTAATCGTTCTTTTAAAGAACCCAACTGACACAATTAATTCGGACTCAACTTATGCAATCACAATAATATAGTGCCCACATAGCATAAGACCAATTACAATTTTCGTTTCTCTACTCTGATGGAATTACCTGACCCATAAAGGGAACCTAATATGATAATATTAAAACTAATTTTTATCTCACCATTCCACCCCTTTTATTTCTCAAGAATTTCATAATCCATCGACAATCATTTTTAGCTTCATTATCTGTTCTTTCCATTTGACCCATCTATACTAGATTCCAAACCTGCATTTCATGTTGAAGAAATGAATAGGTAAAAAACTTCTTAATTATGGAGAAAAAAACCAACATTAATTTTTACACTCATATATACCCAAAGGTACTTCACTAGAACCTGATGTAAAATAATGGAAAACCTACATGTAACACACAATGATTTTGTGATTTTTTTTCAAATTAATTTTTACTTTTTGGATATTTTTAAATCTAAACAACACTAAAAATTGTATTTTTTATAAAATAAATGTGTTTGGAATGAGTTATATGAAAAACCATGTTAATTTTTCCATACACACATCACAAATTATATCTTTTTTTACTAGGAACATCATCTTGGATGATGTTACTCGAAACACCGACTTTGTGTATGTTACAAGCAACAATGAGCTTCTACGAAGCGCCATTTATTGTTTGAATTATTTAAATGATATAATTGTAACCTAGAAATTAATAATTGTAATATTAATTTAAATAAATACTTCTCAATTATTTTATCTTAAGTTTTTATATAAAAAATACTTATTTATAATGAATAATATAATTTTTGGAAACATCATTATACGTTTAAAAATTTAATAATCTCAACTAAAATGTCATTAAATTTTTTTTGTGATAAAAATAATACTAATTTGGACACATTTAGAAACATAATTTGATAAATGAAAATAATTTTTTGAATTTAGAAATTTGATAATATCTTTTGGTGAATTTTTGTGATTTTTTTGAGAAACATCATTTTTTTAATGAGTAGTAAAAATTACAGAATTCTAATTCAAAAATGTGTTTTCATCTATTTTATTTATATGGATACGTTATATTTTAAATTAGTCTAAAAGTATAATTAGAAAATATTTTTATAATGGAATCAAATTTAGGCCATTGTAATAAATTTTGCTTTGAACTTTAATACAAAAACAAAGAAAACATTTCCACACTTTTATTTTAGAAACCTGCAATTTTATATTACTACGGGATTAAATTTAAACTAATTTCTACAACTTCTGTGATTGTAATTTGAAAATATTTATTCATTTTTTAAATCAAAATAATTTATAATTTATAGTAAGATTAACATATTATTTCAAATAATTATTAGTGAAAGTTGTTGAAATTAATTACGATGATTAAGGTAACAGTAAGCATAATAAGGGAATGAATATTAATCATAATGGCCCAAACGACCTGAAAACATGTCTGAGAGAATTTTTTGGACATATATTCAACCTATAGAACCTTTAAACTAATATTTTCCATTATTGGGTCCATTTGAGATGGGAAAAATGTGGGTGGAGTTCCGTTTCCCATATTTTCAAGAGTGCCACTCCTCCACTATAAAAGGTCTCCTCTCCTACAATTCCTCACACCTCTAAAGGTAATTTTTCTTGACCAAGATATTACCAAGTATCTCCTAGACATCTATCTTCTATTGGTAGAGAATTATACTAGTGAATAATGTAATCCAATGAATACCTCTGTTACAATCCAAAAAAACATACCCAAATAATAGGTAACATTATTCTGTGAGTTCTTTTCTATTATTTATATTATACTCCCCCTCAACACTTTTTATTCAACAATTTAATAGGAAAATCAGTATACTAAATAAATTTTTATTTTTTCTTGAGGTTTATACCTTCACTTACACACACTAACATCTATAGGGAAATGAACATACAATTTACGTGTACAGTGAACTATCACCTCACACAATGATGATTATTCATTTATTCCATTACAACCTATAATGGTGGAAATTATAGTAGAAGATTGGTTTACATATGTTATATATAATAGTTATTATGAATTAATTATTCTGTAATCCTTTTACAACACATATTTGTATACTTTATATTTTTTGTATTTACGATAATTTAGTTTGTGGAAGTGTGGTATACTTCCCTTTTAAAGCAATGTGATTCATTCACATACTACATAGAACATACTAAGGATATTTTTATTGAAAATAAATAATATAAAAGATATAACGTTGAAACTATTATAATTATATATATATATATATACATTTATATACATACATTTCATTTACCTCTATTCATTCAATATGAATTTAAACTGAAACCGAGTTTGTGGAAATGTACGACCTACCATCTCCATGAATAGTGTATTTAATTTTATAATTTTACAGTCTATATATTATTATAATAAAAATATACTTAATATAAAAGATATTTATGTAGTGGTTTACATTCTATAAATCATGATATATGTATAGGTTCAAAATATATAACAAATTAAGTCACAATGAAGAAACTAAGAGAATATTACCAAAAGCATAACCATAACATGGAATTATTAACAAGAGGGTAATAAAAAGTCATAATAAAAAAACATATGGTATTATATATAAGAATAGTATGTGAAAATAAATGTATAGAAAATTTTTATTTTTTATACCAGAGTTCTGAATGAGTAGAACTAGTGTCAAGACAAATGGTAAGGGATTTTCATCTCACATTTTATTTCCTAGAAATACATGCTTTGTTCACCACCCATTCCTTTTGTGTGGTCTGTATAGTACCCATTCATGTATTATATGATTATTATACTTAGAATTGTGGATATTTAAATTTCCATTCTATATTCTTTATTCCATAGGGATTATTCTTGAAGAGCTACCAAATCAATTTGATAGATGGTTCTCAATTTACATTCATTGAGACACATGCCATGTTAGGCACCCATATTATTATATGAGGTGAATTTAAACCCATTTACATGTTATATCATGAATCTTATTCCATTAATTATAATTTATGCTTCATGTAGTTTCACTTTCTTATAGGGGGATTTTGGTTCAATGTTACTATGTGATAATAGTTTTTTGAGACAATCTCATTAGTTTTCGAGATTATTTATGATTATGCATAATTTTTCGAAATATCATATTCCATCTCTCATAAAAAATAATGACTTCTATTATACTCAGATTATTCAGGAATAATAATCTATTGGGGCCTGTTTTCTATACCATGGTTTATAATGTAGTTATGAATTTGATTTTATGAAAGCTTGAAAATACCCACACTTTAGTTGGATTTATTTGTTCTTCAAAAATAATGTTTTCTAAAAACGGATTCCAAGAATATTATACAATTATACTATAATCCTTAAAATTAATATTTTACCTTATATTCTTTTACCAATTTTTTCAAAGTAATATTATTTACACTTTTAGAAAGATTAATTTTTCTATCCTTCTACCATACCAAAAGAATATATTTCTTATTTTGTATGACATATACGATTTTAACTACCATCATTAATGTGAATGTCCATTTTGTGTTTAAAAGGATAACACTTATGAATTTTTTCTATTAAATTTTTTCATAGAAATGGGTTTCAAAACGTTTTCAAGGTTGATTAATAAATTTTGAAAGCATTTATTATAGTTTTTTTTCATAGAAAGTGCTTTTATGTGGGTTTTAACATTATTTTATATGTTTATATGGAAATTACGTTTCAAATTGTTTTCAATCTTCTTTTATAAGTTTTCAATTAAAATTGTTTTTTTTAATAAGTCTTTCCATAAATTTTTCAAGGAAAAAGTTTTCAAAATTATGTTTTATCCTTATTTATAAGAATAAAAATAATTTTAAATGAAATGGTTTTTAAAAAAATTTCCATCTCCTTGTATATGTTTTCGTGGAAAATTGGTGCCAAAATATTTTCCAGACTAATTTATGTGTTTTAAAAGAAAATGGTTTCAAATTTTTTTCAATTTTTTTTATAATATATAATGTTTAAATCCCAAAAAAAATTTCCAAGTGTTTTTATGTTTTAAAGAACCTTTTTTCTAAGAAGAAATGATATTTTCCTCCTGAAATTTTTCTGAAATATATTTTTCATGTTACCTTCTATCTAAGATAAAGCCTATTGATGTTACTCAACCTATTATAGTAAATGAATCAAATTATCCATTCATATTCATTTATAAATGATTTTTGTTTTTATGGAATGATTATTATGACACCCATTTATCTTCCCAATATTATACAATTTGAAACCCACTTTGTTTTACGAAATATGCTTTGATGATTTTGAAACCTGCCTTTTTCTATAGGTTATGATATTATTACGTATTTACGATAACCATTTCAATTTATGGGTTGTGATATGATTTTTTTTGATTTTTTTCCATAAGTATGTATGATTTCATTATGAGATGTGTGGGAAATATATATCCCTCCAATGCATTTGGTAATGATTTATATCTAATGGGATATAAATGGATGGAATTTGGAATGAAAAAAATTCACTATTATAGGGATGGAATGAATAACAAACTCAGTTCTATATTACAGGGAAGAAACAAGAAGTAAAATTGGTTTAGTAATGCAGGGCTGAAATAAGGTGTAAACCTAGTTCATTAAGGGAATTGTTCCACGAATATGGCCTTATAAGCGAGGCCTTGACTACTAAATAAATCATTATATATTATTATGTTTCTTCCATAATTCAATGAATTATTCCTATGTTGTGATTTTATAGATTATGTTCTCTATTTACATATGATTCATGACTTCAGAACTCACTATCATTATGGCATGATTCATGTTTACGATCATTGATATGCTAGGTAGAATCATTTATTTTCTTGTTCATGAACTCATTCGCTTCTGCCCATGTTGATGCTTACATGTCTCCCTTGTTTTCACTTACTGAGCATTTGATATCACTCATTTTTATGTTTCCTTCTCTAGGTTATGAAGAAATATTTCTTATGTGATATTTCTAAGATAGTTTATTTTAATGGATAATCTAGTTGGACATAATTTATCCCTCTTATGTAATAGTTTTATGTATCCATGATTCCAAAGGCCATTGAGTAATACAGTCTTTGGGTGTTTGTTTGTGTAATGTTATAAGTATTCCAGAAAAATATGTAACGTTAATTTATGAAAAGTTAGGGTCACTATAGTTGGTATCATAGAACATTTTTAGTAAACATTTCGAAGATATGATGCAAAAAACCACTGTGATAACCCTAAGAAAATATCAAACGATATGTCTAAGGATTAAGAAAAGTATATAAAAATTTTCAAGATATTTTGTAAAAGATAAAATGAGTGGATTAAAAGAAATATATCCACTTCATGATAGTACAAGTGTTTGTGGAACTAGCACATATGTACCAAGGGGTAACAAATATGACAAGATGTTCAAGTCCTGACATGGGTTAATCTGTTACACAACAACGGGTCTTGCTTCACACCTGCTTTCACATTCCCCATGTATATGATTTGGGAATTTACAAACTCTTCAAGAACCATCATGAATGATTTAAATATAAGTTAGACATGGGTAACCTATTATGAACCATTTATTTCTTAGATCAAGTATGTTATCAAGATTTAGACAACATATATGTAAATCTTTTCATGACTATGTGGTTTTATGTGCTGATAAATAATAATCACACTATGCTTCTGGTTTAAGTCAATGGTGAGAAACAGAAGGAACAATATTGACATTGAATGTAAAATAAGATATTTTAATGATCATTCATATGGGATGACCACTGGAGTGAAAGATATAGTGATCATGCCTAATCAGTTCTTACAGAACATGATTAATATCTTGTTCTTTAACCAACTCTCAAACTCCCCATTGAAGACAAAGAATCAGTTTGCTGAGAGATCAGGTTATGGAGACCATGTAATAAATATGAATCAGTTTCCTCTTTGTAAATAACATGGAAATAATCACCTAATTGAATGTCATATAATAACAATAAATTTTTCAAAATATGGAAAATTAATACACAAAAATTGAGTGTATGGGAAAAATTAAGAGTTTGGTTAACAAAATGGATGAGAATATTTTACTACCTAGGGAATCATAAAGGGTTAATAGTTTTTAGTGTTGAATAAATGAACATTATGAAAATCAATTACCCAAGAGGAAATTTCCTAAATAGAATCATCAAGGTGATGTGAGTAATGATTATATTTCTTATGATGCTGAGTCTAAAGATAAAATGTTAAATGATAGATGTAATTTTTATTAAGATGAGATAGCATTATTATGACTTATAGATTATTTAAAATAATAAATTGTTTAATATATATAGGATTTCATAATTAGGTAATATGAAGGGTGAAATAAACTAGGATTTTTTATGTTCTGTATTTTTCTTAGGATTTAAAAGATTATGTTGAATGATTCTGATGGACTAGAAAAGTGATTTAATGATGAGGTGAAATTTTTAAAAAGTGAAAACAACCCTTAATATGATAATTTTTTCAATATATTGTTTTTGGAATAATGATATGTGGGATATGAATAATTGAATTGTACATTACTAATTACCTTGGATATAATTAAGGACTTGTTGACAAGTAGTTAATTCTTTTAGGGATGAAGTTTACAACTTCATTGATTTATGGAATATATCTAGTATGGTATTAAATAAAAAATCATGCATGATTTACAAAATAAATTATTTTAATTTAGGTTGTAACCATGTTACATGAAAAGTTAATATGATGGTATTCACATAATAGGAATGTGGAAACCAAGAGCTATTTTGTGATTTATGAGGGATCAATGTGAAAGTGATTTTATGAATTTATTTATAATGTTTTTTATTTTTATCATTCTTAATGGTTATAAGGTTAATAAATTATGAAAATGTTATGTTAAGCATTATAGGAAGTATTTATGAGTTTAGATTGTATTGAAAACCTTGGTTAAAATATATTTAGTAATTAAACATATTTCGAGGATGTACTTCATATTTATTTTGTAAGTTATATTAGTGTGTTTTAATAAATAGAAATCATGTATGTCAGGTGATAGCCAATAATGTCTATAAATTTTATTGGTCTTAAACCCCTGGTCGAAGGATGATAAGGGTTTCACACCAACCACTAGCCTACACGATGACCTGGATAATGTTTAATTTTTTATTGATGAATAATTATTTTTGGTGAAACAGTAGTGTTACATTTTTATATTTAGATATTTATGTAATAACCATATTTATTTTTATGAATATTTATTTACAGATAGTTATTATTTTTATTCTTTTATGGTTTTAAATATCTGCTAAAATTTAATTTTACTATTCCAAGCATCAAAGTTAATTTATAGAAAAAAATTTCTTGACCAAATGGATGAATTAGAAATTTTTAGAAAACAGAAAAAGATTGAAATTATTTCTCGAAATATATAATGTAAATATATTTCCTTATATTCGTGGTTAATAATGGAATTATTCAACAATAATATAATGATCAAAAAAATATTTTCCAAATAAAATAATCTTCGCCGAACAGATGGCCTTATAAATAATCACCAATATATGACATTGAGGCCCTTAACCATTCTTTGATCATTCATTGGATCATGAATGTTGACCTCACTCTCTCCCTATAAATATTTAATTTATTACATTTTATACAATATTCACCCCAACCTATGTTATCCCAATTAGAAACTTGTATATATGTTACTTTGGGAAACCATTATGGTTCCAAATTCTCATTTTTAAGGGATGTTTTTGTATTTATTATTATAATGTGGTTTTCAATGAATAAAACATTAACATATTGAACCTTTGATAACCTAGAATAATTTCTACGGGGAAATTCATTTTATGGGGGGTATAATTTAACATATCATAATTTCTATAAATATTATTTCTAAAAATTATTTTAATATTTTGGATATTTTTCATTTCACACATTACTAAAAATAGTTTATTTTATTGAAGAACTATATTTGAATCGATTTATATGAATCACCAAGTCAATCATGCACTAAACACAACATAAATTTTTTCTTGTTTTACAAGTATCATTGACCTGACGTATGTTTCATGCCACATTGACTTGGTGTACATTATACTCAACACCGAGTTTCTACAAATCATATTTTTATTATAACAATTATTTAAATGAGATAATTGTATCATATCTATTAAACATAGTATTGTGACTTTCGATAACAATATTTCAAATATTAAATATAAGGGTTTATTACGAATTAAATTAGATTATAATGAAAAATAGAACTTTTGGCAATGTCTCTATATGTTTATATATACTATAATCTCAAAATAACTTCTTTTTATTTCATTCTATGAAAAAAAATTAAATTAAAATTAAATACATTTATAAATTAAATATTATATATTATACATAATTTTTTAGTTTGGAAATTAAAAAATTATATTAGGGTTATTTTTTCTATTTTTTAGAGAAACACCAATACGAATGAAGATTGAAAATTTAGAGTTTTAATTCAAAACTGGTTATTAATTTATTTTATTTGTAATGCTTAAAAATATTTTAAATTGGTTTAAAATTTTAATTATATAATATTTTTATCTATTAATCCAATGTGTGTTAATGAAATCAATTTTACTTCGAAATTGAATATAAAAAACATATCAATATTTTAAATGTTTTTACATAAAAACCGCATTATCAACTTGACTGTGGGATTAAATTTTAATTAACCTCTTCCACTTATGTGATTGGAATTTGTAAGAATATATATCATATTTTAATAATGATAATTTCTAATTTTTAATAATGTAAACTTATTTTTTGACACAAAATATTATTGAAATTATATATATTTTCGTAAAATGATTATGGTTAGATTAAGATTAATACATGACTAAACATTAATATTAAATTTCCAAAAGACTAGGAAATGGTTACAAGATCCATTTGATGGACACAGTCTTGCCACATACTCCTTCTAGAATAATTGGGACCATTATTGTGTCCACATGGAGTGGGATAATGTGGGTGGAACTCCTTCTCCCAAAATTTATAAGAGTGTCACTCCTCCCCTATAAAGATGTTTCATATCCTCACAATTCCTCCAACCTCTGAAGACTAATTAGATAAACCAAGATATGAACAAATAGATCCTAAAAAAACTCCCATTTTCCTAGAAAACTCCCCTTTGGCAGAATTAAATCCCATAAATCCCTCTGGTTAAAACCAAAATATGATACTGAAATAATATTTAAAAATCATCCACAAGTAATTTTTTATTATTTCAATTAATCAACCCTAATAAAATATAATTTTATTCATGAATAAAAAATATAATATTATTATGATAATATTATTTTTTATTATATAGTTTCAACCTACACTTAAACACACTTATATCTATTGCGTAAAAAACATATTTTTTATATGTAGGATGAACTATCGCCTCACAAAATGATGATTGTTCATTTTTTCATTACCTCCTACCATAAAATAAATTATGAAGGAAACTATATTTTTATTTGAAAAAATATTATATATTTTTATGTATTTAGGCTTCTATAATAATTTTACAACTCATATCTCAATACTTTCCATTTTGTGTTAATATGATAATTTTGATTGAGGATGTGCGGACTACCGCCCCTCAAAGCGATTTGACTTTTTGTCACACTTAATAGGTTGTATTAAGGATGGGTTTAGTGAAAATACATAATATATGTATGATATATTGATTATACATGATTAATTATTTATAACATATGCATACACATATTGCATTTACCATATTTCAATCAATAAGTCTATTAAATTGAAATAATGTTCATATGTACGTACAACCAACCATATCCAAAAACAGAGAATTCCATTTCATAATTAAATATTCTATGTATTATTATAATAAAAATATATTGAATATAAATTATATTTATATAATGGTTTAAATTATGGAAATCATCATATAAGTATAAGAACCAAATATATAAAAAATTTGGATACATAAGAAAAATAAAATGAATATTACTCCTAGTTTAAACTTATCAATGAATTGTTAAAAAGTGGGTAATATGAAATCATAAAATAACCATATATTGTATTAGATATGAGAATATGTTTATCAAATATATTTTTAATAATTTATAATTTATTATAAAGGAGTTATGAATGAGTTTGATGAGAGTCAACACACAATGTAAGGGAATTTTATCTCACTTTTTATTTCCGTGAGATACTTGCTTTATTCACCACCCATTTATTTAGCATAGTGTGTATAATATACATCGATATGTTAAATTATTTTTATACATAAAATTATGGGTATTTACATATCCATTCTATTATAATTATTTCTTGGGGTTTGTGTTTCAAAAGTTATCAAATCAGTAAGATAGTTTTCTTTCAATTTATCTTCATTGAGACACATTCAATGTCATGAACATATATTATTATATGAGGTGTATATAATTCCATTAAATTGATATGTCATTAAGATAAGCACTTTAATTATATTTAAATATTAATATAAATTCACTATCTTACATGGGGAGTATGGTTCAATGTCACTAAGTGATAACAGTTTATTGAAACAATCTCGTCACTTTTCAAATATATTTTACGACTATTCTTCCCTTTTTAAAATATTATAATATTTATCTCAATAACATTTAGGAATTTGTTTTATCCTTTGGTAATTCCTAACATATTCATGTAATGGTGCAATTATTGGCACTCAATTGTATGTAAGACTATTAAGAATGTGTTTTAAATAATGATCGACATTACCCTTTCTTCAGACAAATTTATGTGTCCTTCAAAACCATGATTTCCAAAAAGGGTTTCAAATAATAATATTATTTTGTCTAATAATCATTAAAATATATTTCCTCCCTTTTCATATTTCACTGATTTTTTAATAGAATCTTGACATGGGTTTCAGAAAAAGTCATTTTTCTATGCTATTACTATGAAAAAATAATGTTTTTATTACCTCATACAACGTGTATGAGTTTTACCACCGTTATTTCTATGATGGTTACATTGCATGTTTATGATTTTAATATTTAAGACAGTTTTTAAACATAATTTTCAATGAATTGGTTTTCAAAACAAGTTCATAATTTTTTTTATAATTTCACTAAGTATTTTTCAAGGTAAATGTATTTTTAAATGATTTTTAAGATTTTTTTATATTTTTTAAGGAAATTTTTTTTCAAAATGTTTTCATGATTCCATTAAAAATTTTCAATTAAATATATTTTCAAAATAGTTTTAGGATTATTTTACATGTTTTAATGGAATGAATTTTTAAAAATGATTTGAAAATGAATTTTTATGTTTGTAATGTATTTTCAGTGAAATGAATTTCAAAACATTTTCCGGACCATTTTATATGTTTTCAAAGAATAATGTTTTCAAAAAATATTCCAAGATCTCTTTATTTATATTTAATAAAAAAGGTTTCCAAACAGTTTTGAAATATTTCTTTATAATATATCATGTTTATTTTCACCTAAATGGTTTTCAAAAGGTTTTTATGTTTTAAATATCCTGTATTTGAATAATGGAAAACATTTTCATCATGAAATGTTTTCAAAATATATTTCAATTTAACTTTCTATATAAGATGACATCTATTGTTTTTACTCATACCCTCTTATAAAATGATCTAAAGGTTCAATTAATATTAATTCTATAATTTATTATGTTTTGATGGAATGATGATTATGAAAACCCATTTATCATCAATGAGTAATATTTTTTTGAAACCCTCTTCCTTTTATTGATTGTGATTTGATGATTGTGAAACCTATATTTTCTTGTAGATAAAGATATGATTAAATGTTAATGATACTTATTCTATTTATTGGGTTATGATATTAATTTTTATGATATTGTGGAACATGTATGTGTGATATCATTATGAGATGGGTGGGACACATATCTCCATCCAATGCATTTGGTAATGATTTATATATCATGATTCATACTTGGTTAGAATAATTAATGCACATTATTTAGTATTAATAGGATAGAATTATAAATGAACATGGGTCGGTATTTCAAGGATGGAATAAGGAGTGAACTCAGTTATTTAATACACTATTGGAACGAGGTGTGAACCCAGTTTTGTAAAGGACTATGTACACAAAGATGGCCTTGAAAACGATTCACTAACTACTATAGAAATAAATATATAAGCTTATGTGTCTGGAAACATTCTATGTAATATTTATATGTTATGATTCCATGGATTTTGTTCTTTATTTAATTATGATTCGTGTCTTATGAAATGACTATCTATATTCAGTGTTTTGTGCTTATGTTCTTTGATATGTAGGGTATGGTCACTTATTTTCTTGATCATGAACTCCTACTCATATGAAGAAGTTAATGATTATATGTATCCATTGTTTACCCATACTAATCATATGATATATCAACCTTTTATCTTTCCTTGTACATGATATGAATCAAATTTCTTGTATTATATGTCTATGTGGGGAGCTAGTCTTGGAGAACCAAATGAGAGATAATTTAGCTCACTTATGAACCAATATTTACATTTCCTTATATCCAAGGGCATTATACTAATACAAACATTGGGAAAAATTTGTATAATGTATTAATTATTCTGAATAAAAATTAATGTCAATCTATTAAAAGCAATGGTTTCTATAATAAAATAGTCTCTTTCATTATTCATTACTTCCTAAAAGGGCCAATACACAACTAAAAATTCAAATTCTTGAATATTTACCTCCACCCATTACTAAACAGTAGCCTAAAACCAGACCTCAATGTTATCCTACATAGTATCCAAACATCCCTGAATATTCCTACTATTTCTCATTAAATTAAATATCTCATTTTCCCAATCACCTTAAAATATATGATGAATTGATTCCCAATGTAGTGAAGTGTAACAGTAGAATTTTTTTGCCAAGAACGCAACATTTTTTCCGACATTATCACATATAAAGAGTTCTAGTATCTTCCATATCCACACCATAATGTTAATATTTCTTTTAATATCCATGAACTATAACTTAGATTCCCATTTTTATATCCATTTTTTATCATAAAACTTGTTTTAAAAAACTTGAATACTCTATTTATTGATGTCGATCCAAAAGAAACATATATGTTTGGTTCTCAACTAAAAAAATATTATCATAGATATTATTATTCTCACTATAAATAATAGCATTTAATAAAGTAGTAAAACATATGGAATCCTTGAATAAAACAATTTTGAGATGGACACCATGGAAATCATTATTTTTTCCTAGCATAGTTCATTTTATAAAGAAATAACTCCACTAGACCAATAACACACTATGATTTTTACTTCATCTCTACCAAATAATCCATAATTAATTTCCCCAATACATTAATAATTCAGGATCATGTAATTAAAATATCCCATTATTCTCAATATCTATCCCTAAAGAAAAAATCCCATAATAGATAACCTTAAATAACATCCCACACCAATGTTGCCTTAATGGAATCCATGGATTTAGAATCCTGAGAAGGCCTATTAAAAGATCATAAGTCAGTCTTGTTGTTCATTTAAATAATGAATAGTGGAAAAATTATCTCTAAAAAACATCCCATAAGAAATGTTTTCTTATATTCTATTCTTTTTCAACAGTTCTCATTATAGGTTTGATAATAGAAATCACATGAATTTTCATAGAAGTATATATATGATTGAACAGTGTCATTTGATCTCTAAAAGAGATTATATTTTCCTCTTTAAAATCAAACCCAGAATCTAGTTCTTGACCACATCAAATTATTATTTTTTGATTCTAACAGATATATTTAGGTCCAATAAACTACATTGAGTGTTTCATCCCCTACATTACATGTATTTCGTTAATTATATTACTTATACGTGGTGAAAATTATATGGAAAACAACACACTACTTATCCTGTGATTTCCACACTTCCCTCTTAAATTTCCTAATATAGTAATTATTTTGATATACCTCCTAAATGATATCTTCATGCTATCAGATAAAAATAACATATCATACACAAACATTAGGCCAGACACCAATCCATTAAATAAAAATTTTATCAATAGAAAATTCATCCATTCCTCTTGGATTCAGTTGATATTTTTTATAAAAACCACTTTAACTAGAATAATGTAGTTAGGAGAAAAAAGATCACCTATCTTTAATATTTCATCTACTTGAAGAAGCTAGATCCCCTTCCCTTTAGGGTGATTATTATCCACGGGTATTCTTATCATCAAAATAACATATTGTAAATCCCTTATTGAATGCTATATATTTTTCATGGACATTATAACTAAACATTATTCTAACCATTAATAAGACTTTTCTATATCCACCTCAATTATAACATTGTACCCAAGCACTCTTTTTTTCAAATCCTATGCTATTTATTTTTTTAAGGAAATTATCACATACATACATCTTCTATATACAAATGTGTCTTCCTCCTTCGATATTAATATTAATATAATAGAGCACACAGTCTTATTCATTAATTTGATAAGGGTTCAATAAGAAACATTTCCCAAGGAAATTGTTCAATATTGACTCAATACTATGGGGTATTTAATATTTGGGGATATGTGTTGACATCAATTCATCATTTTTATCACACCAATATCACCTAAGGCTTCAAAATTAGACAATAGGAGGCACTTACATGCATCCAAAAAATCACCATTATATTACACTATACCATTATTTTTTTCCTAGTAAGTATTTTTCGATATCCATGTCAGTTTTAAAATAACCAGGTGAATGTATAAATATAGAATAATTGTTTATGGATTTCATAAACCCATAACCACTATCTATAGCCTTTTAAAATCATATGTTGGGAATATTATTGAAGGAAAAACCTTCAACAATCTCTACTAAAACCATATGTCATATATAATGGTTTCTATAACACCAGGTATACCGTTGGGGTAAACAAAACCACTCAATAGGTAGAGGCACTCTATAGGAGTCATTAGTCATAGATAAGGTAATTGGGGCTAGACAATTTCATGTTGTGTGTGTGTCACCTAAATAGAATCATAGTAAATGGATATAATCATTGTTAATACAAAAATACTATGGTCGTAGGAGATGGATCACAGACCATCTCATGTCAAAGGTCATACTAACGAGGTCCACTCATCAAGTTCATCTCCATGACTGATTTTTTTCATTTTTCAGCCATTTACTTTTATATTAACAACTTATGTCATTACACATATCTCACCTATGAAAGGAGGTTGAAATTGTATTTTAAATAAGGAAAACAAGGTCTTAGTGTGTCTCGTATAATATTAAATTATATCAAAAAATATCAAAAAATCATTATCACATCTTTTAGCCCTTCATTCATCAGTTGTAAAGAAATATCGTAGGTTCCCAGGGGTCCATGGTGGCTGTTGAATCCTTGTGTAGTCAATCTATTTCAATTTCATTTAATTAAATTATTAATTTATTTGGTTATATATTAAGGAATTAATTTAATATAATTAATAATATATTTATTTTAGGGTCTAGTCAACCAAAATGGGAGGGACAACATACCATAATGCATAAAATCAATACCATAAACATTCAGGTGTGTATTAAAGCTAAATGACATTGAACGAAATTTTTTTTTTAAACATTAGCTCGGTAGTTCTTCTTATGAGATTTCATGGACTGAACAATACTTTCCTTGGGGAACTATTTTTCAATAATATCCATTATCACCTAGATAACACCTAACTATAATGTAAATTTAATGTTGACAAATAGAATTAGATTAAAAATACATAAATAAAATCACTACATAAATTTAAAATACTATTCTCATGACCTATTCATATATGAACAATAAACAAAGACCCATGGGTTGTTCATTCAATGTTCCCATGCTAAACCAAGTCTAAACCCCCTACATATGTTTCCAATTTAAAATTAAACTAATAAAAAAAATTAAAAACAATAGAAAATTTATGATATGTCATACCTTTATAATATCAATGAATGTAATCCCTCAGTTGTTTATTGAGGAATTTTTATTTTTAGGTAGAATAGAAGGCACATGGTACACCTAAAATTCCAATATGGTCTTGGGGAATCAGAATAAAATACCTAACTAGAAAATTCAAAATCAATGAAACATTAATGAGTATCCAAAATATAATATAGGGGAATTATATTACAATATATCAGTACAAATAACCCTTTAAAAGAACTTAATTTGATGTGTAATGATTGGATATAAGGTGGGGATCAGACTGAATCTGCATGGGAAACATGATGGGAGAAGAAGTATTTCACCCTCTAAATAATTTTAGGGGGGGAAATATCCATATTACACTATAAAATCAATAAGGGAGAGCTTGTGGAATCTAATTTATATAAGGTGGACATAAGAAGTAGCAGCTCTTATTTCTAAATAGTGCTATCAGGCTAGTGGTTCATAACAACTGGATGGTGGTTTACTACATCAAGGCTTAAATAGCGATAATAAACTCTCCTGATCTCTTATACAACTCATGATACTCTACTTATGTATAAAACTCATCCATTTTGTTATTAAGTATCCGAACTTATTTTTAATCTCATTTCAAAAACTATCCAATCCACTAATTAAAAATTAAAAAATTCACAAAATTTTGAATGTTATTTTTTCACATGGGGTAATACAATCTACTTTAAGAAGATTAGAATCTTAGAAAAAATTGGGATGCCAATATATGGTACTTTAGTGGAATATATTATTTATTCACTCATGTGATATTGTAAATGGCATGGATAAATAATATGAGGAGAAGGTGAATGATACTGACTACCCCAACCCAGATTTAAATTTATGAAAATATTTATCATTGAAAATTTATGACCTCAAAAAATCTAATTACGTAAGGAGTATATTTCCCACATCATGGTTGAACCTTGTAAAAAAACATGATCTATACAATACTATTTTCAAGCATCACAAGTGTTGTATATTATCATCTTATGACTAAATAGATCTATTGTTTTCCTAACATAAAATTTGGGTTCATGTACAAAAAGGGTTAATGAATAAAGGATGATTTGGAACATGGTAAAAAACTACAAAAAAAAGTTATCTCAACCCTCTGATGGATATAAAAAATACTTATAGGAAATTCTCTCATCTATTTTATTTATATGGATACGTTATATTTTAAATTAGTCTAAAATTATAATTAGAAAATATTTTTATAAGGGAATCAAATTTAGGCCAATGTAATAAATTTTACTTTGAAATTTAATACAAAAACAATGAAAACATTTCCACACTTTTATTTTAAAAACGTGCAATTTTACCTTACTACGAGATTAAATTTAAACTAATTTCTACCACTTCTGTGATTGTAATTTGAAAATTTTTATTCATTTTTTAAATCAAAATAATTTATAATTTATAGTAGGATTAATATATTATTTCAAATAATTATTAGTGAAAGTTGTTAAAATTAATTACGATGATTAAGGTAATAGTATGCCTAATAAGGGAATGAATATTAATCATAATGGCCCAAACAACCTAAAAACATGTCTGAGAGACTTCTTTGGACATATATTCAACCTATACAACCTTTAAACTAATATTTTCCATTATTGGGTCCACTTGAGATGGGGAAAACGTGGGTGGAGTTCTGTTTCCCAAATTTTCATGAGTGCCACTCCTCCACTATAAAAGGTATCCTCTCCTCCAATTCCTCACACCTATAAAGATAATTTTTATTGACAAAGATATTACCAAGTATCTCCTAGACATATCTCTTCTATTGGTAAAGAATTATACTTGTGAATAATGTAATCCAATGAATCCCTCTGCTGCAATCCAAAAAAACGTACCAAAATAATAGGTAACATTATTTGGTGAGTTCTTTTATATAATTTATATTATACTCCCCCTCAACACTTCTTATTCAAAAATGTAATTGGAAAATCAGTATACTAAATACACTTTTATTTTTTTCTTAGGGTTATACCTTCACTTACACACACAAACATCTATAGGGAAATGAACATACTATTTATGTGTACAGTGAACTATCACCTCACAAAATGATGATTATTCATTTATTCCATTACCACATATCATGGTGGAAATTATAGTAGAATATTGGTTTACATATGTTATATATAATATTTATTATGAATTAATTATTTTGTAATCCTTTTACAACACATATCTTTATACTTTCTATTTTTTGTATTTACGATAATTTAGTTTTTGGAAGTGTGGTCTACCGCCCTTTTAAAGCAATGTGATTCGTTCACAAACTACATAGAACATACTAAGGATATTTTTATTGAAAATAAATAATATAAAAGATATAATGTTGAAACTATTATAATTATATATATATATACATATATATACACATATATACATACATTTCATTTACCTCTTTGCTTTCAATATGAATTTAAACTGAAACCGAGTTTGTGGAAATGTACGACCTACCATCTCAATTAATGGTGTATATAATTTTATAATTCTGCAGTCTATATATTATTATAATAAAAATATACTTAATATAAAAGATATTTATGTAGTGGTTTACATTCTATAAATCATGACATATGTATAGGTTCAAAATATATAAGGAATTAAGGCACAATCAAGAAACCAAGCGAATATTTCCCAAAGCATAACCCTAACATGGTATTTTTAACAAGAGGGTAATAAAAAGTCATAATAAAAAATATATATGGTATAATATATAAGAATAGTTTATGAAAATAAATAAATACTAAATTTTTATTTTTTATACCAGAGTTCTGAATGAGTACAACTAGAGTCAAGACAAATGGTAAGGGATTTTCATCTCACATTTTATTTCCTAGAAATACTTGCTTTGTTCACCACCCATTTCTTTTGTGCGGTATCTATAGTACCCATTCATGTATTATATGATTATTATACTTAGAATTGTGGATATTTAAATTTCCATTCTATGTTCTTTATTCCATTGGGATTATTCTTGAAGAGCTACCAAATCAATTTGATAGTTTGGTCTCAATTTACATTCATTGAGACACATGCCATACTAGGCACCCATATTATTATATGAGGTGCGTTTAAACCCGTTTACATGTTATATCATGTATCTTCTTCCATTAATTATAATTTATGCTTCATGTAATTTCACTTTCTTATAGGGGGGTTTTGGATCAATGTTACTATGTGATAATAGTTTTTTGAGACAATCTCATCAGTTTTCAAGATTATTTATGATTATGCATACTTTTTAAAAATATCATAATCTATCTCTCATAAAAAATAATGACTTTTATTATCCTCAGATTATTCATGAATAATAATGTATTGGGGCCTGTTTGCTATACTATGGTTTATAATGTAGTTAAGAATGTGATTTTATGAAAGCTTGACAATACCCACACTTCAGTTGGATGTATTTGTTCTTCAAAAATAATGTTTTCTAAAAAGGGATTCAAAGAATATTATACTATTATACTATAATCCTTAAAATTAATATTTTACCTTCTATTCTTTTACCAATTTTTTCAAAGTAATATTATTTACACTTTTAGAAAGATGAATTTTTCTATCATTTTACCATACCAAAAGAATATATTTCTTACTTTGTATGACATATACGATTTTAACTACCATCATTAATGTGAAATGTCCATTTTGTGTTTAAAAAGATAACACTTATGAATTTTTTCTATTAAAAATTTTCATAGAAATGGGTTTCAAAACGTTTTCAAGGTTGATTTATAAATTTTGAAAGTATTTATTATAGTTTTTGTCATAGAAAGTGCTTTTACGTGGGTTTTAACATTATTTTATATGTTTATATGGAAATTGGGTTTCAAATCGTTTTCAATCTTCTTTTATAAGTTTTCAATTAAAATTGTTTTTAAAAAAATTAAGTCTTTTCATAAATTTTTCATGGAAACTGTTTTCAAAATTATGTTTTATCCATATTTATAAGTATAAAAATAATTTCAAATGAAATGGTTTTGAAAAAATTTTCATCTCCTTGTATATGTTTTCGTGGAAAATGGTTGCCAAAATATTTTCAAGACTAATTTTTGTGTTTTAAAACAAAATGGTTTCAAAAAAAATTTCAAATCATTTTTTATAATATATAATGTTTAAATCCAAAAAAAAATTCAAAGTGTTTTTATATTTTCAAGTACCTTTTTTCTAAGAAGAAATGATATTTTCCTCCTGAAATTTTTCTGAAATATATTTTTCATGTTACCTTCTATCTAAGATGAAGCCTATTGATGTTACTCAACCCATTATTGTAAATCACTCAAATGATCCATTCGTATTCATTTCTAAATGATTTTTGTTTTTATGGAATGATTATTATGACACCCATTTATCTTCCCAATATTATACAGTTTGAAACCCACTTCATTTTATGAAATATGCATTGATGATTTTGAAACCTACCTTTTTCTATAGGTTATTATATTATTACATATTTACGATAACCTTTTCAATTTATGGGTTGTGATATGATGGTTTTTGAATTTTTTCCATAAGTATGTACGATTTCAGTATGTGATGTGTGGGAAATATATCTCCCTCTAATGCATTTGGTAATGATTTATATATAATGGGATATAAATGCATGGAATGTGAAATGAAAAAAATTCACTATTATTGGGATGGAATGAATAACAAACTCAGTTCTATATTACAGGGCAGAAACAAGAAGTAAAATTGTTTTAGTAATGCAGGGCTGAAATAAGGTGTAAACCTAGTTCATTAAACGAATTGTTCCACGAATATGGCCTTATAAGCGAGGCCTTGGCTACTAAATAAATCATTATATATTATTATGTTTCTTCCATAATTCAATGAATTATTCCTATGTTGTTATTTTATAGATTATGTTCTCTATTTACTTATGATTCATGACTTCTGAACTCACTATCATTATGCCACGATTCATGTTTACGATCATTGATATTCCAGGTAGAATCGTTTATTTTCTTGTTCATGAACTCATACGCTTCTGCCCATATTGATGCTTACATGTCTCCCTTGTTTTCACTTACTGAGCATCTGATGTCACTCTTTTTTTTGTTTCCTTCTCCAGGTTATAAAGAAATATTTCTTGTGTGATATGTCTAAGATGGTTTATTTTAATGGATAATCTAGTTGGACATAATTTATCCCTCTTATGTACTAGTTTTTATGTATCCATGATTCCAAAGGTCATTGAGTAATATAGTCTTTGGGTGTTTTTTGTGTAATTTTATAAGTATTCCAGAAAAATATGAAACATTAATTTATGAAAAGTTAGGGTCACTATAGTTGGTATCATAGAACATTTTTAGTAAAAATTTCGATGATATGATGAAAAAAACCATTGTGAGAACCCTAAGAAAATATCAAACGATAAGTCTAAGGATTAAGAAAAGTATATAAAAATATGCAAGATATTTTGTAAAAGATAATATGAGTGGATTAAAAGAAATATATCCACTTCTAGATAGTATAAGTGTTTTTCGAACTAGAACATATGTACCTAGGGGTTACAACTATGACAACATGTTCTAGTCCTGACATGGGTAAATCTGGTACACAACAAAGGGACTTGCTTCACACATGGTTTCACATTCCCCATGTATATGATTTGGGAATTTAGAAACTCTTCAAGAACCATTATGAATTATTTAAAAATAATTTAGACATGGGTAACCTATTATGAACCATTTATTTCTTAAATCAAGTATGGTATCAAGATTTAGACATCCTATATGTAAATCTTTTCATGACTATGTGGTTTTCTGTTCTGATAAATAATAATCACACTATGCTTCTGGTTTAAGTCAATGGTGAGAACCAGAAAGAAAAATATTGACATTTAATGTAAAATAAGATATTTTAATGATAATTCATATGGTATGACCACTGGAGTGAAAGATATAGTGATCATTCCTAATCAGTTCTTACGGAACATGATTAATATCTTGTACCTTAACCAACTCTCAAACTCCCCATGGAAAACAAAGAATCAGTTTGCTGAGAGATCAGGTAATAGAGACCATGGAATAAATAAGAATCAGTTTCCTTTGTGTAAATAACAAGGAAATAATCACCTAATTGAATAACATATAAGAACAATAAGTTTTTTTAAATATGGAAAATTAATACACCAAAATTGATTTTATGGGAAAAATAAAGAGTTTGGTTAACAAAATGGATGATAATATTTTACTACCTAAGGAATAATAAAGGGTTAATAGTTTTTAGTGTGGAATAAATGAACATTATGAAAATCAATTACCCAAGAGGAAATTTCCTAAAGAGAATCATCCAGGTGATGTGAGTATTCATGAATTGGGCCAAACCGTGAGCCCAATTTGAAATTAAAAAATAAATTTTGTATCTTTTATAACTTTTTCATTTTTCAACATATTTCATCCATTCAAACTCCTACTTGACCTCCCCTGACCTATTAACACCACCATTGAAATTTGAAGCTTTTATAAATCCATAACCCGGGTTTCATTGGATTTTTATCTAAGGGGTTGGGCCTGCCCGAAAGCCCAATTCCTGTTTTAAAAATAAAATTTGATTTTGTTATAACATATTCATTGTTTGGTATTTTTCAGTGATTCCAAGTGGAGCCCAATACCAATTAACCCAGCCCGCGTATAAGCTCCCCCCCTTCTTTGGAGCTATGGTTAATCGCAATTTTGTGCCAAACTGCATAGTCTTCCTCAAATCGCCCAGATTTGAAGAGGTAAAGTCTTTATTTAATAACTCTCTCAATTCTAAAGAATTTTCCTCCATTCCAGTTCCTAATTGACCTAATATATCTTGTTCGAACGAACCCTAAATTTTCTCTATTTTAAATTTCAGATACTAGTGTTTTGGAGTGATTACTTCAAGATACTTCAAGTAAATGATCCATTTTCTTTCCTCTTCCAAACTACGTAGGGTTTCATTATTTTTTCATAGGGTTTATTTTGTAATAACTGAGTTTCATAATGTCCAGAAACTAGGTTTTCGAACATATGTTTTAACATTGGGCTTTATTGGCCATTTGTTTCTGGTTTTAGGTCTGGTTTACCTTCCTTGAGGTGCGACGGTGGTGCGTTTGAGTTTTCACACAAAGGATTCAATGGTTTCCTTGGTTTTGGTAGGTGATTCCATTGGGTGTGCAACTTTTGTGAAATAGCTTGCTGTGTTCTTGGTACCTTAATGTTTATTTCAATTGAATGATTCTGTAAAAATTGGTTTTAGTTGCATTTATAATGCAAATGATTTTTAAGTTCAAATTTTTGGTGAAATTGGGGGTTTTTCATTCAAATATTTTATTGGTTCATTTTGGGATGACCTATAAGTAATTATTTGATTTTAATGAACTATAATAGGACTGAAAATACTATTTTTATGATTTTCCCATGTGTTTGATGCTGTGAAAGTTGGTTATAATGGTGTTTGTGAGACACATGAATTTCTAAGAGCCGTGTTGTGTAAAAATCGAGGTTTCACAATGATGTCACTTCTTAAACCATATGAGGCATCCCTAAAAATGATTTTTTGTTTTAATTTAAATGTATTGGGATTCCATCTATGTTTTGGTAATTCAAAAATGTGCACATAGTGTGCAATTGGTGTTCTCAAGGTGTTTTTATTTTGTACAAAACACTACATGATTTTGAGGAATTGTTTTATTACAAATCAAAGTGTTTTATTGTGTGTTTTAAGTGGTATAAAAATTTGATAGATACTGTATTGATTGTGTGTGACCAGTAGTGGTGTTTTATTTAAAAATGGATTTATGTTTCATGATGAAATTGTTTGATCACAAAAGGGGAAGCCCGGGTACTTAGGTGGGCGGATTTGTACTAGTACAGCTAGTGGACCGGATGGGTGTTGTCCCTGTTTCACTTAGCGTTTGGATAAAGAAAACTCTAACTAAACTATGTGGATGATGATTGAAAACCACTATGTTGTGGGTATGTTCCCTACTAGTGGCTCGTGCGTGAAAGTGTATTTTACTATGGTTTCTTTACACCGAGGTACGAGGTACATAGGGCCCAAGACAACCTAGTGCCTAGGGATGTTCCTGGTTTGTTGATCACTGGATTTTTAGTATTTAGCCTTGTATTTGGGTGTTTTTTTTAGTTCTTTACAGTATCTATCATTTCCATTTAGATATGTTAACATTCTTGAAATTCTAGTTTGAAAACATTTTTTTAAATGAAAGTTGCATTTCTTGGAATTTTATCATCGTTTTTCATTACAAATTAAGACTATTTGCTTCTTCACCTTATATTGCATGCACTTTGGAATCATTGGGTGGTATCCTATTGGGTTTAGGCTCACACCCTACTTACACCCCTTGGGTGTAAGTAGACTTTGTTATGCTTGACTCAGGTAAAGGGAAGGCTTTGGTGATGGCGGTTCAGGGTGTTAGTCCTCATCGTTGGGGCAGAGTTGCGGAGAAGGTTTGTGGGTGGTGACCCCCTAGTCGTGTGGAGTCCATGGGGATGTCATTATGTTGTCATTATTTGTTTTTATACTACTTGTAGTGTCTTTAAAACTATGTATTCAGTTATGGTTTTTGTGTAAACATCATTTGGTTTACATTTTTCAGATTCAATTTATTGATTGTTTTTAATGTTTTATGCCATCATATTTGGGTAAATCATTCCCAAACAAAAATAAATGATACCCGGGCACTTGTGCCAGCCCGTGGGGATAGGGAACGCCCTTCGGGTCATGTCACGGGCTAAGTTTGGTGCCAGTTTTGGTGGCGACCAGATACGGTTTGTGACAACATGGTATCAGAGGAGGTTCGCTCCTTGGGTCATGTTATTTGGGGAAGAGTCAGCATAGTCTAGAGATAGGATTTTTGGGACATGAAATTTCAGTCATGGGTAGTGTGCCTGGCCAGCACACCTCAAGACGGTATTCATGTCACCATGGGTAGTATGGATTTATCTGAGTCCTTTGGTTTTCGTGGTTTAATGATGACTATGGGAAATGAAAAGAGAGTTGGGTGAATAATCTTAGTGAGCTCGCAGGGCCTGAAAAGCCATGTGGAGCCGTGGATATTTCCCTAGAATACTCTTTGTGACAGTTAAGTGATTGGAATATGGCTGCCAACCATATGTCCAATTCACCCACCGAAACTAGTTTCCTCTCACATTTTCTAGTGTCTCTTGGTTTTGGAATCCTGGAAACATTGAATTTTTTTTAGTAAAAAAATGACTTCACTTTAAGGAGTGTGAATTTTTGTGAAGATATTTTCTAGTAAATTCAAAATCGTATTTTTTTTATTATTGCCTATAAATGTAATTTCAGAATTATTTCAAAAGGGTAAATTATGTGTTTACACCTCTTTTTAAAATATGTTTCTAATGGAATTTTTTTTAACCGTGGAAAAGTGTTTTGGATTGAATTAAGTGTTCTAGAATTTTTGTGTGGGGGTTGAAGATGGATTTTGGGTTTGGTGACTACTGAACAAAAAAAATTATGAATGTTTAGAACCTTTTCTTGAAATGAGAAGAGTTGAGTTCTTAATTAAATGGAGATTTATGAAATGGTGTTTTTCATGAAATTAGATTTGTTTTGAAATGGGTTGAAATGTTTTGAAACGATTGTGAAAGGCATGAATATGTGATTTTATTGAATTATGGATTCTTTTCTAAATTGTTTTGTGAGATGAAAAATTTGGTTTTGATATTATGGTTATTGTTTTTGAGAAAGGGAAAGTGTGGTTAAAAATTTTGATTTTAAAAAGAGGAAAGGTTTGATTTTTGGTATTTGGTATTCTCAAGTGTGACCACATGCATAGGTTTATTTAGGAATATGGATGGATATGAGGTGGGTTCTTAGTGTGGCATATAAACATGCATGTGTGAGTCTCATGCGATACCATCGGTAAATGCGCAACCGACCAACACTGTTTTTTTTAAATAGTGTTTTTGAAGGAAAGTGTTGTGTTTTGATAATGTATGGTTGGGAGGTATGGATTATGTGTTTTTAGGATTATTATTGTGGGATGTTTCAAGTTCAATGAACCCTCTTGTTTGAATGATGTTTTGGGGTTGTTTTTCATTGATAAGTTGGAATGAAGTGTTGGTCAGTGGTTTCTTTTGAGGAAATGTTTGGGAGGCCAATGTGGTGGCTTCCGTCATGTGTCCGGTTCAGGTTTTTGGTCTGTTGTAACCAAATAACCAGATTTTTTGGGTCCTTCGGTTTTCCTATAGGCTGGTGTACGCCCCCATAAAGTGTTAATGAATGATTCATGTTTGGACTATGGTGATTCACCGTTGGATGATCCTCCAGTTGATCAACATAAGACTTTTTTCTTGAGGTTTGGAGATTGAGTTTACCCCTCTTATTTTTCAATTATGTGGATCCCCCTATAGTGGGAGAGTGTTTGTGGGAGGTTGAAATAGACCTTAGTTTCTTATGTTTCCTAAGTTATTGAAGGTCATTGAAGTTCAGGGTTTTCATTGTAGAATGATGTCTTAAAGGGCCTCTGGGTCTTTCGTCAGTATCATTGAAGAAAGAGTTCATGTTAGGCCACCAGTGTGCAAGATCTGGCCAAGAGTGGCTATTAAGGACACTTTCTGGAATCATGTGTTGTTTGGGACTCAGTACAAGGTCCCTCTCTTTGTGTTTTCTTTCATCCACAATGGTTATGTTCGGTGATGCCTTGCGATTTCATGTGTTCATTTGACTATAAAGGTGATGATTGTTTAATCTTATGAGAGTCAGTATTTTGTTGGATGTGTGTCTCCCTATATGAAATTCTAAATCCTATGTTCTAGAGGAATGTGTTTCAATATGTCCTTTCAATCCGCTATTTAGAATCTGAATAAAAAAAGGGGCGATGTTTGTGCGTCCTCTAAGTTCTTGTTTTGCTAAAATGATGGGTTGGGGAAAAGCGGGTTTGAAGTGTGTCATGTCTCAATGAGACCATCTGAGATTAAAGTATAATTGTTTTTGGAACTAGAAGAAGAAGTTCAGTTTAGGGGTTTCCAAATCCTAATTGCGAGGCCAAAGATGCTTCAATCCATTGAGCTCCAGCCATAGGCCCTAGAGAGAAGCTGGCGCTTAGTTACGGGAAATCCTAGAGTCGTTCAAACTTTTGGTCAAGGTCATATCGTCAATATGAAAGATGGGAATAGTTTAAACCTCTGCTGTCGTACTCTTGTTACAATTTCTCACATTTGTGGAAATATGTGTGAGTACCTTTTTCCCATGCCATACCTTGAGTTGTTTTTTTCCCTTTGGGGTCCCTTGTGTTTTTGGTGAAAAGTTTAAAATTTTGGTTAGGCAGGTTGAAGTGAATAGTTTGTACGTGGTTAGAAGTAACTCTGTGCCAACCCGGGGGACCATGTGATAAGAGATAGTAGCTACTGCATGGTCTCCGCATGTCCATGATCATTGGCCAAGGAATCTGTGAGAAGTTTCCTCTTTGGACAGAATGATCCGCACAGTTAACTCGCGATTTCCCAAACCGTGTGAACCAACCGTGCGGCCATGCCAGCTCCTTAAAATTCTGTTGTTGTTGTTTTGTTGTTATCCCATAATAGTTAGTTAAGATGGTTGGGTTTTGTTTGAGTTATACCCACAATGGGACTCATGTATGTTTCATTGGAAGAATTCTGATATTAATCTACCCTTAATGCTGGGAAGTCTGTTCGAGGCCCCCTATTAGTGTCTTGATTTTGTCATAAGGAAAGTTGTGTTCATTATTATGGTGGGGAGACCCATCATGGATATCATTTATGTTCTCTTGGAAAAGTAATAATATTAGTTTAACCGTTATAATGGGGAGACCGTTCGTTCCTTCCCCAATTGTTATCCTTATTCTATCTTAGAAATTGAGTTGTCCCCGGTGGTGGGATGTCCGGATTGGGTCACCCCGTACTAGTGACTCAATTTTCTCCTTGATGTATTCTAGGTAGGAGATAGTATAGTTCAAGTCTATCAATACACAAATTTGTTACTTGGGTAAATTTGGGGTTGTAGAACGCCCAATGGTTTTGTTTACGTAATGTTGTGGTAGCGTTATTCGAGTTCGTTGTTCGTTTCAAGTGGATTGATTGAGCGTCGTCTTGTAGTGTTTGAGGTGTTTTGTTTTGGGATGTCTTTTGAATGTGTTTCATAATCTTAATTAATTGGGGTTATTTTTTGTTGGTGAGAGTATTATGTTCTTTGTTTGATCAACTGGAGCTGTTCGTCCTTTTTAAAGCTGGTGAAAACGTGGCAAGGAAGTCTGTCTTGGTCTATCGTTTGGGCTTTGCTTTTGCATCTGGTCTTATTTTGGAATTCTGGGGGCGGAATGCTTTATGGTGGGGAGAATTGTCACATACAAGACATATTTTAATGGTATTTTTCATTTAATTTACATCCTTTCTTTGTTTTGGGGGTTTCCCTAGGTTTTAGGGAGGAATAGATGAGTATTCATGAATTGGGCCAAACCGTGAGCCAATTTTCAGATTAAAAAAATAAATATTGTATCTTTTATAACTTTTTATTTTTTCTACATTTTTCATCCATTCAAATTTCTACTTGACATCCCCTGACCTATTAACACCACCATTGAAATTTGGTGCTTTTAGAAATCCATAACCAGGGTTTCATTGGATTTTTATCTAAGGGGTTGGGCCTGCCCGAAATCCCAATTCCTGTTTTAAAAATAAAATTTGATTTTGTTATAAAATATTCATTTATTGGTATTTTTCAGTGATTTGAAGTGTAACCCAAGTCCAATTAACCCAGTCCTGCGTCTGAGCTCTCCCCCCCTTCTTTGGAGCTTTGGTTAATCGTGATTTTGTGCCGAACTTCATAGGCTTCCTCAAATCGCCTAGATTTGAAGAGGTAAAGTATTTATTTCATAACTCTCTAAATTCTAAATATTTTTCCTCCATTACAGTTCCTAATTGACCTAATATATCTTGTTCGAATGAACCCTAAATTTGGTCTCTTTTAAATTTCAGCTACTAGTGTTTTGGAGTGATTACTTCAAGATACTTCAAGTAATGAGCCATTTTCTTTCATCTTTCAAACTACTTAGGGTTTCATTATTTTTTCTTAGGGTTTATTTTGTTATCATTGTGTTTCATAATGTCCAGAAACTAGGTTTTCAAACGTTGGTTTTAACATTGGGCTTTATTGGTCTTTTTTTCTGGTTTTAGGTCTGGTTTACCATCCTTGACGTGTGGCGGTGGTGCGTTTGAGTTTTCACACAAAGGATTCAAGGGTTTACTTGGTTTTGGTAGGTGATTCCATTATGTGTGAAACTTTTGTGAAATAGATTGTTGTGTTCATGGTAACATAATGTTTATTTCACTTGAATGTTTCTGTAAAAATTGGTTTTAGTTGCATTTATAATGCAAATGAATTTTAAGTTCAAATTTTTGGTGAAATTGGGGGTTTTTCATTCAAATATTTTATTGGTTCATTTTGGGGTGACCTATAAGTAATTAGTTGAATTTTATGAACTGTAATAGTACTGAAAATAATGTTTTTATGATTTTACCATGTGTTTGATTCTGTGAATGATGGTTTTAATGGTGTTTGTGAGAAACATGAATTTCTAAGAGCCGTGTTGTGTTAAAATTGAGGTTTTACAATGTTGTCACTTCTTGAACCATATGGGGCTTCCCTAAAAATGATTTTTTGTTTTAATTTAAATGTATTGGGATTCCATCTATGTTTTGGTAATTAAAAAATGTGCACACAGTGTGCAATTGGTGTTCTCAAGGTGTTTTTATTTTGTGCAAAACACTACACGATTTTGAGGAATTTTTTTATTACAAATCAAAGAGTTTTATTGTGTGTTTTAAGTGGTATAAAAATGTTATAGATACTGTATTGATTGTGTGTGACTAGTAGTGATGTTTTATTTGAAAATGGATTTATGTTGCATGATGAAAATGTTTGAGCACAAAAGGGGAAGCCCGGGTACTTCGGTGGGCGGATTTGTACCAGTACAGCTAGTGGACCGGAAGGGTGTTGTCCCTGTTTCACTTAGAATTTGGATAACGACAACTCTAACTAAACTATGTGGATGATTATTGGAATCCACAATGTTGTGGGTATGTTCCCTACCGGTGGCTCGTGCACGAGAGTGGATTTTACTATGGTTGCTTTACACCGAGGTACGAGGTACATAGGGCCCGAGACAACCTAGTGCCTAGGGCTGTTCCGGGTTTGTTGCTCACTGGTTTTTTAGTATTTACCCTTGTATTTGGGTGGTTTTTTAGTTCTTTAGAGTATCTATCATTTCCATTTAGATATGATAACATTCTGGAAATTCTAGTTTGAAATTTTTTTTTAAATGAAAGTTGCATTTCTTAGAATTTTATCATCGTTTTTCATTACAAATTAAGACTATTTGCTTCTTCACCTTATATTGCATGCACTTTGGAATCATTTGGTGGTATCCTATTGGGTTTACGCTCACACCCTACTTACACCCCTTGGGTGTAAGTAGACATTGTTATGCTTGACTCAGGTAAAGGGAAAGCTATGGGTGATGGCGGTTCAGGGTGTTAGTCCTCATCGTTGGGGCAGAGTTGCGGAGAAGGTTTGTGGGTGGTGACCCCCTTGTCGTGTGGAGTCCATGGGGATGTCATTATGTTGTAATTATTTGTTTTTAGACCACTTGTAGTGTCTTTAAATATATGTATTCAGTTATGGTTTTTGTGTAAACATCGTTTGGTTTACATTTTTCAGATTCAATTTATTGATTGTTTTTAATGTTTTATGCCATAATATTTGGGTAAATCATTCCCAAACAAAAATAAATGATACCCGGGCACTTGTGCCAGCCCGTGGGGATTGTGAACGCCCTTCGGGTCATGTCACGGGCTGGGTTTGGTGCCAATTTTGGTGGTGACCAGATTCGGTTCGTGACATGATTTAAAAGATTTTGTTGAATGATTCTGATGGACTAGAAAAGTGATTTAATGATGAGATTACATTTTTAAAAAGTGAAAATAACCCCTAATATGATATATTTCTCAATATATTGTTTTTTGAATAAAGATATGTGGGATATGAATAAATAAATTGTACATTACTAATTACCTTGGATCTAATTAAGGACTTGTTGAAAAGTAGATAATTCCTTTAGGGATGAAGTTTACAACTTCATTGATTTATGGAATATATCTAGTAAGGTATTAAATAAAAAATCATGCATGACTTACAAAATGAATTATTTTAATTCAGGTTGTAACCATGTTACATGAAAAGTTACTATGATGGTATTCACATAATAGGAATGTGGAAACCACGATCTATTTTGTGATTTATTAGGGATCAATGTGAAAGTGATTTCATGAATTTCTTTATAATGTTTTGTATTTGTATCATTCTTAATGGTTATAAGGTTAATAAATTATTAAAATGTTATGTTAATCATTATAGGAAGTATTTATGAGTTTAGATTGTATTGAAAACCTTGGATAAAATATATTTAGTGATTAAACATATTTCGAGGATGTACTTCATATTTATTTTGTAAGTTATATTAGTTTGTTTTAATAAATGGACATCCTATATGTCAGGTGACAACCAATAATGTCTATAAATTTTATTGGTCTTAAACCCCTGATCGAAGGATGATAAGGGTTTCACACCAACCACTAGCCCACACGATGACCTGGATAATGTTTAATTTTTTATTGATGAATAATTCTTTTTGGTGAAACACTAGTGTTACTTTTTTATATTTAGATATTGATGTAATAACCATATTTATTTTTATGAATGTTTTTTTAAATATAGTTATAATTTTTATTCTTTTATGGTTTTAAATATCTGATAAAATTTAATTTTACTATTCCGAGCATCAAAGTTAATTTATAGACAACAATTACTTGAACAAATGGAGGAATTAGAAATTTTTAGAAAACAGAAAAAGATTGAAATTATTTCTCAAAATATATAATGTAAATATATTTCCTTATATTCTTTGTTAATAATGTAATTATTCAACTATAATATAATGATCAAAAGAATATTTTCCAAATAACATAATCTTCGCCGAACTGATGGAATTATAAATAATCACCAATATATGTCATTGAGGCCCATAACCATTCTTTGATCATTCATTGGATCATGAATGATGACCTCACTATCTCCCTATAAATATTTAGTTTATTCCATTTTATAAAATATTCACCCCAACCTATGTTATCCCAATTAGAAACTTGAATATATGTTACTTTGGGAAACCATTATGTTTCCAAATTTTCATTTTTAAGGGATGTTTTTGTATTTATTCTTAAAATGTGGGTTTCAATGAATAAAACATTAACATACTGAAACTTTGATAACCTAGAATAATTTCTATTGGGAAATTCATTTTATGGGGGTATAATTTAACATATCATAATTTCTATAAATATTATTTCTAAAAATTATTTTAATATTTTGGATATTTTTCATTTCACACATTACTAAAAATAGTTTATTTTATTGAAGAACTATATTTGAATCGATTTATATGAATCACCATGTCAATCATGCACTAAACACAACATAAAGTTTTTCTTGTTTTACAAGTATCATTGAATTGGGGTATGTTTCATGCCACATTGACTTGGTGTACATTAAACTCAACAACGAGTTTCTATAAATCATCTTTTTATTATAAAAATTATTTAAATAAGATAATTGTATCATATCTATTAAACATATTATTATGACTTTCAATAAAAAAATTTCAAATATTAAATATAAGGGTTTATTATAAATTATATTATATTATAATGAAAAATAGAACTTTTGGCAAAGTCTCTATATGTTTATATATACTATAATCTCAAAATAACTTCTATTTATTTCATTCTATGATAAAAAATAAAAATAAAATTAAATACATTTATAAATTCAATTTTATATATTATACACAATTTTTTAGATTGGAACGTAAAAATTATATTAGGGTTATTTTTTCTATTTTTTAGAGAAACACCATTCCGAATGAAGATTGAAAATTTAGAGTTCTCATTCAAAACTGGTTATTAATTTATTTTAATTGTAATGTTTACAAATATATTAAATTGGTTTAAAATTATAATTATATAATATTTTTATCTATTAATCCAATGTGTGTCAATGAAATCAATTTCACTTCGAAATTGAATATAAAAACATATCAATATTTTAAATGTATTTACATAAAAACTGCCTTATCAACCTGACTGTGGGATTACATTTTAATTAACCTCTTCCACTTATGTGATTGGAATTTGGAAGAATATATTTCATATTTTAATAATGATAATTTCTAATTTCTAATAATGTCAACTTATTTGTTGACACAAAATATTAGTGAAATTATTTATATTTTGGTAAAATGCTTATGGTTTGATTAAGATTAATACAAGACTAAACATTAATATTTAATTCCCAAGAGACTAGGAAATTGTTACAAGATCCAATTGATGGAAATAGTCTTGCCACATACTCTTTTTAGTATAATTGGGTCCATTATTGTGTCCACATGGAGTGGGATAATGTGGGTGGAACTCCTTCTCCCAAAATTTACAAGAGTGTCACTCCTCCCCTATAAAGAGGTTTCATATCCTCACAATTACTCCAACCTATGAAGACTAATTAGATAAAACAAGATATGAACAAATATATCCTAAAAAAACCTCCCATTTTCCTAGAAAACTCCCCTTTGGCAGGATTAAATCTTGTAAATCCCTCTGGTTAAAACCAAAATATGATACCAAAATAATAGTTAAAAATCATCCACAAGTAATTTTTTATTATTTCAATTAATCACCCCATAATAAAATATAATTTTATTCATGAATAAAAAATATAATATAATTACGATAATATTATTTTTTATTATATGGATTCAACCTACACTTAAACACACTTACATCAATTGCGTAAAAAACATATTTTTTATATGTAGGATGAACTATCCCCTCACGAAATGATGATTGTTCATTTTTTCATTACCTCCTATCATAGAATAAATTATGAAGGAAACTATATTTTTTTATGAAAAAATATTATATATTTTTATGTATTTAGGCTTCTATAATAATTTTACAACTCAAATATCAATACTTTCCATTTTGTGTGAATATGATAATTTTGATTGAGGATGTGCGGACTACCGCCCCTCAAAGCGATGTGACTTTTCTCACACTTAATTGGTTGTATTAAGGATGGGTTTAGTGAAAATACATAATATATATATGATAGATTTATTATACATGATTAATTATATATAACATATGTATACACATATTTCATTTACCATATTTCAATCAATAAGTCTATTAAATAGAAATAATGTTCATATGTACGTACAACCAACTATATCCAAAAAAAAAGAATTACATTTCGTAATTAAATATTCTATATATTATTATAATAAAAATATATTGAATATAAATGATTTTTATATAATGGTTTAAATTATGGAAATCATCATATAAGTATAATAACCAAATATATAAAAAATTTGGATACATAAGAAAAACAAAATGAATATTACTCATAGTTTAAACATATCAAACAATTGTTAAAAAGAGGGTAATATAAAATCATAAAATAACCATATATTGTATTGGATATGATAATATGGTTATCAAATATATTTTTAATAAATTATAATTTATTATAAAGGTGTTATGAATGAGTTTGATGAGAGTCAACACACAATGTAAGGGAAATTCATCTCAGTTTTTATTTCTGTGAGATACTTACTTTATTCACCACCCATTTATTTAGAATAGTGTGTATACTATTCATCGATATGTTAAATTATTTCTATACATAAAATTATGGGTATTTACAAATACATTCTATGATCATTATTTCTTGGGGTTTGTGTTTCCAAAGTTAACAAATCGGTAAGATAGTTTTCTTTCAATTTATCTTCATTGAGACACATTCCATGTCATGAACATATATTATTATATGAGGTGTATATAATTCCATTAAATTGATATTTCATTAACATAATTACTTTAATTATATTCAAATATTAATATAAATCCACTATCTTACATGGGGAGTATGGTTCATTGTCACTAAGTGATAACAGTTTATTGAAATAATATCATCACTCTTCAAATATATTTTACGACTATTCTTCCCATTTTAAAATATTATAATCCTTATCTCAATAACATTGAGGAATTTTTTTATCCTCTGGTTATTCCTAACATATTCATGTAATGGTGCAATTTTTGGTACTCAATTGTATGTAAGACTATTAAGAAAGTGTTTTAAAGAATGATCGACATTACCCTTTCTTCAGTCAAAATTATGTGTCCCTCAAAACCATGATTTCCAATAAGGGTTTCAAATAATATTATTATTTTGTCCTATAATCATTAAAATATATTTCTTCCCTTTTCTTATTTCACTGATTTTTTTATAGAATCTTGACATGGGTTTCAGAAAAAGTAATTTTTCTAGGTTATTACTATGAAAACATAAAGTTTTTATTACCTCATACAGCATGTATGAGTTTTACCACCATTATTTCTATGATGATGACATTGCATGTTTAAGATTTTTATATTTAAGATAGTTTTTAAACATAATGTTCAATGAATTGGGTTTCAAAAAAATTTCATGATTTTTTTTATAATTTCACTAAGTATTTTTCATGGTAAATGTATTTTTAAATGTTTTTAAACATTATTTTATATTTTTTAAGGAATATTTTTTTCAAAATGTTTTCATGATTCCATTAAAAATTTTCAAATAAATATATTTTCAAAATAGTTTTAGGCTTATTTTACATGTTTTCAAGGAATGAATTTTACAAACTGATTTGAAAATAAATTTTTATGTTTGTAATGTATTTTCAATGAAATGAATTTCAAGACATTTTCCGGACCATTATATATGTTTTCAAATAATAATGTTTTCAAAAAAATTCCAAGATCTCTTTATTTATATTTAATAAAAAAGGGTTACAAACAGTTTTAAAATATTTCTTTATAATATTTCATGTTTATTTTCACCAAAATGGTTTTCAAAAGGTTTTTAGGTTTTAAATATCCTTTATTCAAATAATGAAAAACATTTTCATCATGAAATTTTTTCAAAATATATTTCAATTTAACTTTCTATATAAGATGACATCTATTGATGTTACTCATACCCTCTTATAAAATGATCTAAAGGTTCAATTAATATTAATTCTATAATTTATTATGATTTGATGGAATGATGATTATGAAAACCCATTTATCATCAACGAGTAATATTCTTTTGAAACCCTCTTCCTTTTATTGATTGTGATTTGATGATTGTGAAACATATATTTTCTTGTAGATAAAGATATGATTAAATAGTAATGATACTTATTCCATTTCTTGGGTTATGATATTAATTTTTATGATATTGTGGAACATGTATGTGTGATATCTTTATGAGATGGGTGGGACACATATCTCCATCCAATGCATTTGGTAATGATTTATATATCATGAGTCGTACATGGTTAGAATAATTAATGCACATTATTTAGTATTAATAGGATAGAATTATAAATGAACATGGGTCGGTATTTCATGGATGGAATAAGGAGTGAACTCAGATATTTAATACACTATTGTAACAAGGTGTGAACCCAGTTTTGTAAAGAACTATGTACACAAAGATGGCCTTGAAAACAATTCATTGACTACTATAGAAATCATTATATATGCTTATGTGTCTAGAAAAATTATATGTAATATTCATACGTTATGATTCAATTTATTTTGTTCTTTATTTAATTATGATTCATGTATTATGAAATGACTATCTATATTCAGTGTTTTGTGCTTATATTCTTTGATATGTAGGGTATGATCATCTATATTCTTGATCATGAACTCCTACCCATATGAACAAGTTAATGATTATATGTATCCATTGTTTACCCATACTAATCATATGATATATCAACCTTTTATCTTTACTTGCACATGCTATGTATCATATTTCTTGTATGATATGACTATGTGGGGCGCTAGTCTTGGAGAACCAAGTGAGAGATAATTTAGCTCACTTATGAACCAATATTTACATTTCCTTATATCCAAGGGCACTATACTAATACAAACATTGGGAAAAACTTGTATAATGTATTAATTATTCTGAATAAAAATTAATGTCAATCTATTAAAAGAAATGGTTTATATAATAAAATAGTCTCTTTCATTGTTCCTTGCTTTCTAAAAGGGACAATACACAACTAAAAATTCAAATTCTTGAATATTCACCTCCACCCATTACTAAACAGTATCCTAAAACCAGACCTCAATTTTATCCTACATTGTATCCAAACATCCCTGAATATTCCTACTATTTCCCATTAAATTCAATATCGCATTTTCCCAATCACCTTAAAATATATGACGAATTGATTCCCAATGTAGTGAAGTGTAACACTAGATTTTTTATGCCAAGAACGCAACATTTTTCTGGACATTCTCACATATAAAGAGTTCTAGTATCTTCATTATCAATACCATAATTTTAATATTTCTTTGAATGTCCATGAACTATAACTTAGATTCCCATTTTTATATCAAATTTTTATCATACAACATGTTTTAAAAATACTTGAATACTCTATTTCTTGATGTCGAGCCTAAAGAAACATATATGTTTGGTTCTCAACTAAAAAAATATTATCATAGATATTATTATTCTCACTCTAAATAATAGAATTAAAAAAGTAGTCAAACATATGGAATCATTGAATAAAACAATTTTGAGATGGAATCCATGGAAATAATTACTTTTCCCTAACATAGTTCATTTTATAAAGAATTAACTCCACTAGACCAATAACACACTATGATTTTTCCTTTATATCCACCAAAAAATCCATAATTAATTTCCCCAATACATTCATAATTCATGATCATGTAATACAAATATCCCATTATTCTCAATATATATCCCTAAAGAACATAGCCCATAATAGTTAACCTTCAATAACATCCCACACCAATCTTGCCTTAATAGAATCCATGGTTTTTAAAATCCAGATAAGGCCTATTAAAAGATTATAAGTCAGTCATGTTGTTCATTTAAATAATGAATAGTGGAAAAATTATCTCTGGAAAACATCCCATAAGAAATGTATTATTATATTCTCTTCTTTTTCAATAGTTCTCATTATAGGTTTGATAATAGAAATCACATGAATTTTCATAGAAGTATATATATGATTGAATAGTGTCATTTGATCTCTAAAAGGGATTATATTTTTCTCTTTAAAATCGAACCCCGAATCTAGTTGTTGACCACATCAAATAATTATTTTTTGATTCTAACATATAAATTTGGGTCCAATAAACTCCATTGAGTGTTTCATCCCCTACATTCCATGTCTTTCGTTAATTGTATTACTTATACTTCGTGAAAATTTTATGGAAAACAACACACTACTCATCCTGTGATTTCCACACTTCCCTCTTAAATTTCCTAATATAGTAATTATTTTGATATACCTCCTAAATGATATCTTCATGCCATCAGATAAAAATAACATATCATACACAAACATTAGGCCAGACACCAATCCATTAAATAAAAGTTTTATCAATGGAAAATTCATCCATTCCTCTTGGATTCCGTTGATATTTTTTATAAAAACCACTTGAACTAGAATAATGTGGTAAGGAGACAAAAGTTCACCTATCTTTACTGTTCCATCTACATGAAGAAGCTAGATCCCCTTCCCTTTAGGGTGATTATTATCCACGAGGATTCTTAACATCTAAATTACATATTTTAAATCCATTATTGAATGCTATATATTTTTTGTGGACTTTATAATTAAACTTCATTCTAACCATTGATTAGACTTTTCTCTATTCACCTCAATTATAACATTGTACCCACTCACTCTTTTTTTTCAAATCCTACGCTATTTATTTTTTAAGGAAATTATCACATACATACATCTTCTATATACAAATGTGTCTTCCCCCTTCGATATTAATATTGATATAATAGAGCACACAATCCTATTCATTAATTTGATATGGGTTCAATAAGAAACATTTCCCAAGGAAATTGTTCAATATTGACTCAATACTATGGGGTATTTAATATTTGGGGATTTTTGTTGACATCAATTCATCATTTTTATCACACCAATATCACCTAAGGGTTCAAAATTAGACCATAGGAGGAACTTACAGGCATCCAAAACATCACCATTAGATTACACTATACCATTATTTTTTTCTTAATAAGTATTTTTCGATATCCATGTTTGTTTTAAAATAACCAGGATAATGTATAAATCTAGAATAATGGTTTATTGATTTCTTAAACCCATAAACACTATCTATGGCCTTTTAAAATCATATGTTGGGAATATTATTGAAGGTAAAACCTTCAACAATCTCTACTGAAACCATATGTCATATATAATGGTTTCTATAACACCAAGTATACCATTGGGGTCAAAAAAACCACTCAATAGGTAGAGGCACTCTATAGGAGTCATTAGTCATAGATAAGGTAATTGGGGCTAGACAATTTCATGTTGTGTGTGTGTCACCTCAATATAATCATAGTTAATGGATATAATCATGTTTAATACAAAAATTCTATGGTCATAGGACATGGATCACAGACCATCTCATGTCAAAGGTCATACTAACGAGGTCCTCTCACCAAGATCATCTCCATGACTGATTTTATTCATTTTTCTGCCATGTACTTTTATATTAACAACTTATGTCATTACACATATCTCACCTATGAAAGGAGGTTGAAATTCTATTTTAAATTAGGAAAACAACGTCTTAGTGTGTCCCGTATAATATTAAATTATATCAAAATATATGAGAAAATCATTATCAAATCTTTTAACCCTTCATTCATCAGTTGTAAAGAAATATTGTAGGTTCCCAGGGGTCCAGGGTGGTTGTTGAAACCTTGTGTAGTCCATCTATTTCAATTTCATTTAATTAAATTATTAATTTATTTGGTTATATATTAAGGAATTGATTAAATATAATTAATAATATATTTATTTTAGGGTCCAGTCAACCTAAATGGGAGGGACAACATACCATAATGCATAAAATAAATACCATAAAAATTCAGGTGCGTATTAATGATAAATGACATTGAACAAAAAAATTTCGTTTAAACATTAGCTCAGTAGTTATTCTTATGATATTTCAAGGACTGAACAATACTTTCCATGGGGAACCATTTTTCAATAATAGCCATTATCACCTAAATAACACCTAACTATAATGTAAATTTAATGTTGACAAATAGAATTAGATTAAAAATACATAAATAAAATCACTACATAAATTTAAAATACTATGCTCATGACCTAGTCATAGATGAACAATAAAAAAAGACCCATGGGTTGTTCATTCAATGTTCCCAAGCTAAACGAAGTCTAAACCCCCTACCTATGTTTCCAATTTAAAATTAAACTAATAAAAAAAATTAAAAATAATAGAAAATTTATGATATGACATACATTTATAATATAAATGAATGTAATCCCTCAGTTGTTTTTTTAGGAATTTTTATTTTTAGGTAGAATAAAAGGCACATGGAACACTTAAGATTTCAATATGGTCTTGGGGAATCAGAATAAATTACCTAACTAGAAAATTCAAAATCAATGAAAAATTAATGAGTATCCAAAATATAATATAGGGGAATTATATTACAATATATCAGTACAAATAACCCTTTAAAAGAACTTAATTTGATGTGTAATGATAGGATATAAGGTGGGGATCAGACTGAATGTTCATGGGAAACATGATGGGAGAAGAAGGATTTCACCCTCTAAATAATTTTAGGGTGGAAATATCCATCCTAGCCTATAAAATAAATAAGGGAGAGATTGTGGAATCTAATTCATATAAGGTGGACATAAGAAGTAGCAGCTCTTATTTCAAAATAGCACTATCATGCTAGTGGTTCATAACAAATGGATGGTGGTTTACTACATAAAGGCTTAAATACAGATAATAAACTCTCTTGATCTCTTATACAACTCATGGTACTCAACTTATGTATAAAACTAATCGAATTTTGAATTATGTATCCGAACATAATTGGAATCTCATTTCAAAAACTATCCAATCCACTAATTAAAAATTAAAAAATTCACAAAATTTTGAATGTTATTTTTTCACATGGGGTAATAAAATCTACTTTAAGAAGATTAGAATCTTATAAAAAAAATGGGATGCCAATATATAGTACTTTAGTGGAATACATTAGTTATTCACTCATGTGATATTGTAAATGGCATGGATAAATAATATGAGGAGAAGGTGAATGATACTGACTACCCCAACCTACATTTAAATTTATGAAAATATTTATCATAGAAAATTTATGACCTCAAAAAAACTAATTACGTAAGGAGTATATTTCCCACATCATGGTTGAACCTTGTAAAAAACATGATCTATACAATACTATTTTCAGGCATCACAAGTGTTGTATATTATCATCTTCTGACTAAATAGATCTATTGTTTTCCTAACATAAAATTTGGGTTCATGTACAAAAAGGGTTAATGAATAAAGGATGATTTGGAACATGGTAAAAAACTACAAAAAAAATTCTCTCAACCCTCTGATGGATATAAAAAATACTTATAGGAAATTCTCTCATCTATTTTATTTATATGGATACGTTATATTTTAAATTTGTCTAAAAGTATAATTAGAAAGCATTTTTATAATGGAATCAAATTTAGGCCATTGTAATAAATTTTAATTTGAAATGTAATACAAAAACAAAGAAAACATTTCCACACTTTTATTTTAAAAACCTGCAATTTTACCTTACTACGGGATTAAATTTAAACTAATTTCTACCACTTCTGTGATTGTAATTTAAAAATTTTTATTCATTTTTTAAATCAAAATAATTTATAATTTATAGTAAGATTAATATATTATTTCAAATAATTATTATTGAAAGTTTTTAAAATTAATTACGATGATTAAGGTTACAGTAAGCATAATAAGGGATTGAATATTAATCATAATGGCCCAAACGACCTAAAAACATGTCTGAGAGACTTCTTTGGACATATATTCAACCTGCACATCCTTTAAACTAATATTTTCCATTATTGGGTCCACATGAGATGGGAAAAACGTGGGTGGAGTTCTGTTTCCCAAATTTTCAAGAGTGCCACTCCTCTACTATAAAAGGTCTCCTCTCCTCCAATTCCTCACACCTCTAAAGATAATTTTTCTTGACCAAGATATTACCAAGTATCTCCTAGACATCTCTATTCTATTGGTAAAGAATTATACTTGTGAATAATGTAATCCAATGAATCCCTCTACTGCAATCCAAAAAAACTTACCCAAATAATAGGTAACATTATTCGGTGAGTTCTTTTATATTATTTATATTATACTCCCCCTCAACACTTCTTATTCAACAATTTAATAGGAAAATCAGTATACTAAATACACTTTTATTTTTTTCTGAGGATTATACCAGGACTTGCACACACAAACATCTATAGGGAATTGAACATACTATTTACGTGTATAGTGAACTATCACCTCACAAAACGATGATTATTCATTTATTCCATTACCACCTATAATGGTGGAAATTATAGTAGAAGATTGGTTTACATATGTTACATATAATAGTTATTATGAATTAATTATTCTGTAATCCTTTTACAACACATATCTTTATACTTTCTATTTTTTTTATTTACGATAATTTAGTTTGTGGAAGTGTGGTCTAACTCCCTTTTAAAGCAATGTGATTCGTTCACATTCTACATTGAACATACTAAGGATATTTTTATTGAAAATAAATAATATAAAAGATATAATTTTGAAACTATTATAATTATATATATATATATACATATATATACATATATATACATACATTTCATTTACCTCTTTTCTTTCAATATGAATTTAAACTGAAACTGAGTTTGTGGAAATGTACGACCTACCATCTCCCTGAATGGTGTATTTAATTTTATAATTCTACAGTCTATATTTTATTATAACAAAAATATACTTAATATAAAATATATTTATGTAGTGGTTTACATTCTATAAATCATGATATATGTATAGGTTCAAAATACATAATGAATTAAGGCACAATCAAGAAACCAAGCGAATATTACCCAAAGCATAACCCTAACATGGACTTTTTAAGAAGAGGGTAATAAAAAGTCATAAAAAATATAAGGTATTATATATAAGAATAGTTTACGAAAATAAATGTATAGTAAATTTTTATTTTTTATACCAGAGTTCTGAATGAGTACAACTAGAGTCAATACAAATGGTAAGGGATTTTCATCTCACATTTTATTTCCTAGAAATACATGCTTTGTTCACCACCCATTCCTTTTGTGTGGTCTGTAGAGTACCCATTCATATATTATATGATTATTATACTTAGAATTGTGGACATTTAAATTTCCATTCTATGTTCTTTATTCCATTGGGATTATTCTGGCAGAGCTACCAAATCAATATGATAGTTTGGTCTCAATTTGTATTCATTGAGACACATGCCATATTAGGCACCCATATTATTATATGAGGTGCATTTAAACCCGTTTACATGTTATATCATGAATCGTGTTCCATTAACTATAATTTATGCTTCATGTAATTTCACTTTCTTATAGGTGGATTTTGGTTCAATGTTACTATGTGATAATTGTTTTTTGAGACAATCTCATCAGTTTTTGAGATTATTTATGATTATGCATACTTTTTTAAAATATCATAATCCATCTATCATAAAAAATAATGACTTTTATTATCCTCATATTATTAATGAATAATAATGTATTGGGGCCTATTTTCTATACTATGGTTTATAATGTAGTCAAGAATGTGATTTTATAAAAGCTTGACAATACCCACACTTCAGTTGGATGTATTTGTTCTTCAAAAATAATTTTTTCTAAAAATTGATTCCAATAATATTATCCTATTATACTATAATCCTTAAAATTAATATTTTTCCTTCTCTTCTTTCAACAATTTTTTCAAAGTAATATTATTTACACTTTTAGAATGATGAATTTTTCTATCCTTTTACCATACCAAAAGAATATATTTCTTACTTTGTATGACATATACGATTTTAACTACCATCATTAATGTGAAATGTCTATTTTTTGTTTAAAAGGATTACTCTTAAGAATTTTTTTTATTAAAAATTTTCATAGAAATGGGTTTCAAAACGTTTTCAAGGTTGATTTATAAATTTTGAAAGTATTTATTACAGTTGTTTTCATATAAAGTGCTTTTAAGTGGGTTTTACCGTAATTTTATATGTTTATATTGAAATTGGGTTTCAAATAGTTTTCAATCTTCTTTTAAAAGTTTTCAATTAAAATTGTTTTTTAAAAAATTAAGTCTTTTCTTAAAATTTTCAAGGAAAAAGTTTTCAAAATTATGATTTATCCTTATTTATAAGAATAAAAATAATTTCAAATGAAATTGTTTTGAAAAAAAATTCCATCTCATTGTATATGTTTTCGTGGAAAATGGTTGCCAAAATATTTTCAAGACTAATTTATGTGTTTTAAAATAAAATGGTTTGAAAATTTTTTTCAAATCTTTTTTTATAATATATAATGTTTAAATCACAAAAAAAAAATTCCAAGTGTTTTTATGTTTTAAAGAACCTTTTTTCTATGAAGAAATGATATTTTCTTCCTGAAATATTTCTGAAATATATTTTTCATGTTACCTTCTATCTAAGATGAAGCCTATTGATGTTACTCAACCCATTATAGTAAATGACCCAAATGATCCATTCATATTCATTTATAAATGATTTTTGTTTTTATGTAATGATTATTACGACACCTATTTATCTTCCCAATATTATACAATTTGAAACCCACTTCGTTTTACGAAATATGCTTTGATGATTCCATTATAGTAAATGACCCAAATGATCCATTCATATTCATTTATAAATGATTTTTGTTTTTATGTAATGATTATTATGACACCTATTTATCTTCCCAATATTATACAATTTGAAACCCACTTCGTTTTACGAAATATGCTTTGATGATTTTGAAACCTACTTTTTCTATAGGTTATGATATTATAACATATTTACGAGACCCATTTTAATTTATGGGTTGTGATATGGCTGTTTTTGATTTTTTTTCCAAAAGTATGTATGATTTCATTATGAGATGTGTGGGAAATATATCTCCCTATAATGCATTGGGTAATGATTTATATCTAATGGGATATAAATGGATGGAATGTGAAATGAAAAAAATTCACTATTATGGGGATGTAATGAATAACAAACTCAGTTCTATATTACAGGGGCGAAACAAGAAGTAAAATTTGTTTAGTAATGCAGGGCTGAAATAAGGTGTAAACCTAGTTCATTAAAGGAATTTTTCCACGAATATGGCCTTATAAGCGAGGCCTTGACAACTAAATAAATAATTATATATTATTATGTTTCTTCCATAATTCAATGAATTATTCCTATGTTGTGATTTTATAGATTATGTTCTCTATTTACTTATGATTCATGACATCTGAACTCACTATCTTTATGACATGATTCATGTTTACGATCATTGATATGCCAGGTAGAATTATTTATTTTCTTGTTCTTGAACTCATACGCTTCTAACCATGTTGATGCTTACATGTCTCCCTTGTTTTCACTTACATAGCATCTGAAATCACTCTTTTTTATGTTTCCTTCTCCAGTTTATGAAGAAATATTTCTTGTGTGATATGTCTAAGATGGTTTCTTTTAATGGATAATCTAGTTGGACATAATTTATCCCTCTTATGTACTAGTTTTTATGTATCCATGATTCCAAAGGCCATTGAGTAATACAGTCTTTGGGTGTTTGTTTTTGTAATGTTATAAGTATTCCAGAAAAATATGTAACGTTAATTTATGAAAAGTTAGGGTCACTATAGTTGGTATCATAGAACATTTTTAGTAATCATTTCGAAGATATGATGCAAAAAACCATTGTGAGAACCCTAAGAAAATATCAAACGATAAGTCTAAGGATTAAGGAAAGTATATAAAAATTTGCAAGATATTTTGTAAAAGATAAAATGAGTGGATTAAAAGAAATATATCCACTTCTAGATAGTACAAGTGTTTGTAGAACTAGCACATATGTACCTAGGGGTAACAACGATGAAAATATGTTCTTGTCCTGACATGGGCTAATCTGGTACACAACAACGGGACTTACTTCACACCTGGTTTCACATTCCCCATGTATATGATTTGGGAATTTACAAACTCTTCACGAACCATCATGAATGATTTAAATATAAGTTAGACATGGGTAACCTAATATGAACCATTTATTTCATAGATCAAGTATGGTATCAAGATTTAGACATCCTATATGTAAATCTTTTCATGACTATGTGGTTTTCTATTCTGATAAATAATAATCACACAATGCTTATGGTTTAAGTCAATGGTGGGAACCAGAAGGAACAATATTGACATTGAATGTAAAATAAAATATTTTAATGATCATTCATATGGGATGACCACTGGAGTGAATGATATAGTGATCATGCCTAATCAGTTCGTACGGAGCATGATTAATATCTTGTACCTTAACCAACTTTCATACTCCCCATGGAAGACAACGAATCAGTTTACTGAGAGATCAGGTAATGGAGACCATGGAATAAATAAGAATCAATTTCCTTTGTGTAAATAACATGGAAATAATCACCTAATTGAATGTCATATAATAACAATATGTTTTTTTAAATATGGAAAATTAATACACAAAAATTAAGTGTATGGGAAAAATTAAGAGTTTTGTTAACAAAATGGATGAGAATATTTTACTACCTAGGGAATTATAAAGGGTTAATAGTTTTTAGTGTGGAATAAATGAACATTATGAAAATCAATTACCCAAGAGGAAATTTCCTAAAGAGAATCATCAAAGTGATGTGAGTAATGATTATATTTGTTATGATGCTGAGACTAAAGATAAAATGTTAAATGATAGATGTAATTTTTATTAAGATGAGATGGAATTATTATGACTTATATATTATGTAAAATAATAAATGTTTTAATATATATAGGATTTCATAATTAGGTAATATGAAGGGTGAAATAAACTAGGATTTTTTATGTTCTGTATTTTTCATAGGATTTAAAAGATTATGTTGAATGATTCTGATGGACTAGAAAAGTGATTTAATGATGAGGTGACATTTTTAAAAAGTGAAAATAACCCCAAATATGATAATTTTTTCAATATATTGTTTTTTGAATAAAGATATGTGGGATATGAATAATTAAATTGTACATTACTAATTACCTTGGATCTAATTAATGACTTGTTGACAAATAGTTCTTTCCTTTAGGGATGAAGTTTACAACTTCATTGATTTATGGCATATATCTAGTAAGGTATTAAATAAAAAATAATGCATTATTTCCAAAATGAATTATTTTAATTTATGTTGTAACCATGTTACATGAAAAGTTACTATGATGGTATTCACATAATAGGAATGTGGAAACCACGATGTATTTTGTGATTTATTAGGGATCAATGTGAAAGTGATTTCATGAATTTATTTATAATGTTTTTTATTTGTATCATTCTTAATGGTTATAAGGTTAATAAATTATGAAAATTTTATGTTAAGCATTATAGGAAGTATTTATGAGTTTAGATTGTATTGAAAACCTTTGATAAAATATATTTAGTGATTAAACATATTTCGAGGACGTACTTCATATTTATTTTGTAAGTTATATTAGTTTGTTTTAATAAATGGACATCTTGTATGTCAGGTGACAACAAATAATGTCTATAATTTTTATTGGTCTTAAACCCCTGATCGAAGGATGATAAGGGTTTCACACCAACCACTAGCCTACACGATGACCTGGATAATGTTTAATTTTTTATTGATGAATAATTATTTTTGGTGAAACACTAGTGTTACTTTTTTATATTTAGATATTGATGTAATAACCATATTTAATTTTATGAAGATTTATTTAATGATAGTTATAATTTTAATTATTTTATGGTTTTAAATATCTGCTAAAATTTAATTTTACTATTCCGAGCATCAAAGTTAATTTATAGACAACAATTACTTGAACAAATGGAGGAATTAGAAATTTTTAGAAAACAGAAAAAGATTGAAATTATTTCTCAATATATATAATGTAAATATATTTCCTTATATTCTTTGTTAATAATGGAATTATTCAACTATAATATAATGATCAAAAGAATATTTTCCAAATAACATAATCTTCGCCGAACTGATGGCCTTATAAATAATCACCAATATATGTCATTGAGGCCCATAACCATTCTTTGATAATTCATTGGATCATGAATGATGACCTCACTATCTCCCTATAAATATTTAATTTATTCCATTTTATACAATATTCACCCCAACCTATGTTATCCAAATTAGAAACTTGTTTATATGTTACTTTGGGAAACCATTATGTCTCCAAATTCTCATTTTTAAGGGATGTTTTTGTATTTATTCTTACAATGTGGGTTTCAATGAATAAAACATTAACATAATGAAACTTTGATAACCTAGAATAATTTCTATGGGGAAATTCATTTTATGGGGGTATAATTTAACATATCATAATTTCAATAAATATTATTTCTAAAAATTATTTTAATATTTTGGATATTTTTCATTTTACACATTACTAAAAATAGTTTATTTTATTGAAGAACTATATTTGAATCGGTTTATATGAATCTCCAAGTCAATCATGCACTAAACACAACATAAATTTTTTCTTGTTTTACAAGTATCATTTACTTGGGGTATGTTTCATGCCACATTGACTTGGTGTACATTATACTCAACACCGAGTTTATACAAATCAACTTTTTATTATAACAATTATTTAAATGAGATAATTGTATCATATCTATTAAACATAGTATAATGACTTTTGATTACAATATTTCAAATATTAAATATAAGGGTTTATTATAAATTAAATTATATTATAATGAAAAATAGAACTTTTGGAAATGTCTCTATATGTTTCTATATACTATAATCTCAAAATAACATCATTTTATTTCATTCTATGATAAAAAAAAAGTTAAATTTAAATACATTTATAAATTCAATTTTATATATTATACATAATTTTTTAGTTTGGAAAGTAAAAATTATATTAGGGTTATTTTTTCTATTTTTTAGAGAAACACCATTCCGAATGAAGATTGAAAATTTAGAGTATTAATTCAAAACAGGTTATTCATTTATTTTATTTGTAATGTTTAAATATATTTTTAATTGGTTTAAAATTTTAATTATATAATATTTTTCTCTATTAATCCAATGTGTATCAATGAAATCAATTTCACTTCGAAATTGAATATAAAAAACATATCAATATTTTAAATGTTTTTACATAAAAACCGCATTATCAACCTGACTGTGGGATTATATTTTAATTAACCTCTTCCACTTTTGTGATTGGAATTTGGAAGAATATATTTCATATTTTAATAATGATAATTTCTAATTTTTAATAATGTCAACTTATATTACGACACAAAATATTAGTGAAATTATTTATATTTTGGTAAAATGCTTATGGTTAGATTAAGATTAATACAGGACTAAACATTAATATTAAATTCCCAAGAGACTAGGAAACTGTTACAAGATCCATTTTATGGACATAGTCTTGACACATACTCATTTTAGTATAATTGGGTCCATTATTGTGTCCACATTGAGTGGGATAATGTGGGTGGAACTCCTTCTCCCAAAATTTACAAGAGTGTCACTCCACCTCTATAAAGAGGTTTCATATCCTCACAATTTCTCCAACATCTGAAGACTAATTAGATAAACCAAGATATTAACAAATACATCCTAAAAACCCTCCCATTTTCCTAGAAAACTCCCCTTTGGCAGAATTAAATCCAGTAAATCCCTTTGTTTAAAACAAAAATATGATACTGAAATAATAGTTAAAAATCAACCACAAGTAATTTTTTATTATTTCAATTAATCACCCGCTAATATAATATAATTTTATTCATGAATAAAAAATATAATATAATTATAATATTATTTTTTTTATTATATGGTTTCAACCTACACTTAAACACACTTACATATATTGTGTAAAAAACATATTTTTTATATGTTGGATGAACTATCGCCTCACGAAATGATGATTGTTCATTTTTTCATTACGTCCTATCATAGAATAAATTATGAAGGAAACTATATTTTTTTATGAAAAAATATTATATATTTTTATGTATTTATTATTCTATAAAAATTTTGCAACTCATATCTTAATACTTTCCATTTTTTGTGAATATGATAATTTTGATTGAGGATGTGCGGACTACCGCCCCTCAAAGCGATGTGACATTTTCTCACACTTAATAGGTTGTATTAAGGATGGGTTTAGTGAAAATACATAATATATATGTGATAGATTAATTATACATGATTAATTATATATAACAAATGTATACACATATTTCATTTACCATATTTCAATCAATAAGTCTATTAAATAGAAATAATGTTCATATGTACGTACAACCAACCATATCCAAAAATAGATAATTCCATTTCATAATTAAATATTATATACATTATTATAACAAAAATATATTGAATATAAATGATATTTATATAATGGTTTAAATTATGGAAATCATCATATAAGTATAAGAACCAAATATATAAAAAAATTGGATACATAAGAAAAACAAAATGAATATTACTCATAGTTTAAACTTATCAAAGAATTGTTAAAAAGAGGGTAATATAAAATAATAAAATAACCATATATTGTATTGGATATGAGAATATGGTTATCAAATATATTTTTAATAAATTATAATTTATTATAAAGGCGTTATGAATGAGTTTGATGAGAGTCAACGCACAATGTAAGGGAATTTCATCTCAATTCTTATTTCAGTGAGATAATCTCTTTATTCACCACCAATTTATTTAGCATAGTGTGTATACTATTCATCGATATGTTAAATTATTTTTATACATTATATTATGGATATTTACATATCCATTCTATGATCATTATTTCTTGGGTTTTGTGTTTCAAAAGTTAACAAATTGGTAAGAGAGTTTTCTTTCAATTTATCTTCATTGAGACACATTCCATATCATGAACATATATTATTATATGAGGTGTATACAATTCCATTAAATTGATATGTTATTAACATAAGTACTTTAATTATATTTAAATATTAATATAAATCCACTATCTTACCTGGGGAGTATAGTTCAATGTCACTAAGTGATAACAGTTTATTGAAACAATATCGTCACTTTTCAAATATATTTTACGACTATTCTTCCATTTTTAAAAGATTATAATCCTTATCTCAATAACATTTAGGAAGTTTTTTATCCTCTGGTTATTCCTAACATATTCAGGTAATGGTGCAGTTATTGGTACTCAATTGTATGTAAGACTATTAAGAAAGTGTTTTAAAGAATGATCGACATTACCCTTTCTTCAGTCAAAATTATGTGTCCTTAAAAACCATGATTTCCAAAAAGGGTTTCAAATAATATTATTATTTTGTGCTATAATCATTAAAATATATTTCTTCCCTTTTCTTATTTCACTGATTTTTTAATAGAATCTTGACATGGGTTTCAGAAAAAGTCATTTTTCTATGCTATTACGATGAAAACATAATGTTTTTATTACCTCATACAGCGTGTATGAGTTTTACCACCATTATTTCTGTGATGCTTACATTGGATGTTTATGATTTTAATATTTAAGACAGTTTTTAAACATAATTTTCAATGAATTGGGTTTCAAAACAAGTTCATGATTTTTTTTATAATTTCACTAAGTATTTCTCAAGGTAAATGTATATTTAAATGTATTTTATGATTATTTTATAATTTTTAAGGAAAATGTTTTTCAAATTTTTTTTCATGATTCCATTAAAAAATTTCCATTAAATACATTTTCAAAATAATTTTAGGATTATTTTACAAGTTTTCAAGGAATGAATTTTACAAAATGATTTGAAAATGAATTTTTATTTTTGAAATGTATTTTAAATGAAATGAATTTCAAAACATTTTGCAGACCATTTTATATGTTTTCAAATAATAAAGTTTTCAAAAAAATTCCATGATATCTTTATTTATATTTAATAAAAAAGGGTTCCAAACAGTTTTAAAATATTTCTTTATAATATTTCATGTTTATTTTCACCTAAATGGTTTTCAAAAGGTTTTTATGTTTTAAATATCCCTTATTCGAATAATGAAAAACATTTTCATCATGAGATTTTTTCAAAATATATTTCAATTTAACATTCCATATAAGATGAAATCTATTTATGTTACTCATACCCTCTTATAAAATGATCTAATGGTTCAATTAATATTAATTCTATAATTTATTATGTTTTGATGGAATGATGATTATGAAAACCCATTTATCATCAACGATTTATATTCTTTTGAAACCATCTTCCTTTTATTGATTGTGATTTGATGATTGTGAAACCTATATTTTCTTGTACATAAAGATATGATTAAATGTTAATGATACTTATTCCATTTCATGGGTTATGATATTAATTTTTATGATATTGTGGAACATGTATGTGTGATATCATTATGAGATGGGTGGGACACATATCTCCATCCAATGCATTTGGTAATGATTTATATACCATGAGTCATACATGGTTAGAATAAATAATGCACAGTATTTAGTATTAATAGGATAGAATTATAAACGAATATGGGTCAGTATTTCGAGGATAGAATAAGGAGTGAACTTAGTTATTTAATACACTATTGGAACAAGCTGTGAACCCAGTTTTTTAAAAGACTATGTACACAAAGATGGCCTTGAAAACGATTCATTAACTACTATAGAAATAATTATATATGCTTATGTGTCTGGAAAAATTCTATGTAATATTCATATGTTATTATTCCATGCATTTTTTTCTTTATTTCATTATGATTCATGTCTTATGAAATGACTATCTATATTCAGTGTTTTGTGCTTATGATCTTTGATATGTAGGGTATGATCATCTATTTTCTTGATCATGAACTCCTACCCATATGACCAAGTTAATGATTATATGTATCCATTGTTTACCTATACTAATCATATGATATATCAACCTTTTATCATTCCTTTCACATGCTATGAATGATATTTCTTGTATGAATTGTCTCTATGGGGAGCTAGTCTTGGAGAACCAAGTGAGAGATAATTTAGCTCACTTATAAACCAATAATTACATTTCCTTATATCCAAGGGCACTATACTAATACAAACATTGGGAAAAAATTTGTATAATGTAATAATTATTCTGAATAAAAATTAATGCCAATCTATTAAAAGAAATGGTTTCTATAAAAAAATAGTCTCTTTCATTATTCCTTGCTTCCTAAAAGGACGAATACACAACTTAAAATTCAAATTCTTTAATATTCACCTCCACCCATTACTAAACAGTAGCATAAAACCAGACCTCAATGTTATCCTATATAGTATCCAAACATCCCTGAATATTCCTACTATTTCCCATTAAATTCAATATCTCATTTTCCCAATCACCTTGAATTATATGACGAATTGATTCCCAATGTATTGAAGTGTGACACTAGAATTTTTATGCCAAGAAAGCAACATTTTTCCAGACATTCTCACATATAAAGAGTTCTAGTATCTTCATTATCAACACCATAATGTTAATATTTCTTTGAATATCCATGAACTATAACTTAGATTCCCATTTTTATATCCAATTTTTATCATACAACATGTTTTAAAAAAACTTGAATACTCTATTTCTTGATGTCGAGCCTAAAGAAACATATATGTTTTCTTCTCAACTAAAAAAATATTATCATAGATATTATTATTCTCACTATAAATAATTGCATTAAAAAAATTAGTAAAACATACGGAATCCTTGAATAAAACAATTTTGAGATGGACACCATGGAAATAATTATTTTCCCCTAACATAGTTCATTTTATAATGAATTAACACCACTAGACCAATAACACACTATGATTTTTCCTTCATCTCCACCAAATAATCCATAATTAATTTCCCCAATACATTCATAATTCATGATCATGTAATAAAAATATCCCATTATTCTCAATATCTATCCCTAATGAAGATATCCCATAATAGTTAACCTTCAATAAAATCCCACACCAATCTTTCCTTAATGGAATCCATGGTTTTTAAAATCCTGATAAGGCCTATTAAAAGATCATAAGTCAGTCTTTTTGTTCATGTAAATAATGAATAGTCGAAAAATTATCTCTGAAAAACATCCCATATGAAATTTTTTCTTATATTCTCTTCTTTTTCAATAGTTCTCATTATAGGTTTGATAATAGAAATCACATGAATTTTCATAGAAGTATATATACGATTGAACAGTGTCTTTTGATCTCTAAAAGAGAATATATTTTCCTCTTTAAAATCCAACCCAGAATCTAGTTTTTGACCACATAAAATTATTCTTTTTTGATTCTAACATATAAATTTGGGTCCAATAAACTCCACTGAGTGTTTCATCCCCTACATTCCATGTCTTTCGTTAATTATATTACTTATACTTCATGAAAATTTTATGGAAAACAACACACTACTCATCTTGTGATTTCCACACATCCCTCTTAAATTTCATAATATATTAATTATTTTTATATACCTCCTAAATGATATCTTCATTCCATCAGATAAAAATAACATATCATACACAAAAATTAGGCCAGACACCAATCCATTAAATAAAATTTTTATCAATGGAAAATTCATCCATTCCTCTTGGATTCAGTTGATATTTTTTATAAAACCCACTTGAACTATAATAATGTGGTAAGGAGACAAAAGTTCACCTATCCTTACTCTTTCATCTACTTGAAGAAGCTAGATCCCCTTCCCTTTAGGGTGATTGTTATCCATGGGGATTCTTAGCATCTAAATAACATATTGTAAAGCCATTATTGAATGCTATATATTTTTCATGGATTTTATATTTAAACATCATTCTAACCATTGATAAGACTTTTCTATATCCACCTCAATTATAACATTGTACACAAGCACTATTTTATTTCAAATCCTACGCTATTTATTTTTTAAGGAAATTATCACATACAAACATCTTCTATATACAAATGTCTCTTCCTCCTTCGATATAAATATTTATATAATAGAGCACACAGTCCTATTCAATAATTTGATAAGGGTTCAATAAGAAACATTTCCCAAGGAAATTGTTCAATATTGACTCAATACTATGGGGTATTTAATATTTGGGGATCTGTATTGACATCAATTCATCATTTTTAATACAACAATATCACCTAAGGCTTCAAAATAAGACCTTAGGAGGCACTTACAGGCATCCAAAACATCAACATTAGATTAAACTATACCATTATTTTTTTCCTACTAAGTATTTTTCGATATCCATGTCTTTTTTAAAATAACCAGGTGAATGTATAAATCTAGAATAATGGTTTATTGATTTCTTAAACCCATAACCACTATCTATGGCCTTTTAAAATCATATTTTTTGAATATTATTGAAGGTAAAACCTTCAACAATATCTACTGAAACCATATGTCATATATAATTGTTTCTATAACACCAGGTATACCATTGGGTTCAACAAAACCACTCAATAGGTAGAGGCACTCTATTGGAGTCATTAGTCTTAGATAAGGTAATTGGGGCTAGACAATTTCATGTTGTGTGTGTGTCACCTCAATATTATCATAGTTAATGGATATAATCATGGTTAATACAAAAATTATATGGTCATAGGAGATGGATCGCAGACCATCTCATGTCAAAGGTCATACTAACGAGGTCCACTCACCAAGATCATCTCCATGACTGATTTTTTTTTTCATTTTTCTGCCATGTACTTTTATATTAACAACTTATGTCATTACACATATCTCACCTATGAAAGGAGGTTGAAATTGTATTTTAAATAAGGAAAACAAGGTCTTAGTGTGTCGCGTATAATATTAAATTATATCTAAATATATCAAAAAATCATTATCAAATCTTTTAACCCTTCATTCATCAGATGTAAATAAATATCGTAGGTTCCCAGGGGTCCATGGTGGCTATTGAAACCTTGTGTAGTCCATCAATTTCAATTTAATTTAATTAAATTATTAATTTATTTGGTTATATATTAAGGAATTGATTTAATTTTATTAATAATATATTTATTTTAGGGTCCAGTCAATCTAAATGGGAGGGACAACATACCATAATGCATAAAATCAATACCATAAACAATCAGGTGTGTATTAAAGCTAAATGACATTGAACAAAAAAATTTCGTTTAAACATTAGCTCGGTAGTTATTCTTATGAGATTTCAGGGACTGAACAATACTTTCCATGGGGAACCATTTTTCAATAATAGCCATTATCACCTAAATAACACCAAACTACAATGTAAATTTAATTTTGACAAATAGAATTAGATTAAAAATACATAAATAAAATCACTACATAAATTTAAAATACTATGATCATGACCTAGTCATAGATGAACAATAAACAAAGACCCATGGGTTGTTCATTCAATGTTCCCTTGCTAAACCAAGTTTAAACCCCCTACCTATGTTTCCAATTTAAAATTTAACTAATAAACAAATTAAAAGTAATATATAATTTATGATATTTCATACCTCTAGAATATCAATGAATGTAAACCCTCAGTTTTTTTGTGAGGAATTTTTATTTTTAGGTAGAATAAAAGGCACATGGAACACTTAAGATTCCAATATGGTTTTGGGGAATTAGAATAAAATACCTAACTAGAAAATTCAAAATAAATGAAACATTAATGAGTATCCAAAATAAAATATAGGGGAATTATATTACAATATATCAGTACAAATAACCCTTTAAAAGAACTTAATTTGATGTGTAATGATTGGATATAAGGTGGGGATCAGACTGAATCTGCATGGGAAACATGATGGGAGAAGAAGGATTTCACCCTCTAAATAATTTTAGGGGGGAAATATCCATCTTACCCTATAAAATCAATAGGGGAGAGCTTGTGGAATCTAATTCATATAAGGTGGACATAAGAAGTAGCAGCTCTTATTTCAAAATAGCGCTATCAGGCTAGTGGTTTATAACAACTGGATGGTGGTTTACTTCATCAAGGCTTAAATAGGGATAATAAACTCTCTTGATCTCTTATACAACTCATGATACTCAACTTATGTATAAAACTCATCCAATTTTTATTAAGTATCTGAACTTATTTTGAATCTCATTTCAAAAACTATCCAATCCACTAATTAAAAATTAAAAAATTCACAAAATTTTGAATGTTATTTTTTCACATGGGGTAATAAAATCTACTTTAAGAAGATTAAAATCTTAGAAAAAAATGGGATGCCAATATATAGTACTTTAGTGGAATAAATTTGTTATTGACTCATGTGATATTTTAAATGGCATGGATAAATAATATGATGAGAAGTTGAATGATACTGACTACCCCAACCCACATTTAAATTTATGAAAATATTTATCATAGAAAATTTATGACCTCAAAAAAACTAATTACCTATGGAGTATATTTCTCACATCATGGTTGAACCTTGTAAAAAACATGATCTATACATTACTATTTTCAAGCATCACAAGTGTTGTATATTATCATCTTCTGACTAAATAGATCTATTGTTTTCCTAACATAAAATGTGGGTTCATTTACAAAAAGGGTTAATGAATAAAGGATGATTTGGAACATGGTAAAAAACTACAAAAAAATTCTCTCAACCCTCTGATGGATATAAAAAATACATATAGGAAATTTCTACTCCTATTAGAGGACATTTTTTCAACTAATTTCATAATTAAATATTATTTACCTCTTGTTCTAATTAAACTATATTAGATAAATATTTAGTGTATTTGAAAAAGATCCTATTATGGATAAAATATTTTGTTATTCTTGTCACATCAACTATAAATGAAAATACCAAGCCTTTTAAAAAATAAGATAAATAAAGTACAAAATAAGTATATAAAATGAATAAATGTTAAATTTTTTAAACAAATGATTAAATTAATCAGTGTGCAGTGAGTACAGTTAAATATGTTGAAACTAATTTCTATGATGGTACATGTTCAATATTTGATAGAATTGGTTATATAAAATCTATTGGAGACTATCAATTTAAGTTAAGGAACACAATAAAAAATATTTTCAAAATTTTATACATACATATTTTAATAAATAGTGGAGAAATATTATCGTAAATTATAGTGGATAAATTATTTTTCATTAATGACAAAAAGAATTGGTTGGTTATTTTAAAAAAGTAAAATATCACATTAAAATTGTTAATGAAAAATATAAATCCTAATAAATAGATAAGTAAAAGATCTATATGGTTAGAGATATCATAAAATAAATCACTAATTAGAAATTCAATGTTATAAAAATCTTTAACTAAAATATATATCCGTAAAAAGAATCGCATAAATATGTTTTAAGGGTTATGAGAGATTAATTGTAGATAAAATCTCAAAGAGTGAAGGGGAAGGATAATACATTCAATTGAAGAAGCATCCTTAATGATTATTATTCTAGAATATAATGAAAAAAATGCTAATATAGATTTAGATAATTTAATGATGATTATAATACCCTATGTTTAATGTGCTTTGAGTTTGAAATAACTCTACAAAATATAAAATATTATAAACATGGAACTTCCAAAAAATGATGAGATGGTAATTTTTACAAGAAAAATATTTTAAAATATTCATTCTTCATATACTAATGCTATTTTTTTAGGAAGATATATGAATCATCTCTTAGTAAACCCACAACCTTATCATAGAAAATAGAAAACGCATTACCTAGTTAATGCTATTTATACTAAATCTATTTTATATGTGTTGGGACCACTTTGTGTATGAAGATTGTATTTGTTGTCAACAGTTGTCATTACTGGTCAAAATGAAGAAAGAGATGAAGAAGGAAAAAAGTTAGTGGAGATTGGCTGAAGTAAGGTTTCCTGGAGAATGGATATGGAATTATAGCATTGGATGTCATACTTGAGCAATTCTCTAAGAAGATTAATTCATAAGATTGTTTAACTGATACTATGTTCAATTAATTTGGGTCAAAAGTGACACATTGAATACAAAAATGAAGAATGGTGAAGTATCATCCATATAAGGATGATTAAAGAAGAATTGGGATTTAAAGAAGATCATGAAATTCTTCACAATTACATGAGAACCACGCAAGAGCTTACTTGATGAAAAGAATCATATGATTTGAATGAAGTAGAGAAGGATGGCTGAAGAAGAGGAGAGAGTGTGGAAGGGATTGGGATTCTAAAAAGGTCATGAATTACACATTCCCTTGAAATCAGATGATTGTTGCACTGTTCTTAATGTTCGAAATACATATATCAACGGTGATATATTGTCTACAACATTGAAGGTATTTGTAGAATCTTCAAGCCTTCACTTTTGGATGAAGAGAGATGATTGGAGTTCTTTGGAATTTACACTCCAAAAATAATTGAGAATTTAAAGTGAGAATGAAAGAATTACCTTGGAAAAAGTATTCCAAAAACAATGGAAAAAACTATGAAGATGCTTTGCTGATTTTTATTTCAAAAATATCATATGTTTGGAGAACAAGTGATACATGCCTTATGAAGGATAGAGAGAGTAATGAAGTGATTTTTCCAAAGGAACGAAATTGGTGATTTTGGAAAAGGGAAAAAAGTGGTGTGCAAGTCAAAGAGTGGCACACAATTATTGGCACGTAAGTATTAGAATTCAAGAATGGGATCGCAAGTCACATATCAACAACATCATATTAAAATGTTACAAAGAAAATAAAGCAGCACGCAAGTTAAGGAAATGGCACGCAAGTATGAGGGGGCATGCAAATATTGTCGCACAATTATTCAAGTACAAGTTTATGTTGCGCGCAAGTCATGTTTCCAAGACCATGCTATTAAATATGACAAAGGAAATAAAGTTTCGCGCAAGTGATAGTGAGGTGCGCAAGTATTGGCGTGCATGTGTATGTTGCATGGAAGTACAATTTCAGAGACCATGCAATCAAATATGAAAAAGAAAATAATGTTTCACGAAAGTGATATAAAGGCGTGCAGGTATTGGAACGCAAAGGTATGTTGTGTGCAAGTCACTTTTCAACATCATCATATCAAAATATGACAATGTAAAGAAAGTTTCGCGCAAGTGGTGGAGCAACATGCAAGTGGTGGAGGGGCGCACAAGTGTTGGAGCGGCATGCATGTGCTGGAGCGGCGCGGAAGTGTTGGAGTGGCGAGAAAGTGTTTGTGGCACAGAAGTCACCAAAATTCATATAAATAGATGACTAGAATACTCATTTTCTTATGCTCGACAATTAAGAGAAAAATTTGAGCTCTGAACACACAAGTGTAGAAAGCAGCGCACAAGCTGAAGTGGCGCGCGAGATGAGGGTTATTTATAAGGCGTGAAAGTTTTGCCATGCAGGTTTTCCTGTGCATGTTTTGGCGCGCAAGTTTTCATAGGTGCACATGCTAAGAGTGTGATTAAGCCAAAGGTGGTGTGAAAGTTTTGAGTTAGAAACAATTATGGCATGCAAGTATTTGGTGGTGCACAAGCAGGGAGGCACACAATGAGGGTGGTGTGCAAGTAAGAATTGGCGTGCAAGATGTGAGTTTTTCTAGAAGTTCTTACCAGCTTCTGATCAACTGAGTTGTAATTCTAGAAAGAATAATAATAATAATAGCTCAGTGCAGATTGTTTTGCACTGATAGAAAAAATGTGAAGAAGAGTAGGTTTCAGTCCAGCTTGTTTTTCATTGAAGAAGTAGATGAAGAACAAGAGTGTTCAACTTACAGGTTTACTACATAAATAGAAAAGAATATAAAGGAAAAGATTTCAACTTCATTCCATATGCATGGTCACATGCATTTATGAACAATAGATGTACTCACTTAGATGATGCCAAGTAAACCGATCATCATTTCATGAATAATCACATTTGTATATGTGATTCTTGCTATGACAGAAGAAGAAGTGTTAGTTCATTTTGTTATTTCACTAAATAAAAGGAATAAGTCCTAGTGCAGCTGGTTTTGCACTTGTGAAGAAGAAAAGAAGAAGACAAGAACAATTTCTTGCCTACTGCTTTGCAAGTAATCAAGTGAAGAGCACTGAAGAAGAGAAAGAGCAGAATCTACCTTTTGAATAAGGAAGAAGATTGTCTCCATAGGCAGTATAAAGAACCACCTAGAGGCTAAAAGTTGGACTATGCTATCACCAGTCTAGGGAAAAGGATTGTTTCCCACCCCCCTCCAAAGTGTAGGGACTCACACTGGCTAGAGGATTTTTTCCTAGCCACTCCACTGTAATTTCATATCACATCATAGTGGAGAATCCATTCACTGGTCATATCCATGCATGGAAAGGACGTAACTACTCTTATTTAGTGGTGAACCATGTAAAAATATCGTGTGCATATTTTTACTACTTTCTATTGTTGCATACGACTGGGAAAAGAGAATAAGAGAATCAAGATCCTAACAGGTCAATATGTACAGCGATAAAAGTTATAATTGGTTTAAAAAGTCTCCATCACTGATTCACCCCCCTCTCGGTGTTTGGTATATCCCAAAAAGGTCCTCTCAATTGGTATCTGAGGGACATGTTCACCTCTGTTGGATTTTCTATGGTGATGTTATTCTATTTAAAAGAGTTGTGTTCCGTTCATGAGTCAAAAATGAAGATTAGTGTTAGTGAAGATTTAGTTAACTTTGATCAGAAGTCTATATCTACCAAGACCATGATGAACAAGAAAAAAAGTGAAGAGAATGTGGAAGAAGAATTCCCTCTTATCTAAAGAAGAGGAAGTATATGGTTCTCCATATCTGGATGATATTGAAGACCCACCAGACTTGGAAAGTAAAGAGAAGGGGGATCAAGTCCCCACTAAGAATAAGGATAACATTCCTACCTCAGCTGATCAAGAGGTATGTGTTAGTACATTTGGAAATTATTCATGATGAAAATTCTTGCACAAGTGGTGATGTTCAATCTAAAACATCCCAAGAAATATTAGTTGATATATTAAGAATGATTCTGCATGGTATTATTATAGAAATTACATCCCTGGTTTGTGGAGTATTTCAATGCATGCAAAGAAAAATCACTCATCTAGAAGAAGAAACTGATCTTTTGGAGAAAGGATTAAAAGAAAAAATTGTTGAATGTCTAAAGCTCTCTAGACAGGTTGAATCCTATGAAGCAACAATTAGTGGATTTGAAGTTCTTCAAAGTGGCTCAAAGATTTTTAAGATAAAGAGAGAGTCAAAAAGACTCTATAAACGATTATCAATGCACTTGAAGATGAGCTGAAAAGAGCAACGATGTCAAGGAGGTATATTTGGAAGAAAACTCCAAAATGATCAAAGAACATGACTCTTTGTTACAAAGCAAAGTAAGCATGCATGATGATGAATTAGAAAGATTAGGGAAAGATTTTGAAGGGAAGATGACTATGATTGAAGACTGGGAAGTCATCCTCAATATGAGATGTCAAGAATATGATCCTCAGTTTACCAATCTTGAGAAGACACATATTGAGTCTTCAGAAAAGAATGAAACAGTTGCTTCTAGTACCCAATGTTCACTGGATGATTCTACGGTCCAAAGACCTAAAAAATGTGATAATAAAATCATTATTTCACTCATTGATCCATCACAAGCAGCTGAGAAAGTAAAGGTATCATCCATTCCAATGTGTAATAATGTTTCTAAAATTGTTTCTACAAAAAGTGCAGGTTAGAAGAAATATTCTAAACAAGTATGGATGAAGAAAGTTGAGAAGAAACCTACCACCATGGCTACAGTGGATAGTGGAAAGACTGTGGAAGATAGATCCCCAAAGAAATCAAAACATACCAAGAATAAGACTCATAAACCTTATCATGAAGATAACAACAAGTCAAGGTTTGTTGGTCAATGATGGTGTTGCAATAGGTATGGGCATTATGCACTAAATTGTTGGTGCAATCCCTTAAATGTAAAAGCACATAGAAATACCTTCTCAAGGGGGAGAAATCCAGTAAAGAAGAAGCAACATCAACAGATCCAAAAGAATCTTTATACTGCAAAAAAATTAGTTATATTAGATAAAATTTGTGATGTATGCAATAGGGGTGGTCACATGAATGGTTCATTTTCACCTCAACCGATACCCAAAGCTGTAAAAAAAGAAGATCACAACAGCTGGCTAATAATGAAGAATCATTCTAGGGAAGAAATCAGAACAATGTTGTTAAAACAAATTCTCCCAATAAGATCCCAAGAAGAAAATCTGAGAAGCCCTTAGATTCTATTTCCAAGGAGGTGAAGGGTGGTGCATCGAAAAGAACCACTAAGAAGGATGCTACTCAGAAGAAGTCATGTAGAAGATCCAGTCGTGATGCATCAGTTCCTAGTGACATATTGGTGGTTTGGCCAAATTATTTGGAAAGAATGAAGAAAATGGAAGATGAATAGGCTAAAGGTAGTTCTTAAAAAGAAATATTATACATAAAGGAAAAGAAATTCTATGTGTGATGTGAAACAAGGCTAGTGACATAGTTAGAAGATGCTTTGAATTTACTCTGGCCCAACAAGAATTCCTCAAGAAGATGAATGTTTCAATAGGAGATTCTAGTGATTTAAAATCTCTTAAAGAAATAAGACTCACACACAAGGAGATAGAAGAAATAGTGAAGTCCAAACAATCAAAGTAATCATTGATGACCAGTTGTGAAAGTGTGAAGAATGGAGCATCTGGGTTGAGATAATCATCTCAACCTTATTATTCACATAAATGGAGAAAAGAGGAACCACCTTATTCCATTAAATCTTTGTGTATTGTATTTTTTATAATTATACAAGGAATTGGAGGTGATATAAGATATAAGGGGAGAAAACATGGGATTCAGTGAGGAGAAGTATTCCCATAAGGGGGAGACACATGAGGAAGCTTCTCGAGTCATTATCTCAATCAGTATCAACATCAGTTGGTATAAAACTCAATTACTCTGAAGATTTTCTGAAGATCATGTTATTATAAAAGTTATGTCATTTCTTAATCTATCATCCTTGGTTACTCAAAATAAATATATTTTTACTAAGGGAGAGTAACTACGCCAATCAGTGACATAAGAAGAATGAAAGTACCCCAAGGCCACTTATCCTGCTAATTTCACTTGATTTTTTTTGATTCTTTTGTTGATGTAAGTGATTGAATTTTAGTATTGATTATTTTCTATCACATTCAATATCTTTGTACTGTAATGAAAGTGGAAAACCCTTGAAGACAATTGTAGGAGATCTCATCTCATGAGGTATCACGATCAGTGGATAATGGGCAGCTTTGTTGTCTAAATAAAATCCTCTTGTTTTCTACATCGATCATTGATCAAGTAGACTTATAGTGAAATAATTTATGGAACCCTGGTTATGTAAGGACTGAAACCCTTTCTGCTATAAAGATTGTATTTCTTATCAGTAAGGGGGAGATAAAGTGAAATGAAAGTTGGAAATAAAAGGGGGAGAAAAAAAAGTAAAGGGGAGAGAGAATATTCTTTTTTTGACATTGACACATTCATTTGAGGAGACTTTCTGCAATTGAAAACAAAATACAAAGCGGGTGATTTTTGGGACCACTTTTTGTATGAAGATTTTATTTTTTTCAACAGTTTCCATTACTAGTATTAATGAAGAAGGTGATGAAGAAGGACTATAATGTTAGATGAGATTGGCTGAATTGCGGTTTCCTGGATAATTGTAATAGAATCATAGAATTGGATGGCATACTTGAGCAATTATCTAAGAAGATCAATTCAGACAATTGTTGAACGGATACTAAGTTTAAAGAACCTGTGTCAAAGGTGACACATTGATAACAATAATGAATAATTTTGAAGTATAATCCATCTAAGGATGATTAAAGAAGAATGAGGATTTAAATAAGAACATGCAATGCTTCATGATTTCATGAGAACCGTGAAAGATATTACTTGAAGAAAAGAATCGTATTATTTGAATGAAGTAAAGAATGATGGCTGAAGAAGAATAGAGAGTGTTGAAGGGCTTGCCATTCTAAGAAGGTCTTGAATTACACATTTCCTTGAAATCAGATGATTATTTCACTGTTCTTAAAGTTCGAAATAAATATTTCAAAGGTGTTATATTTTTTGCAACATTGAAGGTATTTGAAGAAGCATCAAGCCTCCACTTTTGGATGAAGATAGATGATTTGATTTCTTGGAACTAACACTCCAAAAGGAATTGAGGATTGGAAGTGAGGATTAATGAAGTACTTGGGAATTCATATTCCAAAATGAATGGAAAAAACAATGAAGATGCGTTGCTGATTTTTATTTCACAAATATCATAAGTTTGGAGAACTTGTGATTCAAGCCTTATGAAGGATAGAGAGAGTAAATAAGTGATTTTGCCAAAGGAAAGAATGTGGTGATTTTGGAAAAGGAAAAAATGTGGCACAAAAGTCAAAGAGTGGTGCGTAACTATTGGCATGTAAGTAATGGAACACAAGTATGGGCGCACATTTCACATATCAACAGCATCACATCAAAATGTGGCAGAGGAAATAAAGAAGAGCACATGTTAAAGAAATGGCACGCAAGTATGAAGGGCACACATGTATTGGCACACAGGTATCGGCGCGCAAGTGTATGTTGCGACCAAGTCATATTTCAAAGACCATACTATTAAATATGAAAAAGGAAATAATGTGTCACGCAAGTCATGGAGAGGTGCGCAAGTATTGTTGCATATGTTTATGTTGTGCGCAAGTCAAATTTCAATGTCCATGCTATCAAATATAACAAAGGAAATAAAGTGTCACACAAGTGATAGAGATGCGCGCAAGTATTTGCACACAAGTGTGTGTTGCACACAAGTCACTTTTCAATATCATCATATAAAAATATGACAAAGGAAATAAAGTGTCATGCATATGGAGGAGGGGCACGCAAGTGGTGGAGCGACACGCAAGTGCCTAAGCGGCGAGAAAGTGTTGGAGCGGCACACAAGTTTTGGAGATGTTTGCAAGTGTATATGGCATGTAAGTCACCAAAATTCCTATATATAGATGACTAACCTCCTCATTTTCTTATACTGAACACTTAAAAGAAAAATTTGAGCTCTGAATGCGCAAGTGTAGAAAGCGGCACGCAAGCTGAAGTGGCGCACAAGATGAGGTTTATTTATAAGGCGTGCAAGTTTTGCCATGCAATTTTTGGCATGCAAGTTTTGGAACGAAATTTATTAGTGGTGCGCAAGCAAAGAGTGTGTTTAAGCCAAAGTTCGAGCGCAAGTTTTGAGTTGAGAACAATTGTAGTGTGCAATTATTTTGTGGTGCCCAAGAAGGGAGGCACGCAAGCAGGGTGGTGCACATGTAAGAATTGGTGCGTAAGTTTTGAGTTGTTCTGGACGTTCTTACTAGCTTCTGATCAACTGAGTTGTGATTATAGAAAGAAGAAGAAGAAGAAGAGCTCGGTGCATTTGGTTTTTCACTAAAAGAAAATGTGTGAAGAAGGGTAGGTTTCAGTGCATCTTGTTTTTCATTGAAGAAGTAGAATAACAAAAAGAGTGTGCAGTTTACAGCTTTGCTGCATAAAGAGAAGTGAATAAGATGTAAAAGAGTTCAACTACATGCCATATGCATGGTCAGATGCATTTATGATCAAGAGAAGAACTTCAATATAATGATTCCAAGTAATCTGATCTTCATTTCAGGAATAATCACATTGGTATATGTGATTCTTGCTAAGAAAGAATAAGAAGTGTTGGTGCATTCTGTTATTGCACTAAATAAAAGGACAAAGTCCTCATGCAGCTGGTTTTGCACTAGTGAAGAAGAAAAGAAGAAGGCAAGAAGAATTGCTCGCCTACTACTGTGCAAGAAATCAAGTGAAGAGCACTGAAGAAGAGAAAGAGATGAATCTAACTTTTGAATAAGGAAGAAGACTGTCTCCGTAGGAAGTATAAAGAACCCTCTAGAGGCTGCATGTTCGACAAAGCTATCACCTGTCCATGGAAGATGATTGTTTCCCACCCCCCTCCAAAGTGTAGGGACGCACCCTGGCTAGAGGATTGTTTTCCTAGCCACTCCACTATAATTGCATATCACATCATAGTGTATAATCCATTCACTAGTCATATTCATGCATTTCAAGGACATAACTACTCTTATTGAGTGTTGAACCTAGTAAAAATATCATCTGCATATTTTTACTTCTTTCTATTATTTCATGCGACATGGAAAAAAGAATAAGTGAATCAAGATCCTAACAGGACAAGAGGTACAGGGATAAAAGTTGGAATTGGTTTAAAAAGTCCCCAATACTGATTCACCCCCCTCTCAATGTTTGGTATATCCCAAACTGGTCCCCTCAATATGATTACAGAAATTTAAAAGAAAAATATTACAAATACAAAATAATGAAAATAATAATAAATTCAACAAATTATTATAGGAGAATATATGATTTTATAATAAAATAATGCACTCAATATATCTCTAGATAATGGAGTTTCTTACCAAAATTATCAATAAAAAATCTTAAAAAACTAGATAACCTAGAAAAGAATGATATTTTTTGGGTGTTATGGGTGATTAAAAAATTATTGGACATAAGTCTATTGGCTATTATAATATCATTTAATAAAAAATGTTGAAAATATATCCATGTTTCATGGGGGGTTCTCATGTTAAATATTTGTCTACTAAAAAATAGAGTTTATAAAAAAAGGTAATTCAATCATGAAAGAAATTATTTCATTGTTTTAGAAACCATTGTGAGTTTTTGAGTAAAAATGGTCACTATTATGAAAAATATTAGTTTTTAAAAAAACCTCAAACCTATGAAAGTGAGAATAATTTTCCATAGTATTAAATAATGTGATGTAAAAGGAAAACACTTCCTTTTGGAAAAATCATAAAAAATATATTGAATGAACTATTATAAATATGTAAAGGAAGATATTTGAAGGGGGTGTATAACCCATATAACATAGTTGATTTTTTTAATGAAATGAAACATCATGGATGACTAAAAAATATTTATCAAAACAAAATCATAATAAATAATCATTGGGAAAAGAAAAAGAATAATACTGGGAAGAGATATCATAATTTGATTACTGTATGAAACTCTTAAAAACTACCAGAGATGCTACTTATAAAGGCTAATACAGAATCTATTACATATTTTTTTAGATTGTAAAATAAATAAGTATATGTGGATATAAAATATTGGACTATTTCCCCCATATAAATTAATAATAAGGGGAAACAATCAGTTTCTTTAAATGATAAAATTGATGATACTATAAAACAATACAAATCGATGTTAAAAGATAACAATTTGAAAAAAGAATGCATAAAAATTTTGTTTCCCTATTATGAAATTTGTTAAAATGTATGATAATGCTGAAAGTAGATAATAATAATTTTTTTCTAATGTAATGTAGTGTATTCTAGTTAATAATAACGCTAAAAAGAAATAAGGAACCATGATTCCAAAATAATAATAGATTATGAATGTGAAATATGATCCAAGCATAAATAGTTACAAAAACATTAAGGATTCAAACAATGAAGATATTTGGATTTAGATCAAAATACTTACAATTTTTATCAAATTATAAAAATTATTAAAGTGAACCTTAAACCCATAAATGAATAAATGTATATCATAGAAGATTGAATTTATGGAAAATAATTTAAAAGGTGAAATAGTGAATTTAATGATGTATATATTGAATAAATACATTCATCAATAATAGATTATTTTATTTTATATCAGGTAGACTCTTTCGAAAAATACATGCCAGATCTCAATTGGTATTAAAAATCTCATTTGCTATTAGGTAATGGATCGTACCCTCTTGGTCTGTTACATTGCCAATTCGGGTGTTTGGGATTCCTTGGAACCCATTAGTAAGTCTGAAGTGTCATGTGTCGGTGGTATGATGTCATTGTGGTGTCACTAATCAGTGTGTGACCCATCAGTGTGTCCCCGATCGGTGATTCACTGATCGACTCCACACCAAATTGGTGCCACGGGGGTCTTGTCGGGGTTTTCGTTCCTTAGTATCTAGTAACGCCACATTTGTGTCATTTATCGTTTTTAAAGTGGTTTAAGGCCATTTTTAGACTCGTCAATAGTGTTTTAAATCCCCTAAGTGTGCGGGGACCATTAAAAGACCCATTTCCCTCGCTTTACACGAAATTCTATAATGCACAACTGTTATGGCCACCTCTGTGATGGGAATTATAAAATAAAAACTAATTTCATCATGTGTAACTATCCAACTGCATGGTGAAACCACTATCCGCCTTTAAAAATGTTCAAAATTCATATCTCATAACTTCAGGATCTCATCTTTTTATCGCACATGGGAGTTTTTAATCTTCTTGGTGGTTCTCTTGTCATTTCCTGGGTTTATTTTTAGCCCCTTCCAGAGGTTAGTGGTGCACCTATGCTGGAGCCTTTCCTACTTATTCTTGGAGTCCTAAATGTTCATCCCCAACAATTAATTCATCCCAAGTTCTTGGAATGCGGATAAAATATTCGATCTTTGGTCATCCAGGTGTGGTTTTTTCATCGTATAACTTTAATTTTTATAATGTGGGGTGGGTATGATAATGATTCATTTATGGATGGATAAATCCAAACCTTAATTAAGATAAAATATATACTTTTAAATAATTAAGGTGTGTGGTTGGTGATGTTGTTGTACTCATTTACCCTTTCTTATATGTTTTGAATTTTATGGGATTATGTCCCTTTAAAATCATGGTTGTTGGTGGTCTTACCTTGCTCACTAATGAACCCTTGTCGTATGTGATGATTGAATGGTTGTAACATGTAAATTTGGGAATCATCTGAATTTGGTTGATTAAATGGACGTCTGTTGAACAATAATCCGTGTTTAACCACCCCAGTTAACCAAAAGGAAAGAAGTAACTTAATGAATGGTTTGTTTGAATCTAAAAAACTCCATTTCTCTATCTTGGTAATATGTGTGGTTGCTCTGCTTGATGCTTGTGGGGTGGCGTGGATGGGAATGGGATCCTCTATTTTGCAGTTTTTTGATTGTGGATCAGAGGCCATGTGGAGAAATATGTTGGGTCTTGTCTTGGTTCCAGTACATCGATGGATCATAGGGATCCCTTTTGTTGTTGTGACATAATAATAGAACCGCATGTGAATGCATAATTTTCTTCTTGGTTATTTTTCCCTCCTTGTCTTTGGTTATGACTCTTAGTTTCTTAGTACTGAAGAATTATTTAAATGGAATTAATTTAATATGAAAACAAGAATGAGTTCAATGGATAATTATTTTTCGAGAATGAGTTGTGATTTGGTTGTGGATATTGTGCATATTATGAATGAATAGTAATGAGGGTGTTTGTGTATGGTCTGGTATTAGAACCAATAGGTTGGGATGAGTGATTTTTTACCTATATTTTTAATTTGGTTATTATGTTTCTTATTCCCACCCCACCCAAGCTGATCACTTAATGCCAAACACCTCCATTTCATGGGGGAGGGTGTTTTTCCATCACTATTATGAGTGGCTGGTTATTAACTCATTTTCTGGTCCCTTTCCTAAGTATCCCTTGAATATTTGGGTAGGCTATAATGGTATGAGGTATATTATATACCAACATTCATAGAGAAGGGTAGTTGTGCAGGTTTTCCTAGGGGTGTGTGGGAAGGTTGTTTCCCAAGTATCTTCGGGATGAGTCTCGGGTGTCTTCGGGAGTGGAAGTAGTTGTTCTGGCCCAGGTTTCATCGGTCATGGTGGTAGTTGTTGTGGCCCATGTGTATGCGAGCATGGTTACATGTGGTTGTTATGGCCCATGTGTTTTTAGGTGGGATGTGTGGTTGTGGTAGCTTAGTTGTGTGCGGGTGGGGGATGGGAGTGGGACTGCGGTGACAATGGCGGAGGAGGTATGACACATTGGATGTCATTAATAACCAGTGGTAAAGTGGTGATGGGTACCCAAACGTCGATGTGTTATTAATATTATATTACCTTACTTTCTTTATTGGGATAGTGTGCCTTGGTGAGGCTAGGTGGATAGTTTCCTTGCTAGTTGCATTGGTTATCTCTTTTTCTCACAAGGAATTAGAATGGGTCCCCAATTTTTTACAAGTGTTTTTGGTTTTCCCTACTGAGTATACTTGTATACTCACCGTACATATATCAAACTACTTTCCAGCTTCTAGGAGGACTTTGAGGACTGTGTCGGGCCCTACTAGTTCAGACATCGGGTCTGTTGGTGTTGTAGATTTCCTTTTCTTTTTGTACATTATTTCAGAGTTTTCTTGTATTTTTATAGCACTAATTATTACAAAATAAATATGGAAATGGACTGTTTTGGATTTAATTTTAATTCTAGTTTTGGTGTTTTTTGGGATTTACTATCTTATCTCTCGATCCTACAGAATAAAAAGGGTAATGCCTTCCATATTGTGTGTGATTTTATACCCTTTATTCTAGTCATCGCTCCAGGACCTATTAATGGCGGGTCTCTGGATCATTATCTCTACTTCATCATGGGGAAGGATGGGTCTAGAAACCTGTTTTCCCTTCCCTCATATTAGAGATGGTCTGTCATGACATATCAAGATTTAGGGTGCAAATTTCTAGAAATAAAATAAATCATAGTGGAATATGGAGAGCATCCCTTGAGTGGGGCTTATTAAATAAGTTAATAAACCACGGATTTATCTTTTGATATAATTATATAATTTTGGGAAAAATTGATTAAAAAAATCATACTATATTATTTCCATAATCGCATCGTTATTTTGATTCCTATTAATTTTTAATATTAATAATGGTGAAAAAAATAATAAAGTGGTTGAAAAAAATTCCTTACAATGAAATATTTTTAATTTCTTTTATTAAGGTGAATGAAGGTCCCTGAAAATAAATAAAAAATACATTTTATTGGAAACTAATGATGTCTTTACTCGGAGTTTGTATCACATATTGACTATTTTTGGAAGAAATTTTAACCTAAAATTATCACTATTATTTTTAAATAATATTTCCCCAATTAGAAATAGAGATAACTAGTTAATGATGTATAGTTAGGAAAAAATTTCTATCAGCCTTGTCTCCCGAAATAAATTTAGAAATTAAAAAATTAATAAGTTAGAGGAGTGGATGTATTTAAAAATAAAAAAGATGAATCCTAAATAAAGAACATACATTACAATCGGTGATAACAATATCAAGTAGTGTTTACAATTGACCAGAGGAAACCACTGAAAAATTCTATGAGTATGGTGTTTGATGATGTAAAATAATATTTAGTTATGGGATTCTTAATGATAACCTCTCACATCTTTGTATTTATGACCTAGTCATCTTGTAAATGACTTGTGCATATTCTTGAGCACTATATAAACTAGTTTGGTATGTTTTTTACAGAATATTCTAAATAGGAAAAATAGTCTAATGTTTTGGAAAATATATCAACGCAGTACCATTAATTTCCATAGTCTAAATCACAGAGAAAACACACATTTATTATTGTTTATTGTGGTTTATTTAATGGATGATAGTTATAAAGAAATGTGATTAATGGGGATAATTATCCTTGATAAATAATTCTCTATAATATATTTTAAATTCAAGATAATTGTTTTTAGAAATATTTTATTATGTTTTAAAAACATTTTCCTTTGTTATAAGGTGAATTGTTGATATCCCAAAATCATTGAAAGATATTTTTTATCGAAAATATTAAATCTGGAATTGTTGACATGAAAATATAAATTTTCCCCATATATACCTTAACACCCATTATATAATATTGTATGTGTTTTACATATTAGAGTAGGCTTATGAGATTATGGGATAGAAATTATGAGTCTATGTGTGGGACTTGTTGTAGTTATATAAGTCTTGTAGTTATAGTGTAAGACTTTTGATGACCAACATAAGACCTTATGTGAAGTGTAAATAAAATACCCCTTGAGTAAAATGTATAATCTTTTTCAACTTTTTGTGATTTATAATCTTGTAAGAAGTTAAGGAAGAACATAATACTTTATAGGATTTGAAAATATATACAAAAAAATTATGAAAATTAGATTGTGAGTTCATAAGACATTAGAGTTATCCAAACTCAACAATAGTTGAAGACTCTCCTTGGGAATATAAGATTGTATTGGAAACCTTATAAGAATTATAATAATGTATTATGAAATGGAGGATATTTATAAATGTAGGAAATTTTTATTTATTTGATAATACATTACGGTCTTTGTATGCCTTTTTAGACACTAAAACTAATTTATTTTCTTGAATAAAAGAACGAGTTTCTCTAATTAAATATTTTAAAGAGGAAATGATTTGGTATATTTTATGTTTTTTTCATTCCTATTCAATACATCATGATGATAAGTCAATAATTTGACTATGATATAGTTGAGTTAAATTATATAAGCAGAATACAAGAGATAATGGTTATAAATATTCTATAAATGGCTATTTAGAATTCTTTAAATCAATATCTCTGATAACAATATATATAAAAATAAGATGGTATCAATTCAAATGTTGAGTAAAATAAATATCTAAAATTAAATATGATTAAATGTATTTAATTGAGGTATGATCTTCATGTTGTGAAATTTATGATATATGATGATATAATGTCTAAGAAATTAAATTCCTTAGAAATGATTATTACTCTAAAATAAAATATTTTTTGGAAATAAAATTTAATTATGTTGATATTGTGCTTCATTGATTTAAATATCTCAAAATAATATTGAATCAAATTAAAAAAATGATTTTTGGGCTTAATTATTATTTTATAGAATGATACTGAAGTATGACCAATTTTAATTTTATACACTCACTTTTTATGAACATAATTCATGTCATATATTTCATCTCTATAAATTTTATGCTGAAATAATCGTAAAAATTTATTTCTCATATCTTATGAAATATCTTGTGACATATATCCTAATATATAATTTTTTGAAATAGGTATTTTTAAAATAATTAAATCCTATTTGTGGTGTTTTAATGTTTTAGAATAAATCAGTTGAAAAAAATAACATGTTATGGAGGTCATTGGAGAAAAAAGTGAGTTTTATGAAAATTATTTTCCTATATGATATCTATAATAATTTTGAAAATTATTCAAATTTAATTTGAACGCTGGCACTCAAATATTTTAATTTTCATATAAATATGTTGAACCACTTGAGACATGAATGAAGAGAACTAGTTTAACCTAAAACAATGTGAGTTAAGTGGACTTAGAACAAAAAATTATCAGAAATAGAATTTGGTGCTCCAATGATATATTAAACTCCTTTTATGTTTCGAGGATGATAAGTTAAATGGATGATAAAGTATGATGGGAAAAAAGTTTACATACTAGTCACTATGATACATAGTTTTTTAAAATCATGATAAATACAAAAGTCAGAGTGATGCCATAATTAACATGCGTGTATCGAACAAGAACACACTAGATGCATTCAATGTCTACTCACAAGGAAAATGATTGGTGTAGGGTTTATTGAAGAAAAAAATATTACAAGGGCTAACTAGTAGAGTGGGTACATAAAACCTATTTACTATCGTGTAACATAAATATTTAGTTAAGAGTTCATAATAGATAGTTTTTTAGATGGACATAAATCAATACAATAAAAATATAGACTGAATTGAATGAATTACTAAAGAACAAATGATTATAAAAGACTCAATAGATGAGAAAGTATATCTATTTTTTATGATGTTATATCTTTTATAATATTAATATATACATCCACAAGGATGGGTGCTGAGAATAACTAGTTCGGTTCCATTATTAAGAATTTAAGTTTGATGTTTTAATTTTTCACTTCATTCATATACTGAAAAAATCACCCATACATTGTAGCGAATGGGTGGAGAATGATAATTTCATTGATGAAAATTTAATGTAGTAATATTATTTTTAGTGTAAATTCTATGACATTGTGAAACATAATATTAGATAGTATTATGTTTATTATATTATTATCAAAATAACTAAAATGGTGTGTGCCAAAAATTATTTCATTCTAACAATGCATGTGGTGTCTGTGATTTTATACTCATTAATCGATTACAATATTTTATTAACATTAAACACGGGTTCTTGTAAAAAAGTGGGTAAATATGAAATGATTTTTTTTATGTTGTAATAAATATATCGACACCTAATCCCCCTCCCCCAATTTTATTTTATCTTTGATCATTTGAACATTTCAAATGGAAATTATAGAATAACCTATAGAAAAATATTCCTGATAGGATGTAAAATATATATCATGCTATAAATTACTAAACTCTATAGTACACTAATCGATCACGTTATTTCTAACCCATAGAAATATAATTAAGAATTTTATTCCCTTGAAACTGTGTTTTTTAAAATATTATAGTATAAAAGAAACATTACATGTATGATGTAAATGGATAATAATGAACACATTTCAATATATAGGTATCAAATGATTTTAACTTTATGGTTTAAATACTCGATTATGAACATTCCAGCTATAAAACATTAAAAAGAAAGTCATGTGTTCTCAGTCTCCTCAATACAATTGAAATATATATTTTCCTTTTTTTGCTCTCATAATCTAATTACAATAAAAAAGAAGTCATTTAAAATTATTTTCAATTGCATATATGTATATTAACATCATATCTATTAACTTGGGTAACCTTCGCTACATCTCATTTAACATAAATGGATAAAATCTATAACAAAATCCAATAGAAATTTTTTTATCTCAATTTCACTAGATTTTATTGGGTTTTTATTTTTTATCTATTAATTAGAAGTGAGATACTTTATTCATAATGGAAGCATCATGTGGGTATTTTCATGTATTTTAATGCTCCATATATTATTACTCACACATATAATACCATGTTTTTATCATCTCAAGAAGTTTTATTTCTTCTTCTTTCATGTGGTTATCATTTTCATGATAATAATATTATATATTTCATCTTCTTCAACATTTCACTTGTGTCCATGGTAACACTATATTATATTTATAATATTGTATATTATATTCTGAATATTCATCTCAAATAATATTATACCCCCATGATAATTTTTAAAAAACTCATTATTGAATGTATGATGTAATTAGTTTACCCATATAGATTTTTTATCAATAGGTGATCACCAAAAAATCCTAATTTTATATATAAAGAACATAAAAACACTTAACAAAAAGATATTATTATAAACCACTCAACCCAATAATTTTATGAATATTTCGGTAATATTAATGTATATCTATTTTCTTTAAATTAATCATTCGATTTATATTATTTTTTCTCACCATATTCAAAAAAAATCTACTGATAAATGGGGGAATGTGAAATTGTAAATTCAATATTATAATGAATGAGATAGAAATTTAATTAATACTCCCAACAAAACAAAATCTTATGAATAACTACTAAATTTTTTCCCACCATTTTATGTAACTAATTATTCAAATTGATTATTTTTTATTGATTTCGAGATTCCAGTGATACTAATTAAAATAAAATGTAGTTGTATGATTTAATGGTAACACTGATGTGTTGATCAAATCCTTTACATGGTGCAATCCTATGTAAATATCTAGCTATTAAGTCTCATTTAGTTACTAAATACTTGTCATATCTTTCTATAACTTTATTAGATATATCCCAATTATTTTTTGGTTCCTAAAATTATTATAAATTGATACATAAATGTATTATTCATTTTATGAGTGTCCATGTATTCCACATAACAAAAATATATATATTGAATTTTTATTTATTTATTCATATGATTGTCTATAAAATTATATATATTTTTCTAATGTTTCTATGCCTTTTTCACATATCAAATTCATATTTCTGAATTTTCATCAAATATACTATATATTTTTTTATATCTCACTATATTTATTAATATTTTTCTTTTACCCATGTAATTAAAATTATTTGATAAATGAAGAAACATTTCCTAATTATTTAATGTATGTCTTTTGATTTATTTCATGGGTACAAAAATAATGAACCACCTATTTTAACATGATTATAAGTGTGTAACATCTTACAATATATATACATCTAGTGAGACTATTTTCAACTCTCTTTATCTCCCATGACTCCTGGATCACCATCATTGTTTATCATACTTTTATATCAATTTTAATATTCTCAAGCCATGTTATTGTGGTATTATGAATTTCAATTGATTTAATCAACTTCTATAAACAAATATCACTAATATTATTCTAATTATAAAACCCGATGGAATCATTATTGAATGATTCTAATATTGATGTACTTTTTGAAATTATTATAATTTTTATTTATGTTGGATTAATCCGCAATAAAAATCAAATATCTATCATATAATTGTTAACGGTTCAACTCATTTACCCATTCTTCCAATATTTTTAACTTTTTTTATGAAGGAGAGGACTTGACCATGGCGATGTACCCAATATTGTAAATGGAAAATGATTACAAGATTATAAAGTGGGGTGTTTTACAATTGTCTTTATATGATAAGTATAACAAGTTCAATGGAATAATATCCAACTAGCTGCAGCTATTTTTGTAAAGAAAATAATTAGATAGACCGTCCAGTGCCATATTTTCTTCCTGATATAAATGAGTAATAAAAACTTAATAAATTCAGTTAACTAATTATATTCCATACATTATTCAATTATAATCCTAAAAATATGAATATTATTTTTCCTACTAGCATATATTCTGGTCATGGTGTCACTCTCTAGTAATATATTTTTTTAGAAACATTATATAGAAATACTCACTACATTAATGAATCCACACATCTCATAATCAAGTGAAGAATTTATAATATATAAAAAATAGAAGAATACTATATTTATAACCTTATAGTCTCAAAAGTCATCACCACACCCTAATGGACGAGGGTTACCCATTTATTAACCATCGATGTTGAAAAAAATTCAACTAGAAAAATAAGATTGTAAAAAACATAGAATGTGACAGTAGGAGGGATGAAATTACCTAAAATAGAGTTTTGTCTTATAAAAATAAAATATTGTATAGGGATTTGGTCCTATACTATTTGAATGGAGTTTGAATACATTATAGAAGCAATAATACCAACTAAAGAGTCATTGATATAGATAATACACTGGTTATGATGAAACACATTCTTACTACTCTAGATAATTGAGATTAATTCCTCTACTATCACCTAGAAAATTTTAATAACTACAATATAAATTTTAAAAAACTGAACAAACCTAGCATACTGATGATGAAACATTCACTACACAAAAGGATATTAGAAGGAATAAAAAGAGCATTCCAGTGAGCTAGGGTAATAGAACAACCATGAATTAGGTTATCCTCACTCTCCCTACACATATTACAATGAATATATCTAATATAGTAGTTGATAGAAAACCATTATAAGTAAGAATTAGTAGAAATCATTCTTAAGAAAATTCTCTTAGACAAGATTTAACATGAATGTTTTATCAAGGAAAATTTGAAATTGAAAATCATGGAGTTATTCTATATTTCAATCCTAGAAGTGAAGATGTTGTATAGTTTATCATTGATATATCCATTTATGGTGGGCTCCCAAAATAAAATATTTTATGGGGGTGTAAAATGATAATTTATCATAGTGAAATCAATCTCTTTAAGTTGACTATGGTTTGAATAAATTTTTTATACCTTGATATTTTTTTGAGGATCAATAAATAAACTAGTGTTTTAATTGAAAAACTTTTATGTGATCCATTCTAGTTATCAAAAAAAATTAACTATGACATTTCATACTTAGTATCCATCTTGAATAGGATATAATATTGGAATTAGAGACTTTTAAGGCCAACCATAATGAGGAGAAAATGGAGTTGAAAGTAGAATTCTTGGGTTTCAATATAAATCTAGACATGAGAAAGGAATGACATACAATGTTTCTAGTAATAATCCTCCATATGAAGTGCACATATAATGATTCATTGAAATATGTAAAGATCTTATTTTCTATTCCACCCTCATTTATAGTCATGCAACGTTCCATTCAATTAATAATTTCATGTTGTCTCTCCTCTATTATTCTTATTTAAATAATGTTTCTATACAATTATTGATGTTTTTATTTGGGGAGGAGGACAATTTTTAAACAATAATTTAATAAAACAGTTTTTATATATATGGGATTTATTAAGGAATTCCGTTCTAGCCAACAAAAGATATTCCCCTTGCATTAATAATGCTTCCTTTTAACCAAACGGAGATTACAATTAATGAAACACATAATAATCCTATTTAAAACATGGGGATATTAATTTATTCAAAATTAATCAATCCTATATTAATAAAAAGATCATTTATAATTTCAATCATCTAGGCCCGGGGATGATTCTTTCTAATATAAGAAACAAATTTGTCCTAGCCGACACATTAACTTAAAAACATTCATGGTGTGAGAATCCTTCCTTTAGATTGAGAATTTTTATGTTATCCCCTTTGATAAATTTGATTGTATCATCTACAAATAAGATTTTATGAATATAAACATGACCACTTCTAAACTATACATTCTTTAGGTTTGACTAATTCAACGTGTTAGAGATAATCCTACCAAGGTAAAATTCATCAATATAGGGAATACTATTAGAATTTGGGTTGCCCATCCTGAACCCCATGTACAATAGCTGATGTACCCCTATATATAAGTATTTATGAGGACTTAAATTTTGGTATATTGGTAGTGATTTTGAGTCTAACTGATAAAAGAATCACAAAATTAAAATTCCATAAAAAATTAAAAAATTAAACACCAAAACATTGTATAAATGTACTTTATAATATATATATTAATGATAATGAATCCACCACCTAATATTTTTAATGATTATGACACAATTTGAGGCCGTAAGAAGATAATATTGGATGCTATTTTTTATTAATAACCCAAATTCATTCCAACACACAATCTTTTAGGCTATACCACTAAACACGTTGGAAAGAATTTTTTTCATTACCCTCTTGATTGTGTGGGCTATGGGATAAAAGGGATATGATTTGAATGCATTTTACCCCTTAGGAATCACAGTGATGAAATGAGTATTGATGGATTATAGAAGGATACCCATATATAATAATGAAATAACAAGATTATGAATATCATTCAGAATAACATCCCAATAATTATTATATAATTAATTTTATTGTCCATCCAAATGAGGATCACTCCCATTTATTGAGAAGAAAATTGATTCACTTATCTTTGGTTCATAATGTTGGTGTGTATACTATGTTCATCATTACTGGCCATAGCGATGAATTTGTTGTCCATAATGAACTCATTTGAAAAATCACTTTAAAAATATGATGATAACAATTAACAAGAATATCAAACATCCTTTCATGCTTATTTACAATCATACCCTATTCTCTAAGAATGTTTAGGGTTCTATTATATTTTATAGATGTTTTAGGGAAGTTAAATAACTCTAAATTTATTTCCTTATTTAACCCATTTATCTCTAAATTTTTACTTTAGATCCCTAAATTCAGTCTATGAAAAGGGTTGTTCTTAGTGGTAACATTATTTTTTAGTTTTATTTCTAAATAAAAAGTACTAATATCGTTTTCAAAAAGTATCTTTTTAATATTCAATTCCATTTTCTCAATTTCCTGATCCATGGATTTAACGGTTGTCTAACGCCAACACCTAAGCAACTACTTCAAGATATTATGATTCAAGGCACATGAAAAATAATCCACCCCATGAGGAATTTAATTTCAAGAATCATAGAACAAATCAAAATAGCCATGGTATAATTCCCCAACACTAATAAATTTGATGGGAATAGGGGATTAAAATCTCATTTGAAAAGGAATACCAATATAAGGTGGTGGTCCTAGTTAATCTACTAGACTATAATGTAGGAAATTGAAACCCAATTTTCCATCAATTGAATATTATTGAAGTTTCTATCTTGATTTATATCCCTCATTGGGTTGATGTATCTCCTATACCATGTGTATTTAGCTCCCATAAAAACACTTTATATCATAATAACTCACATTTCAACATGAAATTCGTATATACAAAAATGTTTTCCTTTTATTCTTCCTTGTGGGATTGATTGTTTAGTTACAAATTATCACATAATAGTGTGCTGGTTTTGAAACCAACATAATATGATTTTTAATCAAATGAATACACTGAAATACTCTTAATTTCTATTATATTTTCACTTATGAGTGAAATTGAATAAATAATATTTCTATTAATGAACTCTTTATGACTAGTATTTGAGTCATTAAGAAAAATCCATAGATATATTATCATCATTGTTTATAAAAGTTTCTTCTGGATGGAATTCCTCACACAATGTATTAGTTGTATCTTCTTCATGAACCTTCAATGAATTCTTCAATGCAATTAAAATATCTAATTATACATTATTTTGAATTTAATTAATGAATTTTAATTACACAACACTAATTCACATATTATATTAGTTATATATAGTGTATATTGAATGTTATTCTTTCTAACAATCCCATTTTTTCTTTTTCTTGTATTTCTTCAACTTTATAATCTATAACGTCTGGGTAAAATTATTTTAATTATTCACAATATAAACAATATTTAAATTACTAATCTATCACTGTTCAATTTTTAACGTCATCTATGTAATTTTTTAAAATAATTTGTATATAATAAAATAAAATCTATTTATGTTGATCTTAAAAAAAATGATAGCTTGAAATGATTAATAGAATATAACGAAATAATGATCAATGTATAAAAATCCATCAATTTCATAAAGTAACATTTATAATATATTAATATATATATATATAAACATAAAAAAATAATAATTGATTTAAATAATTCTTAAAATTTTCAATTTGTATAAATTAACAAGTCGCACAAATTGTCACGACCCTTCCCCCGGGGCCCGCATCGTGACTACCCCCAAACCTACCTTCCATAGTCCAGGGGCTGGTGACTAGAACCAAATGCGTAATTCTCTAGAACTGGGAAGGCATTGCCTTTATAAAACATAAACACACACAACCAGAAAACTAGTAGAAGAAAACAATAAGTAAAGTAGTATAACTAGTGTGCTAAAAGTAAAAATGTGTCAGAAATAAAAGACCAACAGAAAGGTAAAACTACAACTGAAAGAAAGTACAAGTAAAAAGACATACAACTGGAAGATGGATATAGCTCCTGGTTCGTCCTCCAGGTTCCAACCTGAAGGGTAGGTACATATGTTCTCCTCATCACTCCACATTCATCCATCTCCTCTGGGTACCGAATCATCATGAGGTCAACCTCTAGGTACCGTCTAGTCCTCGTACACTGTGCCTTAGTCAGTTCTCTCCGTCGTCTGCATCAAACACAACGTGGTGAGGGCATACCCCATGTAGTGGAGAGTATAACGACACTCAGTAGGGACCCTGAGACCCTCAAGGTCTCACGAAAATTCAACAAGGATAAACCAAAGAGAATGATCTCCATAGATAACCTTTACTTAGGTATATGTCTATACATATACCTAAGTTATCATGTAACTAATCTCAATCAGGCGAAAAACACAAAGGTCATTGACTCAGTTCAAACCAGGATTTTCATTATCGAAAACACAGCTGCTGGAGAACTGCTCCTCTGTCGTGCATTTTAGTCCTGTCACGACTCCGAGGTGCTACTCACTATCCTTAGACTACTATGTTAATCCTTCTGTCATGTACCATGGGTCTACCGCCTCACACAGTAGCGCTCCCCGCCATGGGTATGCTACCCCACACAGTAGCGTTCCCCCTGATAGCCTACAGAGGTACTCCTTCTATCAAGTACTGTGGGTCTGCCGCCTCACAAAGTAGCACTCCTCCTCTATGGGTCTGCCATCTCACACAGTAGTGCTCCCCACATGGCTAGTTAAGTCACTCTGAAACGTATCAGACAAGCATTAATCAGGTCTCCGCCAGCTACTAGGTCTCCATACTCCGTATCCTCATCTCTAGGAGGATTCCCTACATGAGCTACTGGCCGATTATACAAGTGTCACGAAGTCCCACGAAGAAGTATCTCAAAGGTCCGCCACATCATAGATGTCTCAACACAACAGACAACGCGTCAATCGGACGCTCGGTCATGGATTTGATAGCCTCTTTGTCCCGGGGGCCTGGTTGGTTTCGTGTATGAACCAACCCTACCTTATTTCAACTGTACCCCGAAATCCCTGGGGTATACTCAAAGGAACAATTTCTCAAGAAGATTACCAACACTGCCAATGGTTCTTCAAACGAACTTCTGGTATGGGAGTTATTGGTTTTTCCATGGGGTATACTTAAAGGAACCGTTCCGGTTCCACCTGCCGCCGCGGCTCAGTCGCGGCAGACTGTTCTCGCGGCGCGCCTCTCCGGCCTTCCATGGACCACCGGACGCGCTCTGGTGGTCCGTTGTTTCCACTATTTTAGCCTATGTTCATCTTAGGACCCTAACTCCACTGCGGAAGCTCCAAATCTCCATTACGGGCCTGTTTCGTCGTCTCCTATCAATACGCGTACAGACGAACGACCAACAGAGGGTCTGGACTTGTTCGTTAGCCCGTACCATCTTCGTTAGAGGCTCAAACCATAATTCATCATAAAATAACACCTAAGTATGATGGAACAACACACATATATAAAAATATACAAAAACAACTCCCTACCTCAAGGTTCGTCATTCGTTGACATTTTCACGAAAAGGCCGACGTCAGTTTGTTGACGTCGTCGCAAGGGAGGAGATGAAGGTGTCGACAATCGTTGGCGTTCGTCACTCCTGCAAAGTGCCTTTGATCTCGTCTCGAGCGTTTTTCATCGGATTTCTGTCGGAAGAAGAACCGTTCTTCATGGAAGGAGGGAGTTCTTCTTTTTCTCCAGAGGTTTCCCCACAAATAATAAATACTATGAAAATTTCAAAATAGATTTCTCCCACTTTAAATAAATGGAAACTGATTCAAAATAACTCAAAAATAGATGAAATAATTAATGATATCTTTAATTAAAAGAGTTGGCACAAATTAATGAGTGAGAGGAGATAAAGTGAAGAGTCATAATTAAATGAGGATTTGTCATAATAAATGTAAGGGGAATTAATTGGGGAGTTGACGGAAGGTGATGAGTTAGGGGTTTATGTGGGCCGAACCAACAACTTATCCCTTGTAGGATATAACTACCGGATTTAAAATAAAATTGTGTTCCACAATTTTATTTACTTTATTCTAAATCCCCAAAATTAACTTCAAACCTGCATAAAACGCAATAGCAGTAAAGGTCCCTTTAAGAAATTACCAGCGCTGCGAGTTCATCCGTTCCCTCGTATTTCAATTTTGAGCATCGGTTCGAAATATAGAAAAACCTGCACATACGTTTACTGAACGTACTCGAACAAAACTTTAGAAATTGATTTCGGGTACACGGGGCCTCGGAATCAAGTTCCATCAGAAACTGCGGACTCGTAAAATTCCAATGAAATAAAGAAAAAAATTTCCTTGTAATTTTAGTGTATTTACATTACTCCCACCTCAGGGATTTATGTCCTTGTAAAGCTACAACACACACTTGGGAATAAAAAATGGGGTACTGAGCACACATCTTAGCCTCCCGCTCCAGTGTGCTCTCCTGGAGGTTCCTGTGTTGCCAGTGAATGAGCACCGGAAGAATCGACCATCCACGTAGGACCTGATCCTATCATTCCTTAATCTCCATTGGGACCTCAGTAAATGTCGCCCATCATTGATGTCCTGCTCCATGTGGTCGATGTTGTGGGATAGGTTTTGCATGCATCTCCTTAGCTAAGATACGTGGAAGACTTCATGCTCCCAGTGCAACTGAGGTGGAAGGGCCAAGAGGTAATCCACCTTGCCAACTCTGCTGAAGAATTGGAGGAGTGACTGTAAGAGACTGAATATAGGATGCATCATCTCTATCCACAAAGGATTTATGTAAGGCATCTAGCTGCTCTGTCGCCTCTCCTAGTGGCTGAATACCAGTCCTCCTGCTGAGCTCATCTGCTACTATATTCCCCTTCCCAGGAGTATATACAATCTCGAAGTCATAGTCCTAGAAGAACTCAAGCCATCGTCGCTATCTCAAGTTCAGATTCTTCTAAAATAAGACACACCTAAGAATATTGAGATTTGAGTGATCCAAAAACATTTTTCTCACTGAAAAATAGGTGAGACTAGCCAATTATAAAATTTCATCTTCACCCTTCTTGGACAACATTCTACAAGATCTGCTAAGATTTCTCCTTTTCCGAAAATGAAAATATGGTCTCATTCCCTGGATGAACCACATACTTTTCCTAATATAGTCAATCCTGACATGAACGGTGAAATTCATATAATGTATGACATCATAAGGCCTCAATGCTACTACCAAGAGATCCAACTGTTACTCTCGCCTCCAAGGGTCTAGTCACACTATCGGCATCAGCGTGTGGTCACTAGGTCTCCTCCAGTATGAATCTCGAATGGGAGGGTCAAGTAAACGGTTTTAAACCGGAACCTCATAGTATTAACCACACAAAAGGTGGTAAAGAAAATGTCACAATTATGTGTGTCTTTTATTACTACATCTCAACGTACAAAGCCACAAAACAACCACGAACAACAACAATAAGGAAGCTAGAAGCACTAAGAACAAAGGCCTCCATGCCAGGAACTAGTCCCACTCTTATCCACCTACTTCTAGAGCTCCATAGTTGTATGCTTCAACTTCCTGAAGCTGTGTTATACCATGTCCACTTTTTCCTAGTGGTCGGGGTGGATCTCTTGGTGGTGGTGGTGGCAGCACCTCGAAGCAACATCCACCACCAGCTACACGACCAGCTCCTCTGCCTCAGTCTCCTGCTCCTTGTGGTCCACCACGATGGAACCTCTGCCACTTTCTGGCAGGTCCTTATTCTATCTCTTGATCATATTCACGGTAGGTCGGACAGTCACGATCCATGTGACCATGTCCGCCGCATGAGTAACATATCCTGGAAGGTCTTGATATGTCTCCACCCTAGGTTGCCCGCACTACCGGACCTAAGTCATGCGGTCGACCACCATTTGATCTGGTTCTCTTGGACCTCTGTGTCATATGTCTACTACCAGCTGTAGAAGACTCGGCTGTATACCGGCTAGTGGTGGGTCCCACTGCTGGAGGCTGCTCAGCAAGGAAACTCTCAACTAAGAGGGATCTCTCCAACTCCCCCGTCTGCGTCAGGATGCTGTGGTATAGAACTGAATCTCTAATCTCTCACTAGAGTCCATGCTCAACATTCATGGACCTGAAGAATGGGTCTTGTACCATATCAGTGGAGTAGTGAGAGGGGTCAGGGAACCTCACTTAGTACTGCGCCATTATCATGCTACCCTACTGAACATGTAGTAGCTCCTGTATACGCACCACTCGAAGGGTGGATGGTACAAACTCCGCCATGAACAGGCTATTGAAGTCTACCCATAGAAGTGTCACCTCATTATGAATCTGGAGCATCAGGCTCCACCATCTGTCTGCTGCTGCCTGAAGAAGGCTGGCAGTAAGGATCACCATAAAGTCTGCTGGCATCCCTACTGGCCTGAAGACTCTCACCACAGCCTCCAGCCAATCCTTATCCGCCTGTGGGTCCGTCTCTCCCCAGAACCTGGGTGGCCTCTTGCACTGAAACTCGTGCAGCACGCTCATGCTGCATCGCCTGCTGCTGGGGCTGGTGGCATCAGTGGCCCAATGGGTGGTAGTATCGTTGGTGCCTCCGCTAGTGCGTCAATTGGATGAGGGCCCTGTACTAAGGCCTTGTCGCTCGACGGACTTTCACTACATAAAACTCTTGGTGCTCTAGCTAGTTGTCCGCAGAAAGATATCCAGAAAGAAATAGATGTGACACGGTTAACGACTATACATGGTGAGCTGACCTGGTTTGAGCTGACTTAATGAAAACTTTTGAAAACACAAACGCTATCAGTATTTTCATGCACTGATTCAGAAATCATAAGTCTTGGTCCTGGTGTATGGATATGTCATCCGCCCACACCAACACTGGACTCCCTGGACTAAAAGCCACACTTGGTACCCTTAACACTATTGCTTCACAGGAAAGAAAGATCAGAGTCTTGATTTCTGTTGTAGAACCTATGTCCTCCGATACCAATTTGTCAAGACCCGTCCCCCGGGGACCACATCATGACTACCACGAGACTGCCTTCCATAGTCCAGGGGCTGGAGACTATCACCAAAGGAGTAATTCCCTAGAATAGGGAAGGCATTTCCTTATTAAACGTAAACACACACAACCATAAAACAAGAAGAATCAAAAACTATGTAATGAAGTATAACAAGTGTGTTAAAAGTAAAAAGGGGCCAGAAATACAAGCCCAATAGAAATTTACAACTACAACTGAAAGAAAGTATAACTGAAAAGAAAAACAGCTGGAAGATGGAAGCAGATCCTAGTTCATCATCTGGGTTCTTACCTGAAGGGTGGTACAAATGTTCTCCTCAACACTCTATGTCCATCCATCTCCTCCAGGTACCGACTCATCATGAGGTCCGCCTCTAGGTACCGTCCAGTCCTCATACACTCTGCCTCAGTTAGCACTGTCTGTCGTCGACATCAAACACAACGAGGTGCGGGAATAGCCCATGAAGGGGTGATTATAACGATACTCAGTAAGGACCCCAAGACCCTCAAGGTCTCACAAAAATCCAACAAGGATAAACCACAAAGATAGATCCCAACAGATTACCTTTACATAGGTATATGCCCATACATATACCTAAGTTATCAGGTAACTCATCTCAATCATGAGGAAAACACAAAGGTCATTGACTCTACTCAAAACAAGATTTTCATAATCAAAAACACGGATGATGGATAACTCATCCTCTTTTGTGCACAGTAGTCATGTCACCAATCTGAGGTGCTACTCACTAACATTAGACTACTGAGATACTCCTCTCATCGAGTACCGCGGGTCTACCGCCTCACACAGTAGCGCTCACTGCCATGGGTCTGCCACCTCACACAATAGAACTCCCCCCAAAATCCTACAGAGGTACTCATTCTATCAAGTATTGTTGGTCTGTCACCTCACAATGTAGAACTCCTCTGCCATGGGTTTGCCACCTCACACAGTAGTGCTCCCCACTGGGCTAGTCAAGTCACTCTGAAACGTATCGGACAAGCAGTCATCGGGTCTCAGCCAGCTACTAGGTGTCCGTACTCCGTATGCTCGTCTTTGAAAGGATCCTCTAAATGAGCTACTGGTCGATACTCCAAGTGTCATGAAGTCCCACGAAAAATTATCTCAAAGGTCTGCAATGTCATATGGGTATCAATGCAACAGACGACGTGTCAATCAGACGCCCAGTCTGTGAGTTATTAGAATTTTTGTCCCGAGGGCCCGGTTGGTTTGGAGTACGAACCTACATGACTGTATTTCAACAGTACCCCGAACACCCAGGGGGTATACTCAAAGGAACCATTTCTCAACGTTTTTTCCAACACCTCTGACGGTTCGTCAAAGAGACGTCCAGTCTGAGAGTTATTGGCTTTTCCGTTCCAGGGGCTCGGTTGGTTTTTAAGCTAAAAACAACCTGTCTGTACTCCTACTACATTCAATCCTCAATTGGAGTATCCCAGAAAAACCGTCTCATCAAAAGTAATCCAACATAGTTGATGAGACATCAATCAGACGTCTGGTCCTTAAGTTATAAGCATTTCTGCTCCATGGGCCCGGTTGGTTTCATGTTTGAACCAACCCTCCCATACCCAATTTCACAAAAACCTTGACTGTAATATATCAAAACGACCGTCTCGATCTGAGAAACCCTACGCAGCTGACGGTTCATCGATCAGAGGTTCGTAGCTCATGTTATGGGAAATTAACCGAAAAGGGTCCAAAAAAGGGGGTCTAGGCCCAGTCCGACCCGGCCCAACCCACCCTGGGTCGGCCCGAACTGGGTCCAGCTCGGTTGGGCGCGGCCCGGCCCGCATGGCCTCCCCTGGCCTGGCCGAGGGGGCACTGGTTCGACATGCTGGAGCGGCTGAATGTCACACCTCTTTATATTCAGAACAGCAAAGCCCTTCCAGTTCCACCCGATATCCCCCAAATTAACATTCAACCCGCATAAAACGCAACTGCAGTAAAGGTCCCCTTAAGAAATTACTGGCGCTGCGAGTTCATCGGTCCCCTCAGATTTCAATTCTGATCACTGGTTCAAATGATAGAAAACCCAGCATGTACGTTTACTGAATGTACACGAACAAAACTTCAAAAATTGATTCCGGACACTCCGGGCCTTGGAATCAAGTGGCGTCAGGAACTGCAGACTCGTAAAATTCCAAAGAAATTAAGAAAAAAGTTTCATTGAAATTTCTTGGTCTTTACACAACTTCATTGATAATTTTAGATAATTATTCAATATGAAACCAAATATGTGTTCACGACTCTATTGGAAATCATAATCATTATTATGTTGTACACTAACCAATAAGGTACGAATCAGTGGTAATTATTCAATATAAACCTCTTATATTATAGGAAATTTAGTGGTTGATATCTATTATTTTAATTTAATCTTATAAAAATACATTAATTGTATTCGTTTATTTTTTACGATTATTATCTTTTGAATACAGTTATCCATTTTTAAATCCACAAACACAAATGCATGAAAATTAAAGATTACAAGTGAAACTAAATATTAATTTCATTCTTTAAATAATAATGAGTTCCATTCATCGCTAGAAAGTAGGTAATCTTTTAATTCTCACATTCATTACTTCCAATCATTAAAGAACCAACAAACAAAGAAGATATACATTAAATTTACTTTAAAGGGATTTGGTCCCCCCAATACATGAAATAAATTCAAAAAAATAGAATGATAATAAATGTTTTGTAATAAAAATGTATAGCCATTTTATATCTATTGTATTTAATTAGGAGTGATAAAATATAACTCATGGGTTTCGCAGAGTTATAGACTCTATCTCTAGCTTTGTATAATGGAAATATATTCATTATTATTAATTTATGTAATAATATAATAATTCTATGCGATAAAATTTATACTTGAATGATTAGGTTTTCTCTCACAATGAATTTAATAGTTATTTATACAAAGATTAATGACTATCAATCCCTTATAACATTATGAGTGTGAGGGTGTCTTTAATAAAGGTAGTAACTAAGTGAAGGTATTCTTGACATGAGTGTAGTATAAATATTAAAAAAACATGAAAACTTTTTTTCCCATTTAAAATATTAAAAATAATACATAATTTATTAAATACAAATACCATTCCTTATAAAAACATATATATTATTGTTTAGTTTATTCTAGTTTTGATAGTTCGATTTTTCATTTTAATAAAGAAAAATCAATAGAAAGAAGTAAGTTTAATGAACATTTTTTGTAACCACATACTCTCATGTTAACATAATGTGAAATAATAATCAAAATTTGATTTTAAAACATCCCAATATTTCGAGATCATCCAATATAACAACAATATTCATTAAAAGATTATTATTATTACTAAACTGTGAAATATGTAAAAAAGGCTTAGGGAAATAAATTTCCCATTACTAAATACATATTTCTAGAAATATTCATATCATTGGTCAATGATCTTATCTTTATAAATAAGTAATGTATTTGGTGCATTTTAGGATGATAAATGGTTTCTTATAGATCCATTTTTTTATAAAATATTATTAGGGACTAAATAAAATCAATACAAATAAAAAAATTAATCTTGTATGAATGATTTCTCAAAAAACATGATATTTGTTTCTAATTAAAAAAACATTATCGATAATAAATATGTTTAAAAATAATTTTTTTAAAATAATTAGACAAATATTATCAAAACATGTATATAAATATAAATAAATATAATATTTTACTCATTTTAGTGAAAAACTAAATAGAGGATCAGAATTTTACCAAAAAATAACTATTTACCCCATGTAAACTATAATATATTTTATATCCTCTAATTGAAATGAAATAAATTTTGTTAAATAATTTGATTACCACCGATCAATTTTATTATCCATGAAGTATTATAATGATTATATTATTTAACAATATTCATTAGCTATTAATATGTTCTTATTATTATATTATAAGGTTTAAATAAATTTCAAATATTTGATAAACATTTTTTATGATGTTTTATTTTTTTTGCTTCATAATTAATATGATATTTCACAAAGCTCTTAAATTATAGTAAAAAAATACTGTGATATTTAACACAATAATCAAATATCAATAATAGGTGACTAAAGAAGGTATTGAATGAAAAGGTTTAAAGGTATTAATTTTTTGATTTATTTAATGTATTTTTAATCCAATATGTTTCTTCATAAAATGTAATTTTTCACCATAAGGAAATTATTGAGAAATTTAATGTTAATGGAATCATACACATCATTTTGTCACAATAACTCCCCAAGACTACTTATTTATCCCTCATATGCCTCCAATGTACTATATAAACCTGATGCACATTTTTTAAATTTTTATCCTCACATAATCACTTATGATTTGATAATTATTCATTCCTAATCTCATAAAAATCATTAACACTGAGGAAATTCATTTATAGCTTCTATAATTTTGCATCTCATTAATACAAGTCACATTGATGACAACACAATTTCTATAGATACCTCATGAAAATTAAAAAAAAATTCTTCCACTTAATCAATAATTCATTCTCATTTATATTAATAATTGAATGTTATTTACCATTATTTATTATTATTTGATTAAATTATATAAATATTATACATTTTAATATTGATTTAGATATCATTATTCGTTTTTGATGACTCATTCATTATCAGGACCTCCCACTCACATCCTCAGCGATTTTTTTTATCTCTCCTACTATCATCAAAATAAAGATTAATAGTTATCTTCTTGATACGTTTTATGAAATTGATTAAACATCCTAAACATATTATATTTCTTTAAATAATTAATACCATCATTTATGAGTCTTACGAAACACCTATAACATGAGATACCTTAGTATGTAATGTCATTATTTAATCATACATAGTAAAATTTAATACAAATAATTCATTACCTTTATAATATTTATACATCCTTAAACACATATTATAATTTAAAAGTGTAAAAAGTAATCAAATTTATTATAACTCTATCAGATTTTAGATATTCAATATGTGTGTCATTAAAAGGAACTAAAACTTTTCTTATTTTTATTAAAGGTATTTATATACTTATGTATCTTTTTATAAGAATATCATGCACATATTAGGAAACACGCATTAAATAAAATGTTCTCAATTATATTATAGTTACTTCACCATGAAATTGAATAAATTTTTTATTCTGAAATTCATCTCATTCGTCATCAATGGATAACATATATAATACAGTCCCAAAAATATTGATCTCAATTTAATATTTCTATATTAGATAGGGTTTCTTAAAAAAATTATCTATGTTTAATAAATCTCAAGGGCAATGAAAAATATATTTTGCTATTCTCATTCTGTTACACAATCCTTGGATTTTTCCTCACTCATGGTTAACTAACGTATAAATATCTATATGTTGTTTCCTTTTATTTATATCTTGTGGTCACTATACTCATCTTTCTTTAATTATATTATTCACTATCTTCACCACCGATCTCATGACCATGGAAAATTCATTATCATTATTAATATATTACATATATTAAAACATATTAATTTGATTTATAACATGAAATCACATTTTTATAATCCTGATGATCATACATAATTATAGTATCAGAGAATCATGAATAATTCATACATTTTAGACCGATACATTACAAGTGAAAACATGTAATAGTATCCATTTTTTCAAAAAATCAAAACCTTTAAAATAAAACATGTTTTCTCTTTATGGGATTGATTTTCAATTTCCAATATGATCTTATCCATGTCTCTATTCCCCAATAATCATGTAAATTTTTTTCAAAAAATGGGATGATAAAATATTATCATTATGGGGAATAAATAAATGAAACTTCTATTCTAGTGAAAACAAAATAAAACGTTTTTATTTAACCATACCATTTCACAATTAAAAAATAATCTTTTTAAAACTATCATTGTATTTAGTTTTGAAAAAAATAAATTTTCATGGATACTCATTATAAATAATATAAAATATGTTGGTAACTTTTGATATCATTTCCTATATCACTCGTACAAATGGGGTAACATTATATTCAACCACTAACTCAGGATTTCTTAATGCATTGGAGTTTATACGTTAACAATACATCAACGGTTATTCAATGAACGACATATTATTGGTCAATAATGTGACAAAACATCCTTGGTTTATCTCTGAAAAACCCTTAATTGGTTGAAAACATAACCACCCATCATTATTTTATCATAAAATAATCCTTCAATAGATAATAACATAACCACCCAACAAAAAAAGCAATTCAGGATAACCATAATCAAACATAAATCATCAAAACATGAATCATTAAATAAATATTTAATAATAAATAACATTTCATTCCAAAATCATTCATTTTTAAAAACAATGAATGTATAATTGAGAAATACTACAATAAAATTAACCTTATAAACATTTAATGTATCATTAAAATGATAGGGTAAAATGAATGTATGAAATTTTATTCATACCATATATGTAAAAAAGAGTCATTTCTTCTTTTATAAAAATAAACATTTAAAGTTTTTTTCTGGTAACATTCTATACAAATATATAATCATTGATGCGAGTGTTAATAAAAATAATTTGTAATGTGTATCCACTATGAATCAACATAAAAAGTTGAAACACAATATTATAAAATCAATATTAATTTCACACGTAATCATAGAAAATCATTATCTATTAAATTTATGATTAAGTTGAAGAATGTAAATTGAACTAATAAAAATTCTATTTATCTAGTGCAAGGGTTTTAAGGGAACTCTCTAAAATCCCCCCTAATAACCACCATTCTATGCGCTATAAAAGTATTTTCTTATAGGGTATTTCACAGTGCTTTTTAGTATTGTTAATGAGGTATAAAAAGTGATAAAAAGTATTTTTTAGGGTTACATTTATCTGTGCTTCTAAAAAAAGGGATGATAACCCCCCATCAGTGTTTTTAATAAAGTGATGATAAACAAACATTTGTCTATGCTTAAAAAACACATATAAAGGGGGGGAATTTAATAGTGATTCTAAAAATTAGATAATAAAAGGGTGGTGTTTATAAGTTATTTTTTAGAAGCATTGATAAATATCACCCCATTGATTCTTTTATACTATCATTAATAAAAATTATATTTCAAAAGAATTTCTTAAGGGACACTCGTAGAAGATGTTATGGCCACTTAGAGTCATTTTGTGACTTTTTAAAATCAATAGATATGAACAAGGGTTGCATGGGTCACCATGGTGCAGAACTCTTCTCAATATTTGACATGATTTATGGTAGAGTCAAAACAGTCCAATAGTTTAGAATTTATGGTTGTTTGAAAGGACGTTGTATGTTAATAACCCTTAAAACCCCCAAAAAACCCTAAAACCATAAAAATCGTAAATGGATCATACCATAGGTAATAGGAGTACATTTGAGCTCTAATAAAAATAAAATAAACTCTTATAGAATGAGATAAATCTAAATGATATTTTAATCATTTTATAATCAAAGGAATATAATATATTAGAGTTTTAAAATTTTCTGAAATCAAACTCAAACGTGAAATGTGCATAACTTTTGATCTGGGTTTCTGTTTGGGCCCCACCAAATATCAAATCGAATCATGTGATGATGTCTAGCTCACATATTTTCATATAATGAGGTTAATGTGGGTTGTCTGTAATTTAATCCCTGAAAAGGCCTATAAGGCCTCCAAAACTACATTTTTGCCACTAAACATAGTTTCTTAAAATTTAACATATGTAACATCCAATCCATGTTTCTATTTCACATGTACCACATATCAAATCAAATCATGTTTCAAAATATTTAATTTGACTAGTTGGGGATCTAAAATAGACTCCCAGATTGATAGTTATTATTGTTTCATAATTTTTATGGGTTTTACTATTTTTATAGATCCTTATCTTTTTTATAAGTTTTAAGGGTTTTTGGAGATGATATCTATTTTAAAAAAATTATGTAAAAAAATATGTATTGAAATATATATATATATAACTATATATATATGATAATATATAACATAAGAAAAGAATATGGATTAACAATATTATTTAAATACATATAAATTTATAGATTCATCATAAAATGTAAAAAAAATAGTATAGAAGGGTGGAAAATGTACCAGTGTATAAGTTGGAGGTCTCATAATCAGAGCATGGTGGTTGTAGCGGCATGAGGCAGGGGTTTTAAAATCTAATGCACATATAAAGGGACAGGAAAGCACTGATAAATAGGAAGGGGAGCACTGAGAAGGGGTGGGGCATGAAAAAAAATATACCATTTAACAACAGGTCCATTATTAGTTCTTTTTAACTCAGTCAAGGGGGGATTTACTGGTGATTTTTATGAGTTTTATCAAATATTACACTTTACCATATCTTACATTCTTTGTGAATTTATAATACTAATAAATTCCTTTTACTTGGGCTGTTAAAGGCCAAATTTGTAATCGTGTTGGGTTTATAAATCCCTTAAATAAAACCTTATTAGCATATTTTCTTGAATACATTTGAGAGACATTTTAATATAATATTGTTAACATATTTTTATCTATAAAAATTAATTCATAAAAATAATTTTGAAAACCTAAAATATAATGATTTATAAACTAAATCTTTAAGACATTTAAAAAAGAATATTTTTAATGAATGAGTCCCTTAAAATTGGGGAAAAATGTTCTTCACGTTCTATTACTAACTTGGATGGTTAAATATGATTCAAAAAAATATATAATTAAAAACCATTTACATATATGTATTATTTATTATAATGTTATTATGTTCACTTCTGTCCATTTTGATGATTTATAATGGTCAATTTCTTCTTTCTAGGAGAATTCAATCAAAGGTTTTATGGCCGATTCACTTGAGTATAATTATGGTTGTTATTGTAGAATAGGAATATAAATCTAAAATATGAATGAAATTGTATTAATGTAATTACTGAATTATAAATGTCCACCTACAACATTTTTATTTGTTGTATGGTGGTTAGTTATTTAATGAAAATGTGAAAGATAAGTGAAGAATTTATTTTCACAGTTTTTTCAACCATCACAAACTAGTTTTTTAATTTAATAATATATATATATATTAGTTCCATAACTAGATATATGTTATAATATAACAATAAAAATATTATATAGCCAAATTTATAGTTTCATTACCGTATTTGAATGTGGTAATTGAAAATAAATGCTCAATATCCATAGGGATAATTATTCTCCATAATTTGTTAAACAGTTTCTTTTATTTGGATAAGAAGATATATTAGAAGGCAAGGATATAAAATATTTCAGTATAAAAGTAACATAATAGTTTATTCATGATATTAGAGTAATTATTAATTGATTTGTAGATAATTTTTATGATAAAATAAATTAACACAAGCGGTTTCTGAAACTTACCTCTTGATTATCACCTCCTAGAATGATCCCTTAAAAATAATATAATTGGTATTTGTAGATACTAGTTGCATTTGGACGAGGGGATAATAAGGAGGTGAGGTTTTGGAAGATATTTTTTGATTTTCAAGTACATTAATGGGGAATTCGGTGGTAAAGAGGGATATTAATTCTTCAGTATGGGTGATTTCAACAGATTGAATAATGATTATTTTATATATAAAGCCATCTGTATTAGGGTGGAATTAATTCCATATATTTATATTGATAATTATTTTTTTAGATTCTTTTTATGTTTTAGAAACACATAAAACATCCCTTTAATTTTGTATATTTTTGGTACTTTATGTTTTTACCTTTTCACATTGAAAAGTATCATTTTTTTACCAATGCTTTGCTAAATATTTTTTTGACCACAATAAAGTTTTCGGAAAAGAAATTTATAACTAATTATATAAATAATTTATTCATTCTGATTCCAAATATTGAATCCATTTTTCAAAAGTCAATTTAAATAATTAGAAATATAAAATTAAAAAAACTAATAATCACACACAAAAAATGGATTTTAAAAATTATATATTTCAAGAAAAATATTATCTAATATTAAAAATTATAATAATTATAATAATGGTATGAAACTCAATTAATATCTCTTATCTATACAAGAGATTAGAATCTTTAATACATGTGTTATCACCACAGATTGTCTCCATTTCAAAGATGATTCTTAAAGAATTTGATTTCCACATGTCAATTTGGTTATCCGTGAACTATTATATTGATTATATTATGTAACAATATACATTATCAATTAATAAGTTTTTGTTACTCTATTAAAATGATTAAACAATTTCAAATTTTGTATGTTTGAATAATTTTAATCTTCAAAGGTCATATGTTATTTCACCAAGTCTTAGATTATAATAAAAAAATTTACGATATTTAACATATGATTCACATATAAATAAGAGGTGACTAAATATGGAATTGAATGAAAAGGTCCAATGATATTTAATTTTTTATTTACTAAAATATTCTTTCAACATCTATGGTTCATCTGTAAATTTAATTTTTTACCATGAGATATTTTTTTAATAAAATTTAATCTAAATAAAATCAGGAACATTAATTTTTCTCAATAACACTTCAGGATTACTAATTAATCCCTCATATGGATCCAATGTACTATAGAAACTTGAAGTCCATTTTTTAAAATTTTATCCTCACGTAGTCACCTATAATATGATAATTATGAAATCTTAATATCATAAGAAATTCATTATCACTAAGGTATTTTGTTAATTTCATCTGTAATTTTCAATCTCATATATACAAGTAACATTTATGAAAGCACAATTTTTGTAGCTAGCTTAATAAAATTACATTATTATCTTCCACTTAATCCATTATTCATTCTCAGATATAGTACTCATTTAATGTTATTTACCATTATTTATTTTCACGTTATTAAATTAAATAAATATTATTCTCCTTCATACTGATTTAGTTGTCCTTAATCATTTTCAATTACTCATTCATTATGAGGACATTCAACACACATTCTTAGAGATAATGATATCTCTCATTCTAACATCACAATCAAGGTCAATATTTATCTTCCTGATAAGATTAGTAATATTGATTAAAATTCCTCAAAAAATAATATTTCCTTCAACAATTGATATCATCATTTAGGAATCCTAATTAACACAACTAACATGAGATATGTTATTATATAAAGTCTCTATTTATTTATAGAGATTAAATATTCATATAAAAAATGTGTTACTTATATAACATGAATAAATCCCTAAAAACTGATTATAATTTATAAGTGTAACATGTGATCCAATTTATGTTAACTCTATCATAGTTTAGATGTTAAATCCAAAAATCATTCAAGTCAACTCACACTATTCATATTTTCATTAATGGACCTCACAATTTCATGTGCCTTTTTATAATAATATCATGCACATAAAAGGAAACATGCATGAAATAAAATGTTATTTAATATATTATAGTTACATCACCATGAAATTTAATAAATTTATTATTATTCAACTCATATCATTCATTATAAATGGGTTACATACATATCCTACTCCCAAAAATTGTATCTCAATATCTGATTTTTATTCGATATGGTTTATAAAAGTTATTAATTTTCCTTTACATAAACAATCATGAGTCCAATGATAAATAAATTTTTATTTTCTAATAATATTACAAAATCATTTGATTCTTCCTCACTCATGGTTATCCATGGTGTCAATATCTATATGTGTTCTTATTTTATTATTAACATATAGTCAGCATACACATGTATCTATAAGTATATAATTCAATATATTCATCATCAATCTCATGACCTTGGAAAATTAATTATCATTATTAATATATTATATATATTTTTGTATTTACAAAACCTCTAAACACATAGATATCAATGTATACATTAATAAAAAATTATAATTATTAAACATATAAATAAATTATGAAATAAAAAAATACAGAGCCTACCATAATCAATACTTATTCTTGTGATTTTTAACAATAATTCACATTATTATAATCCCGATGATTATAAAATTTTATAATTTAAGAGAATTAAGAATCAATAATACATTGTAAACCCATACATTATAAGTGGACACATATAATGGTATCCATTTTTTCATAAAACCAAATCCTTTAAAATAAAACATGTTTTCTTTTTCAGAAAAAGGCTTACAATCTTTCTAGTGATCTCATCTATGTCTCTATTCTTCATTAAATCAATTAAAAAATATTAGAAATGTGGGATGAGAATAAATTATCATTATGGGATATAAATAGGGGAAACTGTTACTCTTGTTAAAACCCAGTTTAATATTTTCCTGAAAACATTCCATTTCACTATAAAAATCATCTTTTCAAAAATTTCATTATGTTTCCTTTTGAAAATCAATAAAAAATCATGGAAATAATTATAAAATATATTAAATATAAGTAAGTATATTTGGACGTCATTTCCCTTATCACTCATAAAAATGGGGTAACCCATATGTCCCCCCATCAACTCCAGATTACCCAATTCATCAAAGTTTATACCATAACAACCATTCTATGTTTTTTCAATGAACCACCTACCATTGGTCAATAATGTTACCACCCACCGTTGGTTTTTCATGGAACCACCCTTAATTTGTTTATAAAATAACCACCCACCCATATTTTAGATTATAATAATCCTAAAATAGTTTATAACATAAGCACTCATCATTTAAAACAATTCCAAAAAACAATTACCTAAAAATATATCATGAAAACATGTATCATTAAATAGCTATTTGACGAAAATAATCTTTTTATCTGAAAATCACTCATTTTGAAAAATTGTGAATGTACAATTGAAAATATTTTCAATAAAATTATCCATATAATAATTTTATATAATCTTTAAAATATTAGGGAGACATGAATGCAGTAAATTCTATCCATTCCAAATATTTAAAAAACAATTATTTTTTATTTTATTAAAAGAAACATTTAAATAAGTTTTTTATTTAATGTCATATAAAAATATCATATCATTGATGTGAGTGTTAATGAAATTAATTTTTTTTGTGGATCAACTATAAATCTAGATAAAAGATCAGAAATACAATATTCAAAAAATCAATTTTGATTTCATACATAATCTTAGAAATTTATATTCAATTAAACTAAACTCTGTCCCAAATAATTGAAATCGAAATACTATAAAACTATTTTTATCCAGTGCTACAGTTTTAATTGCGCACTCTAAAATCTCTATTAAAAACAACTATTCTCAGTGTAAGAAAATTGTTTTTACAGGGGGTCTTTAACAACACTTTTTTTACTGATATAGGGGGCCTACAAAATTGATAAAAATGAACTTTTAAAGGGGGGTACATTTCCGTTCTTATAAAAATTGATGATAACCTCCACCCCCATTAGTGTAAAAAATGTGTTGAATAAACATGATTTTTTCAATGCTTCAAAAATAGCATTGATAAAGGGTGTCTTCATTATCGCTTTTAAAAAAATCAGAAATAAAAGTGTGGTATTTATTAATGATTTTTTAGATGAACTGATAATGACACCCCACCACCACCACCAACACAGCAACCCCACTTATATGTTATTTTTTATTATCATTGAAAGATGGTATTATTAAAAAACATTAATTGTCACCTATAATAGATGTTATGGCCACGTGGATGTATTCTAGGGATTTTTGGCCTCTTCAGAGATAAAAAAGAGTCCCATGAGTCACTGTGGTTTATAATATATTTATATATTTTATTTTATATATGGTAGAGGAAAATGGGAAAAAAATTCAGATGTTATGGTTTTTTGAAAGGCTGTCAAATGTGAAAACCCCTAAAACCCTAAAACATTACAAATTCTAAAAACATCATATCATTAGAACCAATGGTCCATTTTCACTAAATAACTAGTAAAAAAGAATCTTCAGAAATGATAGAAAACTAAAATTTATTTAAATCATGTGATAATTGAAGGAATAAAATATATTAATGTTTCAAAAAAGTCACAAATGAATCTCAAACATCAAATGGCCAAAACTTATGATCCAGGTTCTTGTTTGGGCTCTAGTAAATATAAATCAAATCAGGAGATGATATTTATTCCACATAGGGTCTCATAATGAGGATAACAATTTTTTTCTACATTTTCATTCCCCGAAAGGCCTAGAGGGCCTCCAAAACTGTGTTTTTGTCACCAACCCCATTTTTTTAATATTTAAACATCTATAACATCTGATCTGGGTTTTTTTCATCTTTTACCACATATCATATCAATGTGAATTTCATAATCTTTTATTTTACTAGTTACGGAGCAAAAACGTACTACTTGATCAAGATATTTTATTGTTTGAAGGTTTGTGGGGTTTTAGTGTTTTTAGAGTTTCTTGAGGTTTTTATGTGTTTTAAGGGTTTTTAGAGTTAATTTCAATTTTCAAAATATATATATATATATATATATCTGTATATGTGAACATTTATAAAATACTCTAAAAATATATTGATAAAAATGTATAATGAAATTTATTTATATATATACATCGTAAAATGTAAAAAATAGTATAGGAGGGTTGAAAAGATGTTGGCCAATAATCTTGACATCTCATGTTCAAATATTGATAGTAGTGGAGGAATGTGCAAGGGTGGGATTATCTGAAGAACTAATAAAGGTGTGGGGGAATCACTAATAAATGGGTTAGAGAATCACTGATAAAGGGGGTGGAGGAGTACTGAAAATGTGGATGGGGAATGAAAAAAGTATGCCCTTTATCAACAGGGCCATTACTAGTGATTTTTTAGCACTGTAAAGGGGGTGGAGATTTATCAGTTCATTTTATGAGTTTTCTCTAAGCTAACCATTAAACATCACTTTCATTATCAATGTCATTATCGTTCTGATAAAGACATTTATCAAGGGTATTGAAGGCCCAATTTGTAGTAGTGTTGGGATTATAATTACCCTACATAAAACACTATAAAGATATCTTTTTAAAATCATTTTATAGAAATTTAATGTTTATATTTTTAATAAATTCTAATCTATATAAATAAATTCATAAAAATAAATTTAAAAACATAAAATATATTAATTTTTTAAAAAAATATTTCAAACAAAAAAAAGTGGATTTTTAAATAAAATGTCCCTTATATTGTGTCCAAATATTCATCAATTTTTCTTAATTTCATGGTTAGTTAAATAAGATTAATTAATTAATTAATTAATATAATTTTACATCTATATTTTTTTTATTATAATTTTATTATGTTTTCTTATGTTTATTTTGTGGAGTTGTTATTATCAATTTCTTCTTTCTAGGAGAATTCATTTAACGGTTTTATGGTTGATTCACTTGAGTATAATTATGGATGTCATTGTTGAAAGGGAATATAACTCCAGAAGTTGAATGAAATTTTATTAATGTAATTACAGAATTATAAATGTCCTCCTAAATAATTTTTATTTCTTGTATGAGGATTATTATTTAGATGAAAATGTTAAGGACAAATGGTGAATTTATTTTTGTGGGTTTTACAACAATAACAAACTAGTTTTGTTTTATTTAATATTATTTAAATATATTAGTTCTATAAAATGAAATAAGTTATGATATAATTATAAAAATCTTATATAGTAAAAATTATAGTTTTTTACCATCCTTGAAGGTGATAATTGAAAATGAATACTCGTTATCCACATAGATAGTTATTCTTCATATATTTTAAAATGAGTTTATTTATTTGTATAAGAGGAGTTATTAAAATGGAATGATATATGATATTTCATGATAAAGATAAAATAACAGTGTATATATGTCATTAGGGGAACTATTAATTGATTTGAAAAGAATTTATTAGAAGAAAATAAATTAACACATGTGTTTTCAAAAAGTTACATCTTGTATATCACCTCATTAAATAATCCCTAAAACATTAAAATGGATATTTTAGGACACAAGTAGCATTTCGATGAGGGTATAGTATGCAGGTGAGGTTTTGGAATACATTTTAGGATCTTCAATAACATTTATGGGGAATTAGGTGGTGGGTATGGTTATTTATTACTAAGTAGAGGTGGTTTAATGTTATTGAATAATAATGATTTTATATTTAATATTGGATGTAATGGGGTGAAATTAATTCCATAGAATTTGATTGATAATTAATTCATTTGATTATTTTGATTTTCTAGAAATAAATAAAACAAACCTTTATTGTTTTAGATTTTTGGAACTTTACATTTTTACCTTTAAACATTAAAAAGTTTCATTTTTACCATTACTGCGCTAAATATTTTTTTTCTCATAGTAACATTTTATGAATAAAAAATTATAACTACTTTGCTAAATAATATAAACCATATGATTCAAAATATGGATTCCATTTTAGAAAATTCATTTCAAATAATTTGAAAATTTAATTTAAAAAAACTAAAAGACATGACCAAAATGGGTTTTTCAGAAATATATTCATCTAGAAAAAGATGATTTAATAGTATCTATAAAACAAATTATAATCATGGTATGAAACTAAATTAATATTCGTTATACAAAATAAAAATTGGAAAATTTCATACATGGTTCATCACCACATAAAATCTAAATTACTAGTCTCCACCACCATAAATTCTACTCATCCTATTCATTTTATAATTTAGTCATAGAACACGAACTTCTATATTATGTTATAAATGGGTTTCACACACATAAATAGATATATTTGCATTATATCATTTTTATCTAAAAAATTTATTCAACTTCTATTCGGTCAAAGGTATGTAAAACAAACATCCCTTGGTAATTTTTTTTACGAATTTTAATTTTTTTCATTTAAAAAAATTAAATTCGTTTTTTCTATAGATATTATCTAATATCATATCGAATAATAATTTTTTTCTGGATTTTATTTGTGTAATTTTATTTTACATTTTTTTAATATTCTTATTCATTTAATTATATTGAATGTTTCTCAAATGCATATTGTTCTCCAACAATTTTATGATAAAAATGGAACTCCGCCAAAAATATATTATTTTTTGAAATTATTCATTTATTAACTGTTTATTATTTAAAACAATAACTAAATTAGGGGTTTTATTTAAAATGATCCTTAAATTATTTTCTATAAATATGTTTCCTTTATATGGTGATGTCTCACCATGTTACCACCAGTATAATTATCGTGTTATTGAAAATTTCATGGTCCTTATATATTGGTGCATTTTTCCTTGCACTACATGTCTCTCAGTGTCTACTATTTTACCAATTTAAATATTTTATGATCTTCAAAATGTGATATGTGATCTCAATAAGTAAATATACTTCTATTTTTTTTTACATATTTCAAAAACTAACTTTAGTTGATAATTATTCTCTCTAATTTTTATTGTATCTATTATAAACCTTATATTCATATCATTCCCCTAATATTAACTAGTCTCATAGAATATAAAAATTTTCTGTGAATTTTTTTTGTGTGACATTAATTTTAATTAAAATTTAATATTTTTATTCATTTCTACAGAATCATAGTTTCTCTATTCCAAATTTCTATTATTCCATCATTTTTTTAAACGAACATGATTCTTAACTATTAGATAAACTAAAATTAAATTTAAAAATTATGTTAATATCTTATTATTATGGTTTTAATTAGTTATATAAATCATTTATTATATTCTCTATTATAATTTATTGTTTCTTACCTTTTTTCAAATTTGAATTATTTATTCCTAGTCTAATTTTGTAACATTGCATGAACTATTTCTTTATGATATATATAATTTACACACACAGATAGATATAGAAATATAATATGATCTATGATCTCAAGAGGTAAATAAGAATCTATATGGTTTCAGGTATGAAAAATCAACTTCCCTTGAATTTTTTTTTCTATTTTTCATTATTTATATTAGAATCATTAAATTCCTTTTATCGCATTGATATTATCAAAGATGACACCATATAATAATTTTTTTGTGACTTTTATATCTAATTTTATTTGATATTTTCATTTAATATCTCTATTCATTTTTTCAAGATTCATTTTTCTAAATTCCATTTTGTCAGGATAGCGTTTTATGAAAAAAAAAATAGTGGTCAACAAAAATTGCCAATTTTTTTAAAATAATAATTATATTTACCAAGTATTTAATGAAACAATAAATAAATGAATGGTTTCATTTTATATTATCATTAAAATATTTTCTCCAAATATTTTTTCTTTAATGTGGTAATGTATCACCATGTTATCACCACTCAAATGATTAATGTATTGTCTATTTCAATGTTCTCATGGATTTATGAATTTTTTTGTGCCCTGCATGTCTTTCAGTGCCTGATATTTTTTCCTATTTCAATATTTTATGACCCTCATTCTATGATATCTAGTTTCAAGAAGTGAATATACATCAATTTTTTTCCAGAATGAAAAAAAACTTCCCATGATAAATTTTTTCCAAAATTTCATTGATTCTATTAGAATAATTAAATTAAAATCATGCCATTGATATTATTTATGATCGTAGCATATAATAATTATTTTTTACAAAATTTTTTATAATTGTATTTGTTCTTATCATTAATATTTTTATTCATTTATTTACAATGCAGTCCTCTCAATTACATGTTTCTATGCTAGTATTTTATTAACTAAACAATTTTAGCTAAAAACATTTCATTTTATGTAAATTCTAAATCTCTTCAACATTTATTTTCTATAAATATAACAAAATGGAGTTTTTTTAAATTAACCATAATTTTTTTCTCTTAATATATTTCCTTTTATATAGTGTTTAAAAAATCTTTAAAATTAAGGTTTCTGATTTCTATATTTCCAATCAATCGTTTAATGAAGAAAATGGAATTCAGTTATCTGTAAAATTCTTATTATTTTTTAAATTAAGTTAATATTTTATCATGTGGATTTCATTTATATTTTTAATTTTTAATATATTGTGTTTCATAATTTATGGTTTGTTTACCATTTTTACATTTGAATAATTTATTCCATATTTAATTAAGTTACCCAACAAGAACAACTTCATTACAAAATATATTCTTTGCATAAAAATTAATAGTTATATCCATATAATATAATATGTGATCTCAAGAAGTGAATCAAATTCAATTGTGTATTGAGTATGAAAAAACAACATCCCATGATAATTATATCATCCAATTTCCATTGTTTCTATTAAAAACTTTATATTCAACTCATTTAGTTGATGTTATCGAAGATCACATCGTATAATAAATATCTTGTCCAATTTTTTTGTATAATTTTATTTAATCTTGTTATTTAATATTTATATTCATTTATTTGGAATGCAATTTTTTCCATTCCAAATTGGTATAATGACGTTTTTTTAGAAAGAGTTTATCTAAAATATATTATTTTTTAATGTTTTGAATATGATCAACATTTATTTTCTTAATCTAAAACTATATGATGGGTTTTTTATACGATCATTAAATTATTTTATCCAAATATGTTTCATTTTATGTGATGATGTATCATTGTGTTATCACCACTCTGGTGATGAGGGTATTGAACATTTTGAGGTTCATATGGATGGGGAATTTTTTATTTCCCTCTATGCCTCTCAATATATGATATTTTTACACATTTAAAATTTTATAATTTAAAAGCTATGATATGTTGTCTCAAAAAATTAATCAACATCATTTTTATTTCAGGTAAGAAAAATAAACATCCCTTGAATTAAACCATAGATGAGTGTAGATAATGGTTCGCAAAGGTATCCTTGATCAATTTATCCCTATAGCTATTAATTATTAGTAACATATTTTTAATGTTATTTATAAAAATATTTTAATTTCAAGAATTTAAAGAACATTTTTATGGGTATTTTATCATTCTTTAGTGCGGTGGATGGTTCCCTAACATCACATTAATTTTTCTTCCAGGGAGTAATGATTTTATTTTAACAATTCTATTTTAAATTTCTTTATGTCACTATTTAGTATTCCATCACCTATACAAACATACACTTATTTGGGGGTACTACTAAATCATTTTCTCCCCTTTTCACAAGTGAATTTTTAAATTCTCCAAATCAATCAAGATAATGGGAAATCATAATTCACAAGTTATTTTTTTTATCAACATTAAATCGTTAAATATATTGATCAATTAAAATTTTAAAATGTATACCATTTCATGGATAAGGATACTATAATTCTTATGTGTAATTCTTGTTATCAACATTTATTAATTTAAAATTATGGGTTAGTTTTAAAATATGATTTTAGTTATTATAAAATTTTCAAATCATTTCCCATTGCATCTCCTTCGTTATATTGAAAATATGTATTAGAAAAATAATTCCTCCCACTAAATTTGTATTTATTATAATATTATATATCATTGTTTTATTTCAAATATTAAAATTCTTAAGTCTTTTAAATTTGTTCACTATATATTTTTTAGTAACATATTTACTCCCTAATTAATTAATGAAACAACATTACTCAATGACTAGATTACTACAATATTTACAATTATTAACTAAAAATAATTTCATATATGTTTTTCATATTATTTTTCTAGAACCCACTATGTATTTGAGTGTAACAATTTTTTAATTTATCTACTACTTTTCTGGAAAAATTTTTCAAATAAAATGGCTTTAGAGTGTTGTGGTAAAAGGTAGTGATTTTATAAGATCATTTTCATGTGGATTTATGTATTGAACATGGAGGTTTTGTAAATAGAAAGACAAATTTCTATTGTTATATAATGGTAAATTCCAAGGTAAAATATTTCATTAGAGATTGATTCCATAAAATAAATAATTTCTGCAGATTTTCACATGAAATTAATGTTTATGTTTTGTAAAACCATTTATCATGTGATTGTCATGATTTTAATTACATTATGAACAAGGGTCCACATAGATTAATAATAGTTTTCAATTATCATGTGTTTTGATATTTTATTATTTTATATATTACTGAATTGACCATCACATTCCCATGATATTGGGTTTCTATCATATAAAATAGAAAACTTCTCTAAAATAAATATTATACTATGATCACAAATTTATTTAAGTACAATGAAAAATTTATTAGTTTTATTATTAGATTTTTTTATTGAGCTATTATACCAAATAAATATTAAATTTTCATCTTTATTATTTAAATTCCATTTTAATTAAATTTTCATCTTTTATTGTTTATACAAACATTAGTTTCTATATTCCCAGGTGCACCTCCAACCTCGACTATAATGATTTTATTTTTATAAAACCCAACAGTGAAGACCATCACCCTCGAAATGGAGAGTAACAACACCATTAACATCATCATGGCTAATATTCAATGGTTTTTGTAGTTGACTCCTCATGCATGGATGAAATTTTCTTGATGTTGGCAGAATCCATGGCTATAGTAAACATTGCAATTGATTTTATGATTCATTAAATCCAATTGACGTTTCATCATGATAAGAAGGCATTCCTATTGACCTATAGTGGATTATTATTTTTTAGAGTGAAATTAAAAGAAGACTAAACTCTTACAGATTACATCTTTTAAAAAGAGAGTACACTTAACCTAGTTTTGAGATTGAGGGGGTATTATGATTGAGGAGAAAAAACTTACTACAGGAGAAGTTGAAATTTTTATAGTGCCAGGTGATGCAATTGATTTCAATATGACGGGGTTGAAGAGAACGAATGGATTCCTCCATGAAACATTGGTTAATATATGTTGGGGAGAAATTGTCCAATAATAAGACTGCATTAGATTATTGCATATAGATTATGATTTTTAATATTTATAAATGTTGTTGTAGTATTTGGTTGTTCTGGATCTCTATCCATTAAAGATTTTAAATATATGGGGTTTTCCCCTTTAATTCATTTGTAAAATGGCATTGTAGGGTAGGTTTTATATGAAATAATATTATTTTTCCTTTTTAATACCTTTAGATTATAAACTATTGATCCATAATTTTATGATGGAGTTGATGATTTGAAGTTCCATAGCATCATTCTAATTCATACATTCCATATAATATATTTTGTATATCTTCCAAAATAACATGTTCTATTAATTTGGTATTTGATGATTCCAATGATTTTGTTAATTCACATGTATCCCAACTAAGGTAGTTTAATGGAAAACTTTGAGATAATATTTTTATAGGTTCTAAATACTCAATTATATTTTTTCTTTTACTGTTTTCTCTTTGTAAATTACAAAAATGAATGGTATTCCCAGTAATTTCCCAGGATTTTTACTCCAAAATCATTACCAATATTCATTAGGTTAGCCACTATAAATGTCTATAATTCTCAACCTTTAAAAAATATATAATTTTTCAATCATTTATTACCATTATAGTTTACACTGTCAATATTACTTCGTACTCTTTCTCTAATTATTTTTTTGGTTTTGTTAGAACTGTTTCTATTTGTAAACATTTTATGATATATATATATATATATATAATTGTACATAGTATTGAAATTATATCATTTTTTAATTTAGTACCTTGGAGAACATTTAGAGGACTAGTTGGAAATTATTCCATAATTATCACCTGAAATGTTGTGTTCATGTTTTCATGAATACACGCATTTCGACACAATATAGGGATTAAAAGGTAGCTAGGTTGGCTTTAGCAGTTTCTGTCTCATCACATGTAAACACAATGGGTTTCGGTATATAGGAAGATAGATCTCTACTTTAAATCTTCAAACATTTATAGATTCTATTATAATATCTCATTTGGTTTCTCCTCAATTTTGTTGACTCATGATTATGGAATTTCAATAAACTTATTCAAGAATGAGATAACTTTTATATAAAAATTCCAAAAATTCAAATGTATTACATCCGTATGCATAGTTAAAATTTTTATGATTATTTTATAATAACAATACATATCTAAAATATATATACAACCTTTAAATCATATAAATCTTTTTTACTTCAAAAGAAATTTACTTTTATCTCCTCTCAATCCGACATTCACCACTATGTCAAAAACAAATTCATTCATTATATAATTCATGAAGTTGTTTTATATATTCCTTCCAATTGTAGTTTAGTTTTCCTCCCATTTTACTTATACATTTACTAATTGAATATAATTTTATTAATATAGTATAGAAATATTTTTAGAAATCACATAAACTTATATGCATAATTTATGCATACACTGATTTATTATATACACACATGCGCACATATAATCAAACATATAGTTAAAAATATTTATTCTTACTACACATGCCACCACCAATCTTCTATCCATTTCCATGAATCATGTGTAGCCTACTCACATCATTACTTCTTCCAATTTCCTCCAACATTCTGAAATATTGACATGAATTCTATAAATTATCTCAATAATTTGTAGACAATGTTTATGAAAACCACTAATTAAATGTTCATGACATTAAAATGAAGAGTTTGGGTACTTTATTACTTATATATAATCAATATATATGATTAAAATCATTACTATTTGGAAATTTTTTTTGCTAAATATAAATGAGAAGAATTATGTATTTTAAAAGATTTTTAAGAAAAATTTTCCTTAAAAGACAAAGAAAACATATACTAAAATAAAAATTAATGTTGATTCAAAATAATTTATGTGGATGAAATATGATCAATGTACTTATGTTACTAGAGATAATATTAAAAAAATAGAAAATTTCAAAATTTTAAATTATTTATAAAAAATGGTATCATTACAAATATAGGATTTTCACTATTCATATAAAACCCAAAATTTTCTAAGAAATATCAAAAATTTCAATCCAATTAAATATTGATATTACGATTTAGAAAATATAATTTTAGTTTATGAAATTCATTTTCTAAAAGATAATAGTATGATCCACTAATAAAAATAAATATATTCCACATTTAAAAATTAAAATGGCTTTTCTAAATATTTGAGTGACTATTTACAAATAAATAATTGATTTATTATCGGTGTGATTAAAAATTATATATTTCATAATTATATTAATAAAATAATTTTTCTATAATTTAGTGTCTAGGTTATAATAGTCCAATTAAAATAATAAGATTTTGTTGCCTGATTGTGCTTAGAGTTATGTATCATGTATGAAATTGATTATAGTATTTTATTTTGAAAATAACATGTTGATACATTATCTGCCCATTAATAAATTTCATTCTCTCAATTTGAAATTTTGATGGTGAAAACAATGTATTTGTATTTTTGAAAACTATTTGTTCAAGTCGAACATCGAAAACATATCAAAAAAACATCCACTAAAAAAGTATGATTGGAAAAGAATAAACGTTATCTAGAATAACACATATAGGGATTCCATTTATGAAAAAATGGACATGAAAAAATAAATTATAATTCTCAAGTAATCATAGATAGCTATAGGTAACATGTTATTGATAATGTTAACCACAAAAAATATATACATTTGTGACGTGTTAAAAGGTTATTTATTTTTTGACAATCAAATTAAATAGATGAAGATTTTGATTCAAAAAAATTCAGAAAAAACCAGTGATCAAAATGTATCACAAAATAAAGAACAATCTATAAAATTCATCAAAAATATTCTAGTGTAAAATTGAATCCCAAAATTATGATGGATTTGGTCACATAGTCATCCAAGATAAATTTAATATTTATCCTCAAATAATATCAGTTACCCTTATAGTATCATTCCAAAAATGAAATTTCTATAATCATATAATCATCAAGATATGATATTAATTTCCATAAATAATCGAAAGCACCCTAAATAATAAATCGTTCTAAATCATAATTCAGCCTTTGATTCTGAACAATGAAATTTCAATGTTTTATAAATAACATTATCATATATGGTTCCAAAAATAGTGAACATATTTTGAAATAACATTAATCACTTTGTCTCTAAGTCAATTTCCTTTCGCATTATTATCAAATTGATGAACATATGAATTTAAGAATTACCTATTAAATAGTTTAAATAAATAAATAAAAATTAATAATACATTATGCATGTTTGTGGTAGGGGATACGCTTGTCTCACCTTTAGGTTGTGGGTTCAATACTGATTGCCTTTGAGGAAGGGACAGGGTTTCACCCATCTAGTGAGTTGACCTTTTCCTAAAACTATAGTAATATAATCCATAGAAAATTATAGAGATGTTAGAAATGTCCAAAAAATAACCTTTATAAATTCATTATTAAAGAATCGGTTTATTCTCCAATGTTATCTCAGACCTTAAATGTTTCATCCCAAAAAACTTAAGAACAAATAATTACCTCAAAATCAGTGTTCATATAAACCCAAAATAATTCCCAAAACATTAACCATATTTGAATCGAAATTAATGGTATCTTTCCTTAAGAAAACCATTTCATGTAACAAAATTAAGGGGTATATGTACCTAAAAGAAAAATGCCTCCCAAAATTATCTAATTTTTTCACTTTTCAAAGTTATCAATTCCATATAACACATGTTTCCAAATTTGTGAATAAGAAAATAGATATTGAAAAATATTAAGCCATTCCATGATTCTTGTAATATTTATAAAATATCACAATATCATAAATTTATAAACACATTACATAAACACATCCTTAAATCACAATCCATTTTAAACCATTATTTATGTTTCATCGTCTTATTCCTTAATACTTCATTCCAATAATAAAAAATTTGAATTATATCTTTATGACTCATAAATATCAACCAAAATATGATTCAAAAAGTGATTATAATAAATTAATCCATACCTTAAATCTATAAATCATGATTTCATTCATATCCCTATTAAATTCTAACAAGATGCCAAACTTCTTGAAATTAAATAGCCATTCCCTTTATGGAATTCCCTGTTTCACGAGAGTTGGCAAGGTTTATATTTTTAAATGTAATGAAAACAATAAAAAGACCCATAGTTTCTTTGGAGAAACTAAAATGTGTTAGATAAGTCAAACATTTTCTTATCGCTGATATGAATACTAAAGAAACTTTCAAAATCATTGGATCTTTATTTTTCAATAATTGTGATGATAAAATCATATATAAGTCATAAGAATGTTTGGAAAGATAATTTTCCTTCCATATTGATAAATTATCCTTCATCTATAGAAATTAACAACATTAAAACCTGAAATGAATTATTTTGGTAAAATAAACATGGTCCTTTTAAATAGGATACATAAAAAACATTACAATACTTTAACCTAGAAATAATTTATACATAAATAGATTACCTTTATATTTTCAATCCCCAAACATATCAATAATATCTTATAAATACATTACATTAATCCAATATCCATCCCATTGAACTAAAAACGGGGTGTGTATGTAATTTCTATTATAATAATCCTTATACATGAAAACCCATGATGATATCTCTAACACATAATAAAACATTTATTGTAAATAAACATATCTTAAAATTTTTCTAAAACAGCTTATAATACCCAAACTAGGACACATAAATAAACATTAAATATTATATTTACTTTAAAAATTAATTGACATTATTAATATCCATATGTTCTTTTAGATTTATAGTTTTTGATAATTATGTATAAATAATGCATGGTAAACCTAATCATTACTTGTGGAAACAGATACACAATATTTACATTATCATAAAATTTAAGACTTTAAAATAAAACAGGTTTTATCTTCATGAAAAATCATTACAGTTTTCCCCTTGTGCCCATCATTGTCTCTGTTCCCACATAAATATTCTGCAGAAACATATAAAATGAGTTATATGCATAAACTCTCAGTAAGGGACATAAATAAAGGAAACCATTAGTCTGGTGAAGACATGTAATGTAACCACCCATTTCATTAAAAACTCCAAATAACCAAAATGTAGACATAAATCATTACAGATTTTAGAATAAAAACACTCTTTGAAGAGAATAAACTATTCACTCTAAAATCAATCTGTTAAAAATCATCTCATGTACAAAGGAAAGAATATTTTTTGAAACTAATGATATGAACAATTAATGTATGCATAAAAATACTAGGGTGACATGAATGTAGAAAATTACATTCATTTCATATATTTCAGAAAATATATTCATTTTGAATATGGGTAAAAAGAAACATTTAATGATGTTTTTTAAACTAATTACTCATACAAATATAATATCATTGAAGTGATTTTTAAAAAAATACTAGATTATCTTTATATAATATCAATTAAGGAAAAATTGAATTAAATCATTGTAAAATAAAAATTATTTTTACACATAATAGTAGAAATAAATTATAAGTTATTTTGATGTTTAACCTATAGAATGGAAATTTGGATAAAAATATGCTTACATAAAATCTTAAAATGGTCCCTCTTTTAAAAAAATTGAGAGAAATTTGAACATTAACATTTTAAAATTTTTATGTCCATAAAAATAAATTGAAAAAATCTTTTTAAAAACATTCATGAGAATGAGTTATAATATAAACCATTAAAACATTTAAAACATGGTTTTTTTGTTAGAGACCCTTAGTTACTGTCTGAAAGTTACATTGTTTATCATAAAATTGAAAATAATAACATTATATTAATTAATTACAAAACTAAAAACATTTTACATCTATATTTGATTTTCTTTAATGTTATTAAGTTAACTAATGGGCATATTGTTGAGTTATAAATATCAATATCATGGTTTTGGATCTTTTGTTTAAAGGTTTTCTCAGTGGTTTACTTGAGTATAACTGTGGATGTTAATTTAAAATGGAAATTGAACTCTATAAGTTGAATTAAATAGTATTAATGAACTTAATAAAGTATTAATATTCCTATATATCAATTTACCTTCGGTTTTGAGAAGGTTTCATTTGAATAAAATTTTAATGGAAATTGGTTAATTTATTCTTTTTAGTTTTTCTGGACATCAAAAACGTTAATTATTTTATTTAATATTATGTTTATATGTTAGTTATTAGACATTGAATAAGTTATAATATACCAATTAACATGTTATTTAATAATAATAACACTTTTCTTAAGGCGGTATTGGAAAATGAAAACACATTGTCCATAAAGAAGGTTAACCATTGAAAATTGGGAAATGGGTTCATTTCATTAAATAATAATAGATAACAAAAGGGTTGTTTTAAGATATTTTAAAAACTTAGGTATTTATATAATAATATTTATTATTATTATTCAATTTAATAGTTATATTAATTATTTTAAGTAATAAATAAAATGAAATGTTTAATATATAGGTATTTAATTAAAAAAATAATTTTTTAATTATCTAATTATTTATAAAAAATGATTTCATATTTTAATTTATAAATTTGAAATTTTCGGTGTATGTTTTTCTTATAACATGTTGAAATTTTTTAATTTTTGATCAATATTAAAAATAATTTTTTTTAAATACGCTAATTTTTAATGACATCATGGAGACATTATTATGGTGTAAAATTTATTAAATTTATTGAGTATTTAAATAATTATATAATAGAAGTAATGTTATCAAAAAATAACTTCGAACATAATGATTATATTCAATTACTAATAAGAATAAAAATTATCATCATTATCGATGAAGTGCCTACGTAGAATTGGTAGTGTTAAATTTTGTTTTTGATAAATAATAACTGACTTTTAGAAATTAATTTCAGGACATTTTATTAAATATTGTGTACTATGAAATTTTTTAATAGTTATTTTTTATCTTTGTTATTTAAAAACAATAATATTATCCAATTGAATATGTAACAATTGTGCAGGGAAATGAAAGACAAAATAATATATTTACGAAGTTTTTATGGTATGCATATCAGTAATTCTACATAATGAAAGAATTTAGAAATTATTTCAAACATAATTAAATTTTTATTTCAAAATTAAATTATTTTGAATTTTAATATATTAAATAATAAACATAAATTCATGTGTAATGTAGATGTAGTGCTTTTGGAAGCCTAAGAGAAATAAATTTAATGTTTTTATTATAATTGTAAGAATTATTCATTGATGAAAACTGTATCTAAAATGAATTATATAATAAATTTCAGACCATTATGATGTTTCTATTAAAATATGGGACCATTTGGGACCCTCATGAGTCACATTAAATCTTATATAATATTTTAATTTAATGGTAATTCAAGATGTCACATTATTGTTTTTAATTTTTATAGTATTTATATATACGGTTTCATAATATAATTTTTCAAAAAAAAAACAGAATTTTGGGCGATAATTATTTTTATTCATAAATGAAATTTTATTTCCAAATTTTATGGAATAAATAAATACCTTAATGGCTTGAACAATTATAATGTAATAATTATTTAATTATTGTTTAAATCAAATTAATGATACTAAAATTAAAAAAAAAATTAGTTTAGGTTTTTTAGATAAATCATGTTTCCCTAGATGAATATGATAAATATATTTTATAAATAAAAATTTAAATTGAATTTGAAACTTTTTTTGTTATGTATAAATTATTAATTATAATTAGTGTTAAATTTCACAAAAATTATTTTTCATGAATAAAATCTTTTATTAAATTTTTTTAAAAGTAACAAAACCTATAATAAGGCGAAATGTGATGAAATTTTGTAGAAAATTTAATTTCATTTAGTTTTTATTATTTTTTGGGTGTATTAAACACTATAATATATTTATTATATTTTAAAATTTTATGTAATTCCTATGTTCCCCCTCACCTGAATTGTAAAATGGGCTCATTCCTTTAAATATTTCGTAACCTTATGCCTTTGTATTCTTCCAAATTCATCCAAATTCCCTAATCATCTTCCCATACCACAATCATATGCTTATATTCTCACACAAATACCACTTCCAAGATCCTTAAGATGGTTCTCATGGAGAATCTTTCAAGAGGTAAATTTCTTTTTTCACTTTCAAATTTATTTCTCACATATATCTTGTACACACTTATTATCCAATGTTTCATGAAAACTCCAATATCACATATATAAAAGAATTTTGTTTTGTTTATTATATATGAATCATAAAATCTCTTATATTTGTTTTCTATTCTTAAATAAAAAAACAATAGTCCTTGGTGTGTCAACTCACTGCCTTCATAGGTGATTTTTCTTTTCCATTTTTCTAAAATGACAGGAAGATAAATTGACATGTACCTATTTAAAATGAAATAAATATATATATAATACCCCTTATGACTATTAATAAATTTTGAAAAGGAATACCATAAATATACTGTCTTTAGAAACTAGGAAAAGAACACACTAGAAATAATTAAAATAAAAAATTGATGTTAATAAATGAGAGGGAAATGTTATAAGAAAAAAATAATTAGGTATTACAAACAAGTGTTTAGTTCATTAATATATTAATAAAACTATGTAAACATATATACAAGTGGTTTCAACACATTTGATGGAATTTAAACCTCAGGTAAGGGATATTAATTTTAAAATCCCTTTAATGTCATTTTTATGAAATTCAAAATGATTATTCGTTTATATATATTAGGAAACATAATTTTATCTGATTTCATGAAATTTTATAATAATAATATTAAAATTATAAGTCTTCATAGTTAATTTTGAAGAATATTTTTTCATTATTATGTGGATACATTTTATATTTTAAGAAATATTTTTATGAAAATATGTTATTATGATATCTTAATGAGTTTTTCTTATTGGTTTAAATGTGTTTTCAATGGTTTTATTCATGATATGTTTATTGAAAAATATTTATGGTTGGTTGATCCCATTATAGCTCCAGATATGATAGGTTTATCCCCAATTATAGATAAATATATGGTTGGTTGATCCCATTATAGCTCAAGATATGATGGGTGAGCTCAATTACAGCTTCTCCAATGCATTGGGTACTCCGATGATGGATGTCGACCAAAAAGTCCATTACATTTTTATGGGTTATTATAAGAGTGAAATGGTAAATCTATCCTAATGAAACATCATGATATTTCTATTAATTATAATGATTTTTATAAAAATGGATTTAATAGTTTCTATGTTTTAACTATACTGATAATTTCTTTCATTATATCAGTTATAATTATTTTTTCTCATACTAGGATTTTAAAATGTTTTTCATAGGCAATAAGTATAGGAAAGATAAATAATAATGTTTTGATAAATTTTAAAAATATTTTTGTAATATAAGTCATGTTTTTGTTTTTTAATGTTTTGTATTTTGGAATAAATCGAAATAGTTTTAGTTGTATCCAATTTTTACTAATATGGAATGTTATGTATGTATAATGAATTCATTATATAAAAATATAAATATGAAAATATTATCAATTTAAAATAATGTATTATTGGGACTAAAATCATGATTACGTAATTTTTTAAGGACGAGTTCTTATAATTGGTATCATGGGATGGTTTACATAACCATAAGGGTATGGATAATGTTAATAGAATACGATAAATTATTTTTAATTTATAGTAGTGTTAAATTGGTATAAAATTTCGGGATTACCACATTTATTTATCTAAGATATTTCTATTTAGAACGACTTTCCTTAGAATAAATTGGGAAGCTAAAATGGGATGGCACCGAGAGATTGATATCTTTCTAAATCCACAATATTGAATGTTTGGAAATGGAACCAAGTAGTTGGTGATAATAATGTCTTAGTTACATCAAATAATAAATGGTGGTGTTATACATGCTCTAGAGGAAACAAATCATCCTTAATGAAACATGCCTTTTTTATCATTTTATGATCCAACATCTTCCTTCTTTCAGTGGAACAATGGATCCAGTGATAGCCGAAGGATAGATCAATGTTTTGAAAAAGATATTTAATATCATGGGATGTTTCAAAAAAATGTCAATATTCTTCGTTTATTGTTTTGAAGGTGAATCTAATTAATGATAAAAAAATAGTTAGTAATAGCAAAGAAAAATATTATCTTGATTCTCTAAAATGATATGATTTTAAGTGTATTTTCTAGAGAAATATTTTTTAAAAATTGTTTGACATAATGATGAGAAAATTTTTCTAAATATAAGTAAGATAGATTTTGATTTTTTGGCGGTGTATGAATCCTATTTTTTATAAATATTTAATTATTTTCCATACTTTAGTCGTGATGTAAATATTAATATTAAATGTTTTTAATTTGGTTTGAAAACATTTTTATAATACGATCTTCCATCATGAGATATTCAATTGTAGATGAAACTTTTTATTTATGCTAAAAAGATGAGATTGAGTTTTCTAATAGATATGTGACACTTGGTAAAAATAATAAGAATTAGTATGGTTGTTAGGGAATGGGGAAAATTAATTAATGAAATTTGGAGGTATGACAATCAATTTCACCTCTAAGGAAAGGTGTGGTAAAAATAATTATGTATAATTCCTTGTAAACTTTGAAAATTCTACTGATGTGGAATGTTTGACATATGTATCATTATTTCATGGAAAATGATAAGAAAAGTTAAGAGAATTCCATGGTAAGATACTTTTAACTATAAGAAGTTAGGCAATTTTAGAAATTCCTGTCTAAAGATGGTCACTCCGACAAGAAATCATCATAATTGGAAATAAAAGAGTGTCAAAAAACCTTTTCAACTAATTCCAAAGATGTTAGACCATCAAATGTGGTGGTATCAGTTAAATTTTTTTATTATTCAATATTTTCCATTTAGTAATTATATTCAGAGTCTACATGTTCCATTATTTCATATAAATTTTTTTCTAAATTAGAAATTACTCCTCATGAAATTAGTTTAGAAATCATGGAAAAACACCCAGATGATATGTTATAGGAAAAATAATGTATAAGAGAACCATCTTCTCTTTGTATGTATAAATAGATTAATGAAAAATCATGTCATATTTCCTCTAGTAGAATTTTATATTATTCTAGGTTTGGACTCAATTTCATTTTTTCATTCTAAGATTTATTATATAAAAAAGGTGTTTTTTTCAGGAAGAGTTTCAATTTGAGTACAAGAATCAACCCATACCATTTATAATATATTTGGATGCTAAAAAACTACTAAAATGTGGAAATTAATGTTATATTTCACATATTGTTGAAAAAATGGGAACCGTTCAGATTAATTATGTGTTGGAGGTTAATAAGTATGTTGAGGTATTTTCTAATTATTTTCATGGTGTTCTTCTTAGCCGATATGATGAGATTGTTATTAACATTGTTCCTGATAGTAAATAATTTCTATATAGACCTATTAAATTGAGAAAATTAATCTTTTAGAGTTAAAAAATAATATGTAGTAATTATTACATAATGGATTCATCCAAACTAACACATCATAATTGGGTGCTCATGTATTCATTATTAAAAATGAATATTGTTCAATGAGATGTTGTATTGATTATAGAGTCATGAATGAAATCGCTATTAAGAAGAAGTTCCATTTTCTTCATATTGATGAATTATTTTATCATCCCTAGAGAACCTATTATTTTTCCAAGGTTGGCCTATGGGTGGTGTACCATCTATTTAAAGTAAAGGAAACATACATTCAGAAGACAATATTCCATACTAGATATGGGCTTTATGAATTTGTTTTTATGTTGTTTGGAAAAACTACTGCAATTTTTTTAATCAAGTATATTATAAATGGAATATATCAAAAGTATTTTAATAAGATTTTATTATTGTTTATTGATGAAATTATTGTATATTATAAAAGAAAATGGGATCATGAAATAAATTAATGTGTTTTTTTCAAACCCTAAAATAAAATAAACTATTTGGAAAATTTGAAAATTATATTTTTGGTTACAATAAATATTTTTTCTTGTAAACTTTGTATCTAAATATGGAATAACTATTCATCCATCAAAAACAAAAGTTTTTAAAGAATGAAAAACAACAAAAATATTACTGAGATTCATTGTTTTATAGGTTTTGGAAGATATTATCAGAGGTTTTTTCAAAACATTTTATTTTTATCTATCCCACTGACTGAGTTGTCTAAAAATGGAGATAATTTCATGTCGAAAAAATAATGTGATAATTGTTTCAAGGAATTGAAACGAATATAGGTGAATGCTTTTGTTCTGACCTTTTCTTCTTAAAGAGGTTAATTTGTCACCTATAGAGATAATTCTCTGAACGGACTTGGTTCTATTCTGATGTAGTATGATCATGTAATTTCTTATGCTTTACATTAGTTGAAACCGCATTAATAAAACTACCCTACACATGATTTGTAATTACCTTCTTTTTTTCATTATGAATTTAAAGGGATCATTTGTATTGAGTAAAATATGAAATATATTATTAACATAATAGTTTAAATTATATATTTATGTAGTCATAATTGAACATGAGACTGAAGAATAAATATTTAACTAATCAAGGAATATTATTAAATGATAAATTTACATACTTAAAAAAAATAAACTTGATGATTCTTTGAAAAGGAAACATAATGAATCATATACTATGATAAATTTTTAACAAGACATATTGTTTAATGATTTAATATTTTTTTGTGAATGTCTTTGGTGAAGAGAATACCTCAGTTTTGTTTCAAATTTCATTGAAATCATTTATATCAGATATAATTAAGAAACTGAAGAAGTAAGACTGTGAGTTTCAAAATATGGTATAACATGTTATGAAATGTTAGTTGGCTAAATTTAATGTTGATATATATTTTGTTTTGAGGTTCTAAGTAACATTTTGTGTTTCTTGTGATTCTCATCTAAATAAATAATTGTTACATGATTCTCATAGTTCTCAATTTTCAGTTTATCATGGAAGCACAATGACGTATACCATCTGAAAAATTTATTACTAGATAGATACAATGAAAAAATATATTGCTCATTTTACTAAGAATTGTTTGACATGTCAATAGTTTAAATTAGAAAGGAAGTTAGGAAATGTGGAATTTCACCTTTTTATAGTTCCAATATTGAAATGGGAGAATATATTAATGTATTTCATGGTAGTACATCGAAATACTTCCCGTCGTAATAATACAAAATGGGTTATTTTTACTTATTTGAATAAATATCCACATTTCCTTCCTATTTGAGTCAGTATTTCTCAATATATAAATTTTAGAATATACTTCGATGAAATTGTTATGTTACATGGAGTTTCTCTCTCCATTGTATCATATCGTGATCCCGGATTCACTTCTCACTTTTTTAAATTCAGTTAAATATAGTTAGGAATAGAATTTAATGTCATTATAAATTTTCATCCTCAATTAGAAGGGCAGTAGAAAACAATTCATACAATAGTGATCATGCAACAAGCTATATGAAAGGATTACGAGGGATGTTGGGATCATTATATTTTAACTTGAGGTTTCCTATAAAAAAATTTAATTCCATTATACAGCAGGTAGCTTTTGAAGAATTATATAGAAAGTGTTTCTAATGTCAAGTATTTTATTATGAAGTATGTGAAAGAAAGTTGATGGGAAAAAAATTGGTAGAGGAAATGGAAGGGAATGTTTAGTCGATTTAGTGACACATGAGGGTAGTTTCGATAAGATAGAAATGTTATGAAAATAACTAGAGGAAAGATTTTTAATTTGAGCTAGCTGATCAAGTTTTCAAGAAAAAATATCATTCGAAAAATATTATATGTTTTGGAAGGAAATGTATGTTAAATTCACAGTTCATTGGACCCCATGAAATTCTACAAAAGGTAGGATTAGTTTCTTATAAATTAGAACTTCTTACGTGTCTATCTCAAGTAATTTTTTTTCATATTTTAATTTTATGAAAGTATGTTTTGGATCCAAATAATGTATTGAGCCTATATATAAATCAACTGGAATAGAAACATTCTAATTAATAGAAACCAATTAAAATTATTAATCCTAGAGAGAATGTTTTTTCAAACAGTTTAATTAACCATGTTAAGGTTTTGTGGGGGAATCACATTGTAGAAGAAGAATCATGGTAATCAGAATATTCTAGGAGGAAAATTATCCTCAATTTTTTAAAAGTAAATAAAATTTTCAATAATGCAATTTTAAAATTCGGGGGAGGATAATTTAAAATCATTGGTATTTATTGAATAATTTTTATTAGTTTCTGTGAATTAAATAGATATGTTCATTATGTTATGTTATTAATAAAATAAATAATTCATTAAAGTTTTACTTATTTAATACATTTTTTTAGTTATATAATTATTTTGAAAAATAATAATATCAATATTTATTCCCTCATATTGAAATTAACTGGGTATGTATTATTTATAATTTTTTCAAAATGTTTAATATTTGGTGAATAGTAAAAAATTCAGTTTTTTAAAATAGGGTATTTTATTATATTTTCATGAGGACATAATTGTGATAAAAAATTTACAAAATTTATTTAAAAATAAAATAATGATATAAAAGTAGAAATATTTCACAAACATTACTAAAACATTAAAATTATAATATATTCATGATATGTATAAAAAATATTTTCAGTGTCGACATGGTGCCTTCCGTTCATTGGAAATATTACATTTTGTTCTTAATAAATAATAATTGAGTGAAAAAAATTATTTTCATGTCCCTTTTATTAGTTATTATGTATTATTGATATTTTTTTCGATTAATTTATATGATTATTTGTATATAAAATTAAACTTATCCAAATGCTCGTGCAATAATTGTGCAAGAAAAGAACAGACAAAATTAAAACTTTTAAAGGTTTTCTTGACATTTATATTACTTATTATAGAAAATTAATGAATCTATAAATGTATTTTGAACGTAATTAACATGTTTTTATGACAGTAGTTTGTTTATAATTTTTATATATTAAATAATTAAAATTAATGCATGTGAAATGATGATGCAATGCATGTGCAAGCATAATGAAAATAGATAATATATTGTCATTAAAATTAAAAAAATTATTAAAGAAAAAAATGTTGATACGATTTTTTTATTAGAAATTTTCTACAATTATAATTTTTTTCAAAAATTAGGGACCATTTTTTACCCAGATGATTCACTTTAATTCCATTAAAATATTTTAATTTTAAGGTATGTTATGTTTTCACAAAATAGTTTTTCATTTGTATAACATATTAATTATTGTTTAATAGTTTATTTTTTCAAAAAAAATTGTTTTATGAAAGATAAATCATTTTTATTCTTAATAAAATTGTATTTTTAATTTTAAATAATTAATAAATATCATAATGGCTTGAGAAATTATGATGTAGTAATAATTTAATTAATGAATATATCAATTTAATGATACTAAAAATAAGAAAATAAATGTAATTTGAGGTTTTTAATCAAATTAATATTTTCCAAAGATTAACATGATAATATAATGATATAATACAAAATTTTATTTGAATTCCAAAAGGCAACTGTTGTGTATAAAGTCATTGTTGTGAATAGTGTTTAATTTTACAAAACTATTTTTCACGAATAAAATATTATATTATATTATATTAAAAATCTGAATAAAATAATTAAAAATTACCAATGTAAATATATTCTGTCAAAAATTCCATCACCTTTAGTTTTTAGGTCTTTTCGGAAAACTTATCCCATATAATATATTTATTCTAATTTAATAATTTCTGTAATTCCTAAGTTACCCATTACCTCATTTAAAAAAATAGGATACTTCCTTAAAAAATTTCATATTCGTTTGCTTTCTAGTTTTAAAAATCTAATCCAAATTCTCTCCTCCTCTCCCATTATAACATTATTGTGGTTTTGGTATCACAAAAATACTACTTCCAAGAGCATTATGAAGATTTTCAAGGATAATTTTTAAAGAGGTCAATTTCCTTTTTATGTTTTAAATTTCTTTCTTAGTTATTCCTTATCCCCACCTATTATTCAGTATTTCATTAAAAACAATTGTATCATATATATAATAAAATTAGGTTGGGTTTATGGTATGTGAATCAAAAAATTACTCATCAAATCCATTTTTTCTTAAAATAACGAATTCATCATCTTTGGTGGGTTATTTCGTCACCTTCATGGATAATGATTTTTCATTTACATTTTACACGAATAATGACATGTATAAAATCAAATAAATATATATGTGTTATCACATCTATATTATTATTTAATTCAGAAAATTAAGACCATAAATAAGCTAACATTGGAAGCCATCAAAATAACGCATCCGAAATAATGAAAATGAAAAAATAAATTGCTATTGAATGGGTGGAAAATGTTATAATAAGATAATGTAAAGTATTATAAACATGGTTTTAGTTCCATAATATATTAATAACAATATTAAACCAATTATATTGGAGTTTTGAATACATTTGAATGATGTAAAACTCAAGATAATGGAATTTTATTTTTAAATCCTTTTCAATGTAACTGATATAAAATTTAATAAAATTATTCATTTATTTATATGTGGAATAAATGGATTCTATGATTTCATGAAATTTAATTACTATAATGTTTCCTTTATAAAATTTTAATTTTATTTTTTAGCAATATATTTTCATTTTCTATGTATGAGTTTTATTTTTTCAGAAAATATTTTTACAAAAAAGGGTACTATGATATCTGAATGCATTTTTCTTGTCAATTTAAATGAGTTATCAAGGGTTTTATTCAAGATATGATCCTTGGAATTTTTTTATGTCAGTTTGATCCCTAAATGTCTCAAAATATGATGGGTTCAACCCTATTATTGCTCAATATTTGTTGGTTGAGACCATTATAGTTCAAGATATGATGGGAGAGTCGCATTATATCTCTTTAATGAATTGGGTAAACCAAAGTGAGATATTGACCAAAAGGATATTTCATTTTTATGGGGGATTGTAAGAGTGGGATGGTAAATATTTCCCACTGTAACTTCATGAGGTTTCTATGCATTATAAATATTTATTTATGAAAATGTTTTTAAATGTTTTTATATTTTCACTCAAATATTGATTTCATTATTGATTTTTATTTCAGATCTCTTTGTTCATATACAATGATTTTAAAAAAAATTAATAGATAATATGGATTTCTAAGAGAATGACGGAATTCATGATGAATGTTATGAATATTTTTTTAAGGAAATCTTGTTATATTTTCAATGTTTTATATTTCCCTAAAAATGGATTCTATTTTACTAGTGTCCGAATTTAATGAATGTGGAATGTTATGTATTCATTATGTCCTAATTATTTAAATTTATAAACATAAAACAATCCTAAATGTAAAATACAGAATGTTATTTACAAAAATTAATGATAATTTAACATTTTAAGGATTGGTACTTATAGATATTGCATTATCAATATAAAATTCTAATATATATGTGATACTCTAGTGAATATAATCTTATGGATTAATTAGGGGATGAGTAGGAAGATTAAGAAAAAAAATTAAAAGAGGATGTTTGAGAGGGAAAACTCTTGAATATCACCACCATGAAGGATCCATTAAAGACCTGGAAATTATACATTTAGTGAGATAGAAAGCATATAGGCATTGAGAGAGTGGAAAAGGGGTTGGTTGGGTTGAAAATTTAGGAGATTCAAGTATTTTGAGGATAAATAGTGAGATTAGGAGTTGTATTTATACATGAAGAGATGAGTTTTTAATTTATTGAATAATGCTTATTTTATATTAAAAGACAACCATATTTCGTGGGAATTAATTACAATGTATTAAATTTATAATTTTTGATTCAATGGTTTTTTTAAATCAATAAACACATCAACCTCCCAATTAATTTTTTATTTTTTGTATTTTTAAACTTGTACCATTTGACTTTAAATTGGGTTGTTATTTTACCTGTATTGTGTTAAATATTATTGTTACCATGGTATATTTCAATTCATAATTAATGAAAAATATATTAATACCTAATTAATGACATCTCATTAAAAATGATTAATGATTTTTTTCAAATTAAATACACCTAATTGTAAAAAATAAATTTAAAATATAACTGAAAAACATGATAAGAACCCATCATTACAAAAAGTGTATATTTCTGGAAATGGATTATTTTATTTTAACTATAAGGCTATCAAAAATCATTGAATGAATCTCAATTAATAGTTACTGATATTAAATCTACATTTTCAATTAAAAATTACCCATTGGTGATTATTTTAATTAATTAGAAATAAGAAACATTATGTACTTTAAAACAGAATTAAAAAATCTCATTTTAAACAAAAAATATATACTTATTCTAAAATACAATATAAATTGAAGTAAAATTAATTTAAATGAAATAAATATAAATAAATAACACTATTGTAATTGGAAATAAAATTTAAAATTTAATGTTACTTTAAAATAATTTCATTTATTGGAAATAAATGATAATTTATTGAAAATATGAATTTTTCACTATTCACAAAAACCCCAATACTATATGAAAAACCCAAAAATTTAACCAGAAAAAAATTAAATATTCTCAAAGAAATAATGATGATTATTTTATGAATTTTTTTCTATAATATCAAAAAATTAAATACAATATTCACTCATAAAATTCAATAAATTACATTTTTTCAATAAAATGTATTTGTTGAAAATTAAAATCAGTTTACTATAGATTGGAGTAACAATTTATCAATAAGTAATTAATTTTTTTTAAATTTAGTATGACCATTATATATTTCATAATTCTATTAATAATATCAATTCTATCCAAATTATTAGCTATCTTATAACATTTAATTAAAATAATAAGATTTTTTTTGTTTGATTAATCTCAAAGATACATGTATTTTATACTATTGAATATAGGGTATTATTTTTAAAATATTGTGATATTAAAAAATATATGAAAAATAATTCAAAATATGAAAAATAATTTATGATGAGTTTTTATCTTAAAAAGGAATTAATATAATTGGAATATAAAAAATATATAATTTCTAGAAAATTCCAATAGAAGACTATGATTTTTTTTGTGGGAAGGATTAATGAAAAAATATTATTTGTATGTGAGATTGGTGAATTTTTCAAATCTGTTGATTAAATTATGTATTTGTGTTTTTTTATATCAAAGTAAATAGATATTTTAAACAAAATATCAAATGAATATTTTATCCCTTTTTAAGAGAAGATGATATTTTTCATCTTCTAATAAAATACGATAATGATTATTGGAAAATCATATTTGGAATATTTGTCAAAAATAATTTCCAAATTGAAAAATAAATGTGTCCTGTTGATATTTCACAATATTTCAAGAGACCATTATCCTGTAACAATTATTTTTTATAGGGTAAATTTTTTACCCTATGTTGATCCAAAGTGGTTAATATTGAATCATGATCATACATGGCCATCAATATTGTTAATTAGAGATGAATGGTAGAATATCATATTAGTAAATCATGGAATCTGTTTTTATTTTATTTTATTATGTTAAGATGTGTTTTTTGAAATTATGATCACACCATTTCACAATCTAATATAACAACATCATATTCTCAGGTAATTATTTAATTACTTTATTGAATTTTTGGTAGTATAAATTATTTGGGATTAATTTTAAAACTATTGAGTGATTAATATTGGGGAGGTGGGAAGGATTCATGAAAATTGTATGAATGTTGTATAAATTACCATTAGGCTTCTAGTGGTGATGTATTAGGTACCCTTTTGAGGTGAAAATGTGGTTGGACTTAAATGGCCAGCTATTGGGTGGTATATTTTTTAACATCATTTATAGATATCTATCAATAAATTAGTGGATATGTATTAGGTTCGCATTTTGTTTCCTTTGGGATTTTTAAATAAGGGAACATCAATTTTTTATAGTCAAAGTATTTGACATATATTTTTAATTGTTTAACCCTTTAGGTATAATTAAAAACCATCATCAATCTGATTTTAATATAACTTTATATCTTTCATGTAAAGATCATATTTTAATTCATAGTGAAATTATATTTTATTATTGAACTTTCATTTTAAATTTAATATCTTTAAAAACTATATCATTTTTTCATTGGATTCCAGGTTTGGTTTCTATTATCTTCTAACGTTATTAAATCCTTCAATTTTTATAAATTTATTAGTTTCTTATAATTGTGGAGGAGTTTAGTCTTTTTCCTAGTTTATTTTAATTTATAGTAAATGGGAAGGTAACTTATATCATTTTTTCCATTTAGTTAAGTATTTATGTTGTAATTTTCTTTTTCTATGATTTAAGGATTTTTGTGAGATTTTTATGTTGAAAATTAATTTAAATATATTTATAATGATATTAAATCAATTAATATATATTTTGAAAGTAATATGTGTAATTTACAACAAATTTTATTAATTAAAATAATATCATTGTTAAATTAAATATCTGATTTTTAAATATGACTATTAGTATTATGTGAACAATGTTAAAATAATTAATATTAAGAATTGTGCACTCATAAAAATTGTTTTGTGTTGTTTTATTATTATGATTTATTTTGTTATGATGTGATTTCATAATTCTTTGATGTGAACCTGAGTGTGATGTATAAAATTATATAAGATATAGGCAAATTTTTTATTGTTATTAAGTGTAAGAAATTTAATTTCACTAGATAGAAATACATGTAAATTTGGCTTCAAATAAATTAAATGTGTTAAAAATACTAATGTTTTAAGGTCAATTTTGGATGTCATTAATTTTTTAAAATTATTTGTTAATAATTAAAACTATATTAGTGTAAATATAAATTATAAATATAATGGGAATACATTGTTATTATTAACAAGGAATGGGAAACTAATATTAGTAGTGTAAAATTGGATTTTAGTGGAATTGCGATGGAATGAAATTTAAATTAATTTACAAGGAATGAGTAAGAATGTATGTTTTATTATTATTCTTTAAAAATAAGTGAACTCAATAGAGAAATACCAATATGAGGTACTTGATATTAATTAGAAACATATGTTTGTGATTTCGTGACATTATTTTTTTTTGTAAAAATTCCATTTTCAATAATATTCCATAGAGATCCCTAAGTTAGAATTTGATATGTGATGACGGTATATGAGTCATGAGACATGTGTTTTTTCTATGATTATCAAATATGACATATGTAACAAACCATGCATTCCCTGTTGGTTACATTTTTAGTTTTTGTTGTAAGAGTTGTTCAGGTGGCGGTCTGAGGGAATCTGGATATGTTTGATTGTTAAAGGCCAGAAACAAGAATCTTTAATGTCATTTAAGTGTATTAGACAATGTGAATGTTAATTTAACCCCTTTTTGGATGATTTCATGGAGTGTATACATTTTACCGGCCTCGAAAAAGTGTTTCACATTGTGAAATATTTAGGGTTTTGAAAATAAATAATAAAATAGAGAGGTGATGCATTTTTTTCCAAAAGACAAACCCTATGTATTACACGACATGAAAGGGTATTAAATGTCATCTAATTCCATAATCCATTGTAGTTTTCAAAAATATTTTTCGACGTACTTTTATTCATACATACATTTTTATTCTTTCTATCATTTTTTGTGAACCCTATTCACCCCAATATGTTATTTGATCCATATCCCACATTATTAGATATATTGAAACTGGTGGATGTTTTTTGGTGATTAGTGGTTAATCCAAGGTGAGAAATACTTTCCCTCTAACTAATTTTCTTCCATTTTTCTCATAGGGATCCATTATAGTGATTTAACAATGGTTTGAGATGTGTATTTGTTTGAATTTGATTGTGTTGGGATGCAATGTAGGTCGGTATATTGATCCTCATTGTGTCGTCATTGTTTTCAGGTGTTTTCTCTCACCATATAGTGTGCAGTAAGTTGAAAATCATCCTTGAGGTCAGATTTCCTTTATTTATTTTTCTTTATGCATCATGAAAGAGGGATTTATTTTTTTTAACATATGGATTTCAAAATTTCTAAATCAATTAATTTTATGGAATAGTTTAATATAATTAAAATTTAAAATTGAGTTTCATTCAATTCATTTTATATCCTTGATATTATTTTCATACAGTGGATTGTTTTGTCCTGATGCCTGTTAAAAATTTTGGCCAATAAGGGATTCATTTTATTTAGATATATCTTTTGGGATTTCTACTTTGGTTATGATTATTTTAATTTCACCATAAATATAAATTAGTTAATTACTTTTACTGTTCTAATGAAATTTTTATACTAGGATTATGGTTTGTGTGATAAAGACCCAAAAATAAATTGAAATGTGGTAAAAATATTTTTTGTAAATTTATTAATGGATCTTCTTGTGTTTTTATGTGAGACTATGCTTTTGGGATGATGATTTGTGGTTTGGGGTTGTGGGGCTGGTAGTTTTTGAGTCATGATTTTTGGGAAATAAGTTGATGGTTTCCTTGGATGTGCTTATGGGCTGGTGAAGTGATATAGTTCATAATGTAGAGCTAATTGTGGAATATGGTTATGTTCTGAGAGCTACCTGTGTAGTGAGAGAAAAAACCAATTTTTTTTAAAAAATGGTTGGAATGACATGAGTTGGTTTCATTAATGTGATGAAAAGTGTTAATGGATTATTAAATGATGGTTTATGTGATTAAATGTGGTCAATTATAAATAATGAAAAGAATGGAACAATTAAATGTGTATAGTTTTGGGAATTTGAAATAATGTTTCTTGATTGGTGTGTGGTGTTATGCATTTAGAGATGGCAGTAATGAATAAAGTGATGTGATTTGTTTGTTCATTTGAGAACACATAGGTTAGTCATGAGTTTTTTGTACTATATATATATATAATTTTATATTCTTTTGATTTCTATATGAACCCCATTGGTGTTTATCATTATGTGTTGAACACCAGGATAGTCACATTGGGTGTCCTTCCCAACATCTCAGTGGGAGGATGGATGGATAGCTATGAATTTATTATAAACATTCCAATGTATTGATATAAGCCACTAAATCAGGGAAACTATGTTTTGGGTCCTTATAATAACTATATATTTAATATAGAGTCTTTAGCTTTGTCAAAAAAATTAATTATATAAATATTTTCAATTTATTTTATAAATTCTACATCCATGATAACATTTTTTAAAATTCTCCAAACAAATAAATATTATATTCCTTGTAGGGTAATCCCCACATTGCAAATTCAACTTTTTCCTTATAATTATGACATAGGACATAGTTCAGGAGTTATTCCAATATTTCTGGAAAACATCACTTGCAGGTTATTTAACATATTTAATGTATTTCAAAAACTTATTATTGTCACACTATGTCCCAAAAACAAACACCATCAAAGAGGCTAATCTTGAAAATATTCAATATAATATCCAAAAATAATACATTGAAAATATTAGTCATTTCAATGGGGTTGGGATATTTTATCAGTCTTTATAGAGTATTTATGAGATGAAAGGTTTCAAAGTATCAAGTTATAATAAATTCTAGCAAATATTCTGTATGACAATCCTTAAATTTTTTCACATTAGGTTATGATATACTACATAAGAATACACATAATACAACCCATAATATCAATAATTATAGTTTATTTAGAAAATTAGGTGCATTATTTAAAAACATAAAATAGGGGTCACACCATCGTTATTAAAAGCATTATTAACATGATTATAATATTCCAACATTCTTAAAACTTCATGGATAATTGGGGGAAAACATATGAAAGTGTTTAAATTTACATATTAGTTAGTGAGTAAGAAAAGAATAACATTATGAATTTTTTTCATGTTATAGTATAGTAATTTCTATGAATCATAAAAGGGGCTTACAATCCCAAATTGAATAATGAGGAATGATATATAATGATAACATAAAAGAAAAATTCTAAATGTTGAAAAAACATTAAATGTGAAAGAATAAACATATATCAAGACTAAAATTCAAGAAATAATAACATCTCTAATCCCATATATAACATATCATGAGACTAAATCATTACCCAATGCATTAGAGAGCAATATAATTCCTGGAAAAGCCATTATTTTTATATCATGTACATGAATAATTGTGCATCATAGATGACTATACATAGGATCATAATTCAAATAATTTAATGTATGGTCAAGGAGTGTGGAATGGATACATGAAATTACCCAATACAATACATATAGTTATTCTTAGGTTAAATGCAACGCGTGGAAATAGCAATGGTATTCACAATACAATGGTTTGGCATGGAGAAATTGCACTATAATTTTAGAAAATTAATTGATGTACATAATGATTCATAAAATTTACCATAGAGAGTTAAATAGGTAGGAAATAATTTCTTATATAAATTATAAATTTAATAAGTAGGTGTAAAAACATATCCCAACATTAGTAATTTTATATAAAAGGTATAAGATGAAGAACATTCTTGAATAAAGAGAATAAAGAGAGGATCCATTTCAAAATTTTGTAATATTAAGGTATTTTTTAAATGATATAATGAGATGGGATAAATTATATATCATTTTTATGAAATCAATTTTATAGTAATAGAATATTTATAATTTCATGAAAACATAAAAACGATATTTAAAATTCTAAATACAAATAAGGTTTTTGATTTGAAAGGGAGAGAGGTCCCTTACCTTGTGAGTGTGATTCCAAAATCATGGGAGAAAGTTTTTGAAATCTTATAAGAACATTGGGAGAAATATAGAGATGTAAAGAAATATACATTTTGGGAAACATTGTTTTTATTCAATATTAATGGGGGACAATGTGGTTTTTTATAAGAAAAAAGAGTGGAGTTGTTTATTATTTTCTATATATAGGTTTTTGACTCTGTTCAATAAAAGATCAGTATGAAGATCATCCCATGTTTTTCACCCATGGTTTATTCAAAAGATGGTTATTTATTATTATTTTATATTACCATGGTAGGATCTCATTATAATAATATCTTTGGTGATTGAAATTGAGTCATGTTCTTAATGAATTTATTCTAAAACCTTAATATATAATATAGGCTTTTAAGGATTCATAAAGGCTATATAAAATTAATTAAATTTTTTAAAAACATTATTTTATAGGGGATTCATATATTTGTTCATGGATATTATTTATATCATTTACTATATCTCTTTTAGGTCATTATTATCTCAGAATAAAAACCATATATTTATACTATTTTTAATATTTAAATGTTATTTCCCAATCTCTAAAAATTATGAAAAATAAAACATAGGATAATTTTTTTATTACTCCAATTTTTTTAAACACAATTTTATAAAAAATTTAATATTGAAATTTAATAAAATAATAGATATTTAATTATAATTTCAATGTTTTTCACAACAACAGTTATTGAACCATTATAAAAATTAAATATGACTTTATAGAAAAATTATAAATTTTATTTAATAAAAATTAATTAATAAAAATATTTCGTTAAAATAACATTTATTTTGAAACCCCATTAAATAATCAAAATGAGTTTCTAAATTAATCATTCAAATTACTTAAAAAATAAATTTTGTGTTCTATCATATCAAAATAAAAATCAATTATATTGTACAAAAACTAAAAAGTAAATAAAAATATTATTTTATTTAAAATACATTAAAAATATTCATATAGTTATGGTATTGAAAAATATACCATTATTAAACATGATAATTACGAAAGGCTAAGGTGTGAAATGGCAATATTTTCATGGAATTTTTTGTTGTACATGGTTTGTGTCATAATGTTAATGATCATAAACTTCTACTATAATTTGTTCCACGAATGAATAAATTGATGGGTCATGGAATCATCTAGGTCAAGGTAATATCCCATTGACTCTAAGTAACACAGAAGATCCAATAAATGGGTTTCGATGTGTACAATCCTAATGGTCGATGTCATTACTTCATTTTTCTATATGAATTATATTTATTGATAACCTATATTTATACAAATCATATAATCATTTTTCAATATAAATACTATGAATTTTTATAATGGTTAACAGTATGTTTAATATTATTGGATATAATACTCTTAAAATATAATAACTGAATCTATTTTATATACCCATAATACATAATAAGAAATTTAATTCAACCATAAATGGAATTCTATTAATAAAAGATCACATCTTTTTAATCTTCCCCCTTCATAAATTTCACCAAGGAAATTATGATTTCACAAACTAAAACAGATGAGGGAAATTATATTTCATCACCTCCCCCTATTCCCACATTTCTTCTTTAAACATGTTGTTTTTCTATAACACAATGATATGGTGAATTATTTTATTTCGTAGATCATTATCTCTATGATATTGGATCATCATTATCTTATCCTCGTATTAAAGATAATTTTTCAATGGTTCCACCTATGAATTGAGAACATGTATAAGGTATGGTATAAACTTTATCAAGTGGGATACATAGAACATATCATGTTCTTGAGATAGGTCGGGAGGGAGGGCTAGTTGATAGTCAACCTCTCTGATGCAATCAAGGATATCATAGGGACTGATATATCTTGGACTACAATTCCCCTGATTCCCAAATCTCATGATTTTCTTCCATAGAGATCAACTATGTAATAGCTTATCACTGACATCAATATTTAGGTCTCATTAATTATTTTCCACATAGTTTTACTATTGATTCTATTTATAACTGATGTACAGCTGAAAGGTCCTAATCTTTTACACCATTTCCTCAACCATTTCATGACCTAGTTGTTTTCATTGAAAAACATCATCCCAGCAGTCAGGTTTTTTACACATTACCCCACAAATGGCTTTATATCGATCCATTTGGATTATTTAGTGGATACTATTATTGTATTAGAACTCAAATAAAGGAATATATTGATATTTTTCTCCTCTTAAGTTCATTGAGAATTATATAAAAATATACTTGACTTTTTGGATTGTACTCTCTAATTGGACATCAGTTTTATGGTTATAAGTTATGAAGAAAATGAAATTTGTATTTAGTTATTATTAGAGACGGTTCCATAAAATAGAAAAAATTATTAGATCCTAAACAAAAACAACTGATAATGGAATATCATGTCTCCTTCTGACTAATTTAATGTTTATCCTCGCAAGTTGATCAAGTTATAATTCATCTATAATTTCAATGAAGATAGAATTCATTATAAGATGATCCACAAAAACACATGTAGAATTATTTCATGTTAATTTATTTGGAAGAAATGTCACAAAGTCCATTGTTATTTTTTTCCCAATTCCATATAGGTATGGGTAATGGATGTATCATCACCTTTGCTACTTTTTTTACCCATCACTTCATGACATATATGAAGCCTTGATGAATATTCCAAAATATCATTCATCATAATGTTCCACTAATAGTCCTATTTGAGATATTGATATGACTTTTATCTCAAAAAGGGGATGGATATGGTAAAATGATTTAATTCATCTAGAAACTCTTTATTTAACATAGTATTTTATGGTACATATAGTCATGAATAAAATAGTAGGGAAAACATTCCTCAAGGAAACATTGAATCATGTTTCAGTAGATTGTGTTTATTGACAAGTAGGGTTTAAAAGGTAAATTTTTGGATGTTTAGGGATATTGTAAACTGGGAATGTTGACAAAGATTCAAGAAAAAGAAATGGATTCCCTTGAAGTGGTACAAACAATTTATTATACAAGGTGCTGTTGAATGGTGTTTTGTGAATGAAAAATGGTTTTTTTATCTTTAGCAATATGTAAATCATCGTGAATGGGAAATTCCCATTGAGCATCATGAGACATGGAAAATATTGATCGAAATTAGGGAGTTCACAAAATAGTGATGATTTTCGATGAAGATTCTAGAATATGTGGAAATAACTATAAATATTAATCTTTCACCTTCAGAAATCTAGTGAAAATTAATAATGATATTAATGATCAGTATTCATGATGGTTTTTGATGAAGGTGGATGTTGTGAAAAATTTCTCAAAGGATGGGAGATTGTGAACTTTGTAGACAACAACAAAAATATTTGTGCATCATGAATGTATTGATGTTCACAATTTCTACAAAAATCTAACCAAAAGAGAAGAGATTCATGATGTCTAATTATACATCATGAAATTTTTTAGAATTTTGAAGGATGTAAGAATCATAAAATTAAGGTGATTCACAGTCTAAGTGGGAATTATAAAATAGATGAGCTTCGCAAAGGAATTGAGAATAAGGAAATTGTTGAAAAAGTTATTTACTAGTACATATTTGGTATTGTGTTATTCCTCTATTGGATGAAATTATAACATCAATAGAGCATCAATCTATAACTGAATATGTATTCATTATTCATAATTAATAGACCAACAATCCCATAAACTATACATGAATCCCTTCCAAGAGGAGTTATCAATGGTATATGAAGAAAGTCATCCTTTCCACTGGTAGTGATCTAAAGAATGAACATCGCGTAGTGTCCCTTGGAAAAGCAGTGATCTGACTGTAATAATTGTTAATATAATGAACCTAGAAATATAAGTTATCTATCCAAAAACTTCATAATTTTTGGGTAATCCATAGTGGATTTGGTACATTAGCACATTTCCATTGTATTATCTTTAGACATATCCCTGTAAGGGGTTAACCGTGTAAACTTTTAGTGACTCGATGATGAATTTAATTTTGTTCATACATTTCTGCGGGAAGGATAGAGAAGAGTGTTTTGTTTAATGTCAAAACAAGATCTGAAGGTGTAAAAATTTAAATATTTCATATCCTAATTCACCACCCACTCCCAGGTTGTACAAGGTAATTAGTTTAACAACAATCTTACATCTCTTTGTTTCTTAATTTTGAACGCTAGGTATTTCCTTTTTCTTATTGATTACACCTTCTTCTGAATTTCCAATCTATCTATTTCATAATCCTTTATATACTAAAGAATGGATGGTCAATAAATAATTTTGTGAAATGGTTGATGTTGTTACCTACATTATGATTCCCATTTCTATTCTTATCATGTTTAAGAAGATCAGATCCTTCCCAAATCCCATTAATGATAAAAGTGTTAGATCCTTCCTATATAGTGGGCATATCATATTATTTTCTTACATAGAATAAATTTATTTGAGAAATCATATTGTTTAATTTTAACTAACCATTTTCACTATAAAAATTTCATTGGTTTCTTTTAGGTTCTATACTTGAGGGTCTTAAGATCCATAAATATTTTACACTTCTCCCAAATAAATAATGTTACGATATTTTATTGAAAATCATACTCCACCTAACTAAAGATAATGAATTTTTTATTTATGATAATAATATTTTAATTGTATTAAGGAATATGCTCCAAAATTTTCATTCTATATCCATACATATCCCAATCCCCTCTTCGAAGCATCACTACACACCATGAAATGTTCATCACTTCTTATTATCATACCTAAAATGGTAGTGATTATAAAATTTTTAATCTCAATGAATCTTGGTAAACATTAATTATTATAAAAAACCTATTCTCCCTTATATGTTATATTTTTATATGGTGTGACCATCATGAGAAATTTATCACAAATAGATGATAATACCTATCCAGTTGAAGGAAACTTTTGATATCTATCATAGATGTTGGAAATATTCCTATGTTAATTTATTCCAAATTTGAAGGGTTTATAGATATACCAATACAGGTAATAAAATGCCCCAAAAATGATACATTCTCATACCAGAGTTCAAATTTTCTATACTTGGCATATACATTCCCCTTTCATAAGGTCTTTAGCATAGTTCTCAGATGCTTCTCATGACACTCCTTAATTTTTGAGTATATTAGAATATCATCTATAATGACTACCCATATATTTTCGATGTGATCTCTAATAAATTAATTCATCATGTCAATGAATATTTATAGAGTATTTTTTACTCTTAATTTCATTACTATGAGCTAATAATACATGTACCTTGTACGGAAATTGGTCTTAGGGAAATCTTCCTTCTTCACCCATACTTGATAATTCTCCAACCAAAGATCCACCATGGAGAAGTATTTGTCCCCACATTACTGATCAAAAAATTCAACGATCCATCGAAGATGACACTTTTTCTTTATCAAGTTCATATTGATCTTACCATAATCAATGAAAAGGCACATTGAACTGTCCTTCATCAGTATGAAGAGGGTTGGTTCACCCCTTGGTGAACCTGCTGGGAATATAAACCCTTTATCATTATTCTCATGTAGTTATTTTATGATCACCACAAACTCCACATCTACCATTCTATATAGATTTCTGGATAATGGTAACACCAATAATATCATATTGATATAAATATTAACCTCTCTGACTTTAGGAAAACCAATAAAATCATTATCAAACACAATAGTGTATTCCTTCACATTGATAAAATCATCAAGGATGATCTTTCCATTATAATAAAAAATTGTGTCTATATGTTATTTTTTAGAGGGAAATAATATCCACTCAAGATATTTAGGGTCTAAATAATATGAATCATCATCTATACATTTGTATTGAATTAAACGATAGTTCATGATAAGAAAATTGATGTCCTTCAACTAGAAAATTATGTTGGCTCTATATTAAGAATGAAAATCCATTCCCATAACATCATGAAATTAAAATAAATGGAGTTTATGGTATTTTCATCATCTAAATTTTAATGTTTATGAGACATAAACAAGCGATAAAAAATGCCTTCATTTTCTGTTTTCCATGAAGGCTCTTGTTTTCTGACTTGTAGTGGTGTTTGGATAGTTATACTAAACATCCACAATAGTATAGAATTCATATAACATGAATCAAAAATTATATTCACAATTATTTAATGAATAACTAGGGTAAGAATCACCACTTAATTATCAGGATCCACCCCCATGGTTTCGATTATATATGCTCTCCCTTACAATCATGGAGTTGGTTGGAGTTGACAAACTCTGACCACCCTTAGATTATTTTACTGCATTACAAAGTCCCCCTTTTCATTTCATTTGAGATAATAAATGATATTCTAATAATTTACTATATCATTCAATTCTTATATCACATTATTTTCTTTCTCCCACAAGAAATTTCTAGTGGGGTTCCCTTTATAAACACACCGAAATAATTTTTTCATCACTTATAGGGCATTTCTGGGGTGCTTATTTCTCCACTTTCGATACGATATATGATTAAATTTCGTACCACTATTAGATTTATCTACTTCACCATAAAAATTAAACTCCAATTTCTTCCTTCCATTAATGTTAGTACCTTTATAATCACTAATATCTATTTTGAATTTGATGGACCATCATAAATTTTCATCACAGCTACGATAGTCAATAATCAATAGGGATTTTTTAAGTAGTTTTAACCTAAAAATAAGTAATAAACTATTAATTTTTTTGGTAATAAAAATTATGGAGACACATCATTTTGGTATTTTGATGTTTTCTTAGTATTCCCATATTCACTCATTGTTATTTTTCATGATGTAAATAAAACACACTTCCATTTTATGCGAGAGAGTGAGAGAAAAGTTTTTTAGAAAAACAATTCCAGTATTCCTTCCACCCCATCACTTTGATCTCTTCCTCATAATTATCATTATTTATAAATTTCCACCTCTCATTATCTTCCCCCTCTATACAATAAACTACTAATATGAAATACACATTCTCAAAACTTTTATAGATAGAGAAGATATTCTCAATGTATTTGAACCATTATTCTGTGATTGAGGGATAAGATGATTAATTAAATGTCAGTGCCCTTTTTCACATAATGGTGTCAATTATGGCCTTTTCATTCTTTTGGGGGTTTGGGTGTTCCTCCTGATTCATGTTTCTATTCAATACCTGTGTCCATTGGGATTTTATCATCATAATTTTGCAGATTCATGCTCTAGTTGGGTTAGGAATATCATATCGTTAGTCATCACATTTATCTTCACATTTTATGTTTACTATGATCCACCAATTATAAATAATTATCTTAATATATTGGGAAAATTAAGGATATGTATTTTTAAAATTTTTAATATAAAAAATGAATTTAATAAAATTTAAGATATTAATTTTAATTGAAGTGAATTAATTAACATATAAATTTCATGGATTTATTCCATGTAATCCATGACCTATTTCCTAGCATAGACACTTATAAGAATTTTTTTAGTTAATAATTATTCATAATGTTCCTTTGAATTTACAAAAACATATCCTCCAATAGAGATAAACATGGTGTGATGAAAGCCCCCATTATTTTTCATCATGTGATGATTGAGTCTATCTCAATCTCTCTTTTAGGATTATAACCAGTAGGTGCCTTTTTTCCAGAGCCAAATCCACTTGTAGTATCCGGAGAGGGATGCATATTCTTTGAAACAACATAAAAGATACTTTACCATAATTTTATGATTTTTTATTTTATTTATTACTATCCTTAGATATTTTACTATTATTTCTTAATATTAAGCCTAAAAATAACAAAACCTCTCTATGATATCAATGATGACAATACTTTTGATTATTAGAAATTAATTGATAATTTATCACATACGAATACACATAATATAACCCCAATGACTAAGAAGTCTAATTTCTTTTGGTAATTTGGTAAATTACATAATAACATAATATAGTGTGAATAACATAATTATTGAAAACTTCTTTTACATGCTCTTAGCATTCTATCATTCACACAATTATTTGTTATAACATGGGGACATACATATAAAGGAGAGATATATAAAGAGAGATAAGTGATTAAATGAAGAATAACATGAATAAATTATTTCATGATATTTTATATCAATTTAAATAGAACATAAAAGTTTTTGGAATCAGGAACATGACCAATGATGAATGATATAGCATGGTAACATAAAAGAAACATGGGAAATATAACCACTACTTTAAACATGGAATTATAATAATAAGTCATGAATAACTTCTATGATTCAATAACATGTCTGATAAAGTCCCATATTTGGTTTTTTAGTACCCAATCCAATACATGACATATCATGAGACTAAAACATTTTCTAATGTATTGGGTTACTATAAAATTCTAGGTGCAGTAGTCACTTTTATATCATGTACATGCATAAGTGTGACACCTAGATCATTCAACATAAGATAATATTTCACCACATTTAATAACAAGATCATGTAGTGTGGAATAAATACATGTAATTACCCAATGAAATAATTATTTTTATGTTTAGGTGAATACTCATGAGTGTAAATTGTAATGGTATTCAAAATATAGAGGTTTTACATAGAAAACCGAAAAAGAATTTCAATAGAATATTGTAAGTTCATAGGGATTCATAAAAATTCTTAATGAGAGAGAAATGGATCTAAAATAATTTGGAAATAAAATTTATATTATGAGTGATGATTAAAAAATTCAAACTTTTGTATTTCGGAATAAAATGCAGAAAATGAAGAAGATACTTGAATAAAGAGGATATTGAGAGGATCCTTTAATAAATATAATTATTGTGATAGCATAGGTGAATGATATAATGAGATGGGATAAATGATCTATAATTATTTTTAATTAATTTGGATATTATATTTATATTTATTAGTTCATCAAAACATAAGAAAATGATATTTAAACTTCTAAATACTGACAAGGTGCTCGAACAGAAAATAAGTGACAGATGTATCTTACCGTTAGATGGTGATTAAGATAATTTTTTAGTATCCTTCTAAGAGAATGGGGGAACATTTTTATGATTATAGAGTGGTTTTTTAATAGTAAGTATGTTATAAAATGGGTTTTAGTAATTTTTAATGATGGAATGGGTTGGTTTACATAGGAAATGAAAGAGGTATTCTTTATTATTTCCCAAATACGTTTTTTGGACTCTGTACAACATAATAATAAAACCAAAAACATTAAAAATGGGTTTTCAAATGGTTTCTATGAGAGATATGTGGTTATATTTATTTTTTAATTCTATATATCAAACTAAAATAATATTATCCTTGGTTTTGTGGAAGGGTTTCATGATCATAAGGAATTTATTTCAACACATTAATATAAAATATAGGTTTTAGTGGATTTAGAAAGGCATTATAAAATAAATCAAATAACCTAAAATAACATTATTTTAAATTATAAACAATTATTTTGTCTTTTATATCTTTTAGATAATTTATTACATAACTTTTGGGTAATGGTTATGTCATAATACACCCCATATAATTTTACACTATTTAATTTTTACCCAAAAATACGACTTTCCGCAAAAATAATAAAAACTAACCATTTGATGATTTTGAAAATATGAATCCAAAAATAATATTTATTTTTTCAATATTATTTTCTATATATTTGAATTTTCACATATAAAGAAATAATCAACATTTATTAAGAAATGATAGTTTTTTCGACAACAACGGTTCTAAATACCATAGAAAATTAAATTTGATATTATAAAATAATTAACAAATAATTAACAAATAATAAATTTTATTAATAATATGTTTTTAATATATTATAATTTATTTCAAAAAAATTAAATCATCAAAATAAATATCTTAATTGAAATTAAAAATTACATAAGAACAAAATTTTTGATTTATTGTATCAAAATAAAAATGATTAATAATGTAAAAACAATTGGAACTAAATATAAAAATAATTTTAATGAAAATAGAATCTATATATTGATGTTATTATTTTTTTGGTACATATTCATTTATTAAACCAAAAAATTTCCTAAGGCTAAGGTGTGAGATGGTAATATATTCATGGGGTGGTTCAACCGTTATGGATTGGGTCGTGATCTCAATGAGATTCACCTTCTCTCGTAAATAGTATCTATCATGTTTTAGTTGTATGATCTCATCATGGTCTTGTTTATTGGAAAATAAAATTGATGCTATCTCTTTATTAAAATAAAATAATTGGGATTCACTGGGTATGATCCTTCGGGACAAGGAGACCACTTCCTTTGTCTTTGTCTTTTGGATTGAGCAAAACCCAATATTTATACAATTCATTTCATTACTATTCAATGTTTATATAATCTAAGGTTATTATTAATAAAATAATTTTTATTCTAAAATGATATATTATTATAAAAAAATAGGGAAATGTCTTCTATAAACTTAATACATAATAGGTAATTTATTTTTATCACAATGGAAATTTTATTTATAAAATTTATACTCATTTATGTCTGAGTATATAGTGACATCTGATGTAGGAAAATAAATTGTTAGGATTAAAAACATTTTCCTAGAGATTTATTTTTTACCTAGTAGTATAGAAAATATCAAAATATATTATGATAATACATCAATGATGACTCTTTTAAAGGAGTAGGTGCCACACCAAAAATCAAAACACAAACTCCTACAGTGTCTCTTATTGTAGTATTTTTATCATAGGGGTCCAGATTAAGTGAGTATAGTTACATGGAAATACATTTTTTTGGAACTGATAATAAAATATTCATCTCAAAAATATCTTGAATGTCGTGTGAGAGCCAGAAGACATATGGTTATATGAAGTAAGTTCTATTTCAAGTGGGAGTCTGTTGGAGTTAGTCACCTACAAACAACTTTAATATACATTATAATTACATTTACAAAAAAAATTTAATATTTTGAAACATCCTATCTCAAAATGACTATTCATATGTGAAACATTTAATGTGATAATTTTCCAAGAGTAACTGTCACATCCCAAGGTTATAGTAGTTACCCACTATCATGAGAGCCAAATTGTGTTACTAAAATATTCTAAAATAACTATTCTATATTCATATGATGTCACTTGATTGGAAAAATTGATACATGTTATAATGGGTGATGACTCCTTGGAGATAGAGGTATTTTCCATGGTATAAACCCATGGTAATTTATAATGTCTGTGATTATGTGATCACAACCCACTGATAGGAAATCCACATTTACATGTTTTCCTGGAAGTTCAAATTTCTAAATGTGTATATTGATTATTAAATGTTATTTTAATTATTAATTGATATCCTTATTAATGATCTATGATTTACTGATTATACCCGAAAAATATATATGTGGGCTAAACCTTGACACATTGGTGTTCCAAAAGTCATATTAAACTAATGAAGAATGTGAGAAACTATTTATCCATTCTATTATTCAAAAAATGTTGTTATATATAGACCATTAACTGGAATGAGAAAACACAAATAAATTTATGGTCGTGGTGTTCTTTAGTTATGATATATTCCATAAATTCAATGAATTATTTTTCAAGAACATGGTTTGATGACACCATCATGCATCCTAATTAATTATATATGTCTTCATAAAAGGGTTATATTATAGTGGTAGAAATCATATAATGTTTCCTATCATCGAGATATTAACAAATTTCTTTATCAGTTCCTTTACATTTTTCTTTTTTTCAACATTGATCATTAAGTTGTTATACATAATTCTACTAGGAAAGGGACATATATTGACACATATTATGTGTAGTTAGAGTTTTAGATAAATTCTAATTTAATTTAAGTAGTTATAATAAATGAAATTTCCAATTTTGGTAAAATAATATTCATGATTTTTTAATATCTAAAATTTAATCAAAATATATTTATAAGAATAATTGTGTGCGTTAAATAATAAGAAAAATTTATATGATAAATTTAATAATAAAAATATTCAATATATATATCAATAAATGTGGTAGTGATTTTTTTGATAAATTAATAGTTAGTATTTAAGGCTTAATAATTATTAAGGAGGGTTGTGAATCGTGTTTAATGGTCTCATTGGAAATGGTATATTAAATATCATTTAAATAATTAATGCATTATATATTATGTAAATGATAATTAGTTATCTATGGGTGTTGGGAATTTATAAAAAATACTTATATTGTTTTTATTATTAATAGAAATGAATTTTTCTATGTATTAAAAGATTTTATATGGTCATATGTCTAATTTCCAACCCCATATTATCTTTATAAATTCCATGTTCTGTAACTTTCTTGGGTTATCAACCTGTTATGTACAATAAACATTAAGTGAATTCTCACAATATTGAGAATTCTATAACAAATAGGTATATCTATTGAACTTGGAACCATAAAATTCTACCTAGGATGTAACACCTAGACTTTTTATGCAATATATTTTTCAAATAAATAAAATTTCATTGATTTCTTGTGTTACAGTCAACAACATGTTTTAACAAACCAAAATATTCTATTAATAATATTATTTAAATTTTATATTGTACCTATCCATTAAACATAGTAGTGCTAAAAGGAAAACCAAATATTAAAATGCAACAATAATTTTTTTGTATAGTTAAATTAAATTTATAAAAAAATTACTTAATTTTAAATAAATTTTGTCAACGTTTTGAAAATACTATGATCTCAAAAATTGTTTTTATTTATGTTTCATTACATAATTATAAATGTTAAATTTTATAATATTATAAAATATATCCTAAAAATAAACATTATATTTTAATTTTACTTGCCCTAATTATATTTGGATAAGTTTTTTCGAATTTATTAAATATTCCTCTTTGGAATGTCATATTATTATCATGTCTCTAGTTTTAATTTTAAATTAATATTTTCTATGAATATTAATATAATTTTTTATAATTTTTTCATATTGGTTAACATTATATTTACTATAATTTAATAACTTAAAATTTAAAAAACCCAACACTAATAGAATGGAGTCAGATCCTTATATTATAAAATTTGAATAATAAACAAGGAAGTTTCATCCCAAAGGACATAATAATTTTGTGGATTTGGAAAAATAAATAAAGACATAATTATTACATTAAAACATGAAATTAATTAAGGCATATAAACAAGATTAGAGACAACCCTATTCTCATAAATTATATCTTCATGTCAATCCTAATATAAATCATAACATAAATGGTAAAAACAAAACAAAAAAATGGGTGAGTTCTTGTTTCTCGGTATGGGTGGAAATACAACATAATCTATCATATATAATCATAAACAATGAGTAATAATGAATAATTAAATACATGTATCATTAAATAATTATCTTATCATAATATGAATAGAATAAAATATGATCAAATAACATCATATAAATAAGAACACAAAAATGATACATACCCATGGATATTTCACTAGTCCAATGATAACATGGATTATTAATGACAACACTCATAAAGTGGGAATTCATAATTCGGGATTTCATAAACTTGTTATAAAGGCCTTAGCCATGTGGTCTACCTATATGGGCAAGGCCATAGCTAAAACATGAACTACTTTTTCTCATGATACCTACTAATGATTTGAGGGGCTATAGCGGGCCTTTACTACCACGTACTTTGTCCAACACATCACTCATATGAAAGAGGTGAAACATAATAAACACATACCTTCATATTGATGATAGAATATGAAATGTAAATAATTACCCAACTCAATAAACATAATAAACAACAATCCATAATAATATGATGAATGGTATCAAAATCGGACAATATAATTCAAACTAACCATAAATGATTAAATAAAATATGGTAGATGGTATCATAAGAGACCAACCTCAATTAAGAAAAATATCCCATAAAAGGGTTAAAAAATATGAATATAATATAAAAATCATTGGAAATTCATGAGGAAATTACCACTTTTAATTTGTAATAATTTATTCACAAATACAAACAATTATAAAAGAAACCATTTACTTGAAAATGGAATTTTAAACATCAAATTTATTCTTCAAGGAATTTAAGAACCATGAAATCTGTAAAATCCTCTCATGTTGTATAGGTTAGAAAACATTTCTTTTAAAAAAAGAAACATTTATATAGTATTTTTAATAGAAATTATGAGTGTTAATTAAATAAATTGATTATTTATATGACCTATAAATGAAAAAAAACTATGTGCTAATTAAACATAAGATAGATAAAAATCACATCAAAACATAATCCAAGGAGTATAATTTTAACACAAATAATAGATTTTGATTTAAGAATTCCCTTTCCACTTTGTAAATAGTAGAACATATTCCCAATAAAATTAATTATCTACATATGATTTTCATTAAGATAATTAGATTCGCAATACGATATATAAATCCTATGTATAAATAAACCGCACACAAGGAATATGTTGTGAATATGGAATATCTCACACAAATAAATGTGAGACGACAAAAGCCTTACCTTATGAATGAAATCATTCTATACCTGATCTTAACATCCTGAATAATTAAATTTGACTCATTAATTATATAATTAAGAACATATTAATTGTATATTTTATTTATTATAGTTTAATAGGTTTATTTATGTCCTTTTTAATGGGTTATAATGTTTAATTTCATTGTTCTAAGAGAATTCGTTTCATGGTTATCCGGTTGGTTCCCATTAGTGTAAATTTAAGAGTTTATATTAAATGGATGAAACACTAAAGAAGTGGAAGGGAATGGTATTAATATAAATTTTATATTTTATAATATCCTTACATATCATTTAGTTATATGGTATGAGGATGAATCGTTAGATAAAACATTAATTAAAAATCATTAGTTTATTTTGGGGGTTTTCTGACCATCAAGAACTATTATCATTATAATTAATATTTTGATTATGTAATAGTTACAGAACATTAAATAAGTTTTAAGACACATATCATAATCTATTTAACCCTAAAAATCATTTTATCATCATATATGAAGGAATTAATGAAAAATGAAAACATGTTTTCCCCAAAGGCGGTGAATTGACACCTCATAGAAGATGTTTTCATTTTCAGAATAAAAGGTGAAGATAAGAGGCGTTATGATGGATATTTCACAATAATACTAAAATTATGTTGTATATATGATATTTTACATACTAATACACTTTACATAGGGTATGCGAGTAGTGTATATGAAATGAAAATAATATAAAATAGAAACTGGGAGTGTTTTGCCTCTTGAGTATCGTCTCCTTGAGAACCACATTAAAGAACATTAAAATGGTATTTTTGGTGAGACCAGTTAGACCATAACATTAGAAATATATTTTGGATATTATTTTGGCATAATATAATCATGCTCTAGGGATTAAAATGTGTGAGGAGAAGGGGTGGTATTTATAGTGGATGAGAGGGCTGTTTTTTGATTATTTTATTAAATAGTTCATTATTTTGAATCACTGGTACAAATAGTGTCGAATCTTGTGGCTATGTATTGAAAATGGATATTTTGTGTTCGCGATAAGGTCCACTTACACCATCCATCACACTACCACGACTAAAAAATTTAGTTATTTAGTTAAAAGAATTGTAAATTACAATATTACACTATTCACAAAAAGTTAAATAATTTAATAAAATTATTAAATATTCACCTTAAAAAATTTCCAATATTTATTCACAGAAAATTAACTCCATTTTATGAAAATAATTTTTGATATAGGACTAATATATTTTGAATTAAAATAATCATTTATTATAACAATAATTCTTTTAAAATTAAAACAGATTTTATGAAACATTGGAAGATTAATAAAGGTCTCATAAAATTATCTTATAATAATAATATAAAATATTATTTAATGGATATATTTTATGATAATATTTTTTAAAAAAATATTTATATTAATTATAAAATTGTAAATAAACAATAATGCTTCACAGAAGTACAAATACACAATTTATCATTTCTAATACCTATATTTAATTATTTCAGGATATAAATATCTTATATTTTGATTTATGATGTACCTAAATTTTATTTATACTCCCAAATTTGTGGTTACTATTATAATTTCTAGATTAATATTCCAAATTATCTCACATTACTATTCCAATGGTAATGTTTATATTTAATAGTATATCATGGTTTCATTATGCTCTGTCTTCCATGATAGATAAGATAATGAATATATCATAATTAAAAGATATTTCCCAAAAAATATTTCTTTTTATATCATCATATATGTTTCACAAAATGAATAGTTAAAACATTAAAAATTAAAAACCATGGTTAAGATTTAAATTGTTATATCAGAGGTTTAATAGAAAAATTAGGATTAAAATAGACTAAAACATTTCTAAATTTAATGGCATGGCCATATTTCTACTTTATCTCATATAAGGGTCAATAATTAACCATTTTGGTTTCTTTTGGAAATCATAAAATTTGGTAAATATATTTTTTATCATAAAAAATTCTGAAATTTCCCTTCACCACTTATAAAGGGGAACAACCTTAGTTTCCCTCTACTCACATCAAATGTCCTATGGTTCAGAAAATATGTACCAAAATACTCTCCATAAATCCCTAACCACATCCTATATTCCTTGTTTTTATAATTAAACCTGACTAAGTAGTATTTCGTTTTAAACATAAAGGTGTTCTCTGAGGAAGAGGTATGTCCTCAACATTTTGTTTTCATTTTATTTCTATCATCAAATCCTTCAACAATTATTCAACCATGATGGTGTAATAGCATCATTATCTCCCATATAAAAATAAATTATTATTTTATTTCCATCACCAGAAACTATCACCTCATCAATCATGTGGGAAATGAAATAGTTGATCGTGTGTGTGACAAACTACCACTATAACAACTAGTGTGGTTTTTTTCAATCTTTAGTAGAAATAGAAGGAGGTAATTATGGATTTCATTTTTATATATTATATTCATGAAATTATTATTATTCTATATTTTTAATATAAAATTTATATTCATATGTACAAATCCATTAGGAAATGATAACTCCTATCACAGATACGTGTGGAATACTCCTTCCATGAAGCAATGTGATATTATTCACATTATATTTTGAATTTTAAAAGAGTAAGGACAGATCAAATAAATATATATGATATATGTGGATTAAAAATAATTCATTAAACTTTATTTTACAAATTCCTTTATTTTTTTCAATCCGTCAATAATATGGTAAAAAATTTCTTGAGTACACACGACCTACATTCTCCATGAATTGTTCAATTCATTTTTTACCGATAATAGTAATGTATTTTTATAAATTCATATATAGTAGATATATATAATATATTTATATAATTTTTATTATTCTAGAGATGATGCAAACTTCATTAATGTAAAATTTCTAAAAAAACAAACCAAAACATACTGGAAAGGCAATGAATTTGTTAACAAGAATGTGATTTTAGTAATTAATGTTAATTAAAATATAATTGAGATCATAAGTAAATAATTTATGTTATGATGTATATATATTTATTTTTTCCAAATGAATATATTTATAATAGACATATATTTATTATATAGTTGGTTTGAATTTTTATAATGAAATACCACATTAAGGAAATGATTTTTTACCTTACATTTAATCATTATGGGTCACATTCCATATTTACCACTTGTTTATTTTTGTTGGTGTAAACACAAAAAATTGATGGAATTTATGATTACTTAAATTAAGATTAGGTGATTTAGATATTTATCTATGTAAATTTAATTCTTGGGGAATATGATTCAAAACATACAAAAGTTGTAAATTTTTGTTTTATAAACTCAATTTTCTCAGGATTGATTTTTATTAAGCTACCAAGGATAATATAATATAATATTACTCCCATTAAAAATATTATTTTTATTATCCTCTTGTAAATTTATGAAATTAAATATTATATTTTCATTTTCCTCCCTTTATATAGTAAATATTCTAAAAATATGTTTTTATAGAAGAACTAAATTTATTTATCTCTTCAGTTCAAACCCAATGATCTAATTTTTCCATACTCATTAATTCTACTTATGGATTATATTTTTCATTAAGATGAAAATATATTTATGAAATGTGTTTATTTCTCTTGTGATATACAATAAGTGAATTTTCATAAAACCCACTTGATTCTACATGGTAATGATATAAAGAATGTTTTATGATATTGTGTCTTAATAATGTATCAAGTATATGGTTAATGGGACCTATATCTCCCTAAAATTAATTTTATAATGATTAAAATTATATGAACTCAAGTGGTATGTAAGTGGTTAGCCCAAGCCCAAAACGAGGGTACATGGGAGGTTATCCCAAGTCCAAAATAGTGTAAACATGAGGTTATCACAATCCCAAAAAGGGTACACATGATGTTACCCAAATCCTGAATTACGTACATGGATAGTTTCCCAATCCTTAGATATTAAAAATGTATATATGGATATCCTTGAAATAATATTATTTATACTCATATGTATCCCCTAATCTTTGCCTCATACCAATGTTATGTTCTCATGGATCATGTTCTTTGATTCCATTATGATTTATTTATAATGAACGCCCATGATTTTATCAATGTTGAAATTAAACGATCTGTGATATGTAGTGCATGGTTTCATTATGATATTATAATTTCCATTTAATCTTATACTCTTGACATTTTTATATACCCCATGTTTTCCCACACTATTCATCCTTGTTTTCCCTTTCATAATTTTCCATTACCAAAGTAATGAAGAAATGATTTGTATAGGTTATATCTATGAAGTACTGAATTTATTCAAGATATTTGTGGGAGATATTTAATATCATTTATGAAATAAGAGGATTTTTTATCTGGCCTCCAAAGACACTAAACCATTACTGCCCTTGGGCCTGTATGTGTGAAATATATTAAATATACATCTTTTATGATATAATTACTATGTATGATTGCCTAGGTCACTATAGTAGGTATCATGGAAATGGATTATCTATATTTTTAAAATATGATAAAAAAAATAGAGAAAATTCTAAGGATAATATTTTTGACAATCATTTTATAGAAAATGAATTGGAATTTTGGTAATGGGTAAACGGAGTGGTTTCCAATAAATAAAATCTTTATCTAGACAGTAAAATCTATTGTGGGTGTTGAAAATATGTACCAAGTGTTAATAAATTATAAAATTTCATATTATGGTCTGACTCGATTATATCATAGTGCATGAGAATGGGCATTTGGACAAACCTAGTTAGACACTGCTAGGGCATATGCTTTGGAAGTCCACAAACACTTTTCAAACTACCATGAAGGGATTTAAGGATGAAAATAAATGAATATGGTCAATCCTACAATGTAATAGATTTAAAATAATATTTCATGGTCTATAAATACTATTAATGATTAATCACTATAATCAAATATGTGTGATAGTTGACACACACATATTTCAATGTATATTTTAAAAAATATCGATGATTTGAAATGGATATTAAATTGAAATTCCCATGAAAATGGTGGATGACTGAACTAATGAAATGTAATGTGAAAAAATTAAGTGTTTAAATTATATGTTTTTTTGAATAATATATTATTAGAATTCTATTAAATGATGTAATATTTTATATATGAAATAAATTGGGGAAAACCAAAGTAATCACATAATCAGGATAATCTATTGTACATTCATCCCAAAAGGTTGGTCTCCAATATAAATGAGCACCAATAAGGCCTTATGAAGATGAAAGTGGGATGTAATCCTTACAAGGTATCATATCCCTACGAGATTAGTCATCTAGTGAGAGGACACATATGCATACTTGTTCCAATGGCCAACATCAGCAATGGAAGTACCTATGGTTAGATATGTATCAGGATCCTATCCCCGCTGCAGGATTCTAATATTAGGATGGGAGTAAATTCATTATAACTAAATGCACCTCCCAACCTCAAATCTAATGTAGGAAACTGGATAGTTGGTACTATTCATCCACATAAAAACATTATATCACTTCAATATTTGCATGCTAATAACATTTTGGATACACGAGGGCCACCATCTCTTCAATTTTCACTAACATCTTCCTCCCCAGTTACTAGTGAAACATGATGAAAACAACATTTCATATGTGGGAGAGTTTGAGCTCAGGTTTTATCATCACTGAAAATTCTTAACACCACGTTGAATCACCTCTAGTGACTTGAATGACATCTAATAAGACCATCTTAAGGATTTATCAGGTCACTATGAAGGCATGTTAAAGGGGGATCCATTTCTTAAACATTGTTTCTCGATTGAAACTTCCACATGCCCGCTTTTCCATGAAAACATTTGTATCCCATGCATGACTGTATGGGAATAATAACACTTCCACACTACACAAAAATTATGGAATCCCCATTAACAAGGAGGGATGTTTCAGAGTCATCTTCCATACTAAATATCCAAATAATATTAAAAAAATAAATAGGCATGATCATGGGAGAAAACCATAGGATTAAAAGTACTTAAAAATGGTTTGAGTGTAAATTTTTTAAGGGATTTGGACCACCATTAAGGTGGAGGCCAGGCTTCTGCCTACATTTATTATTTCCTATTTTTAGTTTTAGGAATCTATATTTTCATTTTACTTATATTTTATTCAAAATAATTCAGCCATTGTTTCCTTTTTATTCAAGTTTCATGTGAACCTTATTTCTATTCCTAGTCTTCATCTAATACTTTTTACCCATATTTAGTATTTTTTATTTTATTTTAATTCTAGTCTATCTTTCTCTCTCTAATTGTTATTAATATAATTTTATTACATTATTTATTAAGTCAATTACTTGAATCATTTACGCATTAGTAATTCATCAACTATGAACTCTTTTATTAATGATAATGAGTCACTAACTGGAGGAATATATTGGGAGAGTAATTTAGTTATTGAAATTGAGGCCATCTACCAACTCTAAAGTGTATTAATAGAAGCATTATACACAATAATGGTAATCCACATTAAGTTTATATAATGGTTAACTTCTTATTATTCTATATCCATTATGCATTGGTTGAGGAGGTGGAAGTGGCATGTTCTAGTTCGGTTCAATGTTCACATTTGATTCATGATTTTTTCATATTGAAATGTTCACACATATAGTGGAGTGTGTTAACTTTGTAGAACATAAACTATGCAATGATGTTACTCCTTGGAAAGCTCAATCAAGAGAAAAATCTTCCTTTTCTAAACTCCTTTTTTCATTTCACAGTAAGGTATAATTTTATATCATTTTGTTACTTTAGAATATAATCAAAACCCAGTAAAATTTATTTTTTCTGAAAATATAAAAAAGCTATTTATATGAATTTGAATTTCTATTTATATAACTTTTTGCTTATAAAGTTAGATTCCTCTTGTCATCAACATTCATCCCTATAAAAAATTTATAAAATGCCACTATAGATTACCCATGAATGATGTAAATGAAAAATAGCTCTATTTTAGAGGATCTAGTCGTTGATTATTTAATTATTCTATTTTGAGAATGTAGATATATCTATATTGTTTTACAAATAAAGAATTATAAAAATAGTTTTCCATGGTGTATCTAAAAAAATGATACCTATTTTCATGGAATAGTTACACATATGTGAAATATCAAGAAACATACTATATCAAGTAGGCCCTTCAATGAAGGGATTATTCTCTTATGATACTAGTCATGAATAATCATAACGACATAAAAATGGGTATCTCACCTCAATATTTATGTTATGGCTCATCAAATCCTAACTAACATGGTCATACATGAGGCTAAAAATTATGTAACACTAGATGTACCCTATTTTTATGAAGAAATCCAAATGGTTATGGGACCAAATGATGAATATCAAAAACCCAACCATTTTGAGATATAGATTAGAAAATACCATGAAGAGATAGCTAGTGGAGATAGAGACTGTCATCCTCATAAGAAAATAGGAAAATATTTGTATTAGTTTTGGAGTTACTAAGATGTAGAGAAAATATAATGATGTTACCCAATCTATAATGTCAATAAATCTGAACTTGAATATATATTTATTTCCATTGTAGATTATAAACCCACCAATGTTATATAATTTTAAGAAAAGATGGAGGACCCTTATTTCATTCCTTGACTTTCTACAATAAAACCCCAAGAGGCACCTACCACTAGAAATTATATTGAATCCAAATAAGGATCAGGAGTTGGGTTTTCCTCCAAATATATTTCATATGATGTCACTTGATTGGAAAAATTGATACATGTTATAATGGGTGATGACTCCTTGGAGATAGAGGTATTTTCCATGGTATAAACCCATGGTAATTTCTAATCTCTGTGATTATGTGATCACAACCCACTGATAGGAAATCCACATTTACATGTTTTCCTGGAAGTTCAAATTTCTAAATGTGTATATTGATTATTAAATGTTATTTTAATTATTAATTGATATCCTTATTAATGATCTATGATTTACTGATTATACCTGAAAAATATATATGTGGGATAAACCTTGACACATTGGTGTTCCAAAAGTCATATTAAACTAATGAAGAATGTGAGAAACTATTTATCCATTCTATTATTCAAAAAATGTTGTTATATATAGACCATTAACTGGAATGAGAAAACACAAATAAATTTATGGTCGTGGTGTTCTTTAGTTATGATATATTCAATAAATTCAATGAATTATTTTTCAAGAACATAGTTTGATGACACCATCATGCATCCTAATTAATTATATATGTCTTCATAAAAGGGTTATATTATAGTGGTAGAAATCATATAATGTTTCCTATCATCGAGATATTAACAAATTTCTCTATCAGTTCCTTTACATTTTTCTTTTTTTCAACATTGATCATTAAGTTGTTATACATAATTCTACTAGGAAAGGGACATATATTGACACATATTATGTGTAGTTAGAGTTTTAGATAAATTCTAATTTAATTTAAGTAGTTATAATAAATGAATTTTCCAATTTTGGTAAAATAATATTCATGATTTTTTAATATCTAAAATTTAATCAAAATATATTTATAAGAATAATTGTGTGCGTTAAATAATAAGAAAAATTTATATGATAAATTTAATAATAAAAATATTCATTATATATATCAATAAATGTGGTAGTGATTTTTTTGATAAATTAATAGTTAGTATTTAAGGCTTAATAATTATTAAGGAGGGTTGTGAATCGTGTTTAATGGTCTCATTGGAAATGATATATTAAATATCATTTAAATAATTAATGCATTATATATTATGTAAATGATAATTAGTTATCTATGGGTGTTGGGAATTTATAAAATATACTTATATTGTTTTTATTATTAATAGAAATGAATTTTTCTATGTATTAAAAGATTTTATATGGTCATATGTCTAATTTCCAACCCCATATTATCTTTATAAATTCCATTTTCTGTAACTTTCTTGGGTTATCAACCTGTTATGTACAATAAACATTAAGTGAATTCTCACAATATTGAGAATTCTATAACAAATAGGTATATCTATTGAACTTTGAACCATAAAATTCTACCTAGGATGTAACACCTAGACTTTTTATGCAATATATTTTTCAAATAAATAAAATTTCATTGATTTCTTGTGTTACAGTCAACAACATGTTTTAACAAACAAAAATATTCTATTAATAATATTATTTAAATTTTATATTGTACCTATCCATTAAACATAGTAGTGCTAAAAGGAAAACCAAATATTAAAATGTAACAATAATTTTTTTGTATAGTTAAATTAAATTTATAAAAAAATTACTTAATTTTAAATAAATTTTTCAACGTTTTGAAAATACTATCATCTCAAAAATTGTTTTTATTTATGTTTCATTACATAATTATAAATGTTAAATTTTATAATATTATAAAATATATCCTAAAAATAAACATTATATTTTAATTTTACTTTCCCTAATTATATTTGGATAAGTTTTTTCGAATTTATTAAATATTCCTCTTTGGAATGTCATATTATTATCATGTCTCTAGTTTTAATTTTAAATTAATATTTTCCATGAATATTAATAGAATTATTTATAATTTTTTCATATTGGTTAACATTATATTTACAATTATTTAATAAATTAAAATTTAAAAAACCCAACACTAATAGAATGGAGTCAGATCCTTATATTATAAAATTTGAATAATAAACAAGGAAGTTTCATCCCAAAGGACATAATAATTTTGTGGATTTGGAAAAATAAATAAAGACATAATTATTACATTAAAACATGAAATTAATTAAGGCATATAAACAAGATTAGAGACAACCCTATTCTCATAAATTATATCTTCATGTAAATCCTAATATAAATCATAACATAAATGGTAAAAACAAAACAAAAAAATGGGGGAGTTCTTGTTTCTCGGTATGGGTGGAAATACAACATAATCTATCATATATAAACATAAACAATGAGTAATAATGAATAATTAAATACATGTATCATTAAATAATTATCTTATCATAATATGAATAGAATAAAATATGATCAAATAACATCATATAAATAAGAACACAAAAATGATACATACCCATGGATATTTCACTAGTCCAATGATAACATGGATTATTAATGACAACACTCATAAAGTGGGAATTCATAATTCGGGATTTCATAAACTTGTTATAAAGGCCTTAGCCATGTGGTCTACCTATATGGGCAAGGCCATAGCCAAAACATGAACTAATTTTTCTCATGATACCTACTAATGATTTGAGGGGCTATAGCGGGCCTTTACTACCACGTAATTTGTCCAACACATCACTCATATGAAAGAGGTGAAACATAATAAACACATACCTTCATATTGATGATAGAATATGAAATGTAAATAATTACCCAACTCAATAAACATAATAAACAACAATCCATAATAATATGATGAATGGTATCAAAATCGGACAATATAATTCAAACTAACCATAAATGATTAAATAAAATATGGTAGATGGTATCATAAGAGACCAACCTCAATTAAGAAAAATATCCCATAAAAGGGTTAAAAAATAGGAATATAATATAAAAATCATTGGAAATTCATGATGAAATTACCACTTTTAATTTTTAATAATTTATTCACAAATACAAACAATTATAAAAGAAACCATTTACTTGAAAATGGAATTTTAAACATCAAATTTATTCTTCAAGGAATTTAGGAACCATGAAATATGTAAAATCCTCTCATGTTGTATAGGTTAGAAAACATTTCTTTTAAAAAAAGAAACATTTATATAGTATTTTTAATAGAAATTATGAGTGTTAATTAAATAAATTGATTATTTATATGACCTATAAATGAAAAAAAACTATGTGCTAATTAAACATAAGATAGATAAAAATCACATCAAAACATAATCCAAGGAGTATAATTTTAACACAAATAATAGATTTTGATTTAAGAATTCCCTTTCCACTTTGTAAATAGTAGAACATATTCCCAATAAAATTAATTATCTACATATGATTTTCATTAAGATAATTAGATTCACAATACGATATATAAATCCTATGTATAAATAAACCGCACACAAGGAATATGTTGTGAATATGGAATATCTCACACAAATAAATGTGAGACGACAAAAGCCTTACCTTATGAATGAAATCATTCTATACCTGATCTTTACATCCTGAATAATTAAATTTGACTCATTAATTATATAATTAAGAACATATTAATTGTATATTTTATTTATTATAGTTTAATAGGTTTATTTATGTCCTTTTTAATGGGTTATAATGTTTAATTTCATTGTTCTAAGAGAATTCGTTTCATGGTTATCCGGTTGGTTCCCATTAGTGTAAATTTAAGAGTTTATATTAAATGGATGAAACACTAAAGAAGTGGAAGGGAATGGTATTAATATAAATTTTATATTTTATAATATCCTTACATATCATTTAGTTATATGGTATGAGGATGAATCGTTAGATAAAACATTAATTAAAAATCATAAGTTTATTTTGGGGGTTTTCTGACCATCAAGAACTATTATCATTATAATTAATATTTTGATTATGTAATAGTTACAGAACATTAAATAAGTTTTGAGACACATATCATAATCTATTTAACCCTAAAAATCATTTTATCATCATATATGAAGGAATTAATGAAAAATGAAAACATGTTTTCCCCAAAGGCGGTGAATCGACACCTCATAGAAGATGTTTTCATTTTCAGAATAAAAGGTGAAGATAAGAGGCGTTATGATGGATATTTCACAATAATACTAAAATTATGTTGTATATATGATATTTTACATACTAATACACTTTACATAGGGTATGCGAGTAGTGTATATGAAATGAAAATATTATAAAATAGAAAGTGGGAGTGTTTTGCCTCTTGAGTATCGTCTCCTTGAGAACCACATTAAAGAACATTAAAATGGTATTTTGGTGAGACCAGTTAGACCATAACATGAGAAATATATTTTGGATATTATTTTGGCATAATATAATCATGCTCTAGGGATTAAAATGTGTGAGGAGAAGGGGTGGTATTTATAGTGGATGAGAGGGCTGTTTTTTTATTATTTTATTAAATAGTTCATTATTTTGAATCACTGGTACAAATAGTGTCGAATCTTGTGGCTATGTATTGAAAATGGATATTTTGTGTTCGCGATAAGGTCCACTTACACCATCCATCACACTACCACGACTAAAAAAATTAGTTATTTAGTTAAAAGAATTGTAAATTACAATATTACACCATTCACAAAAAGTTAAATAATTTAATAAAATTATTAAATATTCACCTTAAAAAATTTCCAATATTTATTCACAAAAAATTAACTCCATTTTATGAAAATAATTTTTGATATAGGACTAATATATTTTGAATTAAAATAATCATTTATTATAACAATAATTCTTATAAAATTAAAACAGATTTTATGAAACATTGGAAGATTAATAAAGGTCTCATAAAATTATCTTATAATAATAATATAAAATATTATTTAATGGATATATTTTATGATAATATTTTTTTTAAAAATATTTATATTAATTATAAAATTGTAAATAAACAATAATGCTTCACAGAAGTACAAATACACAATTTATCATTTCTAATACCTATATTTAATTATTTCAGGATATAAATATCTTATATTTTGATTTATGATGTACCTAAATTTTATTTATACTCCCAAATTTGTGGTTACTATTATAATTTCTAGATTAATATTCCAAATTATCTCACATTACTATTCCAATGGTAATGTTTATATTTAATAGTATATCATGGTTTCATTATGCTCTGTCTTCCATGATAGATAAGATAATGAATATATCATAATTAAAAGATATTTCCCAAAAAAAATTTCTTTTTATATCATCATATATGTTTCACAAAATGAATAGTTAAAACATTAAAAATTAAAAACCATGGTTAAGATTTAAATTGTTATATCAGAGGTTTAATAGAAAAATTAGGATTAAAATAGACTAAAACATTTCTAAATTTAATGGCATGGCCATATTTATACTTTATCTCATATAAGGGTCAATAATTAACCATTTTGGTTTCTTTTGGAAATCATAAAATATGGTAAATATATTTTTTATCATAAAAAATTCTGATATTTCCCTCCACCACTTATAAAGGGGAACAACCTTAGCTTCCCTCTACTCACATCAAATGTCCTATGGTTCAGAAAATATGTACCAAAATACTCTCCATAAATCCCTAACCACATCCTATATTCCTTGTTTTTATAATTAAACCTGACTAAGTAGTATTTAGTTTTAAACATAAAGGTGTTCTCTGAGGAAGAGGTATGTCCTCAACATTTTGTTTTCATTTTATTTCTATCATCAAATCCTTCAACTATTATTCAACCATGATGGTGTAATAGAATCATTATCTCCCATATAAAAATAAATTAATATTTTATTTCCATCACCAGAAACTATCACCTCATCAATCATGTGGGAAATGAAATAGTTGATCGTGTGTGTGACAAACTACCACTATAACAACCAGTGTGGTTTTTTTCAATCTTTAGTAGAAATAGAAGGAGGTAATTATGGATTTCATTTTTATATATTATATTCATGAAATTATTATTATTCTATATTTTTAATATAAAATTTATATTCATATGTACAAATCCATTTGGAAATGATAACTCCTATCACAGATACGTGTGGAATACTCCTTCCATGAAGCAATGTGATATTATTCACATTATATTTTGAATTTTAAAAGAGTAAGGACAGATCAAATAAATATATATGATATATGTGGATTAAAAATAATTCATTAAACTTTATTTTACAAATTCCTTTATTTTTTTCAATCCGTCAATAATATGGTAAAAAATTTCTTGAGTACACACGACCTACATTCTCCATGAATTGTTCAGTTCATTTTTTACCGATAATAGTAATGTATTTTTATAAATTCATATATAGTGGATATATATAATATATTTATATAATTTTTATTATTCTAGAGATGATGCAAACTTCATTAATGTAAAATTTCTAAAAAAACAAACCAAAACATACTGGAAAGGCAATGAATTTGTTAACAAGAATGTGATTTTAGTAATTAATGTTAATTAAAATATAATTGAGATCATAAGTAAATAATTTATGTTATGATGTATATATATTTATTTTTTCCAAATGAATATTTTTATAATAGACATATATTTATTATATAGTTGGTTTGAATTTTTATAATGAAATACCACATTAAGGAAATGATTTTTTACCTTACATTTAATCATTATGGGTCACATTCCATATTTACCACTTGTTTATTTTTGTTGGTGTAAACACAACAAATTGATGGAATTTATGATTACTTAAATTAAGATTAGGTGATTTAGATATTTATCTATGTAAATTTAATTCTTGGGGCATATGATTCAAAACATACAAAAGTTGTAAATTTTTGTTTTATAAACTCAATTTTCTCAGGATTGATTTTTATTAAGCTACCAAGGATAATATAATATAATATTACTCCCATTAAAAATATTATTTTTATTATCCTCTTGTAAATTTATGAAATTAAATATTATATTTTCATTTTCCTCCCTTTATATAGTAAATATTCTAAAAATATGTTTTTATAGAAGAACTAAATTTATTTATCTCTTCAGTTCAAACCCAATGATCTAATTTTTCCATACTCATTAATTCTACTTATGGATTATATTTTTTATTAAGATGAAAATATATTTATGAAATGTGTTTATTTCTCTTGTGATGTACAATAAGTGAATTTTCATAAAACCCACTTGATTCTACATGGTAATGATATAAAGAATGTTTTATGATATTGTGTCTTAATAATGTATCAAGTATATGGTTAATGGGACCTATATCTCCCTAAAATTAATTTTATAATGATTAAAATTATATGAACTCAAGTGGTATGTAAGTGGTTAGCCCAAGCCCAAAACGAGGGTACATGGGAGGTTATCCCAAGTCCAAAATAGTGTAAACATGAGGTTATCACAATCCCAAAAGGGTACACATGATGTTACCCAAATCCTGAATTACGTACATGGATGGTTTCCCAATCCTTAGATATTAAAAATGTATATATGGATATCCTTGAAATAATATTATCTATACTCATATGTATCCCCTAATCTTTCCCTCATACCAATGTTATGTTCTCATGGATCATGTTCTTTGATTCCATTATGATTTATTTATAAGGAACGCCCATGATTTTATCAATGTTGAAATTAAACGATCTGTGATATGTAGTGCATGGTTTCATTATGATATTATAATTTCCATTTAATCTTATACTCTTTACATTTTTATATACCCCATGTTTTCCCACACTATTCATCCTTGTTTTCCCTTTCATAATTTTCCATTACCAAAGTAATGAAGAAATGATTTGTATAGGTTATATCTATGAAGTACTGAATTTATTCAAGATATTTGTGGGAGATATTTAATATCATTTATGAAATAAGAGGATTTTTTATCTGGCCTCCAAAGACACTAAACCATTACTGTCCTTGGGCCTGTATGTGTGAAATATATTAAATATACATCTTTTATGATATAATTACTATGTATGATTGCCTAGGTCACTATAGTAGGTATCATAGAAATGGATTATCTATATTTTTAAAATATGATAAAAAAATAGAGAAAATTCTAAGGATAATATTTTTGACAATCATTTTATAGAAAATGACTTGGAATTTTGGTAATGGGTAAACGGAGTGGTTTCCAAGAAATAAAATCTTTATCTAGACAGTAAAATCTATTGTGGGTGTTGAAAATATGTACCAAGTGTTAATAAATTCTAAAATTTCATATTATGGTTTGACTCGATTATATCATGGTGCATGAGAATGGGCATTTGGACAAACCTAGTTAGACACTGCTAGGGCATATGCTTTGGAAGTCCACAAACACTTTTCAAACTACCATGAAGGGATTTAAGGATGAAAATAAATGAATATGGTCAATCCTACAATGTAATAGATTTAAAATAATATTTCATGGTCTATAAATACTATTAATGATTAATCACTATAATCAAATATGTGTGATAGTTGACACACACATATTTCAATGTATATTTTAAAAAATATCGATGATTTGAAATGGATATTAAATTCAAATTCCCATGAAAATGGTGGATGACTGAACTAATGAAATGTAATGTGAAAAAATTAAGTGTTTAAATTATATGTTTTTTTGAATAATATATTATTAGAATTCTATTAAATGATGTAATATTTTATATATGAAATAAATTGGGGAAAACCAAAGTAATCACATAATCAGGATAATCTATTGTACATGCATCCCAAAAGGTTGGTCTCCAATATAAATGAGCACCAATAAGGCCTTATGAAGATGAAAGTGGGATGTAATCCTTACAAGGTATCATATCCCTACGAGATTAGTCATCTAGTGAGAGGACACATATGCATACTTGTTCCAATGGCCAACATCAGCAATTGAAGTACCTATGGTTAGATATGTATCAGGATCCTATCCCCGCTGCAGGATTCTAATATTAGGATGGGAGTAAATTCATTATAACTAAATGCACCTCCCAACCTCAAATCTAATGTAGGAAACTGGATAGTTGGTACTATTCATCCACATAAAAACATTATATCACTTCAATATTTGCATGCTAATAACATTTTGGATACACGAGGGCCACCATCTCTTCAATTTTCACTAACATCTTCCTCCCCAGTTACTAGTGAAACATGATGAAAACAACATTTCATATGTGGGAGAGTTTGAGCTCAGGTTTTATCATCACTGAAAATTCTTAACACCACGTTGAATCACCTCTAGTGACTTGAATGACATCTAATAAGACCATCTTAAGGATTTATCAGGTCACTATGAAGGCATGTTAAAGGGGGATCCATTTCTTAAACATTTTTTCTCGATTGAAACTTCCACATGCCCGCTTTTCCATGAAAACATTTTTATCCCATGCATGACTGTATGGGAATAATAACACTTCCACACTACACAAAAATTATGGAATCCCCATTAACAAGGAGGGATGTTTCAGAGTCATCTTCCATACTAAATATCCAAATAATATTAAAAAAATAAATAGGCATGATCATGGGAGAAAACCATAGGATTAAAAGTACTTAAAAATGGTTTGAGTGTAAATTCTTTAAGGGATTTGGACCACCATTAAGGTGGAGGCCAGGCTTCTGCCTACATTTATTATTTCCTATTTTTAGTTTTAGGAATCTATATTTTCATTTTACTTATATTTTATTAAAAATAATTCAGCCATTGTTTCCTTTTTATTCAAGTTTCATGTGAACCTTATTTCTATTCCTAGTCTTCATCTAATACTTTTTACCCATATTTAGTATTTTTTATTTTATTTTAATTCTAGTCTATCTTTCTCTCTCTAATTGTTATTAATATAATTTTATTACATTATTTATTAAGTCAATTACTTGAATCATTTACGCATTAGTAATTCATCAACTATGAACTCTTTTATTAATGATAATGAGTAACTAACTGGAGGAATATATTGGGAGAGTAATTTAGTTATTGAAATTGAGGCCATCTACCAACTCTAAAGTGTATTAATAGAAGCATTATACACAATAATGGTAATCCACATTAAGTTTATATAATGGTTAGCTTCTTATTATTCTATATCCATTATGCATTGGTTGAGGAGGTGGAAGTGGCATGTTCTAGTTCGGTTCAATGTTCACATTTGATTCATGATTTTGTCATATTGAAATGTTCACACATATAGTGGAGTGTGTTAACTATGTAGAACATAAACTATGCAATGATGTTACTCCTTGGAAAGCTCAATCAAGAGAAAAATCTTCCTTTTCTAAACTCCTTTTTTCATTTCACAGTAAGGTAGAATTTTATATCATTTTGTTACTTTAGAATATAATCAAAACCCAGTAAAATTTATTTTTTCAGAAAATATAAAAAAGCTATTTATATGAATTTGAATTTCTATTTATATAACTTTTTGCTTCTAAAGTTAGATTCCTCTTGTCATCAACATTCATCCCTATAAAAAATTTATAAAATGCCATTATAGATTACCCATGAATGATGTAAATGAAAAATAGCTCTATTTTAGAGGATCTAGTCGTTGATTATTTAATTATTCTATTTTGAGAATGTAGATATATCTATATTGTTTTAGAAATAAAGAACTATAAAAATAGTTTTCCATGGTGTATCTAAAAAAATGATACCTATTTTCATGGAATAGTTACACATATGTGAAATATCAAGAAACATACTATATCAAGTAGGCCCTTCAATGAAGGGATGATTCTCTTATGATACTAGTCATGAATAATCCTAACAACATAAAAATGGGTATCTCACCTCAATATTTATGGTTGGCTCATCAAATCCTAACTAACATGGTCATACATGAGGCTAAAAATTATGTAACACTAGATGTACCCTATTTTTATGAAGAAATCCAAATGGTTATGGGACCAAATGATGAATATCAAAAACCCAACCATTTTGAGATATAGATTAGAAAATACCATGAAGAGATAGCTAGTGGAGATAGAGACTGTCATCCTTATAAGAAAATAGGAAAATATTTGTATTAGTTTTGGAGTTACTAAGATGTAGAGAAAATATAATGATGTTACCCAATCTATAATGTCAATAAATCTGAACTTGAATATATATTTATTTCCATTGTAGATTATAAACCCACCAATGTTATATAATTTTAAGAAAAGATGGAGGACCCTTATTTCATTCCTTGACTTTCTACAATAAAACCCCAAGAGGTACTTACCACTAGAAATTATATTGAATCCAAATAAGGATCAGGAGTTGGGTTTTCCTCCAAATATATTTCAATTGATTTTATTCAACCTGGATTATGTCTCAATTCAAACATCATTGAATTTTTGTTATTCATTAAATCATTGATTTTACATAGAGGAAGAAGAAAAAATTAACATGCAGCTACTGAGGAACAAAGATATCTCCCTAAATTTCATGAACATGCATATGAGGAATCTAGTGAACATGTCCATGTTTCTGAGCCTGGGAAAATGGGACATAGGATTCTCACATTGAAAGTTATAATTTATATTTATATTTATATTTATATATTATTCATGTGAAATGGAATTATTATTTTAAATTTGACAGTTCAATCCTTACTACCCTTATTGAGAAAGATATATAAAATTGGGATGCTGGAAAAAACCCACAGATGTTGGTTCAAGTCAATGAAGATCCACCTACTATCTGACTATGGGTAACAACTGGTAATTCCCTCTAGAGGTAGTAAAAATATCAGACCCACATTGGAAATCATATAAGAACTCATATTTATTTTAGAATTTATATTTCAATTTTAGTTATATAAATTCTTTTAGGAATTAGTACCACTAAATATATTTTATTTCATTTAATGACATGGTCCTTGTAAAAATATTGGTTTTATTGTATTATTATAACCTTATAGAACAAAACAAAAATTTGAAGATACTAGGGAAACTGGAATGAAAACATTTAGTGAATTTAATACCCTTGATAAAGTAATGCATGTCATGAATGTGCTATAGAACATGGTAGTGAAACAAAAATTAAAATTGGGAATTGGATTCAAATCATGAACTACTGAAGAACATTCAAAATTCAAACATGGGTTTCATTTCAAAAGGGGTTTACTCGAAATTTAATTTTTTCAACTCAGTAAATTTGTGTATAAATCCATTTTCAATCATTAAAATTTAAATATCATTCCCATACGTAAAATATATTCTTTAGTTGAACTTTCTAGGATACATGAGTATATTAAGAATTCATTGATATTATTTTTTAGATTTCATTTATAATAAAATGGAATGAGTATAATGTAGCACTGAATTATTAGTGTAAATAATGGATATTAAAAGTTGGATTCATGATTTTATGGAATTAGTTGAGATGTATAAATGAAATTTCACAATACGTTCCACTCTTCAAATTTATAAAATTCATGTTATTTGATTTATAATTATTAGACATGATAAGAGTGATTTTAAAATGTTGTATTTTCCATTAATGAAGAAATTTCTTGACCACATACATTCAATTTTATCTTGAGCATATTTCTTGATAGATATCGGGATGTTCCATCGAATATAACATATATGAAAGCTTTTCAAATATAGTTACTATTAAAAAACACAATTATAATAATTGAGGAATCATTTTTGAATGACTAAAACGTCATATCGCCTGTCACATCAACTATTTTGTAAACCCTTGAAACCATGAATATTCATTCTATTAATGATTCAAAATTCAATAAAAAAATCCCATTGATAACCTCTTTTTACTATTTTAATGAAATATTAATTTTTAAGTGTGTTGGTTTGTTAAATAAAGGTGCATGTGGTGAATTGAATTTTGAGGAATAATTTTGGGGGTGCAACATTGGGAATTGGGAAAGGTTATTATTTCATTTATTATATTTTTTATTTACCATATAAAAGATATTAATAAAAAACTAAAAAATTGTTTATTGATATGTGGAAGAATAATAATTCTCCATCACGAGACTACTGATTATTATCAAATGAGGTTATGTGGCTGGTGTGAAAATCAATATAAGAATAACTTTCAAAGAATGAAAAAATTATTATGAAAAAAATAAAAAATTAGAGAAGAGTAAATAATGTACATGAATACTTCATTATAATTATATTGACTATGGTATATACATTGATATTTGGGTAAGTGGGGGTTTCTACATAGAAGTGGGGAATTTCATTACACTTTTTATTTTGATAAAAAGCTTTGAAAATTAGAAATAAACCACTTACTTGAGCCTTAACTTCTAAAAATAATTTTATTCCAACTTTATGACATAGAGTCATTTGTTCTTTTATTGAAAATTAATCATGATTTTATATTATTTTTTACTTAAAGAAATTATAAATTAGTTAATTTACAAGATTATATATAAGGGTGATTTTCCCAAGATATGAGCCAAATTCAAATTGAAATTTATTTTTATTGATGAATGAAAAGTTCCAAAATAGATGTAGATCATGATTTTGCATTGTTAAATATAAATAAATATTGATCTTAATTGGATGAAAGAATAAGTTCTATCATTTTAAACAAAAAAATTAAAATTCAATAGTTAGTTGTCTCTTTCAAAACTGAAAATTTATATTAATAATTTATGTAGAATTTAAAAATATTGTAATTCATTGACAATTATTTCAATTTATTAATTTAAAATTTAAATAATGGTATCATTGGTGACCTATAAAATTAAATTTTGAGAATTTATATTTGAGTAAAATCATGGTTTAAGTGTGGATGTATTTGAAATAATCATATTTTTATGCATATTTTTAAAAACATTCAATGATTTTAAATCAATGTTTATTCAAAATGATAATGAAATGATGTCTTCTATGAAAATGTGGTAAATTTAAGAAAAATAATTATAATTTAGTTAAATAATGTTATTTAATGTTTTATTTTAATTGAGGAGTAATTATTTGGAATTTAATTATGTGTTTTAATATTTTAATCTGGTAAAAAATTTGTCCCTACTCAAGCTAGCCCTCATCATAGCTAATTTACCATATTCCTAGCCAATAATGTGGTCTGGATGACCAAATCATCACTATATCTGACTATCAAAGATAGTAGGGTTTGTAAGCTCTTTGCAGTATCATTCCCATGTGGCATTGGGCTCACTTTGAGAACCAATGGGTGCATATTTTGGCCAACGGCCTACATGGTCCATTAGAGACCATGTGGGTGTTCTTACTAGGAGCATATTCTAATAGTATGATTAAAAGATAATGATGGTAGAAATTAATTAAAATTAATGAAATTCCAATACACCTATCAGATATGGGATATGAGATAATATGTACTACTCATCCTCTTGAAGAAAAGCCAATGTTTCTAGAAACATGTTCACCCTACACCTCTGACACACCTCCTCATCCAAATTCATCATGTCGTTCACCTTATTCTTATCTTCCAATATTTTCGACGTAATAGAAAAACAATTTATGACATGTGAGATCTTCCGCTTGATCTTGATCACCACTGTCAACACCAACCAACATCAGGGATCACCTTTGGGGCCCCATACATGCATCATGAATACCATAGTGAGGATTAATTTGGCCACAATGTTGGTTAAAGGAAAGATGATTATCTACTTTAGGATCTTTTCAAAAGATTTGATGTCATGTCCCACTCAGACATGAAAAAAAATATCTATCTAAGGCATGAAAAAAGGATACGAATAGAATTTCCCCCATTGGGATTCTACTCTATAGTATAGAAAATAAAAATCCCATGATATTTATGGGGTTATTTGAGATATTTATTCAGACAGAAGATCAAAATAATATTCAAACAATAATGAGGCTTAACCAAGGGATAATGTCCTGGGATTTTATGTTTTTATAAAAGGGTTGGGTGTAGTGGCCATGAGGGTGTTACACCACCACTATGGAGGTGGAAAAGTTTCTCCATGAATTTTTTTCATTTTAATAGTTTCCTGAATATGTTGTTTCATTTTAGTTTTCTTTTATTATAACTAATTCATAAATAATTTTCTTTTTATTCATGTTTTATCAAAACCATTTTCTTATTCTTCACCTTCTTCTAATTTATCTTCTCTCTATCTTATTTACTTATTTAATTATGCATATTATATTCAATTTTACTCTTTTATCACTATGTTATAATTATTTACTCATTTACTATATCATTGTTATTATTTTAATTTTAGTCTTTTCATTCATATGATAATGATGTGAATACATAACCCATCGTGAATTCTTCATCCATGAATTATTATACTCATGATAATGGAAAACTGATTTTAGTTATATCATGTGGATGAAGTCCAATTTTTGTTCCTATGAAAATGTTTTAATTCAGATATGTGTTAATCTATTGATGATTTATAGTGGCTGTAATCTTATCTTTCGTAAAATTAGGGTTATATTATTATTCAATAATAATTATCCCTCAGTTGTGGAGGTGGAATTAAAGTGTACATAGCAGTTTCTAATCAAACATGTATTTCACAATTGGGGTAGATTATGGTGTTCACACATATGGTGGAATGTGTTTATTCTGTATATTATAAACTATTAGACGAAGTTGGTCTATGGAAAAATCTATCTGGAGAACTTCTGTTATATTATAAAATCATTTTGTTATCATTTCATGGTATGGTATTATGTAACGCCTCCACCATAGTTACCCAAAGATGGTGCATTTTTACATGACATTGGCATGATCATAATAGATCACATCTCTAATGAGTGATTAGTTTAGTAGCCATGGAAGCACGGGATAGATACATAAGTTTTACATTACACCATGAAATAAAAAAACAACAACAACATTTTGTACCCTTTGAAAAAACTTATATCACATAAAAAATCCCTATAGGTCAAATATAATATACTTCTTCGCATCCTTGGAGAAAGAAAACAAAAGGAAAGGGTGTTCTCATATGATCAATAAGGATAACAATATTGCAGAAACATTCATAAATAAGTGTTACCATTTAAGGGAATGTATAAGACTAAAACACAAGCCTTTTGTACAAAATAACTAGTATAATATGGAAAATATAAATCAAATAATGTCATTTAATAATTCACATAGATGTTATACTAGTCGAAAAATCACCCATAATAACAATAGCTATTCTCATAATGATGGAATACATAATTCTGGACATCATAACCACAACTTCAAAGCTTCATGCCATGACTACAAATAAGATTTTGTCAAGGTCTTGTTCCAAAACTCTAGTTTCTCTTATGAGACCTACTGATGCATCTATGATCTATACATGGATCCACTAATAAATTACTATTTCCAATGCATTCCATATATGAAAAGTTTGAAACAATACATAATCATTCATATTAAAACTAGCATAAAAATGATAATAATTTAACAATAAACCATCAATGGTATAAAAATAGAACATCTAGAGTAAAACATAAATCATTTAATACAATATAGAAAATTAAATTATAATAAATTAACCTCATTCAAGAATAAAATACAATGAAGGATATTGACATTTATGAAAATAATCAGTTAAAAAATTTGAGAGAAATATCACCTTTTTCTTGAAAGCATTTATAAGTTGCACAATTTATTATAGAAATCATTTCGAAGAAATTTTTTAATAAAAGTTTCTCATACCAAATTAAATATTTTAATGGAATTTTAATTTTAAAACATTCATGTCGGTATAAATAAATTCGTAAACCCATTTTTAAAAACATGGACATTAATGAGAGATATTTAGAATAAGAAATAATTAAAACATTTAAAATGATATTGTAGTTAAAGAGTTCCTAAAAAAATGAGAGATGTTTGACTATAAATAATTGAAAAATAACATTAATTAAACCATTATAATTTCATGAGAATAAAGGGATTCCTGATATAATAGGTTAATGGACAGTATATACACCATGTATAAGTGAGTTGGCGCATAAAAACTAAGGAATCTCAGTGGAATGTAAATTGAGAAGTAATCCCTTATAAATACTATATAAATATATTAAGGATTAATAAGTGACATAATTATGTGTGAAAAATAAAAATACACTTAATATGATTGGATATTTAGTGTAAATAAATCATTGGACATTCACACATATTCTTGTAAAAACAATACCAATGACTTAGATGATTAACTCAATGAATGGAAATTGAGTTAAGATTTCGATCATCAAGTTCCTATCAATTACATGGGAATTTATCAATGGAGTGATTATGTGTATATAATGCTTATCCACACAATGGGGAGTGTGAATTTCTACATAAATAAATAAATAGTGATTCCACACATAATCTTGGGTTAAAATAATCAATGAACTATGTGTAAAACCCAATGAGTGGAAATCGAAATTAAAAATTCTGTTACCAATTTTATAACATAAGAAAAATACACCCCATGAAAGAAGTATCATAAAATAAAGATGCAAGCAGCAATAATTTAAGACTATAACACAAATAATTCAATCATTGGTAGTACACACACCACAAAAAAGGATATAGTGGAAATATAGCATGAATCTCACAGGAAAAATAAGTGAGATGAAAACCCCTTACCGGTTTCATAACATATGAAACATACACCCCATTAAATAAATATCATAAATAGAATATGTAAATACCCATAAATTAACGTATATTACACAAAGAGTACAATCCTGGTAAGTACATATACCACACAAAATGAAATAGTGGCAATATAGCATTAATCTCAGAGGAATAAAAAGCGAGATGAAAACATCTTACTATGAACTTTTTTTGGTAGAGTGTAGGTTAACCTCCATTATAATGGTTAAATAATTGTTATTAAATTATACAAGAACCATATAAATAAATATGATATCATACATGATATTTTAATATTTCTTTTATAATGATATTTCTGTAGTATCATTGTTTTGGGTGTCAACTGATTTAATTCCATTTATATGTTTTGTCACGTAACTCATGTTTGTTATGAATAGGATGTTTTTTATTCATATATAGAATTATATTAAGTTTTTAAAAATTATTTTTAATCATAAAATGAAAATTATTCTTGAATGGTAACAATGGGGAACGAAATCATATTGTGTTGTGGAGACAGTAAGCCGTACGTACGTACGAGAGACAATATCATTATATTAATGGTGAAATATTATGTAATTGGATGGTATATTATATATAAAGAATAATTAGAATTTCATACTTATAATTTAAATTATTTATACTTATTAATATACACATCCAAATAAATATTGTTGAATAAAAAACTAAACCATGACGTGGAGACGGTAAGTCCTACGTACGCACGTATGGTGACTTTGTCAGTCATATGACAGATAGAATAATGAATATGGAAGTAAAATGTTTATAATAACATCATAGTATGTAGAGGGTATTGGATTTATTATTTTTTTTAATGGAAACAACAATGAAAGAAAATTGTAAGAAGAAAACCACTCTGAAAGCGGTGATGAAATTATTACCTCTTCTTCGGGAGCTTCCTATTGATTTGATCAAAAAGTCTCCATTGGTTGTCTTTTATGATCAAATTAAGGCCTCTAGGTTCCATTTAGGGTAGTTTTAAGTATATTTTAGTAGGTGTTGGATGAGCCAAATGGCTTTTGAGGTAGGATTTTGATAGAAGTGGATGTACTATTTTATAAGAGATGTGAGGGAAACTTTTGGAAAAGCTTGAAATATTATTTTATTATAAATGATTTTTGGTTAATAATGTCTCAAAATGGATTTATTTAGAGGAAAATGTGGGTATGGGTCTAAAAAGTTCCAACCAATATGTTTTAGGGATGTTTTGGTTGCCATCTCAACCATATCCTTAATATTTAATTCTTAATTAAATAGATTAGCTTTGACCACTTCTTCTTGTATTTTTATATTACATGGTTAATAAACATACTATAAAATTCCAATAGAACCTAAAGTGTTTCATTAATTAAATATATATCATTATATATGTCCTTTGTCTAAACCTTATAATTTTAGGAATATTATATCATTTAATTATATAGTATTTGTTTTAAATACTCAATTATGTAAATTTTGACACTATTTAGTATATGGTTTTGTGAAAGTCAACAAGACTTCATTACTTCGAAAAAATATATTAAATCAACTCTATGAAGTCATATTAAACTATAAAATTCGTAGAATAGATCATAATTCTAAATTTACTTTTATTTTTATATTAATATTTTTAATTTTTTTAATCTTTCATTAATAATGTAATTACTGTATCATTATTATGTCATAAATAAATTAAATTATTTAATGTCTAAATTTTTTAAATAAAATACCATAATGTATGAAATCCTTCTTTATTTAAAATGAATATTTATAGTCCAATTTATCTCACATATAACCCTATATTAAAAATGGTTTAGTTATTAAACATTGATTTGACACTTTTAACTCTTATTTAAATAAAATAATAATAAATGTCATAATATAATCCTAGTGGACCAAAAGGATCATATTTTATTACAAATGTTTATTTTGGTCGAAATAAACTTTTCCAGTAGAATTTCTCTATGTGTTGGGGTCATTATAATATCAGTTTTACCATTTATTACCCTATTTACTTTTGACTGTGTTAAATAAAATTCAAAAGTTACTATTCCAAAAAAAAATTCATCTTATTAAACATCTTTTTAGTTAGTGATTTTAACAATGTATCTCGGATCTTTGAAATTTATTTCACAGAAGTAGTAAAATTATGTTTTTTTTAAATTTGAAAATGTTCCGAAAAAGTGGTTAAAAGACAATAAAAAGTTCAAAAAAATTATATATATAATCCTATTATAAAATGACAAAAATTAATTAAATTGGAATAATATAGGTATTATGTATCTATTTAGAAAATAATATAAATTTAAATAAAAAAAATATTTAAATAAAAATTCATCTTTAAACAATAATGCAGTGTTTTCACTATTAATCAAAAATTGAATGTTTTTGGGAAAATACCAAAACATCACCCAAAGTAATTTTTTATATTCCAAATTAAAAAATGATGTATATTTTACCAAATTCAAAACCTAAAAATTTTGTTAATTATTTTAAAAAAATATTCCCATTGTCAAAACAAGAATGTGGGTTTTTTCGATGTAAAAAATATTAAAATATTGATATGTGTTTTTATCCAATGTAAATATAAAATTAAAACCAATTTCAAATATTGGATTAAATGATAAAAATATATTCTAATTATAATTCAAAAAAATTAAAATGTATAATTTATCTCTATAAATTATTTTGATTAAAAATTTTTTTTTCAATTGAAAATTCGTATTTTCATTGTTCATCTAAATATGAAAGTTATCAGAAAGGCACTAAAAATTTATCCAAAATAAATTATTATGTCCTAATTCTAAATAAGAAGTTTGTTTTCTCAAATTCAATATATAATAGTGTCAAATATTGTTTTTAAAAAGGGTTCACCTTTAAATAGAGGTAAAATTGCAATTTTTTTAAAATAATTATTTTATTTGAAAAATTGAATTTGTTCTTATATTATGTATAATAAACACATGATACGGATGTTAAAATTATATGGAGTATATAATAATAAAAATACAGTTAATTCTATTCATAACTATTTTTTGAACGGCTGGTTTGGTAAGTCGTGGTTTGCTCGAACTCTGTGTTACTTGTAGTACCAACAATTGATTACTTTAAATAAAATAACTTACTATGAAATCATGGGGTGTTATACAGAATTTTACATCTTTTCAATATTTTAGAATTCATGAAAAGGCATATTTCAATTTCATTTTATTTTGAAAATAAAAAAACCTTAAGAACTAAATAGTTTTAAGTGAATTTGAATTAGTATGTAGACAACATTGAATTTCATAAACTGATATTACAATTATCAACCATTATGATTCACTATGGAAAACTACAGAATTTTCATTTTCCACACCCCATGGTAGGTATACCACAATGTTCATGATCACTATATTGTTTTTACTTGGCTATTAAAGATATAATCATAATTTTATGTTAGTAATAGGTATGTTCAAATATTGAAGTATCATATTTCATATTACCATTGATTGATTTTAATTTTTATCCTAAGTGAATTGATATTGAATTAACATGGAAAACTCATAATGATATAATGATTAAATCACAAGTCTATTATTCTTCTCCCGTGGATGTTTATAGGATTTTTATTCCAATAAATCTTATAATTCTCCCTTCGGTTTAATTTGATGTTATCATTGGAATGCATTAAAAATTTCAACATAAATCCAACAATGATTTCTAAGGAAGGTAAGATAAAATTTATATTTCAAAAAAACTAATTAGTGTATATTTTTCGGTGATAAATATGAAATTTTAATGGAAATCAAATCTATTGTATGGGTCTTAATTCTTATTAAAAAAGAGTTTTTACTAAATATGGATTTGTATAAACATCATATCGATGATAATCCCGCTATGTGGGAATTAGATGATTAATTTATGAAATAGTTTCATTATCTCCCACCAAGCTGTGATGTTGAGTTCTCAATATAACTCATAACTTGTACCAAGCCTATTTAGAAGCTTACGTATATAATTGTCATAGTTGAGTTGAAAAATTCGGTGAATAGAGTCTATAATAATCTTTAAAAAATATTTATTCATCCATGTGTGTCACTATAGGGAGAACCTATGTTTTCTTTAAGATGAAATACGAATCAGTGATACCATACATTGATTATTGGGAACTAAAAACAATCGCAATAAAAAAAATTATCCTCTACCCTGTATTGATTATTTGTTTGACCAACTATTTATAACATAAAATCTTTCTTTATATTGAACATCATTTGAGATATCATTAATTAATGGTTTTTAAGGAGGATATTACAAATTTAGCATTCTATATATGGTTTAGGAACTAGTAATATATAGTTATTCTATTTTGTCTTAATAATTCCCTCTCTAACATTAATGATTTATTTAATAGACACTCTTCAGGTTACATTGATCCATTTGTGGAAGTCTCTATAGAAGATATTATTATATATTCAAAGAGAATGTAAGATCATAATAATCAATAGGTAATTGTATTAAAGACCCGAAATAAATAGAAACTAAAAGAAAAATATACAAAGAGCTATTCATTGATATAAAAGGTATTTTTTGGGTTATACGATCTTAATTGAGGGTATATTAGTCGATAAATTATAGAAGGAGGTCATTCAGTATTAGACTAGGTGATCCATGATTCCTAATAACAGATTTTTTCTTAGTTTGGATGGATATTTTTTAAATTAATTTTGAAAAAGATTCATGACATTATAAGACAATCGCAAACATAATTCAAAAGGGGAAAATTTCATCAAAATAAATGAATGTGGATAAAATTTCATTGAACGGAATAGAAGATTAGTCAATGCACTAGTGAATACATTACCCCATAGTAGATATGGTTAAAAAATATATAGTGATGTGTCGAATATGGGATTGAGATGTTTTTTTATACATATTGATTTGGTGACAACATCTGCCTCATAATAATTTAAGGTTCATGAGAGAAATTTCATAACACATTATTTCGAGTTATTTTCAGTAATGTTTTAATAAAAATTATATTTTTCATTATTGTTATAGAAAAAAGATTGATATATATAATAATAATAATATATTAATGTATATATTCATATTGAAAGAGTTGAATATGTGCTAGAGAAGTTGGTTGGATTAGATTAAATATTGTGCCTTCTTAATACAATACCACCCAGGGAAAGGGAACAAGGTGGATGATATGTTGAGTTTAAAATAACGTTCACAATTATAATTTTTTTCAATAAAAAAACGTTTAAATTTTTTTTGATTTTAAGACAATGTATATGGAACTAATTATAGAGTGGGAGAATTTTTGTCTATCTAAAATATGTATTGAACCATATTTCAAAGTAATGACTGAAGAGGATTATTAATAAGATGTAAAATAATAAAATAAGGTCAAATTTTTTTTTTATGTTTTCAGTTGATTATGAAATGATAAAGATCAGGAACTGTGTATTTGGTCCATCAATACAATATTTTTATATTGATCTGTAAGAGGTGGATTATATTTCTTCATTTTTTAGTCATATAGATTGTCTAAAATTTATAGAGATGTGAAAGATTATTTATAGTGGGATGGCATAAAAATATATATTACAGAATATATAACCATGTTATTTGTATTTCATCATGTTAAGGATGAGAAAATTGTATAAGGTTATGTTAAAAATATTACCCATACCATATTTAAAATGGGAAAACATCATTACATATGTTTTTATGAGTCTCCACGAAACATATAAATGGAATAATGTTATATGTGTTTTATTCTATCACCTTAAATTGATAAAATATATTATCACTATTAAATAAAATCTGTCTCGGGATCATATTATCTACATACTAATTATTGTTGTCATGCTGTTTAATGGGGTACCGCATTCTACTATATCTAATCAGGATATGATATCAACCACAATTTTCTAGTAATGTCATCATTAAGATCATGATACAGAGTTTCATTTCGTCACTAATTTTTATCCTCATATATATAGTTAGTTTGAGAGAACCATTAAAATATTAATATATATTATTAGATATTTTCATATGTTTTCAATGGTTTTTTATATCAATAACTTTCTAAACTTGTTTTTTCATAGAGGAAAACATTTTGTTCGAGAAGCCAGATGTGTTTCTATAAATACCTAGATGTAAAAATTGTATAAATCCAATTAACATATATTAATTTAGAGGAAAAATCTATTGGGACATGATGTAGTTAATGAATTGGAAGAGAATGTTATATCCATTTAGTATAACATTAGTGAAGAAAAATGTTGGCAAAAAAGATATGAAAACATTCACCAGAATGATATGTATTTTAAAAATAGGAATAATGTTTTTATATAAATTCTTCTATTGAATAAGGTTTTAAGATGTGTAAAATATTAAAAACTAATCCCCAGGAATATCAAACTCATTGAAATTTTTGATCGTATAAGGATTGTACAATTTCTATTAGAACTTCCACTAAAACTCTCTCAAGTCGCTGATGTCTTCTTCCTATCTATCCAATGGAATAATACACATAATTCATTAAATTTACTAATCTCATAGGTAATACCAATAGAAAAATATATTTTCTATGAAGAACACCCCTGTGGGGATTTTGGATCTTAGTGAAAAATTACTATGAAACAATAACCCTAACTAGGTAAAATATTTTGTGCAAAAATATCCAATTTGCAAAATTTATCTGCAAACATGATTATATATTGTGGTTGAAATATAATAATATTTTTTTATTAAAGTGAAAATTTTATAGATAAAAATTATTTTATGGGGGTATAATGTAATACCTCATGTTCCTATGAAATATTTTTTAATACAACAATTTTCATGTGAAATCATCCTTTACAACCAACATAGTATTTTATCAAACTACAATATTGTATTAATATAATTTTTTTAAAATTACCATTATTACTTAGATGATACAATATATGGTTTGAATAGGAGGATAATTTTTATAAAATTTTCTATAATGATTTTAGATAATTTAAGCATATTGATAAAAAATAACCAAATTTTTAGTAATTTCATTATATGTTTTGAAAATACAATTTTCTAAAAAAAATATTAATTAATATGGAAAATTAGAAAAAGTTATTTTTTACTTAATAATAAAATATATTTTACAAAATAAATATCATTTTGTAAAAATACATGTCAAAATTAGCTTCTATAAAATTATTTATAATTTTTTGGAATGTCTAATTTTCCAATGAACAACATAAAAATAATGTTTTCTAATAAAAACACCCATTTCATTAAATGAATGAACAATGTATATTATATTTAAATATTGTTTTCAAATTCAAATAAGTTAAATTATATTTTAATTAATCCAATTTTTATCATTGGAATCAATTTTATACTAACTTTTTATTTTAAACCATTCTATGATTATGAAAATTCTTTCCAAGGAAATCATTTTTCCATTGCTTTTATGTTTTTTATTTTAAATTTATATTTTAATGTTATTGGAATGGAATGAAAAAAAAAGTATTTTATAATTATAATTGTCAAAAAAAATTATAATTCAATAACTTAAAATTAATTTTATTTTAAAAAATGAATTACAAATCAAATAAAAATTATTTACTATAGTTAAGGATAAAATGGGGTTGTTGGGGATATAAATAAAAAAGGAAAATGGTAAAATGACATAAAAAATTTCCAAACACCCATATTAAAACTATATATCTATGTTAATACATATATTTTTCTATAATTAGACATTTTTTATCATTTTTTAATGTTTAATATAAGGGTAAACCATTTTCATTTTAAAAAACCAAGTGGGTCATTTCCAACACCACTAAATGTATTTAAATTTCATTACTTAGAAAATATATAGACATTTATATCCATATATGTTTCTTTAGTTCATGACTCACATGATTCTAAATTTATCAATGTGGTAAATGTTTTAAGTTACACGCATTGTTCATTGAGACTATTAATGATTATTCTTCTTGTGTTGAGGTCACATAATATATATATAAAAAAATTATTGACCTTTCTTCTCAAATAGTTATTCTTTTAAATTGAATATTTTATTAACTTTTTCATCCCTTTACGTACTAAAAATTCTAATAGAATATTATTAAATATAAACTAAATATATTTCTATCTTCAGTCAGAAATCATTTTTCTTCTTTTTCCATATTCTAAAAATATTTTTTTAATCATGTTTTATTATTACCCAATAATTTTTTAAATCCATTTTTATCCATGTGATTACTTTTAATAAAAATGAAATAAACCATAATGATATTTTTTGAATGAATAGTTTTGATTGTTAACCAAAAAAACAAAAAGGAATCTTTGATTGCACATATATAAACAGATCATTCTAATTTCATGACCACACGATTATTTTCGTTGTGCATTATAATTTTGATGGATATTTTATAATAAAAATTTTTATTTATATTTATGAATTTTTTATTTTAAATAAGTTATTTCTAATTGAAATTATATTTTCCTCAAATAATTTTTAAAATTAATTTTACATAATTTCTATTCATTAATTATAAAACAAATTATTACATTTTTCTAGGGATATGATCCAATGGTACAATCCTTATTATTTTCTTGATGGTTAGTGGTTATGATAATGTTAGAAATATTCTTATTAAACCCAATTCATTATCATCAGTTATACTATGGGTAACTTTTTATTAAATCACCACCTTATCATGGGTTATGATATGATGATTGTTTGATGGACTTGTGTCACACAAATTTATACATTATGTGATGTGTGTGGCCTAAATATTCTACTAATTAATTGGGTAAATATTAACATTCTATGAGAACATTTTTTATGTTAGAGGTTATTAAAATCCCAAAAATATCGGTATACTGCAAGTTACCCAACCTTCGGAAGAGTGTACAGTGGGGGTTATCTTAAGTGAAGAGGTGTGTACACTATTGTTTTTCCTATTTTCGAAGATGATACATGGTTGGTTATTCGAAGCCTAACATATTATCAATTTTTTCATTGACATCCTTTATATTATATTTTCTATGATTATGTGTATTCTACATATCTATGTCTTCTGCATATGTTATGCTCCCATGGCCCATTTTCTTTTATTCAATTATGATTTATGTATTATGAACTACCAATATTTATCCTAATATTCAATTTTATGATATATGATATGAATGGTATTGGTTTAAAATTTTAATTTTCATGCTCTCATACCATTATTCTAAAGATATATTGATATCCCCATGTTTACTCTTACTAATCATTTACACTCACTCTTACTGAAGTTCCATTCCAATGAGTTTTTAAGAAAGAATTTAAGTAGGGTAAAAAATTTAAGTGTTCTATATGGGAAGATATTTTTGGGGGATTGATTCTCGCTCAAATTTACCCAAGAGAAGAAGGTAAGACGGTCCTTGTAGTTTAGTTTGGGTTATCGAATCCACGGAGACCTAAGAAGAATCCTATAGACACATACATTCTATGGACTATTTTCGGCTATGAAGTGGCCAATGTGGATTGATTTTAGCTGGGTTTATGTTAACTCTAAGAGACTTAAGTGAATTAAAATTAAAATAATGAGTTGATCCTAGGTTATCGCTCGGGGTGGATTGGACGTATTTCCTTTTTAATGATTCCTATTTCTTATATTTGAGATGGGTTAATTTAAGGAGATAAAACAACATCATCACTTACTGGTTTAATGATTACACCCTTTAATACTAATCTCCTATACACTTGAAGGATAAATGTTTTGAGCACTTCAAGTTAAAGGTTCGTATTGGCACTTGAAGTGTGTGACCTTAAATTCAACAAGGACGATGGAGTTTAAAAACCATCAAATAAAAATCTCAATTAAAGAAGTGATTATACATTAATGAGGTGATAAATAACATCCAATCTTGCCCGTTGATACTCCCTTGGATCAACCCATAATTGGTTTATCCCTCCATTGATCCCATGGTTTCAATGGAAGCGGAAAGTAGACTCATGAGAGGGGAAATGGAGAAGTAAAAAACGCAATAAAATAACAATCACTCCACCGTTGTGTGATAATCTCACAAGGTTTGGTATGAACAATTTCACACCTTGAATCAACGGTATCAAAGTGATAAGTAGAAGAACATAATAATAAGAGAAGGAGAACTTTTATTAAGAAACAAGGATGAATTAAAACAACTTACATGTGAAGGAAGAACATTACAAAGAGAAATTGGCAGCATAATATTAAGATGAAAACAAGCTCAAAGATCCTTCAATCCTCCAACACCACTGCCTTAAATAGGAATTTTTGAGCCCTTGGGTCGAGCCTCCAACAGTACAAGTCTCCTAAATTAATTGTGGTAGGCCATAGGTGGGTGGAAAGTAAGGGAGAGTTGATTTTTCCACCCTTGACCCTAGGTGGCAGCCAGCTTTCCTTCACCTAACGGACGCGTCTTAAAGACCTTATAGATGGACGAATCAGAGCGGGCCATAGAAGAATAAAATGGAGCTCCGTATGTCTTCTAAACTCCTTTAAACGTTCGGCTAATTTGGAGTTGTGTATTCCTAGATATGATAAAATTAGTGGACTATTTCCCGGGGCCACAGAATCTGGCCCAGAATTGTATCTCTAACTTGGGCCGCCTTAATGACCACCATAGAGGCCGAATTAGCATTGGATCATGAAGGGTTATTTGTTCCTATGCATGTATTCTAGCATGGCACAAAATTTGAGATTCATTGGGATGGTATGTTGGGCCCCAAAGTCTCATTAGTGGGCTAGTGTCCAATCTGCCTTCTCTGGAATTGCTTCCTTTCATCACAAAATATCTTCATCTTCTTCCATGAATTATCCATTGATCCCTGAATGAAACATGGACATATTGGAGTTTAGATAAATTTCCAAAAATATAAAATTAAAATATGTATAATAAGATGAATAATTGTGTACTTCAAATGATGTTTAAAAATGTACCACATAATAGTGCAATTTAAGAAGGTATTACAATCATAATGTGAAATGATGTTCAAAGTGTAAAATGCACTAAAATAGTGTTTATGAATAATAAGGCACATTAATATTATATATATTAACAATGAATATTAGCCTCATTTAGTGGCTAATCACACCCCCCCCCCAACTTGTGTTTTGCTAGTCCCGAGCAAAATATATCTCAACAATATGAAATTCGAATTCCCTTTTCCAAAAACATTTTAATACACAATGATCACCAAAAAACCTTATACCAAACAATCATGAAGCCCATCAAAATATTTTAATACAAGATAGTTTAATAAGTATATCCCAATGCCAAGCTCATTCCATTGTTCAAATTCATTTCCATATTTCATCAAATATCAATTAAGTATGAGGATGTGTTTTGCATCACAATAGACATGGGGGTTCATCTTTATTCAAGGGGGAAATTATGGAAGCACTAGGTGGAATCACATTTCAATATTAAGATGAGTATTCATTTTTTTGTATAATTTTTTTTGTTTTGTTGTTGTTGTTTTTTATTTGTTTTTGCAATTTTTCCATGGTAATTGAAGTTGCACTCAAAAGAGTCAACCCCTGTAGCAGGACTTTGCTGATGACTCGTAGGCTCAAAGACCATTGGGCAGTAAGTGAAGCCCAAATACTCGGGCATCATCTCGAGTTAACTCAGTTAGAAAAAATTCAAATTACCAAAAAATAGAGATAAAATTACTAACTTCGGGCCAGACAACTATGGAGTCATGATCCCCAAGTGTCGAAATCCACGTATTAGGTCATTTCATTGCTCTACGCGCAAAAAAAAATTTAATTTTTTTTGAATACTCTTATTAAACTAAAATGATCACCAAACCTATGCTATTTATTTAGGGGTCCTCATAAACATAAACTAATACCCCACTATCCAAAGGACGTGCATTGTGATCTTTTTTTGGATGAAAATATAAACGATGAAATATCACATTGGACAGCCACGCTTTCCAAAATCAACGCTCATGAAATTATACAAGGATTAAAATTAATATCCGGGTATGATAAATTATTTGATATTCAGTTTCAAAGTGTGCAATTTGTATTACAATGTTTAAAGTTAAAGGAATTTTTCCTCCCATTTTCACAATTTTTTGAATACTCATTTATCAATTTTTTGACACAAAAGCATTTTTTATTTTATCCCCCCCCCCAACATAAAGAAACACTGTCCCCAGTGTTTGAAGAAATGAAAATTTAGAAGGAGTAGAGGCAGATAATGGATGTTCAAAAAGGAAATTGAAACTGAGGATCATGGAATGAAATCACCTGGTGGTTGAAGTTAAAGTTCTTGCTGCTCCAAATTAGTCCTTTAATCTCTTGGAAGATGTATCCACCTCCTTGATTGAACATGTATCACCCAAAATAGTGTCTAAACAAAAAGAAGAACAAACCAGACAAAACAAACAACACAACGACTTTTTTAATTCCAAGTATCATCATTTTTATGGTTTTTCCTATTTTTGTATTTTTTTTAAATCAAATTAATGATACATTGTCTTATTTTTAATTTTATGGGTAAGGTATTACTCAGGGATCACACCGTGTGACACAGATGAATACGATGCTCCCCTTTCATACCCATCCATACTCATAATAGAAGAACAGGTCAATAGTCTATTTTTTTAAATATAAAAATGATTAATTAATCCTATTTAGAATATAAAGTTTATTAAAACAACAAAATGATAAGAAACATGAAACCCATGGGTTGCCTCCCAGGCAGCGCTTTTTTTAAAGTCGTTAGCCCGACATGGACCCTAAATCTATCAATATTTTCCTTGTTCATAGGTTGTCTTAGTTAACCAAACATCTATTTCCTGTTAATTGAATGATTCAATGAATGGTTTTAACCATTGACCATTGACCTTGAAAATATAACCAATTGTTGGATCTTGAATCTCTACTGCCCCATGGGGGAATACATGATGCACTATGAAAGGTCCAGACTATCTAGACTTTAACTTTCCTGGATGTAAATGAAGTTTTGAACTATACAAGAGCACATGTTTTCCCGGTTCAAAATGTTTGACCTTGATATTCCTAGATTGGTAGGCTTGAACTCTATCTTTATTGATCCTTGAATTTTCATAAGCCTACATCCTTAGTTCCTCTAGTTCATTGAGATCTAATTTCCTTTTTGTTTCGGCCAATGATAGATCATAATCCATTTTCTTAATTGCCCAAAAGGCCTTGTGTTCAATCTCCACTGGCAAATGGCATGCATTACCATAAACCAACCTATATGGGGACATTCCTAAAATGGTTATTTATGCTGTATGATATGCCCAAAGAGCATCTAAGAGTTTCTCAAACCAATCTTTCCTAGAGTGGTTGACAATTTTTTCAATAATTTGCTTAATCTCCCTATTCGCTAACTCAGCTTGACCATTAGTTTGAGGATGGTATGAAGTGGACACTTTATGAGAAATACCATACTTAGACATGAGTGAAGAGAATGGGCGGTTGAAAAAATGGGTTCCTCGATCACTGTTTATAGCCCTAGGAATTCCAAATCTTGAAAATATGTTCTCTTTCAGAAATTGATTCAAAACTTGATGATCATTGGACTTAGTGGGAATGGACTCAACCCATTTTGATACATAATCAACAGCTTAAAGTATGTAGAGGTATCCCCGAGAGTTTGGTAAGGGACCCTTGAAGTCAATTCCCCAACAGTTAAATATTTCAACCACTAAGATGGGAGTGAGTGGCATTTGATTCTTTTTTGTGATGGACCCTACTTGTTGACACCTAGGACAGCTTTGACAAAATGTGTAGGTGTCCCTTGAGAGGGTGGGCCAGAAAAGACCACATTGAAGAATCTTAGCAGATGTTTTCATAGAGGAAAAGTGACCTCCACATGCCTCACTGTGACAAAATTTAAGGATGGACTCTTGTTCAGATTCTAGAACACACCTCCTAATGACTTGGTCAGGGAAGAACTTATAGAGGTATGGATCATCAAACACATAGTCTCTAACATCATAATGGAATTTCCTTCGAGCATGAGTCCATAAGAATTTTGGAATTACTCCTGTCACTAAGAAATTTGCTATGTCAGCATACCAAGGGCAGTCACTCACAGAGTATAGGTGTTCATCAGGAAACGAATCAGACACAGAAAGGTGATTTGAGTTGTCTTTTAATTCCATCCTAGAGAGGTGATCAGCTACAACATTTTCAACTCCCTTTTTATCCTTGATTGTGAGGTCAAATTCTGGTAAGAGAAGGACCCACATAATCATTCTATCCTTAGAATCTTGTTTTTGGAATAGGTATTTTAGTGCAAAATGGTCAGTGAACACAGTGATGGGGGATCCTAAGAGGTAGGACCTAAACTTCTCTAAAGCAAACACAATAAAAAGTAACTCCTTTTCAGTAGTGGTGTAGTTTATTTGGGCATCATTTAAGGATTTTCTTGCATAATCAATGACATAAGGAGTTTCATCACAACGTTGTCCTAACATAGCTCCAAAAGAAAATTCACTGGAATCACAAATAAGTTCAAAAGGAAGGTTCCAATTTAAAGATTTCATAATGGGAGGAGAGGTGAGAGCGGATTTGAGGGTTGAGAATGAACCCTCACAGCTGTCTATCCAAACAAATGGAGCATCCTTTACTAGGAGAGCACAAACGGGACGAGATATTGAACTAAAGTCCTTGATGAATCTTCTATAGAAACTAGCATGTCCTAAGAAAGTCCTCACTTCCTTGAAAGTTTTGGGTGATGGAAGGTGACGAATGATGTCAACCTTTTCTTTATCAACTTCAATCCCCCTACTCGAGACCAGATGGCCTAGAACAAGTCCCTCTTTAACCATGAAATGGAATTTTTCCCAGTTTAGGACCAGATTTGTTTCTTCAAATCTTGACAAGACTCTCTCCACATTCAGCAGAAATCCCTCAAATGTATCCCCAAACACAGAGAAGTCATCCATGAAGACCTCTTGAAAATCCCCTAAAATGTCTGAGAAGATTCTCATCATGCACTGTTGGAAGGTTCCAGGGGAATTGCATAACCCTATGGGCATGCGTTTGAAAGCAAAGGTTCCGAATGGACATGTGAATGTATTCTTCCCTTGATCCTCTAGGTAGACCTCAATTTGATTGTACCCCGAGTACCCATCTATGAAACAGTAGAAGGAATGACCTTCCACTCTCTCAAGGACTGTGTCAATGAATGGTAAGGGGAAATGGTCCTTCTTGGTGAATGAGTTTAGCATCCTGTAGTCAATGTAGACCCTCCATCCACTACTCACCCTTGTTGGAAGAATCTCTCCATCCTCATTGGTTATCACTGTGATTCCGGCCTTTTTTGGAACCACTTGGATTGGGCTCACCCTCCACTCTCAACTATGGGATATATGATACTGGCTTTTAGCAATTTCAAGATTTGTTTTCTTACTACCTCCATGAGATTAGGATTGAGTCTCCGTTTAGGTTGACGACATGGCTTTGAATTAGATTCCAGAACAATCCTATGAGTCCCAACAAGTGGGATAATCCCAGGAATATCAGAAAGGGTCCAACCAATGGCTTTCTTATGCTTCCTAAGGACATCTAGAAGCATCCTCTCATGATTGGCTTCAAGAGAAGAAGAAATGACAATAGGATGTGTTTGATTTTCCCCTAGGAAAGCATACTTGAGTGTACTGGGAAGTTCCTTCAATTCAAGATCAGGTTGGTTCGTAATTTCAGCAGAAGATTGGGACATTGGATCAAGTTCAATTTCTTTTTTTAGATTTTCAGATAGGATTTATTCCCCACATGTAGAAGTTTCAGCTACTAGATTGGATTGATTAGATTTAGGGAAGAAAATTGGAGTGGACTCCATGAAAGTGGTTTCTTGAAAGGTTTCACTAATTTTTGGACCTAAGACTTCATCATAAGAGAAATTTGAAAATGATTCAAGCCAAGGAGATAAACTTCCTTCATATGAACAAAGAAAATCAATCCCATTCTGACTTAAACATTAATCAAATATTCCTTGATGTTCCATGGATTCATTATCAATGCTTCCTATCATTTTTACTTCTTGAATGTCCTCGTCATCCCATATTTGTGAGCTTCCATTATAAATGTTCAAGTCTAGACTCATATTCCCAAAGGTGATGTTCATGTTCCCATTTCGGTCTCAGATAATAGAGTTGATTGTTTCATGGAAAGGACGACCGAGGATGATTGGGGTTTGTTCCTTATTTCCTAAGTTTGGATGGTTGTCGAGGACAATGAAATCAACAGGGTAGATGAAGTTTTCAACCTTTACCAGAATGTATTTTAAAATCCCCCTTGGAACCCTAATGCTACGATCAGCAAGTTGAAGTGTGACAGATGTGGGTTGTAGTTCATCTAAGCCTAATTGGTAGTACAAGGTATATGGGATGAGATTAACACTAGCACCTAGGTCACACAAGGCCTTGACAAATTTGCTTTCTCCTAGTTCAACATTGATTTAAGGGCAACCCGGGTCTTTCAACTTAGGAGGAATGGTCCCTTGAATGGTGGTACTCAAATTAGTACCCAAAAGGACTTGGTTTTTATGCGAAAATTTTCTTTTAAAAGTGAACAAGTCCATAAGGTACTTTGAGTAGGTAGGTATGATTTGGATTGCATCGAGAAGGGGTATGTTCAACTTGACTTGTGAAAATATTTCTCTCAACGTTTCACTCAGTTCAGGCTTGGTTTTCCCCCTCATGCGTTGAGGAAATGGTGTGGGTTGTGGGGTTGTTTGTTGAAGAGTTGTTTCCTTGAAAATGTTATCATTTTCCTCAGTTTGATCTTGTGGTTCATTTGAATTTTCATCTACGTTTGAATCTTCAGGTGGGTTCTGAATTAGTTGTTAGGGTTTCTCAATTGATTTCCCACTTATTAAAACAGTCACAGCCTTTAGTTGTTCATGAGTTATTTGAGCACAACATGACTCTCCCCTTGAAGTTGGGGATGGCACCGCCTGAGTAGGCATGGGTGCCTTTCCGGTTTTGATGGTTTGAAGTTCTTTTTTTAGGGAAGATACCTACGCGTTCATCCTCTCCATTTTTTTGCATAGTTGTTCTAGTATGCTTTGTGGAACAGTTTGGGTGGGTGCTTGAGTAGGTTGGTTTATCCCAGGGGGATATTTTGGAGGTGGGATGGTTTGTTGAAAATGGACCGGTGGCTGTTGGTATTTGATAGGTTGGGTTTGGAACTGGTTATGGGTTTGGTAGTTCTGATGGGGGTAAGGATTTTGTCCCTGTGGTTGGCTAGGTTGTTGGTTATCTTTCCAGCGGAAGCCTGGGTGGTCGTTATACCTTGGGTTGAAGGTGTTTTGGTATTGAGTATTTTAAAAGTTCAAATCATTTACTTCCACTGGGGGTCCTCCTAAGAGAACAACCTTGATGGATGGAATGGTTGGGCAGTTGTCTGTCTTATGGTCATGTTTGTCACAAATTGTGCAAACAGGGTCAACAGTTTGGATTTCATGGACTTTCCTAAGGTTTATCTCTTCAACCTTCCTAGAGAGTACTGCGAGTTTAGCCCTAAGTATTTACTCTTCTCTATGTGTATGAATTCAAGTAGTTATTTGTGGCTTTTCAGAATAAGTTGAAGTTCTCCTTGTTTGGTTTTGGTCAGAAATGCTTTATAGATACTCATAAGCATCATTTGGGGCTTTGTTTTTAAAGGTTCCATTACACATCATGTCAATGAATTGTTTGTTCCCCAGACCCAAACCGTCATAGAAAATTCTCACTTGTTCAGGAATAGAAAAACCATGGTGTGGAACCATGTTTAGAGTGTCTTTGAACCTCTCCCATGTTTCATAGAATGACTCTCCCTCTTTTTCAAAAAAGTTTTGGATACTCTTTTTAAGTGCAATTGTTTTATGGTGGGGAAAGTATTTTTTTGTAGAATTCTCTTTGTAGTTGGTCCCAAGAGTTGATGGATGATGGTATCAAATTGTTTAGCCAATTTTTAGCTCGATCCTTTAAAGAAAAAGGAAATAGCCGCATCTTAGCTGATTCTAGTTGATGTGGGGGACACATGGTTTCTACAATGTCATTGAACTCCTTAATGTGCATGTATGGCATCTCAGACTCCATTCCTTGGAAAGTGGGAAGGTGGTTTAGGACATGGGGTTTAAAGATGTAGTTGGATTCTCCTAGGTAATTGTGTCTAATGCATGAGGGGGAATTGGTCCAAGAAGGTGTGAGGTAGTCATTCATGGTTTGATCAATTGCATTCCCCAAGTTTAGGGCTGCCTCATTTGGGTTTTCATTTTGGTTCCCACCTTGGTTTATGAGTTGGTTTCTTTGAAGACCTTCCATTGAAATTGGATCAATTTTGGACTCTAGAGTATTAGGAATATTAGGATCTAATGGAATGAGTTCCCTTGGTGTAATTTACTCCCCAACCCCAGGACTATCCACCCTAACTAGACGGTTTGATTGATCGCGGGTGTAGGCGGACATGCTCCAAAAGAAAAAAAATGAGAAAGGGATAAGATAAGAGAATTTGGATGAGAAAAGAATAAATGGGAAAGAATAGAATGGGTGTTTAGATGACTTACTTTGGTACCCGGAAACGGCTCCAAAATTTGATTCTTGCTCAAATTTACCCAAGAGAAGAAGGTAAGACGGTCTTTGTAGTTTAGCTTGGGTTATCGAATCCATAGGGATCTAATAAGAAACCTATAGACACGTACATTCTACGGACTGTTTTTGGATATGAAGTGGAAAACATGGATTGATTTTAGATGGGATTAAGTTAACTCTAAGATACTTAAGTGAATTCAAATTAAAAGAATGATTTGATCCTAGGTTAACGCTCTGGGTGGATTGGACGTATTTACTTTTTAATGATTTCAATTTCTTATAATTGAGATGGGTTCATTTAAGGAGATAAAACAACATCAGCACTTACTGTTTTAATTCCTACACCCTTTAATACTAATCACCTATACACTTTAAGGATCAAAGTTTTGAGCACTTCAAGGTAAAGTTTCGTATTAGCACTTGAAGTGTGTGACCTTAAATTCAACAAGGACGATGGAGTTTAAAACCCATCAAATAGAAATCTCAATTAAAGAAGTGATTATACATCAATGAGGTGATAAATAACATCCAATCCATCCCCTTGATACTCCCTTGGATCAACCCATAAGTGGTTTAGCCCTCTATTGATCCCATGGTTTCAATGGAAGCGGAAAGTAGACTCATGAGGGAGGAAATGGAGAAGTAAAAAAAATGCAATAAAATAACAATCACTCCACCATTGTGCGATAATCTCACAAGGTTTGGTATGAAGAAGTTCACACCTTGAACCAATGGTATCAAAGTGATAAGGAGAAGAACAGAAAAATAATAGAAGGAGAACTTTTATTAAGAAACAAGGATGAATTAAAACAACTTACATATAAAGGAAGAACATTACAAAGCGAAATTGGAAGCATAACATTAAGATGAAAACAAGATGAAAGATCCATCAATCCTCCAACACCACGGAATTAAATATTCATTTTTGAGCCCTTGGGTCTATATTCCAACAGTCAAAGTCTCCTCATTTAATTTTGGTAGGCCATAGGTGGGTGGAAAGTAAGGGAGAGTTTATTTTTCCACCCTTGACCCGAGGTGGCATCCAGCTTTCCTTTACTGAACAGACGCGTCTGAAAGACCTTCTAGATGGCCGAATCAGAGTGGGCCATTTGAAGAAGAATATGGATCTCCCTATGTATTCTAACCGCCTATAAAATTTGGTCCCATTTGGAGTTTTGGATTCCTGGATATGATAAAATTAGTGGAATGTTTTTCTGGGCTACAGAATCTGGTTCAGAATTGTATCTCTAACTTGGGCCGCCTTAATGACCACCATAGAGGCCGAATTAGCATTGTATCATGAAGAGTTATTTTTTCCTATTAATTTCTTCTATCATATCACAAAATATGGGATTAATTGGTCCTGTATTTGGGGCCCCATAGTCTCATCAGTAGGCTAGTGTCCAATCTGCCTTCTCTAGAATTGCTTCCTTTCATCACAAAATATCCCCATATTCTTCCATGAATTCTCCATTGATCCCTGAATGAAACATGTTCATATTGGAGTGTAGATAAATTTAAAAAAATATAAAATTAAAATATGTTTAATCAGATGAATCATTGGGTACTTCAAATGATGTTCAAAAATGTACCACATAATAGTGCAATTTAAGAAGGTATTACAATCATAATGTGAAATGATGTTCAAAGTGTAAAATGCACTAAAATGGTGTTTATGAATAATAAGGAACATGAATATTATATATATTAACAATGAATATTAGCCTCATTTGGTGGCTAATCAGGGATGTTTAATATCATTCCAAAAAATTGAGTTTATAAATTTTCAAAATACAATGAAATTTTAGGGTCCTCAAGTAGGTATTTTTGAAATTTATGAAGTGATAATATATTAAGATGTAATATAAATATATAAAAATTGTGTCATTATACTAGATAGATAGTTATCTTATTGATTTCCATGTAATTTATTTATTTGTTTTTTTAATTATATTTATGTTACAAAATTAAATGATTAAAATGACTATTACCAAATTTTATATCATTAGGATGTAGATATGATCAAATTTGAAGATTCCCTATTCTTTATAATTATTTTAATGGATTTAGAAAACACTAATATTTATTAATTCGGAAATTTAATGGTTTGTAATTATTATTTGAAGGGATTAGTTAAGAAATTTTCATAAATATATTCATTTTTGTCCAATATGGGCAACCTTATATATCATCTTCTAGGGAATATTAGGTTTTTATTTGTTAGTTTTGATTTCATAAAAATATGTCTAGATTTGATTTGGAGAATTTATAGATGGTAATATCTCAAATGGATAAGATGATTCTTGGATCAGAAGAGTAAATTGAATACATTGTATCTTATTCTTTGGCTGAAAGATATCAACATATATTTTAGAGGGATTTTATCCGTTATGTCCCAAAAATTTTTGGAGGAGTTTATTAATAATAGTCTTCCAAGAGTAGATATTTTCACTATACGTCATTATTAGACGACTCTCATAGATCTTAAGATAATCAAGACTCATTTTTCAAGATATTTAATCTGAATTATTAATTCAATTTTTTTTGTATCATTGAATTTATATATTTATTTTTTCCATGAATAATGATGGTATGATTAACTTATGTGTCAATAATATAAAGTAAATCACGGTTACCTTCATGAAATGACACCCATTTTGATGGATTAAATATTTATTTTACAGGATGAGAGGATACCATTTTTTTATAATTAATATTTTTTAATGATATCAATTGTTGTGATTAATATATTATTATGTTTTTAATTTTTATTTTAAATATAGATAAGTCTGTTTTTTCTTTTTTGAGATTTTTTTCAGGAATGCAAATTTATTGGATATTTTTAGGGATTTCAAAAATGGATTTTTCTATTATTATATAGATTCATTTTTTGTAATATTGAGATGTAATAAATTTATATATTCATGATATAGTGATCTTTGTGGGATGTAAAGACCTGTAAAATTTAAGGGTTATTTTTTTCTTAATTTTCTTTGGGATTTTACAAGAATGCAGTTTCTGACGGCGCCTGATTCCGAGGCGCGGTGTGCCCGGAATTAATTTCCAAAGTTAGGCTTGGATACATTCAGTGAACGAACGAGTGGGTTTTCCTAACATTTAAATCAGTGCTCAGAATTGAAATATGAGGGCACCGATGAACTTGCAGCGTCGGTAATTGCTTAAGAAGACTTTTTCCGAAGGTGCGTTTGCTCGGCAGGAGTTGTTTAATTTTTTGAGGTGTAAGTGAAGAATAAATAAAATTTGTAATCCAATTTTATTTTTCTTCTAAGAAGTTTTATCCTTTGTGTGGAAGTTGGGGTGGTAACTACCCTTGGAAGAATAAATGAGAGGTGGGGCCCACATGAGCCCCCACCTTTTCACATTCCCCATAACCCCTTGAAACTCCCCTTTAATGTGAGACCACTCACCTCCCCCTCTCCCCTCTTTATACATGCCAACTCACTTTAATTAATTATGTGGTTTGGTTTGAATTTTAAAATCCTTGAGGTCTGAATAAAAATAATATAATGGGATATTATTTTGGAGCTTTTGGTGTGTGAGAAAACCTTAACAATGTTCTGGAGTTTTTGGGAGAACTTTGGTGTGAAGAAGAAGAGAACTTCCCTCCGATGAAGAATGAAAAATCTTCAACTATTAACGGTTATTCTTCGACGAAGAACGCCTCTGACGGAGAACGCGAAGAAACCGACGATGAGCCTTCTCTTCTTATTCCTCCGCGTGAAGGGAGGAGACAGCCCCATGGGGAACATCACCATCGATGACGGCCCTTCCTCCGATGACAACAGAATCGACACTGATCCTCCGTGACAACGGATCATCGCGACGCTTGCCTTTTCCCGTGGCTCAATGACATGCGACTTCTTTTCGAGGTAGGGAATTTTTTTGTTGTTGTTCTTGATTTCTTATGTCGTCGTTCCTCGTTTCAAATTGGACCGCTTGCTATCGATTAACGGGAGCGGGTCGGACCGCACAAACACGGCCGACCCTCCTCCCTAAATTTTGTTGTTGATGTTGTAGTGGTTTGGAATGGGGATGGAGGGGGGTCGTCACACCCCGCGGGATCATGCGGAAAGGATGCGCGGTGCCGTCGTGCGGCGCCATTGAAGCCAAACAAAGCCGCGGCGCCGTCGCGCCGCGCCGGAAAACCACGAAGAGACGCGATTTGTTTTTTTGGCGTACGGATCATCGGGGCATGGATGAATGGGCCGATGGGGCGATTTGAAGGCCTTGTAGTGAAGGGCAGGTCCCGGGAGGTTCGTAGGCGAGAACGTAATTGATAACGGAAAACAGGAGCAACTCTGGTGGTCTGCGGAAGGCGATGGCGGCACTGGCGACCGCCGGCAGCGACGCACCGCCAGAACAGAACCATCGCGGCCGAGCCGTAGCGGCGCGGCACAAAGCCGTGCCGCGTTGCTTCCAGCGCTAGGCCAGGCCGCGCCGTGCCCAAGCGGGCCAGACCCGGACCCGGTTCGGGCCGACCCAGGGGGTCTCGGGCAGGGTCGGACCGGGCCTGAAACACCTATTTTCGGGCAGTTTCTGCTAAAACGATCATATCTTGGGCCATGGCCCTCTGATCGATGCACCGTCAGTTGCATAATGACACTTGGATCGAGATGGTAATTTTGGTATATTAAAATTACGGTTTCGGAGAATATTGGAGATGTCCGGGTTGGTTCAAACAAAAAAACCAACCGGGCCCTCGGAGCGGAAACGCTTATATCATGAGCTCCGGATGTCCGATTGACGTGCCATCGACTTTGTTGGATTCCTCGTGATGAGATGTAAATTTTGGCATACTTCTCCTGAGTTTTGGTTGCAGTTGGATAGTGGTCGGGATGGATTGTACCCAAAATCCAATGGGGCCCTTGGAACAGAAAAGCTGATAACTTTCAGACCGGACGTCCGTTTGAAGAACTGTCAACGGAGTTGGTGATCACGTTGAGAAATAGTCCCTATGAGTATACCCTATGAGATTTCGGGGTACAGATGAGATACGGATGGGTTGGTCCGCACACGAAACCAACTGGGCCCCTGGGACGAAATGACTAATAACTCACAGACCGGGCGTCCGATTTATGCGATGTCTTTTGCGTTGATACCCCTATGATGAGGCGATCCTTTGAGATACTTCTTCATGGGACTTTGAGATACTTGGAGTATCGACTAGTAGCTCATGGAGCGGACCCTCCCGTAGATGAGCGTACGGAGTATGGAGACCGTGTAGCCGGCTGAGACCTGACGACTGCTTGACTGACCCGACTTGGAGTGAGTCAACTAGCCTAGTTGACGGAGCACTAATTTGTTTGGGTGCAAACCCATGGAAGACAGAGCACTACTGTGTGACAGTGCAGACCTGTGGTACTCGTCCGGAGAGTACCTCTGCAGGCTAGTAGGAGGGATGCACTACTATGTTTGGGTGGAATACCCTTGCGGGAAGCACTACTGTGTTTGGGTGGCTGACCTACGGTACTCGATAGGAGGAGTACCTCAGCTGTCTTACGTTAGTGAGCAGTACCTCGGATTCATGACAGGACCACTGTGCACTCCAGAGACAGGGCTCTTCAGTAGTTACGGTTTCGATAATCAAAATCCTGGTTTGATCTAAGTCATTGATCTTTGTGTTTACCTCATGATTGATATGGGTCACTTGTTAACTTATGTATATGTATGGGCATATACCTAGGTAGTGGTTATCCGTTGATTTTATAATCTTGTGTTTCCTCATGATTGAGATGGGTTACTTGATAACTTAGGTATATGTATGGGTATATACCTAAGTAGAGGTTATCTGTTAAGATCTTTCTTTGAGGTTATCTTTTTTGGATTTAGTGAGACCTTGAGGGTCTCGGGGTCCCTACTGAGTATCGTTATACTCACCCCTGCACGGGCTATGCCCGCACCTCGTGGTGTTGGTTACAGACGACGGGCAGTGCAGACAGAGGCCGAGTGTTCGAGGACTAGACAGTACCCGAAGGTGGACCTCAAGACGAGACAGTATCCGATGGTGGACTTCACGACGAGACAACACTCAGAGGAGGTTGACGGGAGAGAGTGTTATGGATTCTATCTATACCTACCCTTCAGGTAGGATCTGTGGTGGACGATCTAGAAGTTGTGCTATCTTTACCTACCCTTCAGGTAGGATCCGAGGAGGATGAACCTGGAGATTCTTCCATTCTTCCTGCTGTTTGTCTTTTCTGTTGTACTTTTGTTCAGTTGTAGATGTACTTTCGATTGGGTTTGTATTCTGGCCCATTTACTTTTCTGCACTTCCTTTTGTACTTAGTGTTTTACATCCGCTTGTACTCTATGGTGTTTTGTTTACTTTTATAAAGGAAATGCCTTCCCAGTTATCGGGATTTATGCCTTTGGTGCTAGTCGCCAGCCCCTGGCCTATGGAAGGCGGGCTTGGGGTAGTCACTAAACAGGCCCCGAGGACGGTTCATGACAAATTGGTAACAGAGGATTCGTTTCTACCGTATAACTTATAACTTTGATATTCCCTTTCTGTGAAACAGCAGTGTTAAGGGTACTGAGTGTGGTCTTCAGTTCAGGGAGTCTAGTGTTGGTGTGGTGGCCGACGTATCCGTACAACAGGACCCTGACTACTAATTTCCGACTTTGTGCACGAAAAACAAAGATTGTGTGTGTTTCCAAGATTTTTATAGTCAGCTCAAACCGGGTCAGCTCACCAGGTATAAATCGTTGACTGTGTCGCATCTGTTCAGGATGTCTCTACGCAAGACAGTTAGTTGGAGTTCTGAGAGAGTACTCGATGACGGCCCACCGAGCGGCGAGGCTCCGGTGCGGGGCCCTTTTTACTATGTTGGCACCCTCGGGTGGTGTTCCAGTATCACGACCACCTATTAGGAAGCAGATTCCACCAGCCTTACTAGCGAACTGTGCACGCTGGAAGAGCACATTACATGAGTTCGAGCAGCAGCGGCCTCCGAGGTTACGAGGCGAGGCAGATTCCCAGACAGCAGAGCACTGGCTGGAGGTGATTGCAAGAGTTTTCCACCTAGATGAGACATCAGTAAAGTGGATGGTGGACTTGGCTACTAGTGTTTTCCCGTGAGTGACCATGAGGATGGTCCGCATAGTGATGAGGCTTCGGTATGTGGACTGATGCCTGAGATAGTGACTTCGGGTAGTGTGTCAGCTATACATCACTACTTATTGGTTTGCAGTCACCTACTGGCAGAACCGGTAGGTGACACATGTAGGATTACTGCCTTACACATGTTCCAACATCAAATACCTTCAAGTTACGAGGCGAGCCCGACTCACAGGAGGCTGAGGAATGGCTTGAGGAGGTGGCTGAAAGTTTTCTAGAGCATATACAGCTTCGGCAGGACAATGTTTCAGTAGCTGAGTAATCATCGAGGCGTACCGATCGTTCTTGGTACTTGATGACTTCAATATAATCAATGATTTAAATATCGGACCTCAGAGTGAGGTGTGTTTAAAGGATATCTGAGTAAGCACTATTTTCTCTATGCATTCCTACGTATGTTAGGGTGCTAGAAAGAACCTTTGTGGTTGAATGTTCTTTGGCTAATCGGTTTTAGCCAGTGAATGTTAATAGTGGGAAGATACGAACTGGCGTCAGTCTCAGAGACTTGGGTGTGTAAAATGTTTCAAGAATAGGAAGTGTCAAGGAATGATGAATCTGCAGAGCAGCAGACGTGGAAGCAGAGCTTGGAGAGCATCATGTGGTGGTGTACTTTTTGACATGTTACAATCACCCGCCTTTGTAGTCCCCACCAGGCTCAGGGAACTGGATGGCAGGGGAAGAGAGTAGCGACATACGGTCAAGGAGAGTGACCCAATGGCTCTAAGAATGATTCGGGGGGCGGTCTGTGTCCACTACTAGATGTCGTAGTAATAGAAGATGAAATGAATCATTCATTCCTTCCACGAAACTTGTCCCAGACCTAGAGTTTCCGGTAAGCCGTAGACTTGACCCTCTAGTCTGGAGATTCCTTGGGAGAAGACTCGATAATCACACTTATGCCGAAAGTGTGATCTGACCCACGAGGCGAGAGTTTCGGTTGGAATATCTTGGTTGCAGCATCGATGCCTTACGATGTTGTTCTGAGTATGGATTGGATCCACAGTTCATACACGGATTGATTGTATTAGAAAAAAGGTTGTGGTTTATCTACAACGTTGGGATGGGGTTTTCCTTGGTTGGCGAAAAGGAAAATCCAGGCACCACAGGACGAAATCATACATAGGAGGGTGCATTCGATCACTCAGGAGATATCCAAACTTACTTTTGTGCCAAAATTTTCCAGAGTTGCGGCACCACTTCCAGCAGAGCTTTCAGGTGCTGGGTTGATCAGTGCACCCAGCCTGTGGGCATTGGTTACATAGTTCACTACGACGCATTAGGGATCAGACTCGGGTCTGTCCTGATGTAGGAGTGGGCAGTGATTGCCAATGGATCACGACAGATGAGACTACACAGAGATGACAGGAAGCCTCTAGAGTTCAAGGATGACAACCAAGTCCTTATATGGGTCTCACCTCGACAAGGTTTATGGAGATGTGGCCAATGCGACAAGTAATCTCCGAGGTTTAGTGGACCTTTTCAGGTCCTTATCTAGGTAGGCGATGTGGTTTACCACTTGACCCATCTAACTCAGTTGCACCGGGTGCACGACGACATCCACGTATCTCAACTGAGGAGATACGTGCTTGACCCGACGCATCTCATCGACCATAGGGAACAGGACTTTGGCGATAGGGTTACTTTTTCCGGGTTCCAGTAGAGGATGAGGGTCTATAGGATCAGATCCTACGAGGATGGTGGATTCCTTGGGTGCGCTTTCACTGGCAGTACAGGGAACCTCCAGATGAGCACATGGGAGCGAAAGGCTCAGATGCATGCTTAGTACCACTTTTGTATCAATATTTTGTGTTAAAGCATTACGAGGGATTAAATCTCGGAGGTGGGAGTAATGTAAAGACCCGTAAAATTCAAGGGAAATTTTTTTCTTAATTTTAATTGGGATTTTACAAGAATGCAGTTTCTGACGGCGCCTGATTACGACACCCGGTGTGCCCGGAAATAATTTTTGAAGATAGGTTCGGGTACGTTCAGTGAACGAACGAGCGGGTTTTCCTCACTTTTAAACCGGTGCTTGGAATTAAAATACGAGGGCACCGATTAACTCGCAGCACTGTTAATTGCTTAAGAAGACCTTTTCCGAAGTTGTGTTATCTTGGGAGGAGTTGTTTAATTTTTTGAGGAGTAAGTGAAGAATAAATAAAATTTGTAATCCAATTTTATTTTTCTTCTAAGAAGTTTTATCCTTTGTGTGGAAGTTGGGTTGGTAACTACACTTGGGAGAATAAATGAGACGTGGGACCCATAGGAGCCCCCAACTTTTCACATTCCCCATAACCCTTTAAAGCTCCCTTTTAATGTGAGACCACTCACCTTCCCCTCTCCCCTCATTATTCATGCCAACTCGCTTTAATTAATTATGTGGTTTGGTTTGAATTTTAAAATCTTTGAGGTCTGAATACAAATAATATCACGGGATATTATTTTGGAGCTTTTGGTGTTTGAGAAAACCTTAACAACGTTCTGGAGTTTTTGGGAGAACATTGGTGTGAAGAAGAAGAGAACTTCCCTCCGACGAAGAGCAACACATCTTCAAAGGTTAACGGTTCATCTTCGATGAAGAACACCTCTGACGGAGAACGCGAAGACACCGACGAAGCACCTTCTCTTCTCCTTCCTCCACGTCAAGGGAGGAGACACCACTGTGGGGATCATAACCATCGATGACGGCTCTTCCTCCGACAAAAACAGAACCAACATCGATACTCTGCGAGGACGGATCATCGCGACGCTTTCCTTTTTCTGTGACTCGACGATATGTGATGTCTTTTCGAGGTAGGGAATTTTGTTGTTTTTGTTCGTGCTTTCTTCTGTCGTCGTTCCTCGTTTCAAATTGGACAACTTGCTATCGATTAACAGGTGGGGGTTGGACCGCACAAACACGGCCGACCCTCCTCCCTTAATTTTTTTGTTGACCTTGTTGTGGTTTGGAATGGGGATGGGGCGGTGCCGTCGCACCGTGCGGGATAATGCGGCAAGGATGCACGGCGCCGTCGCGCAGCCCCGTTGAAGCCGAACAATGCCTCGGTGTCATCGTGCCATGCCAGAAAACCACGAAGAGACGTGGTTTGTTTTTTTTTTGCATACAGATCATTGGGTCATGGAAGAATGGGTTGCAGGAGAAATTTGAAGGCCTTGCAGTAAAGGGCAGGTCCCGGGAGGACCGTAGGCGAAGACAGAATTGAAAATGGACCACCGGAGTAACTCAGGTGGTCCACGGAAGGCAGTGGCGGTGCGCCGCCAGAACGGAACCGCCGCGGCGGGCCGAACCGGAACGGCTTAGCCATTCCGGAGGCAGAGCTCCGCGGCTCAAAGCCGCGCCAGTTACATCGACCGTGGGGGTTTGTAACCCCCACACCCGCTGGCTATGAGGGCGCCACCCCGCGCCAGCGCCACTGCCAGGCCGGGCCGGACCACACATGTCGGGTCGGGCCGTGCCATCCGGGCTGGGCCACTCCCAAGCGGGCCCGACCCGGACCCAGTTCGGGTCGACCAGGTTCGGGCCGACCTAGGGGGTCTCGGGCTGGATCGGACTGGGCCCGAACCCCTATTTTCGGGCAGTTTCGACTCAAACGCTCATATCTTGGGCCACAGACCTCCAATCGATGCACCATCAGTTGTGTAGTGATCCTTGGATCATGATGGGAGTTTTGGTATATTACACTCATGGTTTCGGTGATCTTTGGGTATGGCGGGGTTGGTTTGACCAGGAAATCAACCAGGCCCTCGGAGCGGAAACGCATATATCTTGAGCTCTGGATGTCTGATTGATGTGCCATCAACATTGTGGGATTCCTCTTGATGAGACGGAACTTTTGGCATACTTCTCCTGAGTTTTTGTTGTAGTTGGATATTGTCCAGGTTGGTTTGTACCCAAAATCCAACCGGACCCCTAGAACAGAAAAGATGATAACTTTCAGACCGGACGTCCGTTTGACGAACCATCAGTGGAGTTGGTGATCACATTGAGAAACGGTCCCTATGAGTATACCGTATGAGTGTTCGGGGTATAGATGAGATACGGTCGGGTTGGTTCGCACATGAAACCAACCTGGCCCTTGGGATAAAAAGGCTAATAACTTACAGACCGGGCTTCCAATTGACGCGTCGTCTATTGCGTTGATACCCCTATGACGAGGCGGTCCTTTGAGATGATTCTTCGTGGGACATTACGATAAATGGAGTATCGACTTGTAGCTAGTGGAGCGGACCCTCTTGGAGATGAGTGTACAGAGTACAGAGACCGTGTAGCCGGCTGATACCTGAAGAATGCTTGAACTACTCGACTTGGAGTGAGTCGACTAGCCTAGTGGATGGAGAACAACTTTGTTTGGGTGAAGACCCATGGGGAACAGAGCACTACTGTGTCACAGTGCAGACCCGCGGTACTCGTCCGAAGAGTACCTCTGCATACTAATAGGGGGGATGCGCTACTGTGTTTGGGTGGCATACCCCGGCGGGAAGCACTACTGTGTTTGGGTGGCTGACCTATGGTACTCGACAGGAGGATTACCTTAGCAGTCTTAGGATAGTGAGTAGTACCTCGGAGTCGTGACAGGACCACTGTACACTCCATAGACGGGGCTCTTCACCAGTTACGGTTTCGATAATGAAAATCTTGGTTTTAGCTGAGGATTTGATCTTTGTGTTTACCTCATGATTGATATGGGTCACTTGTTAACATAGGTATATGTATGGGCATATACCTGGGTAGTGTTTATCCGTTGATTTCATAATATTGTGTTTCCTCATGATTGAGATGGGTTACTTGATAACTTATGTATATGTATGGGTATATACCTAAGTAGAGGTTATCTGTTGAGATCATTCATTGATGTTATCCTTGTTGGATTTAGTGATACCTTGAGGGTCCCAGGGTCCTTACTGAGTATCTTTATATTCACCCCTGTATGGGCTATGCCCGCACCTCGTTGTATTGGTTGCAGACGACGGTCAGCACTGACAGAGGCCGAGTGTTCGAGGACTGGATAGTACCTGGAGGTGGACGTCATGACGAGACAGTATCCAGTGGTGGAATTCACGATGAGACGACACTTGGAGGAGGTTGACGGGCGAGAGCATTGTGGAGGCTATCTGTACCTACCCTTTAGGTAGGATCCATGGTGGACGATCCAGGAGATGTGATATCTGTACCTACCCTTCAAATAGGATCCGAGGAGGACGACCCAAGAGTTGCTTCCATTCTTCCAGCTGTTGTTCTTTTCTGTTGTACTTTTGTTCAGTTGTAGATGTACTTTCTGTTGGGTTTGTATTCTGGCCCATTTAATTTTCAGCACTTCCTTTTGTACTTAGTGTTTTACTTCCGCTTGTACTATGTGGTGTTTTTTTACTTTTATAAAGGCAGTGCCTTCCCAATTATCTGGATTTGCACCTTTGGTGCTAGTCACCAGCCCTGGACCTTTGGAAGGCGGGCTTGGGGTAGTCACGGCACGGGCCCCGAGGACGGGTCTTGACATGGGAAGTATTTAAAAACGTTGTAGAATAAAACTATATCTCATAGATTATATGAAAATATTTAGAAATTCCAATTATGAGAGAGGGTTATCATAATTCAAAGATATTTTTTTGGAATCTAGAATTTATATGGATCCATTATATTTTTAAGTGATATTCACTTTGAATATACCCAATAATATTTTTTATTTTTTATTTTTCCATTGTATTTGTAGATATATTCATAAAAGTTTTTTTGAAAAATGATCTGGGGTTGTGTCCTCTTTCTGGTTTGGGTTTCACGGCGACGCATTCGACATGCGGCCAAGTCCCAGATTCCACGGGTTGAGGGAGTCTTTCCATTCTCGAATGCATGCACTTGGTGGTTGGGTGTGGCCTCTGGGGGTCATCTCTTTGGTGGAAATGGTATTTGGAACACGATCTGATTTATGACCGAGTTCTGTTCCAATTTTATGTTTATAGTTTTCTTCTTTCTTCCTTCCTGCTTCTGGTTTCTATTTTGGTGACTTTGTGTTGCCATTATGTGGATGGATCTAGCGGTTCTGAACCAACGTTGATGTTCTGGTGGAGGCAGGATGAGATATCTTGTCTTCCATTCCATGATGTGGTTTTGTGTAGGTTTTTGTTGTTGTTTTGGGAGATCTGGTGTTTGGATGTAGGTATGGTCTCTATGATATGGGGATTCTTGTTTGAAGTACTTGGATTTGGTCTTGGTGTTTGTTTGGCCCTACTGGGTAGAATGATATGGTTTTATGGATGTTTTGTGCTGTCTTTCTCCAGACATAGACTCTAGATGTGTTGGTTGATGTTGATTGTACTGAAGGATGCTGGTGGATATGATGACGGTATGAACATCGATGGTGACTGTGCTGTCTAATGAGGATGTTGATGGGGTGCGGGTGTGGTCTTCAGTGACGTTCTGGCTGGCGTGATGTCTCAAGAGGCACTGGAATGATGACGGTGGGGTTCTCACCGGCACGGTGTGATCTTTAGTGCGATTCTATAGGGATAATGATGGTGCTGTAATGATGATGGTGACATAAATTTACCAGTGGCAGCATGATTTGCAAGACTTTTTTACGCGATGGATCCCACGGAGACCCATTGTCTTTTGGTTTTTAAATTTGGGTTTGGTTTGAATTTTGAAAGTGTAAGGTGTAGTATGTGTGGTTTCCCCTTTTCCCTCAAAGTGGCTTTTTTATGATAATAAAAAATGATTTGCAGAAATTCATTTGATGTGGGTAAAGGGTTTTGTAGAAAGGAAATTATGATAGGTAGTGATATATATTTATTAGAAGTTTATACCTCGTAAGATGAACTAACAGATACATGATCTTTTGTTTTTTATGGTGATATAAACACATAATAGTTTATCAAATTATGTTTCTAATTTTATGATTATTTCATACACAAATAAAAAAATCTTTAATTAAATATTTCCATAGTGGTATTTTAATATTTCCTGAAGTATATAGATAGATTCTCTTAATTTTTTGTATTTCATGTTGAAATATAATATAGTGAAAGGTAATGATAAATTATTTTTCTATTAATAATTTCTAGGTTGATGTAGTTTCATTACAAAATTTTTTGAGGATGAAAATAGTATATTTCTCAAGGATACAACCTGACGTATCTGAGGAGGGGTGTTTATTCTTTTTTTCCATTTAAAATCATGCCACATATTGTGGAGAGGGTGAAATAGTGTTTGTGTTCAAATTTTTAATGATTGGTTTTTCATTTTAGATTATATTGTATTGATAAAATACCCATGAAATTTTATGATAAGGATTCCCTTTTATATATTCTTGAATGGTAATTTTTCACTCCAAACTAATGAGGAATGTTGATGATGGATTTCTTTGGTTCTCAATTGGTTTTCATCCATGATTAACCATGATTTACCATTGTATTTATAGAAAATTAGTGGATGTGAATTAAATTGGATAGGGATGGTTTTTTATATTATTTAGTAATCATAAGGTAATTGATATATTAATAAATAAAATAATTTAAGGTAATAATTATCAATACTAATGTAGAAATGAGATTAAGTTACCATAGATCTTTTGGATTGTTTTTTAAGATCTCTAAAAAGTAAATATATCATTTGGGATATTGATTTACTTATTAATGTTGACATTTTATTCTAACCAACACTACATTGATATTTGATGATATTGGTAGGGTATAATGTTTGATATATCAAAATATATCATTTATTACATGATAATTTCATATCTTTTCATGATGTCATTCTGTCTTCTTGTGGGACTTATAAATATCTTTGGGTACTGAAATGAATACAATTACAATTACCACCCACAAATTGATTACCAATATGAGTGAAATATATAGAATTAAAAATATATTGTTAGTGAAAATATTTTTTATTTTCATGGTGTATAAAAACAACATATATATTTGATATATTTTTTTATAAATATATCTACAAAGTATCCACATAAATACATCCATTTGAGGAAATATTTTCTCCCAAATAAATAATTCTATCGAAGAATTAAGGGTGGGGTGAATATATGTCAACAATAAAAATTATAATTTTTTCAATTGAAAATATATAATGTTTGGATGTTAAAAACACTAAACATATCAAACTAACAAAAACAATTACATTATATAAGAAAATTTTATGTAAAAAATCAAATTTTAAAAAAACACAAAATGAGATATAGGTTAATAAATAATAAAAATTTAAGATAAATTTTAGTAAGAAAAAAAACACATATTTTTGGATGAAATTATAAAATATCTTTTATATGATATAATTTTTTATATTAAGGGAAACCAATAATTTTATCCAAATTATATAAGAAGTTAATTGACCAAACTAAAGTGATTCCACATCTTAATGTCGGAATTCATTGATACACTAGATCATAATGTAAAATTTATACACTCCAAACATCATTGATCTATCTAATTGGAAGGTACATGTTCTATACGAAGAACATCTTCAATATAACCATTCAAATTTGGCAGGTCTATTAATAAACCATTGTAATCATTACTTATAATAAAATGGATTGAAGTTTATAAATTTATATTATTTATCAATCTATAATAATATTTGAATGTTGAGAGTGGCAATATGAAATCATCTCAAAAAGTGAAACAATTATCATCCTTTAGAGTTAATGAATTCTTTTTTACTCAAATTACTGATTAAATTTCATATCTATAAAATTTACGAAAATATATTCTTTTGAGATTAAAAAACATTAATAAAATTAGAGTATGAGGATAAGTTTCAAATTATTTTTAATTAGGTTTCACTATATTCATCCATGGATTATTATATAAAGTGTTAGCATAATCTTTCTAAGATTAAAAATTTATATTTTCAAATATGATGATTTTATCTAAACTACTGATAATAACCTATTCTTGTATATCAACTAATATAACATTCATTATGTTCTACCCTTGATGTAAAATTTAAATATGTTCTATAGGTCGTATCATGATTCTCTCAACTAAGTTGGAGATCATCACTCCGCCCAAATACTGTTCTTAATTATGTGTGGGGATAACATTGTATTTATTTCAAAACTGAGTTCTTAGTCAACAAAAACTTCCATCTATGGGATATGTAAAACACAAACATAGGCATCCATAGACTATCAATACCTAACCCTTTAAGTTACTATCCCTGAATGATAGAATGGAACTTAGTCAAACAAAAATAATTAATACTATAAGGTGATTTTAGACACAATTAATTACTGAAAAGTATATAGTAATTAATTAAATGTAACATACTTTCATTGATATATAAAAATGAAGAAAATGTGTGCGAATTAAAAAAATTGAACAACATCCAATGAAACTACAGAAGGTGAAAATGATATGTAAAATTCCAAAATCCATGATGGTTTACCAACCATTCCTTTAAATATAAAATATTAGCCACAATATAATAATTTTTCCACTATATGAGCCTCCATTGTCATTGAAATGTTTTCTTTTTTATATATTGAAATTGAACTTCTTGAATAATGACAAGTCATTTCATGTTGTGACCTTATCTTTCTTATTTTGGTCCATTTAATTCCCACCAAATAAAAAGAGGAAAATATATTTTTATCATTCTACGAGATCAATTCCATTAAATATCAATCGTGAATATCATAGTGTGACAATTTGGGCAAAAAAGTGACAAAATATTATGAAATTTTTGATGTTATTACAAAACATATGAATTGGTATTCCCTGTGGAATATTATTATATAATTCCAATATCATATTTTTAAAATGATACAAGGCATCCTTGGTGTAAAATACTTGTACTTATACGTGAGGATCCGTACAAAGTTCTTTAGCAGCATAACTTCCTACTTCACCGATGTAACGGACAGGGACTAGTTACCCAGAGCTGGTGCATTATTTTAATACATTGGAAAGATTATAAGGAATCAAGACTCCAAAAACCGATCAGTTTATCCGTCTTGGAAAATAGATGACAAATATGAACGTTACATTACAAATTAGAAAATAAAACACCACATAAACGATCCTTTGAGAATTCCATTAATTCCATAACTTCACCCCTCTTATAAACCATAATACATTTCTTGGAATCCTTGGAATAATAAAACATAGAAAGGGGTGAGCTCAGATTCTTAGAAAGGATAACAATAAAAGAGAAAATTTCATAAGTAAACATATACATTTAAGGAAATGTATAAGACTAAAACATAAGCTATTTAAACTTAAAATTCTGCATAATATGGTAAAGATAAATCATATAATTCCATTTTCTTCCTCACATGGATATTATACTAGTCGAATAATAAAATGTAATATCAATTTCTAATTTCATAATGGTGGAATAAATAATTCCAAACATCATAACCACATAGTCAAGGATTTGTGCCAAGACTAAAAAAAGATTTCTCCAAGGCCTTATGCGAAGACACTAGTTTGTCTCATGAGACCTACAGATCCATCGAGGAGCTATAGAAAGCTCTACCTATCAATTATTAAGTCCAATAAATTCTACATATGAAAATGTGTAAACATAGCATAAACATTCATATAAAAAGTAGCATACGAAATGTCAATAATTTATATATAAACAACTAATGGTATAGAAATAAAATATATATAGTCAAACATATCACAAAACCTTCAATGAAATATCGAAGATTAGTATCATAATGAATCATCCATGATCCAGAATAATATCTCATAAAGGATGTTGACAGAGTTAAAAATGATCATTAAAAATATTTGAGAGAAATATCCTTTTTTCATGAAATCATTTAAAATAAATTTAAAAAAATTCATTTAAAAGATATTTTTCAATCAAATTTTGTCATACCAATTTGAATATTTTGAATGTAATTAACAATTTAAATCATTCATGTCCATATAAATAAATCCTTAAAACCACTTTGAAATCATGGACATTAATTAGAAAGGTTTAGAAGAATAAATTTTTAAAACATTTATAAATATATTTTTGTAAAAATTACCTTCAAAATAATCCCTTGAAAAACACTTTTATGAAACATGGACATGGATAATAATTATTTCCCAGTAGATACTTACATAAAAACAACCTCGAATAATGAAGAGATTATGAAATTATCACTTACCTTGCACTTTCCATTGGTTGAGGGTACGTTTAACCTCATCTTTAATGACCATGGTATGTTATAAAATTATACCATAACCATATTCATATTTATTATATCATAAATTATTCATTTATGACTTTATACTACCTATTTAATGATGATTTCCATGTTAAATTAACATTTTGGGTAATAATCTCTTTCTTTATCGTATGTGTTTTAATATGTTATTCTTGTTCGTATCATTTAGATCATCATTTAAATAATTATAGAATATTAAAATTGATCTATATATCATATATATTTTGAATATAAATATTTATAATAGATCGATACATTAAATGGAAGGCACTGTTTATTGAGACCGTAGGTCGTACGTACGCATAAACGTTGTTTCCGTTTTCATATCATATTGAATAGAAGTAAGTGATTAATATATATATATATAAGTACATAAATACATACATATATATATATATATATATCTCCAGTAGAGTTATTATTTCATATATTAAATACTTGTTAATAATATATATCTTTATAATCATCTTTGAATGGTGAATGTGAGGATGAATCTCATCGCATTGTGGAGACAGTAATCCGTACGTACGCATGAGTGACAATATCATTATATTGACGGAGAGATTATATTTAATTGAATGGTATATCATATATACAGAATAATTAACATTTTATATTTACTATTTACATCAGTTATACTCAATATTATACTAATCCAAATACTGAAGTGTTTGAATAAAAAACTACACCACGGCGTGGATACGGTAAGCTGTACGTACGCACGTATGGTGACTTTGTCATTTATGGGATGGATAGAATAAGGAATATGGTTGTACCATATTTAAAAAAACATAATTGTATTTAGGAGGTACTGGATTTATTATTTTGGTATGGAAATAACAAGTAAAGAGAAAGTGGATGAAGAAAAAAAACATGAAATAAGGCAGTGAAATTATTTCCTCTTCTTCAGGGGTTTCCTTTTGAGTTGTTAAAAAGGGTTCTTTAGGTTTTATTTCTAATAAAAGTAAGGAATATAAAATTATGTGAGGTAATTTGGTAATATAATTGGGCAGGTTTTGTCCATGATAAATTACATTGGAGTTGTGATTTTGAGAGAATCAGAAGTTCCCTTTTATAAGAGAGGTGACAGTCACATTAGGAAAATCTTGATATATTGTTTTATAATAATTTAATTTTCTGATTATAATAGCTCAAAAATGATTTATTTTGAGGATAATGTGGTTATGGGTCTAAATAATCTCATCCAATAGGTTCTATACATGTTTAGGTTTCCATTTTAACCTTATCTTTTATATTTTACTCTTAGTTAAATAGTTTAACTTTTACCGTGTCTTCTTGTATTCTTACACCATATAGTTAATAAAATTACTATGAACTTCCAAGAGAACCTAAAGTGGTTCACCAATGACATATATAATATTATTTAATCCCTTTTTCTGATCCTTGGATTTTTTTTATGTATCATATCAACCAATAATATAGTATTTGTTTTAAAACGTAATTTATGTCAATTTTGACACTATTTGGTATTTGGTTTTTTTGAAAGTCATCACAACTTGATTACATAAAAAAAGATACATAAAATCAACCCTAACATGTAATTCTCACTAATAAAATTCTTGAATGTCATAAAATCTTTGAAATTTTATTTATATTAATATTTATAATAATATTTATTTGATTCTCTCATTAATAATCTATTTACTACATCATCATTGTGTTTGAAATAAATTTAATTATTTAATGTCTAAAATTTATAAATAAATAATCATGATGTATTAAATCATTTTATCTTTCTAATTAATACTTATTGTCTAATTTATCGTATGTATAACTATATTTTAAAAATCCATTAGTTATTAAACATTGAATTAAACACTTTAACTTCTCTTTAAATAAAATAATAATAAATGTCCAAATTGAATTCAAGTGGACCAAAAAGGATCATATTTTATTCCTAAGGTTGTATTTGATCTAATTACACTTATCCAATAGAATTATGACATGTGTTATGGTAATTATAATATCATTTTAAACTTAAATTACCCAATTTACTTTTAACCAAGGTAAAATAAAGTCAAAAGTTACTATTCAAAAAAATTGTTTTCGTCTTCTTGAACCAAATAATACTTACTGATATTATACATGTCTCTCTTATTTTTGAAATTCAACACATAGAAGAAATAAAATTATGTTTTATGCAAATTTTAAAATGCTCATTGGAGGTGGGTAAAAGATGGTAAAAAGTTCAATTAAATTTATATATATATAAACTTTTTATTAAATGAATCCAATGAATTGAATTTAATATATATTGTTATTATGTATATATTTTTACCTAAAATAAATTTAAATAATAGATATAAATATTTAAATAAAAAGTAGGTTTAAACCAATAACATAGTGTTTTCACTATTAATTAAAAATTGAATGTTTTCAAAAAAACACCAAAAATTCACCGTAATCTATTTTTGATATTCTGAATTCAAAAATAAAATCTATTTTTCCGAATTCAAAACATAGTAGTTGAATTTATTAAATTAAAATTAATTCCCGTTGTCAAAACCAAAAAGCGGGTTTTTAAAAAGTAAAAACTATTAGAAGATTGACATATGTTTATGTCAAATTTAACTGTGAAATTACTTATAATGACCTATATTGTATTAAGTGATAAAAATATAATCTAATTATACATCCAAACCATCCTAATTTATAATTTAACACTATAAATTTTTTTCGATTAAAAAAGTTATTTTCAATTAAAATTTAGTATTTTTCAGTATTTATCAAAAAATGAAAGTCATCAGAAAAGTTCCAAAAATTTGTCAATACCAAAATTTTATGTATTTATTATAAAAAAGAATTTAATTTCATTAAATTTAATATATAAACATGTCAAATATTTTTTTTAAAAGGATTTTCCATTAAATAGGCGGTAAAATTGATTTTTTTTTAAAAATTACTTCCTTTATTTGAAAAATTGAACATGTACTTATATAATGTCTAAGAAACACAAAATATTAATTTTAACAGTGTATAAGATATCTATAAAATTCAATATAAAATTAATACTATTCATAACCCCCTTTTTAACGGCTATTTCGGTAAGTTGTGGTGCGCTTGAACTCGTTGTTGTGTATAGCGCAAGTTATTCAATTTCTTTAAAGAGATAACATAATTATGAAATATTGGGGTGTTACATTCTCCCATTGTTCAATAAATTTCATCCTCACAATTTGAAATTTTTATTCAAAAATAAATATAAAAAATAGAAAAATATCTTTATGGAAAACCCACATCGGTAATTGGTTCAAGAAAATTTTGTCTTGATAAGAGGGAAAGGGAAATGAAAAAATCACCATCAAATTATGATCTAAATTAGAAGAAAATTGGTGGAAATTAGAGACACATAATTGGAGGAAAAGTGTAAATATTTATAGGGAGTGATTAAGTTCATCAATCACAAACAAGTTTATAATTGAGGTCCTCAAAGCCATCAATCTAAGATGATGTAAAATATCATCGGTTCTACAAAACATACGGTATTAAGATAACAAATTTTTTGTTTTAATATCTCTTCCCTATATTTTAAGAATTAATTTATTCATAGAACTATAAAAAAAATATACTTGACAAGTAAAGTTTCATCATTCAACAAATTCTTACCACAAACTCCTCTTTCACAGAAAAAGATAATAGAATTAAAAAATATTGTATTTATCCTAATCATATAGGGTTCCAAAAATAATTCATTTATAATTCATTTGTTATAATATTTAAAAAAACTACATAATAAAAAATAGGACATCACGTAGGCCAGTGGTAGGTAATGCACACTTGTCACTCTTCAGTTGTGGGTTCAAGTCTCGCGGCCTTGCCGGACGCAGCGGGTTGTCACCCCACCTCCAGGTAGTCCATTTTTTATGACAATCCAAAAGTAATTTCAAGAAATGATTTAACCTTAAAAATAGTATCCAATGTCAAAATAAATTGACTCTAACCATTAGACATATCCTAAATACTTTTTTCCAAACTCACAGTCCAAAATTTATTAGGAAGGTAAACACAATGGACATCCTTTTTACCATGTAATAAAATGTGAATAACTTCATCATGTATTCTTTCAAAACACTATAACAACCTAAATTACCTTATATCCTTATTGATTACATTCATGCTCCCTTATTCCTTATAGAATACCGGATATACTACTTCTATCCTAAAAGGTTGTAAACTACAACAATGATAGAATATAAGAATCATTAATCAGTTTCAAGGTACTCAAGAATATCCAATATAATTTATCCAAATCAACCATATATTATTCCAAAATCACTACCTCAGTATCATGACCATATTATGGTTTACCTTTCCTTAAAACATGTATTTTTCAAAAATATTGACCGTAAACTATGTCACTTTACATGGTACCACACAATCTTAAATCCTTATTCAAATAGTACAATAGTAAAATCCTTATTTATTTCCATAATTAATATAATCAGTAAATCATTGATACAACACTCAAATGAAATAATTATTTAATAACAACATAAAAACACTAGTAATTCCTCTTCATCTATGGTAGTATCATAACTTAATTGTTCTCAAAGAAAATCATTTGGGGCATACTCTACAGATTTTGACTTTGATTCACATAGTGTCCCAACTCCTTGTAGATGAAGCATTGTACCTATGACACCTTTTTGTTACCCTTGAAATCACATAATTGGTGTCCTTTTTCTCCACACTTATAACAAACTCTCATTCCCTTCATGCATTTACCATGGTGATTCTTTCTAAAATTATCACATATGGGAAAATCCTTCTTCTCTTGCATCCCTTCAAAGCCATAGAACTCAAATAATTATTTACTTATCTTATTAACACATGATTTTATTTCATCATATGATTATAATATGTGGGACACTATTTCCATTTTAAATGAAGTATTAATACCATGAAATATATGATTCTTCTTAAACTTTCTATCATGTGTATTCCTGGAATTTTTATTCCTTCTACTAGGCACCATTTCTAAACAATGGAATACACTATGTTAGTTTATAAATCGCAATACATAATTTCAAACTTGTAAAATACCTAATGTAAATTGAAAAGAATATGAAAATAATCTATAATCATAAAATGTTTTCTTTCAGGATTTATTTACTCATAAATCCTTCATAATGTCTTGTAATGAAAAGGTGAATTATCCTAAGAATATATCCCAAGAGTGTTGTAACCAAGAGTGCAGAAAGGCTCATTTTCGTGCACCAGTTCCCATTCGTGTCTAACTCAAAGTGGTGTCTCTGGGTTTTACACCTAGGTATATTTGTGCCAGAGTTTCTTCTACTAGCTCATATCCAGACAGGGATGTATTTCTTGGAAAAGGCACAAAATCTCTACATTAACAAAATACTATGAATTTCTTCTATACTAATCCTAAAATCCTATCTTAGGGTAATTTTCAATAATAAGAGTTTATCTAAATCTATTACCAAGGTTGTTGATAAAATTCCTCTAATACCCACTGTAACTCCCCAGCCCATGTAACGTAGAGTCGGTACATTATTTCAAAACATTGGCATGATTACAAGTAATCAAGTCTCTAAAGAACGATCAGTTTACCAGTCTTAGAAAATAGATTACATACATGAATGTTACAATACACATTAGAAAATAAAACACCACATAAATGATCCTTTGAGAATTCCATTAATACCATAGATTAACACTTCTTATCAATCATAATACACTACTTGGAATCCCAGGAAAAATAAAACATAGAAATGGGTGAGCTCAGATTCTCAGAAAGGATAACAATATAGCAGAAACATTCATAAATAAACATAAACATTTAAGGAAATGTAAAAAAATAAAACAAAAGACTTTTATACATAAACTTCAGTATAATATGGAAAAGATAAATCAAATAATTCTATTTACTTATTCAAATGGATATTCTACTGGACGAATAATCACATGTAATATCAATTGCTAATTTCATAATGATGGATTGCATAATGCCAGACTTCATATCCACATATTCAAGTCCATGTTCCAACACTACAAATAAGATTTTGTCAAGGCCTTCTTCGAAGACACTAGTTTGTCTCATGATACCTACCAATGCATCAAGGAGCTATAGCAGGCTCCACCCGTCACTTACTATGTCCAATGCATTACTCATGTGAAATGGTTTAAACATAACATAAACATTCATATTAAAACATTTTTATAAAATGTCAATACATTATCCATAAACTATGAATGGTATAAAAATAACACATCCACAGTCAATCATATCACAAAACATTCAATGAAATATGGAATATTTGTATAATAATAAATCAACCTCGATCAAGAATAATTTCCCGTAAAGGATGTTGACATTGTGGAAAATGACCAGTAAAACGCTTTGATAGAAATATCCATTTTTCATGAAATCATTTATAAGTAATATAAAGGAAGTAATTTTAAGGATAGTTTTGAAACAAAGTGTTCCACAACACATTGAAACTTGTGAAAGGAATTTAAATTTTAAAACATTCAGGTCCATATAAATAAATCCTTAAAACCATTTTGAAAACATGGACATTAATGAGAAAGGATTAAGGGAATGAATTTATAAAACATTTAAAATGATGTTTTAGTAAAAAGTCCCTTAAAAATCCCTTTGAAATCATAATTAAGTAACATGGACATGGATAATAAAAATTTCCCAGTAGATACTTACGTAAAAACAACCTCGGATAATAAAGAGATTGTGAAATTATCCCTTACCTTGCACTTTCCTTTGGTCGAGGGTACGTTTCACCTCTTTTATAATGACGATAGTATGCTATTAAATTAAAAAATAAAAATATTAATATTTATTATACCATACATGATTAATTTATGACTTTATAGTACCTATTTAATAATTATTAACATGTTAAATTAACATTTTGGGAAATAATCGCTTTCTTTATCGTACGTGTTTTAACTTTTTATTCTTATTCGTATCATTTAGATCATGATTTAAATAATTAAAGAATATAAAACATGATTTATATATCATATATATTTTGAATATAAATATTTATAATCAATATATATATGAAATGAAATGCACCGTTTATGGAGACGGTAGGTCGTACGTACACATAAATGTTGTTTCCATTGATATATCGCATTGAAACGAAATAAGTGAATATGATAAATGTAAGTACATAGATAAATAAATATATATATCTCAATTATAATTATAATTTCATATATTAAATACTAATTAATAATATATATTTTTATAATCATCGTTTAATGGTGAACGTGGAAATGAATCTCATTGCGTCTTGGAGACGGTAATCAGTACGTACGCACGAGTGACAATATCATTATATTGATGGTGAAATTGTATGTAATTAGATTATATATCATATATAAAGAATAATTAACATGTTATATTTATTATTTTAATTAGTTATATGCATTATTAAACCCATCCAAATAAAGAAGTGTTTTAATAACAAACCACACCATGACGTGGAGACGGTAAGTCGTACGTATGCACGTATGGTGACTTTGTCATTTATAGGATAGATATAATAATGAATATGGTTTTACCCTATTTATAATAACACAAAAGTATGTATGAGGTATTAGAGATATTATTTTGGTATGGAAACAACAAATAAAGAGGAAGTGGAAGAAAAAAAGAACTTGAAAGAAGGTGGTGAACTTATTACCTCTTCGTTGGGTGTTTCCTATTGAGTTGATCAAAATGGATCCTTAGGTTGCCTTTCTGATAAAATTAATGACTCTAGGTTTATTTGAGGGAAATTAGAATGATATTTGGTCAATTTTTGTTCGATCCAAATGACTTTGGAGGTGTGATTTTGAGAGAAGGGGAAGTGCCCTTTCATAAGAGAGGTGAGGGTCACTTTAGGAAAAGCTTGAAATATTATTTTATAATAAAATAATTTTCTATTTCTAATGGCTCAAAAATAATTTATTTTGAATCTAAGGTGGTTATGGGTCTAAATAATTTCATCAAATATGTTTTATACAAGTATGGGTTACCATTACAACCTTCTCTTTTAGATTTAACTCTTAGTTAAATAGTTTATCTTTTACCATGTCTTCTTGTATTCTTACACCATACGGTTAATAAAGATACAATAAACTTCAAAAAAAACCTCAAGTGGTTAATTAACTACATATGTTATATTATTTAATCCCTTTGTCCGAACCATAGATTTTGAGGATTATTATATCAACCAATAATATAGTATTTGTTTTAAAAATTAATTTATGTCAATTTTGACACTATTTGGTATTTGTTTTTTTTGAAAGTAATCTCAACTTGATTACATCAAAAAAGATACATTTAATCAACCCTAACATGTCATATTTTACTAGAAAATTTATTTATGTCATAAAAACTTTGAAATTATATTTATTCTAATATTTACAAAACCATTTATTTGATTCTTTCATTAATATGGTAATTACTGCATCAACATTGTGTAATAAATAAATTTAATTATTTATTATATAATAATTATAAATAAAATACCAAGAAGTAGGAAATAATTTTATTTTTATAATGAATATTTATAGTCTAATTTTTCTTTCGTATAACCCTATATTAAAAATAGATTAGTTATTAAACTTTGAATTTGACACTTTTAACTCTTCTTTGAATAAAATATTAATAAATGTCCAAATCTAATCCAAGTGGATCAAAGAGGATCATATTTTATTCCTTGGGTCCCTTTGGTCCAATTAAACTTATCCAATAGAATTAGGACATGTGTTAGGGTAATTATAATATCATTTATACATTTAATTAGCCTATTTACTTTTAACCGTGGTAATTAAAAGTCAAAAGTTACTATTCAAAAACAATTATTTTCATCTTGTTGAACCGAATCTATCTTTCTGATATTAACCGTGTCCCTATGATTTTTTAAATTAAACTAAAAAATGTGGTAAAATTATGTTTTATGCAAATTTTCAAATTCTCTTAGGAGGTGTGTAAAAGACGGTAAAAAGTTCAATAAAATTTTTATATATCTAAACTTATTATTAAATGAATCCCAGGAATTAAATTGAAGTTATATAGGTATTATGTATATATTTGAGCTAAAAAACATTAAATAAAATAAATAATTATTTAATTATAAATTTGGTTTAAACCAATAAGGAAGTGTTTTTCACTATTCATCAAAAATTTAAAGTTTTCAGAAAAATACCAAAATTTCACCATAAGATAATTTTGATATTATGAATTCAAAAATTAATTCTATTTTACCAAATTCAAAACATTTAAGTTTCATTAATTTATTAAAAATTAATTCTCATTGTCAAAACCAAAAAGTGGGTTTTTAAAAAGTAAAAACTATCAAAAGATTGACGTGTGTTTATGTCAAATTTAAATGTGAAATTACATGTAACCATAAAAATTATATTTAGTGATAAAAATACAATATAATTATACATCCAATACCTAAAAAGTAATTATTTAACACTATAAATTATTTTGATTAAAAAAGTTTGTTTCCAATTAAAATTTTGTATTTTTCATTATTCATCAAAATATGAAAGTTACCAAAACAAATTACCCAAAATTTATCCGAACTAGATTTTTATGTCTCAATTCTAAATAATAATTTAATATAATTAAATTTAATACATAAAAGTGTCTAATATTTGTTTTTAAAAAGGATTCTCCATTAAATAGGCCGTAAAATTGCAATATTTGATTTTTTTTATTTTATCTGAATATTTGAATTTGTCCTTATATTATCTCTAAGAAACACAGAATATGAGTGTTAAAATTATATAGGATATATATATAATTCCGAATTATGTTAACACTATTCATAACAGCTTTTTGAATGGCTAGTATGGTAAGTTGTGGTGTGCTCGAACTCTTTGTTGCATGTAGAGCAAGTTATTGAATTATGTTGAAGAGATCACATACTTATGAAATCTTTGGGTGTCACAACTGAACAACATGAAATTATTCCCCAACCACTATCTCAATAATTATTTACATAAATAAGGATGCTCCAAAAAATTTATATACATCTTGACATTATAATATGAATCTAAAATTTGGGGTTTTCCTAGATAAAATTTCTTAATTTTTTAGACATGGTACCACTAGTATAACTATGGAATGAATCATTCATATGAACACTAAAATAACTCCAATGATTTAATATCCATTACATGGACACCTACATCATGGTGTGGATAAATCATAGAAAGTTTCCCCAAAATATTAAAAATATATAATAAACTTAGGATTCTTTTTAAAGATATTTGTTTACTGATTTTGATATTGTAGAATGATATATTTTTCCCCAGTGCAAACTACACTTAGAAACATTTACATGATCATTTTTTAATTTTTTAATGACTCCTATAATGTACATAAATGATCATTTCAATATATGTGTGGCATATCTAATTGTTTTAACTTTTGATGTCATCTCGTGATTCTATATTTGTGGTATGAATCATTAGAATATTCTAAAAAATGTAACCACTTGGATTTAATATTTTTTCATGAATCCATATCATGGTTGAGATTCTATGTTTTTTTATTAGTTGAGTTTACTTCACATAGTTCAGTTCATTAATAATCCATTTATGGAATTATTAATTATTTTCATTTAAAATACTTCCAACTACATAGAAACTCTTCATATCAATAGTCCATTAAAAATTCATCATAATATTTCTATATTAGGATGCATTAAGGTCAGAAATCAAAAATAGTGACCCAAAAAAGGTGATTTAATTATATTTATAAAATTCTCCTACACATGAGAAATTTATTTTCCTAATGAAAAGGTAAATTAAAAAGGATTCCAATTTAAAATATTAATCAAACATGGCTAAAATAATAATAGAGGACATTTAAATTAAAAACTATTAACTAAAAACTATTAAAATCTAATAATTTTATAACAACAATTGTTTTAGATTCGGTCTCATTGAATTTTTTTGGTAATAACTGATAAATAATTTTTGGGGGCAATTTGATTATTGGAATTTAGTATTTTAAATTATTTAATTATTTATTATAACCACTTGTGATTTATTACATATATTATGATTGAATAAATTGATAAATAAATCAATATCTCCATTGACTCCACAAATTATCCATTACCTAGGTTTGATTTGAATTTCTTTCACATCAGGTTTTGGAAATATGTGTCATCACATGTTTAAAAATTGAATTAATTTTAATCATTAACTTATTTAGTTTAATATTTTTGACCTTTATAAACATTTTTTATAAATTTGAATGGAAAACCACTAAGGGTTATGGCTGACCATAGATATTTTTATAGAGTGAGAAACAAACATCTCTGTTAGACATTAATTTCATAGAATAACTTTGGAAGGATTCATCATCTACGATGAAATATGTTTCTCTTATATGCTTATTTATTGTAAATAATTTATGTGAATGTTATGGATGTAGAATATTATTCAATGAAATCACATGAAATCACATTCTCTATAAACCATTAATTCATTCTTGAACAATGAAATTTGATTTATTATTTAATATGCGTTCATTCTATTGATTTTATTGAGAATTTTTCCCAAACAAACTAATAGAGATTCAATGATTTCCAAGATGTTGATTTATTATTATTTTTATTTCAGATTTACATGTTTAATATTTTTATTTGTCTTCTATCAATGAATGAAGGCCAATATAACATGTACAATGTTTATTCCCATTTTTAATTTTCATGTATTCATTAATATATTTTATATGAATTCAATATCTATATTGATTTTACCATTCCTTCATCCTTTTCATCCAGGAACACATTTTTTATATGATCAATCATATTTCCCATGAATTCAGGCTATGAGTTCTAAATTGTGAATTACAGTACATTGGAGATGTGTTATCAATAATATGAAACTATAGAAGAATTAAAGTATGGTAATTTCATGAGGCATCATGTATGGATGATATGATAGGAAATGTGATAGATTTTTCTAATGAAGAACGACATGATATCTACTTTTGGGGATTGTAAACACGCTCTTCAAGGTGTTTATGGTGTGATCGGCCGTATAATCTTTGAAAGAGGTAATGAAACATTTGATATATCATGAAACTAAATTTCTATAAAATTAAATGATTGGATTTCAATATGATCAGAATAACACAAGTTGTGTGTCTTTCTGAAATGTGGGACAGAGTTTCTAGGAGTGTTAAATATCCTATATCAGTTTAACCAATACACACTTCATGTGACCCATATTCAACCAGATCAGTGTAATCTATGAGTACACACCCAAGGTCCTATATATTCTAATATTCCAAGTGTATAGGACCACTCCTTAGGTACCCTCAGTGAGATATGACTTGGGAATATGTGGTCCACAATGTGAACCACTATGGGAAAGACATGTTACGTGTCCCTTATACACATAGTCTAGTTGGACTAGGAAATACCATGTGGGATAACAGAGCAGAACCATATGGCCAATGTGATATGACACGTTAGATTCTTTTATGGGATGTCATTTACTCACTCATTAATAAGGAATCTTGAGTAAGATGATAACTATTCAAATCTTTATTCTTGGGTGGAGTTGTTGTCGCTCCCATGTCATCTTGGATCCTTCACGTGAGATGGTATCCCACCCTTGTGAGAACTTTTTTGAGATACTCAACCTATGGAATTTTATGGAGTTCGTATTTCATCCACATGTATAGGTATATGATCCCTTATCTAAGGTGTTAGAATTATTTTAATCCATATTGATCATATATGATAGGGATCCTCTTGAAGAGTTGTTATTTCACCCATATCTTTGGAGAAAGGTACCTCCATTATCATTTGGGGGGACAAACATGAGTATCTTTATATTTATTGATCGAAAGCTATAAATTTTTATTTTTTTGATTGGTTGTGATTTGGTGACTACACATTGGGAAATATATCTTCTTTGAGCATATTTCGGTGTTCTATTTCCTTACATATATGGATATGGGTATGGGATAAATTCATATATATTTTTATATATTATTGATTTAAAGGATTCTAACTTGTTATATATACACAAACATTCATGGTATAAATCTAAAAATTTAATCTCTTATGTGGTCGATAGGGTATACGATATAGAACTAGGATGGCCAGTTGTTGGGTGATTAGTACCTCTAAGAGGTACTTAGTGGATATGATTGTAGGAAATGTGTTTAGACTTATATTTTCAGTCATTTTATCATGTTCTCAAAATTTTGAAATTATTATTATTTAGATGAAAGAAATTCACTATTTTCAATTGAAATTTATGGACATGGTCTTTTTAGTATTCTATGTTTTTTGGATTTATTTATTATACACGTTAATTTTATTCTGTGACAATTTTATTCACATGAATATGTATGTGTGAGTGGGTGTCTGTGTAATAATTATTATAAGGCCATACATATGTGTGATATGTCCACTTGTTTCTAGAAACAAACCATTAAACTATTGGAGGTCTGTGTTGGGTGACTTGTTTGACATACCACCAATCATGAAGGGAGAAGTGGTTGATATGTGTATAGTTGTATCAATGTAGTTTTTCATAGGGATGTCAATTCATATTAGAAGTCCTTTGTAGATTAGTTTTGGATATTGGGATATATATATGAATTATTTCAAGATTATATCTTCGTATATGGATACCAATAATTTTTTGGTCGATAAATTATCTATTCACCAAGATTATAATAACCCAATTTTCAATTCAGTACACTGAGAAATATTTGTAGGAAGAAAATTGTACAGAAATTATATTGTAATGGGATGTGGTTTACATTTAATTCTTCAGTTAGCTCCCCAAATATTCTCTATTAACCATGGTATTTCATTAAATTTTTTGGATTACTCCTCATAAATAGTATGGAAGGATCTTTCAATTGGATCATGATGTTGAGAAGCACAATATTGAGGCCTCCATTTATGATACAATTGTGAAAGTGTCCCATGTAGGTGGATAGAGAATGGATATTCCACACATAGTGTATCGAGAATAATATCCCATGGTTGTGTATAAAATGTGTTACCTTGGGTTGGATACCATATCATATTAAAAACATGGGATGATAAATCATAGAGGCAGAGCGTTCATATTTAGTTTCAAAGGTAGTGGTTGTCGGGGTTTTTGGGTCATATAGAATCACAAATAGAAAATGAATATAATTTTAACATGGTAAGGGGTTTTAATCTCACCTACACCCCTAATGGTAAGTAAATTTTTCTATTGGAGTTTTTTTACATGGGTATGGTAATGGTATATTTGGATAATGCATACATATGATGAGGAGACCCTCCTCTAGAATGAGATCCATAGTCACTTCTGGAAGGATTGTGTCCCCAAGAATCTAAGTTCAATACATATCTATGAGACCCAGATACATTTTTGGACGGAAATATATTGTACATGTATGTGTTAAGGTCTAACAACCCCTTGAGATAATATCAAGATATGGTATGTGATTCGTATATCTAGGATTGGATGTTAGAGTGGGTTCTATGTAGTGATGTTCAATCCAGAGTTGTGATACCATAAATCCTATTCTATGTCAGGATATTAGAAAATTATATATATATATATATATGGCGATCGTTTTGGAAGACTAATCATATACAATTGGTCATAATGGTAGTCACCTAGTAATATGGAAAATAGTAGTCAGTGGATGTCCTTGAGATTCAATATTGTGAAACATGATATATTCCAATTTCTAGACTCACACCTAATGTTATAAAACCAAGGTATTTTTAGGGAGATTATATTCAACTGAGTGGTAGATGTTAATATTATTGTGATGGATGAGGCCACATATCCCAGTATTTTCTAACCCACCATGCTATAATAGATATCTAAATTGTTCAGGGGGAACTAAGATAAAAGAAATGGTTTGGGAAGTTTTAACAAAAAGTCGCTCGTCATGTTATAGGATCTATGAAATATGATAAAGGTAGTTTATTCTATTATATGACATCATAAAAATAAATTCTGTGTGATCCTCGGCAGGCTCATGGATCTTTTGGTCATGGATGAGGGTAGTTATAATCATTAGAGGATTATAAACAAGAGGCACCTCACATCAACCTCATTCTGATTTTTGACTTCTCTAAAATATAATAATTTTTTATAGAAACTTAAATTTTCTATTACATCATATCCTTATCCATTATACAAGATCTATAAATTCTAGAAGGTCCTCTAGCCTGACTCATATAATTAAAGACTACTACTGGGGGTGGAACTTTGATCACACTCTTTTATCTGTAGTATGACTTTTTTATTGATATATAAAGTTTGTTTGTGGGAAATTTTCATATACGTGATGAGAAATTATGATTTTATTCTTTGTATATCTTTTTATCCCCTTTCACATATTGATTATTTATGTCAAAGGATATAGTCGACCATGGTAGAAAATTCATTATTTTTCATAATTGGTGAGAATGAATTCTAATAAGAGTTTTTTGGTATTGTGTGTAGAATATTACAGTTGATATCATATCATTTGTATTTACCAAATCATGACACAACATATTTAGTACATATTAATTTTTAAATTTAGTATAGTGGTAACACGATATTTTTCTCGAAGATAAGTTTGGTTTATCTCTTCGTCTTGAATTTGATTTTCATATTGACTTTCACCCAATGGAATATTTTATATCTTCATTATAATATATGATGTATCCCACTAAGCTTAGAGTGTAGTGGTCACAAATTTAGTATGTGCCTCCCTGACTCACTATAAAATTTTATTGGATAAAACCATCGAATAGAAGTAATATTCTCCATATATATCTTTAATCGATATCTTCAATGTAGACAACTACTCTGAAACCTAGTTTATCAACTCTGAACACAATTTGCTACTGAGTGCATCTTCTAAAACTTTATCCTTATTGTGATAACAAAAAATTTCTTTACTATAGTATTGGAGGAACTCTAGCCATTTCATTTATCTCGTGTTATGATTCCTTAGAGAGAATATATACTTCAGACCCTTGTGGTCAGAATAGATGATAAACAGATCTCAATTTAGATAGTGTCACCACATATTTAGTTAAATGACTAAAACTCCTAACAGAATATTGTGGGTCACCTTGTTCTACTTATTTAGTCTATGCTATCATAAATCATGGTCAATCACTACCTTCCACAACATCAAAAAAAAATACAATCACAGTTACTAATGCATCATTGAACACTATTCACTCAAAACACTACATTTAAAATATTAATATGGAATAACTCTTCAATATCTACATCAACTCCTAAAATAATACAAGAACTCCTCTATATACCCATTATTCTACCCTTTTGATCAATGTATTCATGTGAATATTGAAATGGGACTTATTATTCATATTTCCTCACATGGGGGTGCATATATTCTTTTTAGTAAAGATGGATAGATGTGACTCTACATTGATTATTCAGAAATAAACAAGATACAAATAAATAAAAAGTATATTATACCATGTATTGATGATATTTTTGACCAACATCACCAGTCATAATACATTTAAAAAATTTACCTTCATTCTGGATATCATTAATTGATTTTTATGAAGGGGAATTTACAAAATAGGGCATTTAGTACATGCTTTGAGAACCATGTATATATAGTAATTCCATTTGGCCATACAAATTCCCTTACTATCATCATTGATTTAATGAAAAGAATATTTACTGATTATATTGATCAATTGACAGACATATTTATAAATGACATTTTTATATATTCAATGAGTAATAAAGATTATGAAGATCATGAAGATCATTTGAGAATTGTACTAAAAACCATAAGGATGAATAAAGTGTATGAAAATTTTAAAAAGATTTAATATTTGATAAAAAGTAAATATTTATGTGTTATATAATCTCAATAAATGGTATATCAACGGATCCATTAAGGTAGAAGGGTATTGAATGTCGGCCCAGAATATCCATGGTTACTAAGATAAGATGATTTCCAATTTTTTGGGATATTTTTGATAGTTTGTGGAAATATTTTCACATCTATATAATACACTCACTAATTAAACTCGAATGGGGTCTGTATTCCTTTATATAGATTAATGTTAGTGAAATTTAAAAGATCTGGATAGTTGATTAATGAATTCACTAGTGATTTCATTACCCTTTAGTAGAGAAGGGTATATAATCATTAGTTATGTATCAAAGAATTAATTATGATGTTTTCTTATATATAAGAATATTTTGATAGCTTATTCCTCATAAAAATAAATGCATTTTGAGAAAAATAAAAAAACGCAAGATTCATTATAAGTTTTGGTGATTTTTTAATTACAAATATGTCTGCAATATCTTTATAAAAACTTTGTGATATTTATACTAATAATAATATATTAATATATATATTTATATAGAAGGATTTGATCAGATTCTAGAGATAATATTTGGTGATCATTAAATATTTCATCTTCTCAACACATTACCGACATGGGCAAGAGAACATGGTGCCTAATATGTTGAGTTGAATGGATCATTAAAGATTATCTATGATGAGGATCATATAAGATCAAACATTTATGTATTTGAAAAGTATGGATCTAGGAATATTTAATATGGGAAGAAATATTTTTCCCCTTTAATGAGTGTTCAACCATATATCCATGTAACGATTAAATAGTAATAGAGGGAAGATGTAAAGCTATAGAAACTTGTCCAAATTGTTCTTGATATAAAAAATTTTTACGATTGAATGATAAGTTTTGAGAACCGTGTAAATATTCTATCCATGCATATTTTATGAAATATTAGTAAGTGGATGTTCATAATCCTCCATTATATACTCATCCAGAATGTTAGAAGATGTATAGAAATCCAAATATGTATTTATTTTGAGATGAAATTAATAGAGATATTGCAATATATATATATATATCTCATTCCATGGAATTTCAGTAAGTTGAGGATGATAGAAAAGTGTATAAGTGTATGTCAAAAAAAATTACATAACATTAATGGTAATGGGAAAACATAACTTTATATTTTTTCATCAAAGTCCTCAAAACATCCAAAGAGAATAATGATATATGGGTTTAATTCGATCACTTTACAAAGTTAGAGTACTGCAAACCCATCAGAGAATATTTTTCACTCCATTATATTTATAGGATATACATTAAGAATGTTTTAATGTTTATTGGATTACCACATTCCACTTTATCTTATCAGGATCCAAATATTACCACAATGTTCAGGTGAAGTCATCAACAAGAACATGATAAAGAAATGAGTTTCAGAACATCATATCATCCTGATATAGATGGTTTAACTAAGAGAAAATTTAAAATAAATAAGTATAATATGAGATATTTTTATATGTAATTCAGGGGGGTTAGGATCAACACCATCCTCTGGTTGTGTTTTCATAAATCAAAAAAATTTATTCGAACACATGCATGACACTCTATAAATACCTACATGGAAAGAGTTGTATATATCTAATTTCATTAAACATTGTTTTATATATAAATCTATTCGGACCTAATATATCTATATAAATGGAATACAACGTTGGATCTATTTACCAGAACATAAGGGATGCACAAAGTCAGAAGAAAAGTTATGATGACATTCACTAATAAGATCTATAATTTGAATTTAGTTAAAATCTATTTATAATAATTAATCTATAGAAGAAAGTTGTTATATTTAGAGAATAAGAAAAATTAGTCCCAATGGATATCCGTACCTTTGAAATACATGATCATTTTAGAATTGAAGTTTATCGATTCCCACATCCACCAAACCGCTCTCAAGTACCTGATGTGTAGAATGTATCTCTCATAATGAAGTATATAAATAATTATTCACATGAAATAAAATTAGTGGTCATACCAAGGGAAGATTATATTTTCTATAATGAACACCTAGTTGGGATTTTAGAATGTAGATAAAACTTTCTACGAAACAAGACCACTAACATGGTCATAGTGTTGTGGATAAACTACTAATTTAAATAATTTATGTATGAACCTGGTGATATCATAAGGAAGAGTTATACAAATATTTTTTGTATTTAAGTGATGAATTTCATGAGAAAATTTTATTTTAAGGGGTTATAATGTAATAGTCATGTTTCTATAAAATATTCTTTTGGAATAAATTTATTTTCATCGAGAGCTTTTATATTGGCCAACATCTATTATTAGAGGACTAAAATTTTGTATTTTTATTAATGATTTTATATGACCACCATAACATATATGTTAAACATGGAGGCTATAATCTGAAGTAACAAATTTTTATAAATAATCATATAGTTTTTACATTTTAATACATTAATGAAAAAAATTTACTTAATTTATAGGAATGTCATTATAAGATTCAAAAATACTATTTTTTGAAAAAAAGAGTTTAACATATTTTTATTGTAAAAACATAAAAGTTATTTTTTCACTTTTTGAAAATATATATAATTAAATAATTTTTATTTTTGAAAATTTTATCACAATAAAATATTTCAAAAAATTTTTGTATATTTTTTTTCAATGACTAATTGTGTGATAAACAGACTAAAATTATTGTTCTTATTAAAAACACCCTTTTTATTTAAAGAATTTAAATGAAAAATTTATTTATTTTTTTTAAAGTAAAATTACATAAATAGTATTTTTATTATTCTCATTTATGTCATTGATTTTAATTACATATTGAAATTTTTTTTTTCAATTTTCTATATATATGGGAATTTAATCTTATAAAAACTACTTTTTCATCACATATGTGGTTTAATTTTCAATTAAAACAATCCAATACAATGAATGTTGTTTGAAAAAAAGTATTCTATGTTTTAAATGAAAATAATATTTATTATAAAAAAATTTAGACATATGGTTTTGTCTTAAAAAGTAGTAAAATCAATAAACATTATTTATAGTGGTTATGTTTAAAAATAGATTACATTGCCATAAATTTAAATGGTTAAAAGTTAAATGACTTAGAAAGTTTTTTATATCCCATATTTTTACCATATGTATTCATTAATTCATATAATGTTCACAAATGATTCATTTTTCTGCCTTTATTAGTTTTAAAAACGTAGGTAATAATTTTTCATTAAATATTTCCAACTATTCCCCTCCCACCTTATAAATTGGGACCCCTCTACTCTCCTCCACACACAACCAAAAAATATGTTTTCTAAAAATATATTAAAAAATAAATAAAATAAATACCTCCCATATCCTATAGGCCATATTCTATATTTTTAAATCCTCTTAATAAGGCTTTATATATAAACTGAAAGGGGTTCATTAAAGAATGGGTATAGTACATAACAATGTAGTTTTATATTATTTATTCTTCTAACTCCATTAAATATTCAAAGCCCATACTTATATAATAACAAAATTATCTCCCACATACTGATATATTATTTTATTAAGGGAATGACTTACTTGAATATCTTATTCGATAATGTAAGAAATAAATATTAGATCGTGTGTACAAAGGAATACCGCCACATGAAAAGATGTAATTTGTTTTCCATCATCACACCTCATATATGAAGATATTGATTTATTAATTTTTTACATATTATATTAATGTTAGTTTATCATTATTTGTATATAATATATCATCTAACGTCATACCTTACAGTCATTTCGTAAATGATAACACACCTCTTGTGTACGTGTGGACTACCGCATTCACAAAGTGATATGAATCATTTTTCTTATTATATTAACATGGATGTTAATTAAGTTATAAAAATTGAAATATATGATATATATTATATAAATAATTTTTAAAGTTGAAATAATATTTACCTTTCAGTCATTCCATCCATTAATAAAATAGAAATCATATACTTACATACATTTGACCTACCATCTTTATAATTACTGTAATTAATTTTATATCTCTATATTTAATGGATTAATATAAATAAATATTATAACATAATATTATTATTTTTAGGTTTTCCTAAACCTGTACATTTATCATTGTTTTTTAGGGTTTTATTTCTTTTTTCATATGAAAATATTAAAAAAATTGAATGTTTCTGGGTTCTCTAGATATGGCACACGATTATCCCACACCAGGCACCAGATTAAATAAAATCATCAAAACTATTGTATTATGGATTTTTGTGTTTGGAACATGGTTAAAAAATCTATCTACCCACCGATGAGAAACCATTAAACCTGGTTAAATGGGATGCATGGTTTGGGTGCATGATTTTTCTAAACCATGTGTCATTTCCCAACTTACCATGTGTATGGGATTTTTTAATCTGAAAATAAATTTTAGACATCTTGAAACCCCCTGATAGGTTCTCTATTGACTTAATTAGACTCATATAATTTTCTTATTCCATGGGTATCCTAATAGGTGTTTTTTCCCACCCTACACTCTTCTATAAGAGAATTAATTATAGGTGAATTATGTTCGATCTCTACCTGGTATGTTTCCACTTCTTGTTCTCTTTATCCTAAATTATATTCTTCTCTACTAAGGGTTTTACAGATCTTGATGTGTTGTTGGAAGATATAATAGATGACATTTTAGATCATTATTCGAGTGTTGATTTGTGGATGTTTTTTCCATATTTCTTTATCCTAGTTTCCTGACTGTGGCTTTCTGATTCCAGATCTAGTTATTCTAAGGTAGGTGTTCTCAATATGAATGGGAAATTGTATTATCCAAAAATTTCATGATTTAAATTTAATTATTTTGACATAAATTATATTTCATTACATAAATTAAATTTATTTTTACTGTTTTATTAAAAATTCTATAATAGTGGGTACCCCAGACCCAACAAGAATAATAATCATGATTACCATGTCTGGTATACAATTAGATATACATGATTTATTTTTAAAATTATAGCGTAGATATTTATACTTCATCTATTTAATGTTAATATCCGTAGATTAATTTTCATGTCAAAAGGTTATATAACACCACATTCTATAATGAGAACCTTTAGATTCTATGACCTTAATCATAAAAATGGTCATATGACCTAGATAAATCACACTGATTATACACTGTTGATATTTGACTATCAAGTATTGTGGGATAATATGTGTTGATATTTCTTCACATAATGTTCACACGTGGTGATCTCTAATAGTGAGATCGTGAGAATAAACCCACAAATAGGAACACCTCATATTTACGATGTCATTTTATGTTCCTATCTATGGAAATGGGTGTTGGTCACCTAGCTATAAATTATTTCCAATGTTCTCCATTCGATAGCATACTATGATTCAGAGAAAACCCCTAATAATGAAATCATGGTGTTGTATCTTATATTGGGTGCATCATTGGTGGTGTGGCTTTGGTTGAATGGTCAATAATGGATTTGATGATTATTGGTTAAGGAGGTAATATAGCTCGGTCCATATTGATCAGGATGGGAGTGCATTCATAAGACCTTGGATATAGAAGTTGAGGGTAAATCCATCAGGTTGGATCAAAAAATATAAATAAATAAAGGAATGATGAAAGGGGTAGGTATCATGCTTTATGAGATATTAAAGAAAAAAGGATTCTATTACTCAGTTCATGTTTGTAGGATGATATCTATTCAATGACTATAATTATCTCTTTAGAGGCCATGATGGGTTCTTATATGCTTTTCTTGGTATTTTAATGGTATTCACTAATATAGAGAAAAGCGATTAGAGGGTCACGCACAATAGTGTATCCAAGATTATTCCATATTCAATTAAATAAGTATATAAAAAATGGGGGCCCCAAAAACAGGGTTCCAGGATTTTTGTAAGGATATATGATCCCAAAAGTAATAAATAAATTCATATTATTAATGTAATGAATTATTAGAATTGAATTTATAAATATAATTTCTTTACATGTTTTGAATTAAATTCTTGGAAATATTATTCGAATAAATATCAGTTTAAAATATACAAATATCATTTAATATTTATAGGAACAACGAGCCAGGTTAATGGATCCATTATTATAATGACATATATTTGTTTATATTACAAGGAAATGATAAAAATATAAATGGTATTTATGGATTAGTATAGTAATCATAATATAATTTATATACTGTGTAAAATTAATCATGGGTTGGGGGATCTGTTATCAATTAAATTATTAACACACTATATATATATGAGGAGATCCTCTCACCAAGTAATATTCACTATAACTCTCTCTCTCTCTCTCTTCTCTATCTCGTGTTCCTGAGAGAGTGGTTTTGGATCCTAGAGTTTTGATCAACCTTTATCTGATTCATTGCAATAAAGGTGATGTGGTGATTGTCGGAGCATCGAATGGATCATTGAATCTTCATTCTAGATGCTAAAATTCAATGACCGGTTCTCTCATAGATTCTTAGAGCTTGTGTGGATGATCTAGAGGAATTAAACATTGGAATATTCAAGCATTAATCTCCAACGATGTTTAGAAATTGAGCACATTGTTAGATCATTCTATGAATTTTATCCTTATTATTTTGTGATTATAATTTCTCACATAAGATCCTAGGGTGCATATAAAGAATGGTTTTTCTATTGACACTAATCCCATGCTTTATATTGATGGAAAAGTTTTAGAATCCCATCTTTTGAGGCTTCCACTGTGAGATTGGTAGTTGCGATTGGTATTAGTGGGACTCATAATGATTTATATCCAAAGAAAAATAAAAATTTTATAATAATAAAAAAATTTATCTTTCTGTTGGTTTTAATATTAAATTATTTATTCGTACTGAATTATATTAAGTGTTTAATAAAATATATGAGTTAATTCTTAATTAAATAAAATTATCTCATAAAATTAACTTAACGAATGTTTAATTTATATTTCTATATTAAAATATTTAAACACAATTTTAATGTATATACAACTTTTCATGAGGCTTATAATGTCTAATGTAAGTTTTGAGTTTGATTAATTTCACTATTTAATAATTGGCATAGTGGTTTGGAATTATTATAATTTTTTTAATGAGGGTTTTTGAATCATTTGTGTCAGTATATAGATAAGGCCTTTCATGTCCATCTTCGTAGTTGTATTTTATACTATTGAGACCCCCTCCCTTTTGTGTGAGTATTTTTGAATATTGATGAGATATGTATAGGCACAATTCGTTCAGAGCTATGGAAACATGCTAGGAAGGAATTTAGGGCTTTGGATAAGAAGACGAAGCAACTCAATACACACATGACAAGGATCATGGTATTACCCCTAGGGTCAAGGTTGATATATTATTAACTCAATGGATTAACCATTAATATTTGATCACTATCATTTTTTTATTTGTTTCATATAATATTATTATATGTATGTGTTGTTTATGTGAAATTTCATAAAGTAATAAACAATCATGCATAGATAAAATGAACATGTGAGGCGATGGATATATTATATTTATTGCATTGTTGGTTGTGAGAGAAAACACATGGAACCTAATTATCAAATAGAAACTGATATCCTTTCATCAAATAAAACAAAAAACCCGTTAATAAATATTATGTCATGACTTACTTACATAATTTGAATATATAAAAAATCAGGTGTTTGGGGTTCTCGATCAACCATAACTGAGGGTTCATCATACTATTGGGGAGTTCTTATTAGAGTGGTGGGTTGAATTGACTAATTTCGTAGTATAGATTACCCATAGATAACACTGTATATTTTTAGATGTAATAATTGAGTAAAACATGTAATGATTTTAGAATTTTTTTACTTCACTCAATAGATCAAATAACAACAGGATAATGTGGCTAGATAGTCAAACACCTACCTTAAACACTCTGAGCACTGGTGTTTCCATATCTTGTAAACTATTAGGGGAGTTCCATCGATCATGTCACTACAATACTCATGTGATATAGTATTATGATTCTAGCCTAGTGAGATTCTAAAATTCCATAAAATAGTTGGAGGTATTTAGTTATTTTACTAATTAATCAAAATGTCAAAAACAGTAATCAAGATTAAAAGTAAAAATATTATAGTTTATTATTTTTGTAGAAAAAGGAAAGTTAAAAAAGAATAAATAATACAAAAAAACAATGGAAAACGTAAATATTCACATTGGAATGATTTTCCAAGAGTATTTGGGATTCATGCGCATAATCCTATGATTTTGTAAACTCAAGGTGTAAGTGTCTCAAATACCCATTAAGCCACGTCAGGAATCATTTGTGTAAAATTTCTACAAGAAAATTGTGTATAAAGAATATTATTGTTATTTCATTATGATATCAACAATTTCGAATGTCATTTTTGTTCACTAAAATAATAAATGGGTGATATAACATGTTTTCTCATCGCAGAGCAGTTTTCATAGAAAAACTGAAGATAAGTCTGCATAAAGTGACATGAGACATGTGTAAATTGAAAGATGGATCAATATTTTTTAGAGGATTCCTTTCTCATATTATTTTCATGCATTTAATTGAATCTCATTTTAGGTCACCAAAAGTAATTTATTAATTAAATGCAACATTACATTTTTATAATATACTCCATGAAAATAAAAAAATAAAAGTTTATTCAATCTTTAATTATTATTGAAATCTGATTGAATGGAAATGTGAAAGTTCTAATGGAATGTGATGCAGGAATCACATTCATAATGTATATAAAAGTGAAGATGTATTAATTTTAGTTCATTTTTATCCCTAACATGAAATAATAATCATGGATATTTAAATGAAAAGAAATGAATCTACAAAGAATGTAATTTCTACTTCAGGTATTTTCATCACATAAAAGTAATGTTTGAATATTTTTTCATAAGAATTAAATAAAATATTATTACTAATATTTGTATCAAAATTAAGTAATAAATTATATATATAACATTAATAGAAGTAAGGTGTATTCTCCATGAATCTTATAAAAGATGATTCTTAAGTCATCAGGGATAAGTACAAGACTTATTTATTTCCAAGTTAATGATTCTTGTAAATCTATTGTTGAGTATAACAAAAAAAATTATCTCATCTGGAAATTGGACACAATGATATATTATTATTGTTAAATGAATTAATTTTGTTAGTGTTGTATCATACTGGACAAATAGTTTTGTGGTACTTGAATCTTAGTCAGTACATGATGAATATAAAATGTGAAAATAATTTTTATAGTTATAGAGAGATAAATATTCTTCATGAAAACTAAAATTACTGGTCTTTTATATACCTTGTATGGTATTGAGACCCATTAAAACTAAAAAAACATAGGTATTATTGATTAATGAACATTTGTTTGGATAATGAAACAGTTAGAAATAATACTATTCCACAAAGATATCATAAGTAGTTTAACAAAAGAGTTTGATCTATTCCAAGGGTAATCTAGTGGTAAACATAAATCATATGACTCCTTTAAGTGATTAAGGAATATAAAATTAAGGTACGCTACAAGAATGGTCAAGAATATATGAGGTTCTTTAGGCAAACATGTCGATGAATATCTTGATCAATCATTAATCGATTGTTATAATACAGTGTGGAGTAATTCCCAAATAAACATTATATTATACAAATCGTGGAACTGATGTTAATATTTAGGCTCAATGATTATGTCTTGAATTTTAACATTGGTCAACAATATGTAGCATGGATAAATTCTTAAACACAAATTTTATACATCAGAGTAATAAGCTAAAGAGTATCATTATTGAAAATTTTAGAAGCATCCATTATAATTCATGACATTATTTGAAAATAATTAAAATATCCCATAACAATAGGCCAACTATAATTAAAAATTAATATCATATGACTCATAGTTTGATAGAAATCCATTGTTTCATAAGACATTTTTATGATGTAAATAGTGGTTTAGTATACAAATAGACTCTTCATCATGTCATAAACATTGTGTATCAATGTAATTATCCTAATAGTTTCTTTGGATATTTCCTAAATACATAAGATAGAAAAGTAGAAGTAAAGTGATAGAAAATATTGTATAAAAGGTTAAACATATCTAATTTAGATAGTGGGAGCCTGAAGGACTATGGTTAATTCAATTCCATAGATGCGCATATAGGTTGTATAAGAAGTACTTCCACAATTTCGTGTGGAACTTGCATGATCTGGAAACACATGCTATATTGGAAGGTTCAAACAACAATGATGGTTTTGTATTCACCGCATCTGGTGGTATATTTTTCATTGTGAATAATTTTTCCTTTCAATAATAAGTATATGGAAATAATCATATATTGAAAAAAGTAATTAAAATTCAATAATGGATTCCATGTATCAAAATTCTATGGGGCTTATAACTGTTAATATTTTGTTGGGTATTGAAATGAGATTATACATTGGTGGTACATGCATTGTACCAATAAGGATTGATTTGTGATACTAAGTAATTATTAATAAATCTATTAGATTTTTACTTGTTGTATAAAATTTATATGATAATTTTATTGAGAATTGGATTTCATAACATCCAATCAGGGAAGGTTTCAATACAACGAAACTAGAAATGGATAGTCACATTTGAAAATAAAAATTAAGGTTGAAAGTTACTAAAAACCAGTTTATGATTGATGTAAGAAATAAAATCATTGATTAATCATTTGAAATGAATGTTTTACATGAGTCTTCTAGTGGATAGTGGTTGAACCAATGTTTTGAAAGAAATTATATTTAGAAACATATGGTAAAAAGATATTGGTCTTATAGTTAGTTAAGACTAGGATGAAGTAATTATCTATAGATTAACTTAATTCTGAAACATTTGTTCCACATAACATGCTCTAATGTGGTAAATCTAATGGTTTATTAGACCAAGTCAATCATACATATAGTCAAATGGTATTGAAAATACATGTTTCAACAATTTGAAATAGAATTTATTCTAATGCCAAATGGTTTATATCTTTCATAGTTGATTTTTCTTGAGAAAGATGAAGAGATTAATGTGGTGAGTTAAATTCCATGCACTTATTTGTTAGATCATTAATGTATGTAATGTTATGTACAAGTATTGATAATTCCATGATATACATTATGGAATCCTACTATCAATTATATCTAGTAGAATTTTAATTGAAGTTGTTAAAACTATACATTTGTACTAGAGTAAGTATAAAAGATTAGTATCTTCTATGTAGATTAGAAATTATACTAGTTTTCTGGTGAAAAAAACTAGTATTCCATAGATCCATGTGATACTATATCATTTTAAGGATTAGATAATGAGAAATACAAGATCATACATGGTAGTGGTACCATACACACAAATACTAAGTATGTTGTAGCTTCTAAGGTAGCTAAGAAGCAGATATACACAATGATTTTCTCTAGATCATGGAATCACACCTTGTAACTAATGTATTATTATAATGTAAATTTTGATATTCTTACTAGACAGTATTTCATGTAATGAAAGTGAAAAAAAGTGGATATACTGAAGGATACCATATTTTGAGTTGTATTTAATAAAGGAGATGAGGTCACATATAGAAGAACAGTCGCACGGTGAAATCATGGTAGACACAGCAACTAATATCGTGAGTCAGTAGAAACATGATCTTAATCATGTGATACATGATAAGTATGGTTATAAATCTGGATCTTTTGTAAGGGGGGGGGTGTTTTAATAGTGGCTTATCGAGACCCAACATAAATAATAATTTCGTTAACCATATTATGTATATAGATAGATATACATGATGTATTCTTACAATTATAGTATAGATAATTCTGCATATAATATATAATGGTAATGTTTATAAATTAACTATCGTAATGTTATAGAAGATCCCATGCTATAATAAGAACTTATAGATACGTTAAAATTAGTCACAAACAAAGTCGCTATGGTCTATTTAAATCATACTAATTGGACGTAGTTGTTGTTTGACAATCGGGCGATGGGTGATCATAAGCATTGAGACATCTTCTCATAATGTTTCCACTTGGTGATCTCATATTATGAGAACATCAGGAAATACCTACAAATAAGAATACTATATTTTTTGGGATTCATTGAATGTTTCTATCTGTTGACATTTTTAACGGTCCCCCAACATGAGATCATTTCAAATGTGTTCTATTTGATCACATAACATGATGCAACAAATAACTTGATAATGAAATAATGGTGAGTAAGATTTTTTTGGGTGTGTTATTGGTGGTATATAATTGATTATAAGGTTACGAAATTATTTTTCACTTTCAATTTATGGAATAAATAAATCTCATTATATGTTGATTAGGATGGTAGTGCCTTCATAAGCCAATGGAAATGGAATTCATGGGTAAATCCATCCAGTTAGATCGAAAAATAATAAAGAAAGAGAATGTAGATGACATAGGTGTGTGTCCATCTTTATGGGATATTAAATAAGAAGAGATTATATTACAAGGTGTTTCTTTGTTGGATAGTTATTGTAGCTATGAATATCCTTATCTCTTTAGAATCCCTGATCGGTGTTTAGTTCCCACTCTTGTACTATGGATAGTATTCACTGCTATCGAGATAAGGGCCCTGAGGGTCTCACACAATAGCTTATTAAAGAATTTTCCTTATTTAGTTAAGCGACTATATAAGACATGGTGGGCCCCACTACTACGGTCTCAGATTGGTGAAATGATATACAATATCTAATTTAATAAATAAATTTATATTATTTTTGTTAAGAATAATATATATTTAATTTATTTGTCAAATTTATTTGAAAATTTTAATGTAAATACTTGTAAATATTATTTGAATGAAAATTATTTTAAAAATATTTAGTGTCTATATAATTATTTCTCGAATGACGAGTTGAGTTAATGGCTCATTTATTATCATGTAATATATTTATTATTATTTTAAAAAATATATAATAAAATAAATGGTATTTATGGATAAGTATTTTTATAATAATATCATTTATATAGTCTGTAAAAAAAATTTGGGGGGGGGGGTCGAGATGCAATTACCTAGTAATTTGTTAACACACTGAATATAGAAGAGGATATCCTCTCACTAATGAATATTCACTACCACTCTCTCATTCTATCTTTTTCTCTCTTAGGAATTATATAATGAAAAGATATGGACCCAAGATTTAGGATTGATCTCTCCTTCGCACATTCTAAGCAATGTGGTGTAGTGATTATCCGAGCGGTGAATGCTTCAAAACATCTCGGCACTAGCACTATAAATTCGAAGGTCGATGCTCCCAAAGATACTTTTAGAACATGTGGATGATCTAGATATTTCATCTTTGGATTATTTATGATGTTATTTCCAAATATGTATAGAAATCTATCATGACATCAGATCAGTCCAGATCTTTTATTGTTATTATTTTGGTGCTTAAAATTCCTCATGAGAGATTAATGGGTGTTTATTAGGAAACAATTTTCTAACAACAATGAAATCAGATCAATCTTTGGAGAAACTTCTTTAAAATTTTATATTTAGTGGATTATACTAAATGGATATTACCTTCAAAAAACATAAATCCATTTAATTTGGAATTTGAAATATGACATGGCATTAAATTGGGAAAACGCCCTAATTCTATTTAATTGGGGTCCATTTTAAAATTTCAGGCAAATTTTTTAAATAAAATTTTCTAATTTAATTGTGGGATTTGATTTATAAAATTTATTTGATGAAATTGATTTCAAATTGGAATATTAAAAAATTTATTTAAATGGTTTTGATTGAAAACCATTAGTTTTATAATGGAAAAAGTAATGTTTTGATTACAAAATCATTTTTGTTTTTAAATGGAAAATTAGAATATTTTAAATGGAGAATGGGTGGAATTTTAATTTAATATTTATTAAAATAATTTCCAATAATTTAATTTTATTATAGAAAATTAAATCCTAGTTAGTTATTCGGTTATTTGGATAGCACTATTTTTTCACTTGAAATAGAAAGAAAACCAAGTGAAACAAGCCCTATCTCCAATTAGATAGTGGTGATTCTTCTTTATTCAGTATAAAATCAGTGTATGAATACACTTATTTCAATGATACACATTCAAGTGTGTAGTGACCCCATTCCCTAGAATTATCATACCTTTTGGCATAGTACCTTATTTCTCATTTGTTTATTTTTGAATTATATTCCATGGTTGTTGTAAACTATTTTACATGCCTTGCGTAAATTAATATAGTCTAATTTATTTTATATATTTATTAATCTATTTTTAAGTATTTAAATCATTTAAAATGAGATGCATGATTTGTTTAAATATTATTTGAATTTCCATGAATATTTATTTAAGTTTGAAAGAATTATTTTTTAACTAAATGTTCACATCTTATTATGGAATCCTTGGTGAGACCCTACTATGATTTTAGCTCACTCACTACCTGTGCATTTAGGTTTTTGTAGATTATCATCATCTAGTTATGAGAATTATAATTTGACACATTGAGGTGGTAGTAACTTTTGATCATTGGACTTAGAGAGTGGTTTCAATTAGGATGTAGGAATTTTTCATGTTTTCTAGTATAATGATCTACCCTTTTGGTTTTTTTCTCAATTTTGACTACAAGTACTCCTATCCCAAAGGATTTTTTCATATAATCGTAAAAAACCTTTTATCATGCTTCTATTGAGATTGGGGAAAATTGGTTCCCACATTCATATTAAATTATGTATGGTGCTAATTACCAACTATTGGGGATTGGTAATACCCTTTAGACTATTTTAGTATGAACTTGGTTATCAGTTTGTCAGGGTATCTAGTATGGTTCTTCATATTGTTATATCAAGGTTCCTCATTTTTCATCATTCCATGATGTCATTATGAAGTTTTGTTGTCTTGTGGGGTTATAGGTGGTTGTTTTGATCGAGTTTGTGACCATCTCTTATATAAATAAGCCTTATGTCACGAGGGGTGGTCTGGGATATATGTCTTCAAGATTAGATCTATTATTTTCCATGATATTTCTTTGGATAGATTGACCTCCAAATATTGTTTTCCAATCTTCTATGGTATGTCTCTCATGTTTCTCTATCTAAGTGTTTGTATAATGCCATAAATGTTGTCTGATAATGTTGTGTAGCATCATACCTTCAAGAATACATGTGTATCATATCCATGAGGAATATCCTTCTGAACCACAATGAGAAAATCCTCTTGTATGGTTATTATGCATACTATCCATGATCTGGTAAAGGTACCCACAACAATTTCTATTCTAGGACCAAGTGTGGAACGTCATACTGATTATAGCAACCCATCCTTCTCTTAAATTACTATTACATCATTTCAACGATAAACTACATAATAGTATTACACAGAGAGGATCCGAAGGTTTAGTGTCTTGGGAAAACTAGGACTATACATAACAAATACAACATCAACCATAAACATTTATTTATTTTCTTCTTCTATAGCTTCTTAGTAGCACTTGTACTCTCCTTAGTACATGTAGCCACCTAAGGATATACATAAAAAGGTGTTAGCTAAAAGCCTAGTAAGAGGATAGAGAAGATCAATACATCATGGGGTGTGCATAATCATAACATAGTCAAAAGATCATGATCATGAGAGTAGCATAAGTAAAAGACTTGAAATGTGGCAATGGATAAAAATTAAACATCATGTCTTAGTGGTTAACTACCACACATACTTGTGAACAAAGATAGCATCATGTTCACACATCATTTCACATTTACTCATGAGATTCATCACTTTACCCAATGCATTGGAGCACTGTATAATTCCAGGCGCACCCGTCACATTTAAACATTCATATTGCGATATATAATTCTGGGCGCACCCGTCACATCATAACATTATCATTATCATTCTTGCCACATAGAACACATATTAAACATGTACATAAATAACCCATGTAATGGAATGGGTGTCATCTCATAATAACACATTCATAAGCTTTGGGCTCCCAAAATAAAGATGGAACCACTTACTTGATACAAGAACAATCAACCTTGAATGAGAAGTAAAAGGTGAGATCTTGAAATAAGAGTTATTTTTGAAAACATTTTGATGGTCATAAAAACCAGTGATAAACATGTATATCCCATAAAAGTCAAGTAAATTTTTAACAAATGATATTTGAGGAGTAACCACATCAGAAAATGGAGTGAAAGAGGGAGAACCCGAAGGAAGAAAATTGGGTTCGAGATTTCCCCTTACCTTGTACTCGAATGCCTCCTTCACTTTAATGTTCTATATAATGACATTATATTAATTAATTATAAATTAAAGAACATTTTATACATTAATAGTGTTAATTATTCTTTTATTATGTCATATTATGTACCTTTGGATGACTTATAGATTTTAAAAACATTGTTCGGGGATGTTCGTTTTTATTGTTTTCTTAAGCGGTCCACTTGTATTCTTAAATTGATGTTTGGGTAGATCATGGGTAAACATCCAGAACTGATACTAAATATTATTAATGATATTAAAGTATATTTAATAGTTTTATTGTGAATTATATTAAATCCAAGTCAATGAATCATTTGATAAAAATTTAATGATGGTTATTTCGGTTATTTTGGGCGGTTTTTGGATCACAACGATCTTGTTTTAACATTTAACTTAGTAATAAGGCCATAGGTTATTTCCAGAACATAAAATAGAACATAATACATATAAAATATTCTGGTTCAACCATAAAATGGTTTAATGACTAGATTGGAGGTAGAAATGGAAGAAGAGAACATGTCGTTTTTGAAGGTGATAAATTTAACACCATATGAACAACTTTCTCTTTAATAAAATAAATGGAAGAGGGAAAGGGTGTGGGGTGATATAATATAACATTAGAATCATAATATTACATTATATATATAATAATAGATTTATAGAACAATTTTGAAGAAGATAGGTAGGGATATATCAATAAAGGAACTTGAACTTGAAAGGAAATTAAAGGAGAAGAGAGATAGAAATTACCTTTAGAATCCTCCTCTTGAGATCCTCTTTAAGGAAGCTAGGATTGGTCTTTTGATGAGACCAGCAGCTTTTGGACGTGGGGAATGAGCTAGAAAAGTTGTTTGGGCAGAGTTTAGAGAAGTCTTGGAGCTTGATAGGTGTGAGGAATAGAGGGAGTGAAGGGTGACTTTTATAGTGGAGGGGAGAGGGGTTTCCTTAATATAAAATTGATTAGTTTATTAATTTCACATAAGACAAGGAATAGTGATTCTTGGATGACCAAGAATAGTAAAAAAGTCATGTGAGTTTGGGATTTGGGTGCTTACATCACTTGTGATGTCCAGAATAGTGGGTTTTAATTAAAATCTATTTATATGGTAAATTAATGTATTCTACTATTCACAAAAAAAATCAAGTTTCTCAGAAAAATTCCAAAAATTTACCCCAACCATTTTTCGATGTGTAGAATCCAAAAATGAAGTCCATTTTTCAAAAATAATTTTCTAAATATTATTAATTTAATAATTAATAAAAATCATAATTTACTTAAAAACAGTTTTTAAGATTAAAACTGAATTTATAGTTCTTTCAAAAATTACGTAGGTCCTTACAAAATTATCTAAAAACTATTATACATTGATTCAATAATTTATGAATAAATTATAGGAAAATAAATATTCTTTTAAATTAATTAATTAATTATAATTAATTATTTATGACTTATAAAATACCAAAAACGTTTACTGAGGTCAAATTGTAACTTTCTAAGATGTCTAAATTTTATTTTATTATTCATAGGTAATGTTACTCTGATTAACTATTCATAAGGTTCATATTAATATTCATAAGGGTAGGTTACTATTCTTCAGGATAGGTTACTATTGACCAAAAATTATTTTTGTTTCATTAGACTCCAAAAACTATCTTGATCACAACCTTGTATGTTGGATTTTTAAAATTCCAAACATAGGGGTGACAAAATTATGTTTAAAGGTCACTTATCACTTAGTAGTTCATTATTTTGTTTTTTTATGACATAGATATAAGAAGGGAATTTTCTATTGAAATACGTCAGGTCGTTATATTATTCCCCCCTTAAGAAATTTCGCCCCCGAAATTTTACTTTACACAAACAGGTGTGGGTACTTCTCCTCCATTGCCTCTTCTGGTTCCCAAGTTTTTTCCTCAAACTTATGGTTCCTCCATAACACTTTGACAAGGCGGGTTGTCTTCTTGCGTAGAACCTTATCACTTCGGACCAAAATTTTACCCGATGCTCCTCATAGGGAGATCATCATCCAGTTGTACCACCTCTGAGTTTAGTACATGTGAGGGGTCTGGTATGTACTTCCTCAGTAGTGATATATGAAACACATCATGAACTTGAGCCATATTCGATGGAAGTGCCAGAAAATAGGCCACAGCTCCTATACGATCAAGGATCTCAAAGGGGCCAATGTACCTTGGGCATAGCTTCCCTTTCTTCCCAAATCTCATGACTCTCTTCCATGAAGATATTCGAAGGAAGACTTTATCTCCAACGTCGAACTCCAAGTCCCTTCGACGATTGTCAACATAGCTCTTTTGCCGACTTTGAGCAGCTTTGATGTGTTTCTGGATGACTTTAACCTTCTCGGTCATCTCCTGCATAAGATCGGGTCCAAGTAGCTTTCTTTCCTTAACTTCATCCCAACAGGTTGGAGTTCTACATCGCTTCTCATAAAGAGCTTCATACGGAGCCATCTGAATACTCGAGTGGAAGCTCTTGTTTTATGAGAACTCAACCAATGGATGGTGCTGATCCCATCCACCTTTGAATTCTAGAGAGCATGCCTTTAGCATATCTTCGAGTGTCTGAATAGTCCTTTCAGACTGGCCATCAGTTTGGGGGAGATAGGACGTGCTGAAATTTAATTCGGTACTTAAAGCATGTTGAAGGCTCCTCCAGAATTTAGATGTGAACCTTGGATCATGGTCAGAGACAATCGAGAGTGAAAGATCGTGCAATCTCATTACTTTCTTCACATATATCCATGAAATTTGTTCAAGTGAGAGGTCTTCCCGAATAATGATAAAATGGGCAGTCTTGGTGGTTCGATCAACCACAACCCATATCGCAATATTTCCTCTTGAAGTTTTTGGGAGACCCGTGACAAAGTCCATAGTAACATTTTCTCATTTCCACATGGGTATAGGCAATGGCTGCATCAGACCTTTGGACTTTTTCCACTCAGATTTAACTTACAGACATACCAAGAACCTTGATATGTATTCCGCAATATCCTTCTTCATGTTATCCCACCAGAAGTGTTCATGGAGATCACGATACATCTTGGTACTTCCAGGATGAATAGAGAAAGTTGAGATATGTGCATTATCAAATAGCTCCTTCTTTATCCCGGGTGATGAAGGCACACAAAGCAGCGTTCCAAACCGAATCACACCTCATCTTCGATATAGAACTCTTGTGTCTTCCCTTCCTTTACTGCATTCACCCTCTTTTGTATCTCCACTTCATCCCTTTGTGCTTCCTTAATCATCTGTTGGATGGATGGTTGCGCAATCATTTGGTCAAGGTAGGATGTATCCCCTGTGCTTACGATTCCCAAATCCATCCTTTGTATATCCAAGAAGATAGGGTCTTTCTCAATCCTCAACATGGATAGAGTAGCAAGTTCTTTCCTGCTTAGAGCATCAGCTACCTTGTTCACCTTTCCAGGATGATAGTGAATAGAGCAATCGTAATCCCTGATTAGCTCTTACCATCTCCTTTGACGCATGTTGAGCTCCTTTTGTGTGAATATAAACTTTAGGCTCTTGTGGTCAGTGTATATGTCACACTTCTCACCATAAAGGCAGTGCCGCCAGATTTTCAAGGCAAAAATCATGGCTGCCTGCTCTAGATCATGCGTCGGGTAGTTTTGCTCATGGATCTTCAACTGTCGTGAGGTGTAGGCTATCACATTATCATTTTGCATGAGCACACAACCCAAGCCTTTCTTTGAAGCATCACTGTATATCAAAAAACTTTCTCCACTTTTCAGTAGTGTGAGTACAGGTGCAGTGATCAGCCATCTCTTTAGCTCCTTGAATCTTCCCTCACATTCTTCTGTCCATACATACTTTACCCATTTCCTTGTTAACTTAGTTAGCGGGCTTGACAATCATGAGAAGTTTCCCACAAAACGTTGATATTACCCAGCTAATCTAATAAAACTATGGATTTATGTGACACTAGAGGGCCTGGGCCATTCTTCAATCGCCTTTGACTTTGAAGGGTCCACATAAATTCCCTCTCTTGTGATCACATGTCCCAAGAACGTGACTTGATTCATCCAAAAGTCACACTTGCTGAACTTGGCGTACAACTTCTCCTTTCTCAATGTCGCCAACACAAGTCTTAGATGTTCTTCATGTTCCTCCTTGCTCTTGGAGTAGATGAGAATATCACCGATAAACACTTCCAAAAATTTTTCGAGGTAATGTCTAAAGACTCTACTCATCAAATCCATGAAGATTGCAGGGGAATTAGTAAGTCCGAAGGGCATCACCAAAAACTCATAGTGCCCATACCTTGTACGGAAGGCAGTCTTATGAATATCTTCCTTCTTCACCTTTACCTGATGATATCCAGAACGAAGATCGACCTTTGAGAAGTATTGAGCTCCTCTTAACTGATCGAACAAGTCATCAATCCTTGGGAGAGGATACTTGTTTTTTATGGTGATCTTGTTGAGTTCCCGATAATCGATACACAGCCGCATGGTTCCATCCTTCTTCTTCACAAAGAGCACTGGCACACCCAAAGGTGATGCAATAGGGCGTATGAGCCCTTTGTCCAGATGCCCTTGCGGCTGCTTCTTTAACTCCTCCAGTTCGATAGGAGCCATCCTATAGGGGAACATCGAAATAGGAGTAGCTCCAGGTATGAGTTCAATTGAGAACTCTACCTCACGATCTGGGGGAATTCCGGGTAACTCTTCGCGAAATACATCGCCGTATTCCCTTACGATGGGAATTTCCTCAAGGTTGGAACTTTCCTTTGACTCAAACATTTGGGTGAGGTAAGCTTCTTTATAGGGAATCATCACCCACACCATTGAAGGATTTTTCAAAGGATATTCATGATCTTCCTTGCATTTGTAGAGGATCATGGGATGGTTTGGAATATGAAAATATATTTCCTTTTCCCGACAGTTGATATGTGCTCTATATAACGAGAGCCAATCCATTCCCATTTTAGCGTCGAATTCCACCAAGGAAAGTATTATGAGATTTCCCCAAAGAATCTTCCCACATATGTCAACTGGAGAAGAGTGAAAAACATGGGTTGCAATGATTGAACCACTTGGTGTTTTTACAAATATCTCTACTTCATGGTTTCGGGGCTTCGATTCTATAGTTCTAGAAAACATGCAAGATATAATGGAATGCGTAGAACCAGAATCAAATAAGACTTTTTCCATTCTTGAGTGAATAGGAAGTGTACCTAGAAAGACATCATTATCATGTTCCACCTCCACAATAGTGATGGCATAATCCTTCCCTTGTTCCTTTGGCTTTGGTGGTTGTTGGCATTGATTACCCTCGAGAGCTCAAGGTTTAGTGCACTGGTTTGAATAGTATTGTAGCTCCCTACAGTTATAGCATTGAACCACAAGTGGTTCTCTCCATTCATCAGCTACATTATCCTTCCTTTTCATGTCTTTTCGACACTCGTGAGCTTGGTGACCTTCCTTCACACACATAAAGCATTCCTCCGTACCTTTGAGGCAGTTCCCATGGTGCAACTTCCCACATTTTTGGCATGTGGGTCGTTGTGTTTTCTTCCCTTCTTTATCACTAGATCCACCAGCTTGAAACTCCAACTTTCTTTTCTTATCACCATATCCATGGGACCATTCTTCAAACTCCATCTCTACTTTGAGAGCACACTGAAAAACTTCTTCATAACTCCCAAAGTCTCGAATTGCAAGATCCTTTTGAAGATGTGGTTTTACTCCACTAGAGAATCTATCATTTTTTCTATCATTGTTGATAATAAAACCTGAAGCATACCTTGCGAGCCTTGTGAAATTTGCTTCATAGTTTGTGACAGATTCTCCTTATTTTTTCTTGAGCTCTATGAATTCTCTCTCCATCTTCGTGCGAAGAGTTCTTGGGAAGTACTTATTAAGAAACATTATCTTAAAGTCTTCCCATTCTATCTCTTCAATTTCCTCCCTTTGCTTGGTGTTCTTAATCAAATCCCACCATTGATCAGCTTATCCATCTAGATGATAAACGGCTAGAGTCACCTTCTCCATCTCGGAACAGTGGAGAATAGAAAATATCTTCTCCATGGAGTTGACCCACTGTTCCACAACTAGTGGATCAGAAGATATACAAAACGTCAGTGGTCGTTGCCGCATAAAACATTTGATAGCTAGTTGCTCCCTCTTTGGTGAAGGAGGATGTTCTCCATTATTATGGTTATTATTTATAACCTGAGATAATTGGGTAAGCATCGCCATGAAGTTTTGAACTCCACCTCCAATATCATTGGGGATGTAGTTCGGGCAATCATTGCATTGGCCCTCGCAAGTGTTGTTGGCCTGATTTCTCCTGGTTCCCACTATTTTCTAAAATAGAAAAGGTTAGAACAAAACATAAGTAAACAAGTCATGAATAACTTATTTATTTAAACAATTATACCAAAAACATAACATATGGGATCCCTAGGTAAATATTCTTGTGTATGTGTTTGTACATATTCTTATGCTAGAGGTTTTCTCTAGGGTTTACTAATCCTAATTCCAAAATTAACTAAACCTTTCCTCTGATACCAAATGTGACAACTAGGCTCTACCCACCAGTTTCCCTACAGACATGTGGGGCCCACTCTAGGTTCCACCCACATGCCTGAATGGGTCATCTGACTAATGATTGTTCCCACAGGCCAACACATGTCCTTTCCAGTGTGCTTTGTCCTCACTCGCACACACCCTGAGAAACATCCCAAGGGGTCACTCATCCTGATCACTACTCCAGGCCAAGCATTCTTAACAATGAAGTTCTAATCATACAGGCTCCCAAAAGGAAGGTGCGCCTTGTTGATATGAGTCATATAATTTATCCATTTAACCCTTTAACATTTTTGGGGTGTTACAATCACCCCGCCCCCTTTAGAGCACAATGCTCTCGTTCTGGGCCCTACATATCAAACCAGGTAGTGCACCGCACTTAAGGCTGGGTACCACCTCTGATACCAACTATAGCAACCCAGACTTCTCTTACATTACTATTACATCATTTCAAATATAAACAAAATAATAGTTTTACACATAGAGGATCCGAAGGTTTGGTGTCTTGGGAAAACTAGGACCATACATAACAAATACAACATTAACCATAAACATTTATTTAATTTCTTCTTCTATAGCTTCTTAGTATCACTTTTACTCTCCTTAGTACATGTATCCACCTGAAGATATACATCAAAAGGGGTGAGATAAAATCCCAGTAAGAGGATAGATAAGAACAATACATCATGGGGTGAGCATAATCATAACATAGGAAAAAGATCATGATCATGAGAGTAGCATAAGTAAAATACTTGAAATGTGGCAATGCATAAAAATGAAACATCATGTCTTAGTGGTTAACTACCACACATACTTGTGAACAAAGATAGCATCATGTTCACACATCATTTCACATTTACTCATGAGATTCATCTCTTTACCCAATGCATTGGAGCGCTGTATAATTCCGGGCGCACCCATCATATTTAAACATTCATATTGCCCTATATAATTCCGGGCGCACCTGTCACATCATAAAATTCTCATTATCATGCATGCCAAATAGAACACATATTAAACATGTACATAAATAACCCAGGGAATGGAATGGGTTTCATCTCATAATAACACATTCATAAGCTTTGGGTTCCCAAAATAAAGAGGGAACAACTTACTTGATACAAGAACCATCAACCTTGAATGAGAAGTAAAAGGTGAGATCTTGAAAGAAGAGTACTTTTGGAAAACATTTTGATTGACATAAAAACCAGTGACAATCATGTATATCCAAAAAAGTCAAGTAAATGATGAGAAAATGATCTTTGAGTAGTAGCCACATCAAAAAATGGAGTGAAAGAGGGAGAACCCGAAGGAAGAAAATTGGGTTCGAGATTTCCCCTTACCTTGTACTCGAATGCCTCCTTCTCTTTAATGTCCTGTATAATGACATTATATTCATTAATTAGAAATTACAGAATATTTTATACATTAATAGTGTTCATTATGGTTTCATTATGTCATATTATGTACCTTTGGATGACTTATAGAGTTTAAAAACATTGTTCAGGGATGTTCCTTTTTATGGTTTTCTTAAGCGGTCCACTTGTATTATTAAATTGATGTTTGGGTAGATCATGGGTAAACATACAGAACTGATACTACATGTTATTAATGATATTATAGTCGCTTTAATAAATTTATAGTGAATTATATTAGATCCAAGTGGATGAATCATTAGATAAAAATTTAATGATGGTTATTTGGGTTAATTTGGGCGGTTTTTGGATCACAACGATCTTGTTTTAACATTTAACTTAGTAATAAGGCCATAGGTTATTTCGAGAACATAACATAGATCATTATACATATAAAATATTCTGGTTCAACCATAAAATGGTTTCATGACCAGATTGAAGGTAGAAATGGAAGAAGACAACATGTTGTTTTTGAAGGTGATAAATTTAACACCTCATGAACAACGTTCTCTTTAGTAAAATAAATGGAAGAGGGAAAGGGTGTGGGGTGATATAATATAACATTAGAATCATAATATTACATTATATATATAATATTGGATTTACAGAACAATTTGGATGATGATAGGTTGGGAGAGATTAATAAAGGAACATGAACTTGAAAGGAAATTAAAGGATAAGTGAGAGAGAAATTACCTTTAGAATCCTCCTCTTGAGATCCTCTTTAAGGAAGCTAGGCTTGGTCTTTTGATGAGACCAGCAGCTTTTGGACGTGGGACATGATCTAGGGAAGGTGTTTGGGTGGAGTTTAGAGAAGGCTTGGAGCTTGATAGGTGTGAGGAAAAGAGGGAGTGAAGGGTGGCCTTTATAGTGGAGAGGAGAGGGGTGTCCTTAATATAAAATTGATTAGATTATTAATTTCACCTAAGACAAGGAATAGTGAGTCTTGGATGACCAAGAATAGTAAAAATGACATGTGAGTTAGGGATTTGGGTGCTTATATCACTTGTGATGTCAGGAATAGTGGGTTTTAATTAAAATGCATTTATATGGTAAATTAATGTATTCTACTATTCATAAAAAAATTCAACTTTCTCAGAAAAATCCCTAAAATTTACCCCAACAATTTTTCAACATGTAGAATACAAAAAAGAAGTCCATTTTGCAAAAATAATTTTTTAAATATTATTAATTTAATAATTAATAAAAATCATAATTTACTATAAAAAACAGTTTTTATGATTAAAACTGAATTTATAGTTCTTTCAAAAATTACGTAGGGTCTTATAAAATTATCTAAAAACTATTAGACATTGATTCAATAATTTATGAATACATTACAGGAAAATAAATATTATTTTATATTAATTAATAAATTAAAATTAATTATTTATTACTTACAAAATACCAAAAACGTTTACTAAGGTCAAATTGTCACTTTCTAAAATGTCTAAATATTATTTTATTATTCATAGGTAATGTTACTCTTATTTACTATTCATAAGGGTCATATTACTATTCATAAGGGTAGGTTACTATTCATAAGGTTAGGTTACTATTCATAAGGGTAGGTTACTATTCACTAACAATTATTTTTGATTCATTAGACTCCAAAAACTATCTTGAACACAACCGTGTATGTCAGATTTTTAAAATTCCAAACATAGGGGTGACAAAATTATGTTTAAAAGTCACTTATCACTTAGTTGTTCATTATTTTGTGTTTTTATGACATAGATATAAGAAGGTAATTTTCTATTGAAATACTTTGGGTCATTACACTGATGTTTTTTGGAATCAATCTTATGTGTTTATTTTCCAAAATTCACAAGGTTTCAAAGGCTCAAATGATACTCAAGAGGATGAGGAATAGTTAAGCCCAATGGAGAATTGTTTGAATTCTTGGAGGCACCTAATAAAATCAAGGTGAAGTGAGTCATCTTCGTGACGGAGGGGAAAAATAGGATATTGTGGGACCCCATGGTGAAGGTAAAGAAGCATGATGTATTAATTTTGAACAAATTAAAAGGGGTTTTCAATGATGAGTTTTGTCCTAAGTTGATGGTTCTAGACAAGGCTATCAAGTATTCCAAATTTTAGCAGGCTGAAATGGCCATGAATGAATATGAAAAGTTTATTATTTATCTCATGAATTTTCTACCATATATTGTATAAAATTAGATGAAGAAGATGTTTTGGTTCTAGTTGAGAATACAATTTGATATTTTTTCTCAAGTTTTCTTATTAAATCTATCTTATTATGCTGATGTGTTAGAGAGGGTGCTGATGGTTGGATGGACCATGCTGGAATGTGAGGATTGGAAGGAGTTAATTTTTCTCCCAGTTGTAGTGTGAATTCTTCCAATGGAAAGAGGACACATGATGATTATCATGGTGGTTCTCGCCATTGGGGTTTTTTCAGACCCTTCGTAGTGAGTGGTATAAGCCCTTTGATTTTATACCATTATGGAAAGCCTAGGAATTCTAAAATAGTTTTTACCAAGGCACTAACAATATTTTTCTCATGGGGATACATAGTTAACCTAAGGAATTTATGAAATGTATATTCTATTTCTCTTATTGGAATAAGATCATCAGTGCCAGTTAAAAATTTTGTTCAATCAAAAGCTTCACGAACAAAACGTCTTCATCCATAGGCATCTGAAATGATGTTTCTTCACACTATAGAAGATTATATAGAGTAATTGAATACATATACAGTGAGAGTGAGTGATACCATCTCCATATCTTTTTTATTAGTAACTTATTTATTTGATATTATGGCATCTCATTCATTTCATTAAACTAATATTGTTAATATTAGAAATATTCAACTGAAGATTTTCCTTTATATAATAAATATCACCAAACCACTTGGAATAATGAGAGAGAAGGTTATCAATTGTAATTCTTGTGTTATCTTTATTAAATGTTGATTTTTTTGGATTTTCATGTTATTGTCTTAAAACATCGTTACATCATATTCCTGATGGATTGGCTCATTTTTAAAAAAATCCATGATTGAATTCTATCGTCGAAGGGTCTCCATTACTAAACTCTATGGTTTAAGTCATATCATTCAAGAATAATGACATCTAAGGTATAGTAGAGACATTCATTATTATACAGAGTTGGGGAATTTAATATCAATTTTTTCTTTTGACCAAGTGTGATAATCATTGAGTGGTGATCTCCCCCTTATTTTATTTGATTATTTGGATGTGTTTCCTTATAACATCTATCGTTTTACACCAGTAAGAGAGGTGTAGATCTATATCAATTCAGTGCCTCATACTCAAACAGTGTCAATTCCTTTTTTATGTCATAGAATTAGATGAAATTAAAGATCTGAATACTCAATTGGATTTTCTTCTATAAAAATTATTTACATGCATGAGTGAGTCACCTTTGGTAACACCAATTCCGTTTTCGAAGAAAGTTGATGGTTTACATCACCTTCGTGTAGATTACTTAGAACCCATTAGATTCATGGAAAAGAACATATATATTTTCCACATATTGATGAAATATTTAATCATATAAAATTGAAGAATAGGTTTGTAATGATATAGCTTTGATCTGGCTACCAATAGTTGAGAATAAAATATTCCAAAATTTATAAAACAACTATTCCTAGTGGGTATGTACATTATAAGTACATTTTCATTCCATTTTTTTAACCAATTCTCCGACACTCTTTATGGATTTAATGAATCATACATTCCAAGATTATCTTGATACCTTTGAGGTTGTTTTTGTGGATGAAATCCTTGTTTATTATAATTATGAGGAGGATCTTGTGTGTCATTTCAGATTAGTTATAGAATTTTTTAGAAATAATCTAAATCATTAAAAACTATCAAAATGACATTTCTAGATTAAGGAATGATTTTTTTGGAAATTTGGTGTCAAAGTTGGGTATTTCAATTGATCTTAAAAAGGAGAAGGCTATTATGACTTGAGAGCAACCATGAAATTTTTTTAAGATTCATAACATCTTGGGTTTTATTAGTTGTTATCAACTATTTGTAGGAGAATTATCATAGATGGATTATCTAAGGACTACTCTGACTTGTATGGGTGTATTTTTTATTAGTATGAGAAATGTCATAATTCTTTTGAGGATCAGAAATTCCTTCTCACTAATGCACCTGTTTTGACTCTTCTAGAGGCTTTGTAGGGACACATAGTCTTTTGGGATGCATTATGATCTTATTTGGGATGAATTCATTATTTTTTGGTCATTTCATTTCATAAGATCTCATTTGATAATACCAAATGAGAAGTATTATCCAATGCATGATCTTGAAATTATAGTAGTGATGCATGCTCCAAAAATGTAGGGGCACTAACGTTTCAAAGAAATATTTAAAATTTCTCATGACCATAAGATCTTGATTTATATCATCTATAAAAAAATGTAATCTCCTCCATTGGTGTTGCGTACAATACAAACAATTTTTTAAATTTGAATTTTTTTGCATACCCCCGAGAAAAGGAATGTCATCGCAGATGCCTTAAGTATAAAATTTCTGACACAAGTTTTGAACGAATGATCATAAGAGTGGAACATTGTGTATTTTTTTCATTGTTTCATACTAGAGTCTTGGAATCGAGATCCATGGTTTTTTTGGAAGGGTTTAGTTAACATCCACTCTTCTTTATATGATCCTTCAAGGAAAGCAGTTTGATGATGAGTTACGTAACATTAGAGACACTTTTTATAGTGGGGAGATCATGGATTATTAGTCATTAAACATAGAGGGTACACTATGCTACCAGAATAATTTTTTTGTACTATTTTTGGTAGGGAATTTAAAGATGGTGGACATTCACAAACACTATTGGAACGTGAACCCATGAACTATGAAGATGTTCTATGAAATACGGTGTAGATTCTTGTGGGAAGGTATGAGATAGGCCATTGATAATTTTGTATCTTGTTATTATACATTCCAACATGTCAAGGAAACATACCAAAAAACTTCATGTTTACATCAACCAATTCCATTTCAAACGTGAAAGTGGGAGAAGATCTCAAAGGACTCTGTGGTTGGGATTATTTATTCCCAAAAAAAAAAGAACAAAATATGGGTTGTAAGTGATCGGTTTGTAAAATCATATCACGGTATACACATTTGAGATAAATGCAATGTTGAGGAGTTTGAAAATATATATTTTAATGATATTTTTCTTTTTCATGATGTTATATCTTCTGTAGTCTTTTATAGTGATAAAAGATTCACTATTCGATTTTGGAATGGCCTTCATGTGGCACTAGAATCTCAGGTATGTTTGTGGATGAAATACTCTCTATAGTAAGATGGATTGATGGATTTAGCTATACAGGTTCATTAGGATATGCAATGAACATGAGTTATAGACATTGGAATGGATTGGGAAGACCATCTATGGATGATTGAGTATTCTTTTTCCAGTAGTTACCAGACTGTGATCAAATGGCTCTATTTCTTGCATTTTATATTCAGCCTTGGGAATATTTGTCTTGTTGGTAAGATATTTGGAAAGGTTCCTTGGATGGAATGATCAGGATTTAATATAAAAAAAGAAATTTTTATCTTATCCATCAAATAATTTGATACCACAACTCCAGTATAAGTCTTATTCTAATCGTCATTATAGACCATTGCAGTTTTTAGTTGGTGACCAGGGGTTCCTGAATGTTTTACCCCATTTGGGTCATCTATGGATTGGGAGGAAAGGGAAACTTTATCCTTTCATTGTGGTACCTTTAAAGGTTTTGGAGAAGTTGGGGAAAGCTTCTTACCATTGAGAATTTCTACAGAAGATGACATCCTTTTTTAGCTCATTCCATTGTCTTAACCACTAAAGCATATATCTGATCCAACTCATGTTCTTAGTCAGTGTGATCTTGAGGTTGAACCTAATTTATCTATGACTGAATATGCAGTCATGATAGTCAATTCTAAAACAAAGGTAATTTTTTGGAGGAATATACCATTCGTTTGAGTACTATGGTAGCATAGTTTTGATTCTCATGAGACATGGGAGGTGGATCCACTGATGAGAGAGTATCATAATAATATTTTTACCAAAGAAGCTTTTGAGTAGGTTATTGGGGGATAAAAAATATATGGTGTGAGATTATAGAAACATGATAAATTTTTCATATATTACTAATCCACGTTTTTTCATTTATTTGTTGGGTTTTCCAGGATTATTTTTGTTGAAATCTCTTGTAATTTGGAATTTTTATGGTTGTGAATGGTTGGGTCATGGTTTCCCCAATGTGTGTCACATACTAGAGAAAATTATGAAAATCATGGTGGTGAGGTTTTGGAGGGCTGGAACATAGTTTGACAGTACATGCCTAGACATATGAGAAAATTTTCCACCTGGTTAAATCTATATCACAGTTAAGGTGAAAAAAAATTCCAAACTTTGTAGCCCTTCACACCAAACCATGCGTACATGATTTTTTAATCTAAAAATTATTTTTATGCTTCTTAAACCCCCTTATAAGTTCATGATAGACCTAATTCAACCCATAAAATATTATTCATACATGGTATATCCCAATATCTGAATTTATCTCTTCTATTCATTCCAAAAGTGAATTGAAGCTAAAAAATGACATTTGATCTCTACTTGATAGGTTTCCTCTTCTATTTATATTTCTCCCTCCCTATATTCACATCTCCATAGGGTTTTATTGATCTCAATGTGTTGTCGGATGATTGAATATCTTTTTTTTAATCATTAATCTTGGTTTGATTCTGGAATCTTCATTGTCAGTGTTCTCCAACGATGTTTCCGGATTTGGGCATTGTGGTTAATGATCTAGTTATTCTGAGGCTGATTGTTCCATTTTTTTTTGATAAATTTGATTAACCCTACATTTCATGATTTAAGATAATTTTTTTAAATTAAATATATTGAAATAAATTAAATTGATTTTTATTAGAAAAACATAATTCCATTGAATTGAGGATTTCAAATATGAATTTGCAAAAAATTGGGGAAAACCAACAATTCCATTAAATTGGGGTATGTTGTGAAATTGGATTGAAAATGACAAAATTTAATTGTGGAATTTAATTATTTAATTTGAATTACGAAATTTATTTAAAGAAATTGATTTCAAATTGGTATATTAGAAAATGGATTAATAGGGTTTTGATAGAAACACCTTGGTTTAATCATAGAAAATGGCATGTTTTGGATAGAACCTGGTTGAACTTATTAAATGGAAAATTATAATATTTGAAATGGATAATGAGGTGAATTTTATTTTAAATAGTCTTCAAATAAATTTCCAATGCTTTTTTTATTAGAGAATGTGCATGACTAGTAATTTTGTCAGTTATTTAGGTAATGGCCTTTTGATGCTTACAAATTAAATAAAACATAATGTACCATGACACATCACTAAGGGGATAGTGTTGGGTCTACTTTAGTAAGAATAAAAGTGGTGTATGTATAAAAACATTTTCATGATTCACTTTGGACTGTGTATAGATCCCATAGCCCAGAACTATATATCTTTTTAGCGCATGACCATGTTTCTCATTTGTTTGTATTTTAAATGTTGTCCATTATTATCATAAACTATTTTACATGCTTTTTGAATTCATATTAGCTGTCATATATATATATATTGTTTATTAATCCATTTTTATATGGGTATCTATAATTTTAAATGTAGAGTTATTTTTTTAAATATTATTTTAAATGCCATTATTTTTATTTAAAATTTAATGCTTTATTTGTTTAATTAAACATTGGAAAATTATTATAAATTCCATTGTGAGATGCTATTGGGAATTTATCTCACTCCCTACCCATTTATTCACATGTTTATAGGTTATATTATTCTATGATTGAGTAAGGGAAAGGAACCACATGGATGTGGTATTATCTGTTGATCATTGGTCTGGAGAGTGGTGTTTGTTAGGACATGGGATTTTTTCCCACTTTTGGGTACTTGAAGTTTCTTTTTGGATTGTTTACACAGGTTTGAAATTGGGTACACTTCTCCTTATAGAGTTTTTCATCTATGAACACTGACTTTTTATCTTGATTTCATTGTGTTTGTGGAAAATTATTTCCCAAATTCAAATTGTATGATTCTAGGTGATAGTCACCAACCCATGGAGATAAGAAATGCATTTTGAACTATGTTTGGACCAACTCAGTTATCAAGTTACCAAGATATCTGAGTTAGTTTATGACACATATATAATGAATATATATGAAATTTATATATATTTTAACATTATAGAGATGATTAATCAATTATAAATATAAAATTACTAAAATTAGTAAATCATAACATACATGAACAATGAAGTAGTTAACCCAAAACATAATTTTAATGAGGAATTTTTAATAAAATGGAATTAAAAGGTCATAAGTAAATAATATATGGTATGATATATATAATTAGTCTTAAAAAATATATTTATAATAAAACTATAACATTATACAAGATGTTTGAATGTGTATCAACGAAGACCATATATAAGGTGATGGATTGTCATTCTCTTTTCATATCTGGGAGTCATATTCCACATTAATTTTTTTTTATTTTTTGGGATATATATATTAACAATGAATATAATTTATGAAAAATATATAACTAGATATACATATCAATCTATGTTTTCTATTTTTATTTGACTTATGATTCAAAAGATACATAAGTGGTAAAAGTTTTATGTTATAATCTCATTATTCATTGAAATTTTTTATAGTTATGCTTCTAATATTGATCTAATATTATATATCTCTCAATAAAAACTATTCTACTATTTTTATTTCCCAAAATTATATATTTTCATTTCATTTTTGTTCTTTTATGTAATAAATATTCTGAATAAATATTTCTAAGGGAAAACAAAATTTATTTCTATCTTCTGTAAAAATATTATTTTTATTTCATCTCAATATTTTCCTTAAATGTATTAAATAAACATTTTATATTACTTGATAACTATTTAAATAAATTTTTACCAATGATTTAATTTTTTTAAAATGGATTAAATAGATTCTTTATGTAGTTTTTAGAATGATATAGTTTTTACTTTTTACCAAACCCATGAAAGGAATATTGGTTTTAACATACACAACATGATTAAATAGTTTTGTAATCATGACCACTCAATTAATTAGTTCTTACATTAACATTTTTCAATTATATGTTCAGTGAAACATTCCTATACAATAATTAGGAAATTTTTATGATGTTATTTGAAATTGAATGTATTTTTTTCAGTAATGTTATAATTGTATTTTTTTTTTGTAATTTCTATTAATCAATAGCAAAAAAATTTCATTTTTATTATGTTTTGTTGGAGATAGGATCCAATTCTACCATCCTTATTGATTTTATGAATGATCAATGTTTATGATTATGATAAATTTTTTTTAAGAAATCACTTTATTTCTCATATGTTAAAATATATTAATACTTTTATTAAATATTATTCATTCTCATTGGTTATGATATGATTAATGTATTATGACATTGAATGATATTAATTTATTGATTATGTGATTATTGTAAAATATATATTTATCAAAATAATTACATAATGGGTATTGTTCTATGGGATCCAATGGTGTAAGGGAGGTTATGAAAATCATTAAAAAGAGGCTACAAGAAATGTTATCCCAATATTATAAGAAAAAAATGGGTTGTTATTCCATGCCCAAAATAGGGTATGCAAGAGGTTTTCCCATTCCCAAAAATGTTTCATAGGTGGATATCCTCAGACTAACATATTATCAATGCCATTTTGGATAACATTAAAATTAAATTTTCTATTTTTACATGATTTCCACCCATCCATGTCTTATGTAAATTTCATGTTCTCATGGATCATGTTCTTTTATTCCTTTATGATTCTTGTCTAATGAACTTCCAATATTTTTTCTATGACCACAGTTTATGATAATTTATTAGAATGGGATGGATTTAAAATTTTATTATCATATTTTCATATCCTTATTCTCATGTTATATTGATTTCCCCCAAGTTTATTCTTACAAAGAATCTAATATCACTGGTTATTATGTTTTTTCCATGACATAAAGAAAGGTTTTAACTAGGGTATGTCTTGGAAGTATTCAATGTGGGAAGATAATTATGGGATATATTGAAGATCATTAATGAAATAAGATTTCTGTGTATATACATTACAACGACAAATTTTTTTTCTCAAGAATGTGTTATTGAATGTATTTTATAGTAGTCTATTCTGATATAAAAACTATATATGATAATATTCGATCGTTATACTTGATAGATAATTATTTTAAAAACATCCATGTTATTAATTATTATTTTTTGACATCTAATATGGGTTTCTATATTGAATAGTTAATAGGATTATTATCAAATATTACATCATTAATAAGGATATATGATCACATTAGAATATTCCCTAATCTTTTCATTTATGTTATTGAATTTAGAAAACAATAAGAATTTTTTATTCTAAAAATTAATGGTTTATAATTATTGTTGGAAAGGAATATTTAACATATTTAAAAAAAATATCCAATATCAGTGGCGTTATTTTTATACTTGTGGGGAATATTATTCATTTTTTGGAATTTGGAATGACATGCCTATAGCTCTAGCTCTGATTTTGGGAAGTTATATATGTTCTTATCTCAGAAGGATATGATGATTCAAATATCTGTTGAAAAAATTGATTAATAAATATTTATTTTATGGTGGATATATATCAATATATATTTCAAAGGGATTATAATGGTTTTTTTACAGAAAATGATGAGTAGTAGGTTATTGATCTGCTATAAAAAATAGATCCATTCAATGTACCTCATAATCGGTTGGCTCTCACAGATTTAATGGCATCAACAATCAATTTGGAAGATATTTAACCCAGATTATTCATTTAGTATTCTATAAATCCCTGAATGTATATAGTTATTTTTTTCATACATAAATATGGGATCATGTTCTAATGTTCTAATTATATATATTCAATCAAATTCGCTTCATGAAATGATACCCATTTCCTTGGAATGATGATTTATTTAACTTTGTGATAGGATATAAAAATTTTTTATAATAAAAATTCATTGATGTTATCAATAGTTACTTTTAATAGATTAAGATGTTATAAATATTAAATTTTAAACTATATGTGTCCATTTTATGTTTTTGGTGATGTTTTCAGGAAAGAAAGTGCATTGGATAATTTTCTATATATGAAAAATTGAGTTCTCAATACTTATCAAGATTTATTTTTTATAATGTTAATATATTTTTTTATATGCACAATATTGTGATGTTTATGGGATTTTTTTTTCTACAAACTATAATTAAAATATTTCTCATAGATTATATGAAAAGATTTAAAAATTCCATTTTAGTGTCTGGGAGAGAGAATTTCTTGGAGAAGTTATCTTTGAATCTAGAATTGTTAGGGATACTTTGTAATTTTTTATTGAATATTCTTCAAAGATACCCAATAATATTTTATATTTATATTTTATTAATTTATTTTTAGTCATATTTATAAATTTTTTAATTAATTATCATATTTAGTTATATAAAATAATCTATTAAATATAAATCGGCTGAAAATCATAAAGGGTGATAGATAGTATATACATTTGAATATTAGAATTAAAAGTTACTATCAACACCTATTTTAATTTATAGTATTTAGGAAAGTGATAAGTGGTATATTTTAATTCATTTTATGTGGGTTATTTGTGTGTATAAATGTATTTTTTTTACGTAGTGACCTTTATTTATAGGCAATTTATACATAATAAGATGAATTATCCAATACATATTCTCTAGTTGGTACGATTGAGTTCTGAACTAAAAAGAATGTGTAAAGTTTTTCTAAAAAGAAGTTCTCTTCATAAAACAATCATTTGATCATAAATAAAATAAATTCAAAGTGGGATTTTATTATTTTATAAATTGGATGGATTTTTTTTGTTAACATTTTTAATTTCATATTGACATATACTATAGAGAAACTGAATTCCATTCTATATATTATTTATAAATAAATTATAAGATGATGATATTTAATAACTAAAAGTTTTTTTGAAAAATTATCATATTTATTATGTTGAAACATAATGTATTTTTGAATTGGTGATTTTTATTCTTTATGCCTTAGGAAATAACTTCACATTTTTTAGAGAGGGTGAAGGAGCGTTAGAGTTCAAATTTTTAGTGTATAATTTTTTTTGTAGATTATATTGTAGGGATAATTTTCCCATGAATGATTGTGATGAGGATTAAAATTTATATAGTCAGGAATGGTAATTTTTCACTCTACAATTTTTTGGAAACATAATGAAGTATTTACCTAGTTCTATATGGGGTTTTCATCTACGTTTAAGCAAGATACACAATAGTGTTTAACAAAACCATGGTAGTCGTGAATTAAATTGGACAAAGAATGATTTTATCATTATTTATTTATGATAAAGTAATGTTTAAACATAAAAATCCTTGGATATGGTTTTATAAAATATAATATAATGTAGAAATGAGACTGTGTTAACATGGAATCATTGATAGATTTATGAGGGTCTATAAATAGAAAATATAATATTTGTGTTTTTGATTGAATTATTACTGTAAAAATTTTATTCAATAAAAAACAACCAATATATTTGATGGTATTGGACATATTATTTTTTGATATATGAAATATAAAAAAATATGGTATATTATCATGGTTGTATATATAATTATCATGTCTGGTGGGAATTATACGTATATTTGGGTACTCAAATAAATTCAATAACAATTACCACCCACCAAATAGTCCCCAATAAGAGCCCAAAATATTGAATTTTTAAGATATAGTTTTGGTAAATATTGTTGAGTTTCATGGCGTATCAAAATACCGTTTATATTTTGAATAGATTTTTATAAGAGTACCTACCATGTACCTACTCAAATACATCCATTTGACGATGAATTTTTGTCCTAAAAATATTTTAATAGAAGTATCAATAGTAGGATGCATTGAAGTCATAAATAAAACATTCAATTTCCCTATTTTAAAATGTATGTTTTTTGATGATTTAAACTCTGAATATATCATAATAAAAATTGTTAATGTAAATAAGAACAATGAAAATTAAAAGAAAAACTAAAAAAACATAGAAAAAGATAGATATGAATAAATAATAAAATTTTATGATCAATAAGATATAAAAACAAAAATTTATTATTTCAATTATAAAAACCATTTAAGATAATATAACCATTCATATAGAGGAAAAAAGTTACTTTTATCACAAAACTGTAAAAAGGTCATCACCCAAGACAAATGGATTCATGTTCAGAACCTTGAAATTCTAATATATACCTGATAATATGGTAAAATGTATACACTGAGAACATCATTGATCTATCTAATTGGAAGGTACATTTTCTATACCATGAACATTTGTAAACCAATCCACAATTGGAATCTAAATTTAAATATCCTTCAAAGTGTTAATTATCACCATCTATATATTTTTTTATGAATTTATAGTATTTCACAGTCTATACAACTGTAATAATGTTGATAGTGAATGTCTAAAAAATCCACTAAATGGAACCTTTTATTGAGTGTTTTTAGTTTTTTAATTAGGTTTCTTAATCGGATGAATGATTAAATCTCCTATCTATAAAATTAAAAAATACAGTTTTGGAATTAAAAATTTTATTAATGCATAATATCAAGGTAAATTTAAAAGAATTTATAATTTTTTTTACCTATATCACCCATTTATTTTTAAATTAATTGTTTGCATATTATTTTAAAATTACATTATTCTACGTTCAACTATGATCATTTTACCTAAACCAATGACGATCACCAATTATGTGAAATCCACTAAACCTATATGCCGTAAGTTTATCTCTTGACAAAAAATTAAAATATGTTTTTTTTCATTTAATTATTATGTTATGTATTTTTGAGTGACACAATCCACACTCATATTGAGGGGACATGGGTGTTGGGATAAATTTTTATTTAGTGCCATGCCCAATTAATAATCAACATAAACATCTGTGGGTGGGATAACTAAAAAACACTATCATCTTCTAACCCTCAATCCCTCACACATAATTTAATATCCATGAATAATATAAGTAAACTCCAATAAACAATAATAATTGATCATAAGAGGTGATATTAGAAACTAATATTGAATTAAAATTATACTAAACATAAGTGAATGTAAACAATATTTATTAATGTTATAAATTGATAAAAAAAGATTCAAAATTAAAAAAAAGGAACATCGCCCAAGGAAAGTATATAATGTGAAAAGGATATGGAAAATTCCAATCTATATGAATTTCAAAATACATATCCTATAAATTGAAAATGGATGTCACGACATTACAATGCTTGTCACTATGTGAGCCATCAATCTCATAAAAGATCGCCTTTATTTATTCTATTTTGACATGTCACTACATGAATTTTACCATCATGTTGTTATCTTATCATGATTTTATAGATATTTGAATTCCCACCAAATATCATGGTAAAAAATATTTAGATATTTAGTGGGATATCCTCTATCAAATCCTAATGAAGAACTTTATAGTGAGAAAGAATGTATGATTGAATGACTTAATTTATTGAAATTTTTCAAATGAAAAAAATCATATGTACTATTCTTCCATGTTGAATATTATCATACGAAGATATTGACATATTTTTTTCATGAACCCCAACTACCATGTTGAAAAATATTGTCGCTTATATAAGGGGATATGTGAAAAATGTATCGTTAGTAAGACCTCCTACTCTACTATACATCCTAACATTATTCATCGTCCACCATTTCAAAAATTATATTCGAACACATGAACGCATCAAAAAATTTTATAAAAAAATCAAATTATCCAATGAATCATCCTTTTGGCAATGTGTAGATGAAATTATTTGATTTTTTCCCCATGTTGTGACATGTATAATCAATTCATAATTCGTTCATATGAACTCTCAAATAATTTTTATGAATTCACCACAATTAGATGTCCACCTACATTCTTATGAAGATAAATCATACAAAAGTTATCTTAAAGTCATATAAACTTCTTCAATAACATTGTGATTCTTCTAACATAGTCGACCCAAGAGCCACTAATTTGGTGCCCCGAGTCATTTTGCTACATGACCACAAGTGTGCCTCCCCATACGCCAGAGGTTGATCACTAGGAGCAAGGGCCCAATAGGTCACATGGGTTGACTATAACCTCAATACCAAATAATGCCACAACAGATAATAATTGAAATAGCAGAAAAAGTGAGGATATCCATAACATGCATAAATAACCAAATCCCAAAACTCGGTAGAATCTTAATCAATAATAAATATTTCATGCAATTATATACTTTCAAGTGAACAAAACCCAAAAAATAGAAAAAACCCCATTATATCCATGAATTCAAGTCTAGAATCACTCCCAAACATTATCCATGTCCAACTCAACTCTCTAGCATTGGGCCCTTTCCCTTGCCCACACCTGCAAGTATGAAATCTACTCAGGTACCCCACAACGGCTCATGCAGGGTGTGGGTATTAATCATTAGGCCACCACCAATGGTGTATAAAAAATATCTAGCATTGTATATAGTGCATAAAAATGATAAAAATGGAAAAATAAAAGTAAATTGTTCAATAGGACAATATAGACTACGTTCTGCTTTAATTACTCTACCATTGAGACTGGTTCACTACATAGAAAATTCATGACATAACCTATCTTTTTTCATGTGTTAATTGAGTTAGGCGTGTTCAATATTCTTAAGAATATTGGAAATATTTAATTCCATATTTCACCAGGCATCACAACATAACAATATCATAATCCACACCGTGAATCCTCAGTCCACCTGTAATGAAATCATTATGGGAACATAACTTCGACCCCTTCCTTAACCTATGAATTCTAGTGTGGAGCTACAAACTCGGCCCAACCCAACCCATGGGCATTGAATCCCAAGTCAATACCCCACACAACCACTCCATGTGCATATAATTATTTATCATTCACCACATTTTACAATATCACAAAAACATAATCAATATCATTTACCACATCACAAAAATATCATTAAATAATAAATTATCATTATGTATAAATACATTAACACATTAAATGTTCATATTACGTAACCCCTTTATCCCCATTCCCATTTTATTATTCCTATCTCACTAAGAATATTCAAGTATAAAACGAATCCCCTAGAATTTTCCATCAATCCATTTACCTCATTTTCATTCCAACCAATAAACCTCTTAGGAAAATGTCCATCCTAAGTGTATTTATAAACCCCAAATAAACATCCTTCAAGAATATTAACATATTCATAATAGGATCTAGGTTATCTCACAATGGAATTACATTTACTTAGCTAAACTCCCTTTTGGGGGAATATCAGCACACCCCATGGGTGGCCCTAATTTGGTCGAGTCATCCACCTTGCATCCCATGGGGATCAAGTGGGGTTTGATTAACCATTTAAAAACCCACTAAATCCCAGCATGTTAAATTCACCATGAACACTTCAAAATAGGGATAGATTAAAAAACATGAATGCACAAATCTACTCAAAATCCTAAGGATATAATTTGTAGACAGCATATTTTTAATCCATTAGCGAACACACTCTCAACTGAAACCTTAAGTCCTGATTTAATCAACCCATGAAGCCTTATCCTAAACCTCACTGAAAAAATAAGTGTTTGAGAGCTTTGTTATAAGGCCATATCGAAATACCCACTAAAAAAAGAAAAAGAAGCAAGGAGGGAGTTTAGCCTTACCTGGATCATAAATTTGCAACCAACGGCTCTCCAAAAATCCCTAAGATAATGGAGATCGATCCTTAAAAGCTGATGGATACAATGGTTCATTCCTAGGGTCCAAATGAGGAAGAAATTAAGAAATCATGAGTTGGGTATCAAAATACCAAAATGGAATTTTCATATTTTTTTAAATGTTTTTGGACCGCAATGTTTACCCACACGGTTTTCCAAATCATGCACAATCCATGCAGCTGCTTCTGTCCCATTATAGACTCCTCACATAGTTTACCAATAGGGTTATCCAATCCTTTCTCAAATTGTGAGGATGATACTATTTGATAAACTCCCTTTTTTCATGGTTTCCTGGGAATTACGTACCATTTTCTTTAACCGTGGAGCATTCCAAGAACCCCCGTTTTCTTCTTCATTCCTATTCTAAACCCCCAGAACACCCCTGAGACATTGTAAGGACATGGGAAAACACTTAATTGACAATATTAAAGGATTAAAAATAAATCTAATTAAATCATACCTTATGGAGAATCTGGGATCTTACAACCTCCCCACCTTATAACGGTTCATCCACCAGCTGCTCTTCCCAAGCATCATTGAGTTCGAAAAAGAAAGGGATCGGGCCACTTGACCCACATATCAGATTCCCACTCCCAGGTTTTATCCTGATAATTTCAATGATTCAATAGAACATGAACCAAGAGAACAACATTACCCTAAAAAACATTCCTACTACGATCCACAATACGAATTGGGTTCTCCACAAACGATGCATCAACCTCAAGCATGACATCCTCAACATTTATCACATGGGATGGATCTAGGTGATACTATCAGAGCTGTAAAGCGTTTTAAGTATTATGCATCCCACTATATTATTTTGGAAGATCTAATTGGTATGCTACTAGTATGATCCTCTCCAAAATCTCTAATGCCCCATATATCTAGGTGCCAATTTTCCCTCCTTCCAAATTAGATGGTGAGCCAACCATGGAGAAACCAAAAGAAACACACCATCACCCACCATGAATTAAATTGGTCTACGACATAAATCCACATATGACTTCTCCCTACTCTATAAAATTATCATACGCTTTTGAATCAAATAAACCTTCTCTAAAATCTCTTACACAACGGTGATCTACACGACCTTTCATAATGTTCCTCAAAAGCAGACATATGAATAGTAACCTAAAAGCTATTTATGTAAGAAAACTCAATAAGTGACAAGTGTTTCTCCCACAATCCACCAAAATACCAAGTATATTCTCTCGAAATATCATCTAATACATTGATTATATGCTCTGACTGCCCTTCAGTCTTTGGGTGGAAATCCATACTCAAATACACATGGGTACCAAGTGTCTTTTGTAGTTCCCATGAGAAGCGTGAGGTGAAACACGGATTACGATCCAAAAAAATGGTTCTCATCACACTATGAAACCATAAAATTTATCAAACATACAAATCCCCCAACTGGTCGACTGTATAGATCTTACGAATCAGAAGGAATTGGTCCACATTGGTATGTCAATCCACCCCCAACAAAATTAAATCATTCTTCTAAGGCATCCTCAAGAGACCCACCAAGAAGTCCAACCTGAGGTCATTCTAATTTCACTTTGGAATATTCAATGACCAAAACAACCCCAAGGATGCTAATGTTCAGACATCACCTACTAAGAGGTAAGGCATCATGCCACAAAAATCACAACTTCTTTCTTCATTCCTGGCCACCAACGCATCTTATGGTACATCTCAGTCAAACCCAAATGCATCACACATGTGGACATGTGGAACTCGTGCATCAACTACTCTTGTACATCTGTCTCCACCACAACATGAGAATGAACATAAGAAACTCCATCATCACCCAAAGTCCAACTAGAAGGTGACTCCCCGCCTTTAAGACTTCCCTTTATAGCCAAACACTCTTAATCCTCCAACTAAATATTTTTCACTCTACTCAAAACCATAGACTCAACTGCTATAAATGCAAGTTTTGTTTTCTTATTCCCATCATATACCACTAAATGAATATAATCAAACAAGGTTGTCATCACCACTCTGAAATGGATTCTTGAACTACCTGATTCGGAGTCCTCCAGCTCAGAGCATTAGGAACACAATTCCATTTCCTTGGTGTGTACACCAACTCAAAATCAAAATTCTGTCGGTACTCTTCTTACTGTCACATTAAATGATTCAAATCCACCTAAAATAAGATTTATTTGTGACTTTCATGGTCGGTAAACACTGTAATGGGCTCTCCCTACAAGTAATGCTACAACCATTTTAATGCATGAAACACAACAGATAGCTATAGGTCATGATAATGACCTATATGTTATAACCCAGTAATCTGGCATCAACACTACCCCATGTCCAACACTTGATGCATCCTTGAACAAGGTGTGCCTCTTACCTTGTTTGGGATAGATCAAAATTGGTATAGTAGTCAACTGCTTCATCAGCTCCTTAAGGCATTCTCACAAGTCTCTGACCAATCAAACATATCCTCCTTTTTTTCTAGGCCTATGAGTAATTCTTACAAATGAGTGAAGTCTCTAATAAACCTACGATAATAACCATCCAAATCAGGAAATATCCTAGTATTAGTGACGTTCATGGGATGCTCCCATGATACCACATCATGCACCTTTTCTGGATCCACTGACATGCCAGAGTAAGAAATGATGTGTCCCAGAAAGTGCACCTCATAGATCCAAAATAGAAATTTGGTTATATTGGCATAAAACCTATGATCTCTTATTATGCGCAAGATTATGTCCAGATAATTGTAATAATTTTTATGTGGTTTGGAGTACACCGAGATGTCATTAACAAAGAAAACCAAAGACTATTCCAGATACGGGTAGAATATTCAGTTCATCAGGGACATGAACATTATTGTTGCATTTGTCAATCCAAACAGAATCACCAGAAATTCATACAACATGTACCTACTTTAGAAGGCCATATGGGGAATTTTAAAAGATTTCACCATCTAATGAGGGTATCTAGATCTCAATTAGATCTTTTAAAACACTAAGTCTCCTCTGAACTGATCAAACATGTCTTCAATTCTAGGAAGAGGATAAAAGTTCTTAATCGTCATCTGGTTCAGATTCCTATAATCCATACACAACCTCAGTGGTCATTCTTTTTTCATAGAAAATAGTACAGGAGATCCCCAAGGTGATTTACTTGGATTCTTAAACTCGTTATGCTCCAATTCATCTAACTGAACATTATATTCTTGGCGCTCTGTTTGTGCCATTCAGTAAGATGGAAAAGGAAATGGCTTCACTCCTAGAAATAATTTTATCATGAATTCAACGTCTTTCATGGGTGGTAACCCCAAGAAGTCATAACGAAACACATTAAGAAACTGATTCCCAAAAAAGATAAGATTGGTTGTCCTTTCTCCCAATCATATAAATTAAGGCATGCTACTTGTGATATGAGTTCCCCCAACCATTGTTGTAGCGGCTATGCGCGGCCCTACGTGTCCCACTCACCAAGAAATACATAAGTGCTCCCATAGAGAGATGTGAATGTTACCTAATGTCGGTAATTTTTGATATGGGAATGATATAAGAACAACCAATTCATTACCAGAATTTGGTCAAAACATAAAATCTCTAGGAATAATAGATTCCATAGAAAACGATACCCCTTAACCTCTAAAGGACAACCCTTACACTACCTAATATCCTCATCTCGCACCCCTAGTAGTGTATCAAGAAACATTAACCCACATGAAGTATCTAGGGTTAAGCCTAATGCAATTATAAACTGAAAAAAAATATTGGAATTTGTAGCACATGTAACAAATAATGAACTAGAAAATGTGTAGGCTACAACAAACATACCTCCCACAGTAGACGGTCCTACCTTAGAACATTCAAGTGCATCTTGAACTATATCGAGATGACCTTACCCTTTACCATGGGATCCAAACCATGTACCCAGCATTGTGCTGCTCTTTTGGTATGGGTGATCCCACCCCGGAGTTCCACGTCCATCGCTTTAACTAATAAGGCATTTAGAACTCCAACTACCTACCTGATAAGGAGTAATGGACCCCCGACCTTCACATGGAATATGCCTCTAACCTCCATCATTCCTTGTTTGTTGTAGGTTCTTTCATAACATATGCATGTGGCCCAACCTACAACAAGCTCGGCATAGAACCAGTGGGTGGGGAGACCAGTCACGCTTGTGCCCCAACCTACCACACAAATATCAGAATACATGGTCACCACCCTGAGAATCTTTCCCCCTCTTCTGACTGCAATGTCTGCTTCCACCTCAATGAAAGTTTTCCAAAGTGGAACTTCTTTCTATCACAATCTGCACCAATTTATCACCCAGCTTTCACCACATGTTCACTACTTGAAGCTCCCTTCATGTTCCCCACTGAGATAAGGTATTGATCAACAACTTCAGAAAACCTTTTCGGACAAATGATTTCCACTTGAGATCTGCTCTCGTGTCTCTGTCCATCTTGGGAACATTTCTCCACATATGCCTCATCTCCCATCAACGTCTAAACGAAGCACATTAAATCGGCGAAACAAATATCATAGTTCATCACGGAAATTTTCCCCTGTGTCAACCTCCTAAAACATGCATTGTTCTCCTACCTCAAGGATTCCTGGTAGAAGTGCTCAAGAAACATCTCCTAAAAATATTTCCACATCATTCCGTGAGACTGCTCGGTCTGAACGACAATGTCCCACCAAAAACTTTCCTGACGTCTCAGCATATAGGCCTCTAACTTGACTCAATTATATATAGGAGTCTCTAGATGTTCATTAATAGTTGGGATGGACACTATCAAGAACTCTGCTAATTCTAGCACCCCATCTCCAGTAATGGTTGGAGGGTGTTGTAGTTGAAACACCCAGGTCATCTAAAACATACTCAGTGCAATTAACCATGTGTCTCATTTCATCATCCACATAAAAAGAGAAATGTTTTCTAGGAACATCTCTTCTCTCTCTCCTTAGACCACCATGTTCTCTAATTCTACTATTGAAGAAGCATTCTCTGTAATGTCATCATGTCTCCCAACTGACACATTTCTTGGAGGTGGCATTTCTCTATAATTCCAATCATGGACATTGGAATGAAACCATAAAACTTTTTAAAATGGAAAAAGGAGACATAGGTATACTCATCACTTTTCATAACCAAACCAGTTTGCATACCCCACCCATAGATTCCCACTCACAATCGGTTCACTACCCTTTCCCATCTTCTTATGTCCAAGGAAAACACGGGTACCTAATTCACATGGTTATGTGCCATATCTTTTACAGACATCCAAATCTATTTCCATGCCCTAATTTACTCATACAACATGTAAACCCACTTTCATATCATTAGTAAGCACCATTTTTAAATTATTACTTGACATTATCATTTCCCTTTTTATCCATTCATTTTATTCCATTAGGCACATTACTTTTAAGAGAACATATGAATCCTAACAATTATATCTCACATACCCATATCATGTGTGTTCCTATCAGGATGTAAGACACTTACCTGCATAGGTTCCTATAATGATGCATGAATGCACAAACTCGTACATTTTAATCCATGAGAGAAATATTACAAAACCTTCAAATCACACAACCAGTGTATTACCCAATGGTGAAATAACGTCAAATATAACATCACACAATATGAACAACCAATCCCCTCCCATAGACACTTGGGATATTCCCCATACATGTTTATCTGCTCCAGAAACACAAGATCATTACCAATACCAGACACATTCCTAACCTATGATCTACTGTTATTAAATAGTACAAAATTGAAAAGAACTTTCTTTGATACATCTTAGTAACGTCACTGACCTGGGAGCCACTAATCATGTGCCCTGAGTTGGGTCTCTACATGAACTTAAGCTCACCTCCCCGTATACGAGAGGTTTCCAACTAGTAGCGAGGATCCAATAGGTCACATGGGAAGACTATATAATAAATAACATAGTAAGACACGCTAGATAATAATTTAAATTGTTGAAACAAAAGATAACACTCCATAAAAAGAAAAAATAACCAAATCCCAAAACTCGGTACAATCATAAACAACAATAAATATGTCGTGACATGCTACAGTGTCAAGTGAAAAAAACCCAAAAGAATGAAAATAGTAGAATCCTAAAAATGGACTTAACTCTATGTCATGAACCTCAACCAAACATGTTCCATGTTCAACTGAACTCCCAACCATATGGACCTTGCCCTTGTCTTGACCTAAAAACAATAAATCTACACAAGAACCCAATGGCGGCCTAAGAAGGGTGTGAGTATAACTCAGTAGGCCACCACAAACAGTGTCTACAAAATATCTAGCAAGGTAGATGGTTCATGAAAACAATAACAATGGAAAAATAAAATAAAACTGTTCAATAAAACAATCTAGACTATGTTACTCTTTAATTACACTACCATTGAGACTGGTTCACTACACAAACAATTCATGATTTAACATATCCTTCTTCATGTGGTCAATGGGTTAGGCGTGTTCAACCTTCTTACGAATGTGGTAAATAAGTCAAGCCATATCTCACTTGGCTTCACATCATTGCAATATCATAATCCTCACCATGAAGCCTCAGTCTGGGCGGAATGCAACCGTTAGGGAAATTCAACTTTGTCCCCTTCCCTAACCCGTGCATTTAGGGGTGGAGATAGAACCTCATTCCAACTCAACTCGTGGGCATAGAAACTCAAGTACATACCCCACACAACCAATCCATGTGAACATGCTTATTTATCATTCCCCACATTTAACAATATCACAACAACGTAACCAATATCAGTTACCATGTCACTAAAATATCATTAAAGGGACATTAACATTATGCATTAATCCATTAACACATGCAATATTCATATTACTTAACCACTTTATCCCCATTTCCATTTTTCATTCCTATATCACTAAGCATATTCACGTATAATGATAATCCCCTATCATTTTCTTAATAACCCATTTACCCCTTTTTCATGCCAACCAAACAACCTATTTAGACAACACCAATCGTATGTGTATTACAAAACCCCATATAGAAGTCTCTCAAACATATTAACAAATTTATTATGGGCTCCATGTTCTTGCACAATGGCCATACATTTACTTAGATAAACTCTAAGACCGAGAAATAACGGATCACCCCATGTGTTTCCCTAATTGGGTAGATCCATCATCCATTCATTCTATGGGGATCAAGAGGGGTTCAATTTACAATTTATACACCCACTACAATTCATCATGTAAATGGAACTATGAACACTTCAATAGAGGCAAAGAATAAAAACCATACATGAACAAATCTACTCAAAAACCAAGCGATATAACTTATAGACCACCAACTTTGAATTCATTGGCGTACACACTCTCAACCGAAGCTATAGGTCTCAATTCAATAAAACCTGGAATCCTTAACCTAAACCTCACCAAAAAAGATGGGTTTGAGAGCTTCAGAAGAAGACAAGAGGGGAATACACACCCAAAACAAGAAAAAGAAGCAAGGAGGTGTTTAGCCTCACCCGTATCTTCAATCTGCAACCAAATACACTCCAAACGGGAAAAAGAAAAGGGATAAAGATAATAGGAAGTTCTTGGAGACTTTGGTTCCTTCCTAGGGTCCAAAATAGAATGAAATGAGGAAATCCTGAGTTGGTTATAAATATAGTGTAATGGACTTTTTGAAAATTTTCAGAAGTTTCTAGGCCACACTATTTACCAACAAAGATTGAAAAAACATGCACAAACCCTACAAATGATTTTATCCCAAAATATCCTCCTATCAAGGTTTTCCTACGTGGTTTTCCAAACCGTCTGCTAGCCATGTGAAGGCTACTATCTGGAAACCTCTATTATTCACGGTTTCCTAGGTAATTCTGCACGGTTTGCACTAACCATGTGCAAATCATACATGATGCCGAAAACCCCTTTTTCTTACACTTTTATGTCCCAAACCCCCATAACACCCCCGATACATATTTAATGACTTGTTAAAACACTTAATTTAACAAAATAAATGTTTTAAACTGAAATGTAAGTAAAACATACGTTATAGAGAATCTGAGATCTTTCCATTCTTTTCTACGATAATTGTTTCCTTATTTTTTGTAATGGAATGATATATTTTTCATAATTATAATCTAAATATATGAACACTTACTTGATTCTTTTATATTTATTGGATTGACTCCTTGAATTACCCTCAAAAATCATTTCAATATTTACATGTCATAGCTAATTTTTCCTTCTTTTTTGGTCATGTTGTAAACAGTCATAGTGTCCTGAATTATAATAATGTAAAAATCAATTTTATCAAAATGGATATCATTTATAGATCATTGAACCAAATCCTGGATTATATTTTATTTATTCATTATTTATTGAGTTTACTTCAACATGTTCACTTCGTTATTATGTTTTTTATGGCATGAATGATGATTTTCATTTAAAATCCTTCCAACTACATGGAAACTCTTTATAAAAACAATCTATTAATAATTTATCATAATTTCACTTTATTAGGTAGTATTAATATCAAAAAAACTCTAAATGGACCTAAAAATATATCAACATGTTATATGAATCAAATTCCTCAACATATAAGTAGTGTCATGTCCATGTGAAAAAGAATCTCAATTTTGGATTCCAAAGAAAAACAGAAAATAACAATAGGAAGATTCATAATGAATAATGTTAAAAAAAATTATTAACTAAATGAAATTAAAATAAACTAAATTTATAACTACCATGGTTTCAGGTTTGGACCAATTGAAATTTTTTTCTGTCTATATATATTATAATTACTTGTTTTTTATGCCATATATTATTGTTGAATACTTTGATTTGGAATCTAATGCCTCCACGAAGTCCATAAATTAGTCGCTACACTAGTTTCAATTTGAATTTCATTTTCATATTGTTTTTGGAAGATGTATAGTCATGGGTCTTTTGAAATGAATATTTTATAATAGTTAATTTATTTGTTATAACATCATAAAACTAGATAATAATAAATTTATATCTCTCAATGAAAAAACCATAGGGGATCTTCCTATCCCAAGAGATTGTGAGAGTGGGTGAAAGAGAGATATTTGTTGATCATTGACTTCATCAAACCACTTGTAATTGAAGAATAATCTATGATGACAATTTTATTCTATTCCTCACCTACTGATCATCAATCGTTATAGGGAAAGTGATCAATATTGAGAATTTTTAAACAAAATCACATTAAAATATGTTCTCTAAAAACAATCAATTCATTCTAGGGATATGAAATATGATTTATTATTTTATTAATGTTCATGATATTGATGGGATTATAAATTAGTCCAAATCAAACTAATCTATAAGTAATAATATTCAAACCCTTAATTAAGAATTCATGTATTTTTTATTTACATATAGAATATTTTAAATTATCTTATGTCAATAAATTAAGTCAAATAGAACATGTCCAAAATTCATTCTCTTTTTTTGGTTTCACATATTTCTCCCACTATTTTATACACATTCAACATTAATGTAAATTTTACCATTAGTTTGACCTTTTCATCCAAAAAATATTTTTTTATAATGTATATGGTTTTACATGGATTATGGTTATGAGTTTTGAAAAAGGGATTATAGCACAATAGAGAGGTGTTATCAGGGATATGGAATAGTAATAGAATTAGATGATGTTAATTTCTTGAGGGGTCACGCTCATATAGTATGGTAGGAAATGATGATTCGTTTTCCTAATGAAGAATGAAAGGAAATAAAATTTTACTAGAGGTCAAATAAATCTCCAGGAGTTACTAGCATGATTCTTGGTGGAATCGATGAAAGAAGAACAGAAATAGATGATGCATCGTGAAACTCGGTCTCTAATAAATTACATGACTATATGGAAAGTAGTTTAAAACAACACAAGTTGTGTGTCCAACTAGTGTGATGGAAATGGATTATATGAGTTCTAAATATCACACTTCCATTTGACTACACCCAAAAACATATGACCACTACTCGACTAGGAAGGTGTATACCAGGAGTTCAAGGCCAAGGACTTACATATTCCCACATGTCATGTGTGAAGGGCCACACCTTAGGACCCCTAAGTGGCATATGAATCAATAAAATGGGGAGCACATTGAGTACCACCATGGTCCTAACATATTATGTGTCCCTTATAAACATTGTTTAGTTAGAATATAAAATTACATATATGGTAAATTGTCATAACCAAGTAAACAATGATAGTTGGTAGATTGGGTACCCCTAGTATATGTCATGTACTTTCTAATTATAAATGATATGAGGGTAAAAATTTAATTCTTCCACTCTTCATTCCTACTTGAATATTTTCTGTCGACCGTTTCATCTAGGAACATCCTTATGAGTTTTTTTCCACCCTTGTGATAATGATGTTTTTATACTCTATTTATTTAATCAAATTGAGTTTGTATTTGAAACCATGTACAGGGGTAAATCCTCTATGTACATATTTGTTATTTTTCAAATCTAACCATTTCAGAGAGGATATGGATCCTCTTTTAGAGGTGTTATTTCACCATTATCATTGGGGAATTTATCATCCTTTATCATTTGGGTAAATTATCATGGATTTATAGAGACTTATATATTGAAATAAATAGATGCTGATTCGTTTGGATTGTTATGTTTTTGGGACTATAATTTGGGTAATGTATCCTTCTATAAGATTATTTGGATGTTCTATTTTCCTAACCCTTTGGATATTGGTTCAAGATTAATTTATCTTTAGTTTTTTAATTCTTGGCGGTTTCATGGTTACATATCTGGTTTAAATATAATAACAAATTCATGGAATCATCCTACACATGTCATCCTTTATGAAGTCGATAGGATATTCAATATATACCTAGGAATAAATTGTGTGGGTGTGCTTAGTAGTTTTTATTAGTGTATATGGGCCGTTATAGTAGGACTTTTGGTCAGACTTATAAATGAATAATAATATTTTTTATCTATTAATGATATGTCTATGCTTCATACTAGATATTGGGAATTGATTCTTTACTCATTATAATAAAAATTCATTGACATACTCATTGTGGTATTCTAGAATTTCTTAATTCATTTATTACACATGTTGATTATTTTCAATATTACTAAGGATTATATGGATATGGGTGTGTTTTTGTGTAGGGTAATTAGTATAAGACCATCCATAAATGTTAAAGTTTGACAAAATGCTAGTAACCTACCCCTAGACTACTAGAAGTGTGATTTGGGTGTCCATTTTTTCATACCGGTATCCCAGGAAGGGACAATTATATTTGGATGTGATATAGTGGAATCAGTGTGGTTTTTACGAGGGAAGATAATTCAAGTTAATAGATATGAGTATTAGTTTGGGTTTTTTGGAAATAAAGAATTAGTATTTAAATATGAGATCTCTATATTTGGAATCCAAAAATTGTGTGGTGAATGAATTTTCTATTATCCTAGATTTTAATAACCCATTTTTTGATGTGGTAATATGAGACTCTAGTTATTGGAAGAAATGGATCACGCATATTATAGGAATGGGAGGTGGTTTCCATTTCTTCTTTGACTTAGATCACATAATTTTATCTCTTTATCATATTATGTCTTGAAAATTTTATGATTCATCAATATAGACTAGCTGGTTGAATCCCATGACATGATCGTGATGATGATCTGCTCAACAGTGAAGCGTTGATTCAGAAGACTAGTGAGGAGGTGTCCCATCTAGGTGGATACCGAGTGGCTAATCCTACCATTTCATAGTGAGAGGGTTATCCATTAATGGTGTAAAAAATTTATTACCTCATGTCAGATTATAAATCATATTATAAACTAGGGATGACTATTCATGGAGTCTGAGGGTGCTTCGTGAGTTTCAAAGGAGGAGGTTGCCCAGGATTTGGGAAGAAAAAATGTAACACACAAAAAAGTATGAGTATGTGTCAATTATATGAATGTTTTATCTCATATAGACTATTAATTGTAAAATAATTTTTCTAGTGGATAGTATTTTCCATGTCTTGGTAAGACAATGGTGGAGTTGGATGACGGATACCTATGATAAAGAGACCCTCATGATTAATTATAAAGGCATTTTAGTGGGAAAATGTATATTAAATCATACTAACCTCATGCAATACTCTTATGATATAGTCTCTAATTCATATTTATATTCATGGATATTTAAGAAATTCCAATGATATGATGTTCAATTCAGTTTTTTCAAACCGATCACCCCTACATATGTTGGATCATCAGAGTCTTCTATAATTATTCAAATATTTTTGGTAGAGTAATCATGTTAAGATTGTGCATTTGGTAGTCACCTATTTGTAGAGACATTAGTATCTAGTAGATGTCATCAGGATTTAGGATTAAGACACATAATACATTATAATGTACAATTTGAGACTAGAGGGTATACAACCAATAGATTTTTATGATATTATATTATGCATAATGGGAGAAGATATTATTCTAATAATGGTTGAGGACTCATCTACAAATATTTTCCAACCCACCATGCTACACTTGATTAGAATACTATTGATGGGAAACTAAGTTAGATGAAATGTATTGGGAAGTAGGAACCACAAGTTTGTATTCATGCTATTGAATCTAGGAGAGATGAACTATTTGGTCGATACTATGATATGATATTATAACTATATCCTCTATGTATTCCCCTTAAAACTCATAGTGCTACTTTTTTGGTATGTGGGTAGATATAGGTAGTAGAGTATTGTGACCAAAAGGAAACTCAAAATATGTGAGTTAAAATTTTTATTTTCTATAACATAGAATATTTTTCTATGAAAATAATATTTATCTCTTCGTTCCTAGTATTTTATATTTTACAATAACACTAAATTTCAACAACACCTCTATGATGATTATTATTGTTTTGAGACTTCTTATTGGAAAGGGATATATGATCACACTCCACTGTCATTGGTGTGAATTTTGGATTTACATAAAAAGTTAATTATGGGACATTTTAATAGATCGGATTAAAAATTATGATATTATTCATAGTATGTATTCATTTTCTTTTTCCCATGCCAAGATTCATTATTTCTGTCGACATATATAGTCATCCTAGGTATATTGGTTGAGGTTTTACATAATTTTTTAGAATGAATCATATGATTAACAGCTTGGTATTAGTTATAAGATATTCTACTAGATCTTCTATCAGTTTTCCTACTTGAATATTTATGTAACAGATTTGGTGCATGTCCAGTTCCCCCATTAAGTATAGGTGTAGCCTGAAATATTTCTCATATATGTGCATGGGTTAGCTCCTCATCGTGAGATTGAATTTTTTATTTATTTATAGAATTGAATATATTATATATCTTCAGTAAAATAGCATAAGTATCCCACTTAGATTCTAGATAAGAGGGTTTAGATGGGGGAACATCTAGATAATGAATTTTTCAAACCCATTGTGTCAATTTATGTATGTCTAGTATTATTTAAAAGGTGGTGGATGAGATCCTTAGGATATGTGTCTATTATAGTTTCTTAAATAATTTTAATAATAAGAATAAATATCCACTACCAATTACTAAAAAAACATTTATAAGTCGAAATGGGACATGTTTTTCTAAAAGATTGACCATGGGATATAAAATTACTAGATTTGGGTATGTGTGGAGGATAGAACAAAGATGACATTATGATCTCACTATAGCCATTATGACTACATAATGATTACCTTTGGCATAAAAAACCCAAATTGTTTTTATAAGACTTAAAAATCAAATCATTAAACATTTACTCGACTGATTCATATAAAGTTTTATTGATTGATTTATCATTTAATTTTTGTCGAAGGTTTTTCACATAGAGCATCGAAGGATGGTCACGTACGTACATTAAGAGAATATGTTGTATGGAAAACTCCCATTGTTTTAGTTATTTTTTATATAAGTCCACATTCTGAAAAATCAAATTTAGAAGAGGGTGTAGATATAGAATCTATAAATTTTGAATTAGTTCTTTCCTAGTGGATACCCAATAATATAAAATAGAAGTGGATAATTTATAGATCTTACTGAAATTACTAGTGATTCAGGATAAAATTCCCCAGTAATGAAACACCTTAGACCACCATGATCTAAAAGGGGAATTAATTTATCTAGAATGAGAATCACTAGATGGCCTTCAAGGTTTTTGGTGTAGTTTAACATGTTCTCTCATTCTAAGGTTAGCTATAATAGTAGGTTGATTACATATTTTCCAATGATTCCTCTAGATTGGGGAATTTGTGCATATTGATGTAGATTCAATCGATGATATCAAACAATCAAAATTGGTGATTCCCTATACAAAAGACTACACAACTCATGAATTAATGTTGGTATCTATATTTCGCACCAAGAAATCATTATGACACTACTATATTAGTGATCAATTTATTGTTTATGAAATCTACAAGATTTTAGAGAATATCATCCCGTAAAGTGATATTTATCTGAGATAGAGGTTATAGATGGAGTTCAAACATCAAAATGATGTAGTGGTAGTCAATAATATTATGAAGAGGAGAATAGTGGTTAAAATACTCATTATGATGCTTTATCCATAGTTGATATACAAGGATGATGAATCATTGGCCTCCTTATTGTTATCGCTAGTTATAGGGTATTGGGAAGTGTTACTCAAATTGATGGTTGTTATGAATTAACTAATACATCATGTTTGGGAAGAACATATCAAAGATAGTGACTTAGTAGTCTTTCAAGATAAAATATCTACATGAAATTCCCTAGATTGATTTTTTAATGTAATTCGATTTTGAGGGTATAATATGGTGTGAGTCACACTTTATGAGGTGATAAGATTGTTACAAATATCTCCAACAATTTTACTTTATGGTTTGGTAAGGATATACCAATATATTGAGATATAGTGTTGGTGGATATCATTAATGGGAGTTTTTTGATGTTTTTCTCTTTATTACTTACTTTTGAGTATGATAAGGTTAAGAATCAGGTTCCCATAGGTTTGATGCAACACATTGAGATTCTAAAGTATACATGGATTATCATATGCCTGAATTTTGTTATAGTAATTATTTGGTTAGGGAGAGGTCATTAATCAATATGGTTGATTATCGACTGACTCACTAGGTCAAATCCCTTTCACACAATCAAGGATCATGGTTTTATGGAATTAAAATGAAACATGTATCTTCTAGAGATAATCTAGCTATATGGAGTACAAATATAAATTATCTCTAAACTTGATGCTTGATTTATATTCCTATTTTGGAGAGGCTCACATGATGATTTATAGACTATTTTGTTTATTATTTGGGAATTATTCCCTCTTACAGATGGAGGAATAATTGAACCATTAGGGTTTTGGTGTATATATTGTGGTATTTTTTATTATATCTTGAAAGGATCTCGGAGGATATTTTGTCATTGGTGTAATTTTTCTATAAAAAAATTATCACACTATTATTTTCAAGGATCTATTTAAGGACCATTGTTGAACACCATGTAGGACTCCCTTTCGATTTGTCTAAATTCATAGAGTCTTCACTCATTAGACCAATTTTAGTGCAAATAATGATTGAGATGGTGCATATCATTTTGGAGTGGATAAAAACATCTTATAATTATTATAATTATTATTAAACTACTCAATATATGTGATTTCGGTTAGAAAAGGGTTATCATGTGTTCTTAAAATTCTCACCTGCCCACAAATTAAGAATATTTGGATGAGGTGGTATGTTTTCACAGAGGTGTACATCCGGTTTTTCAAGATTTTTTATACTGTTATAATGATTTCATTCCACCTTCTTTTACCACTACAATGGGACCAAGTCCATTAAATCATCCATGATTTATAAATGAGGGGATACATGCACAGTATGATAAAAAATTTTGATGGGGAACAACTCAATGTATAAGTTACAGGAAGCTTTGTAGAGTCCCCAGTAGCGATTTACGATTGGCCAAAAAATATCCACAGAGGTAGAGTTATTTCCTTAGTGTGTTTTATGTGGTAGTATGGGATCCTCGACGGGAGATTCATAGAGTATTAAAACCATTATTTCAGTATAATACCCTTATAATTTTATAAGAGTTTATCTTTCAAGAGAGAATGATCTTAAGGTGGGAAGAATGACCATATCCTAGTTGTTAGTGTTTGATTGTTTGAATTTTTCTCAAAATTTCCTTGATATTTTTTTGGACATAGAATAATTATCAGAGTCTTTTTAAACCACAATATGAAGTATTAATATTTGTTTAAATATAAATTTTAAACAAAAATATGATAGTATATATCTTATCAGCAATCTTATGATGGAAAAACCTACACTTCTATTGAGTGCAGAACATGTAATTTACCCTAATCATGTTTTAAGATTCATTCACTTTAGATTTTGGGGTGATACGTAATCGTGGGTAGATAAAAAATAATAAACAAAAATTATTATTTATTTTCTTACATTACTTAAAATAAAAAATATATTTTTTTTATATATAGATTGAAATTCCGTAGGGTACCTCCTAAAACAAGATATTGTAAGAGTGGAAGAGAGAACATTGTTGGTTGATGAGGTCCTTGATCAACATGGGTAAGAGAATCGATCATTGATGACAACTTGTTAAACTTCTCCTTAATTCAATCATTAATTTTCATAAAGTTGCAAATTAATATACTAGATTCATCGATGAAATAACCAGAAAATATATTTTTCATTAATGGTTAATATATTCATGAGGTAGGTTGTCCGATTTGGATTTTATATATGTTCTTAAAATCAAACTGATTATTGATTATTCTAAAATATATTGGTCATTCATTCATTTTTTCAATGGAATTAATTAAATATTTTTTATTCTATATTTACATATTTAATATTTAACATTTTCTACAATCAGTCAATAAAGGCCAATAAAGCATGTCTAATGGTTATAATTACATTTGTGTTTCACAGAATGCAACATTTGTTCTACTTGTTATTATCATAATTATTTGTTTGAGTTATGGTACAAAATTTCTTAGAATTTGTTTTTGTTTAATTATTGATTTCGAGTCCCATGTATTAGGTTTTCAATTCTATTAATGTGGATTTAATAGTGATAGTAATGTTTTCACAATGATATGAAGATAAAGTTGGCTGGGATGATGGTTTTATCATGAGGCATGTTGGGAGGATATCATAGAAGGTAATGAAGATATGTTTCTATAAAAATGGATGGAAAAAAATCAACTTATTATGATTATTCATGATGGTCAACTCAATTTTATAATGTTACAGGCATGATTCATGGAAGAATTGACAATAGAACCACTGTAAATGGATGACATTTCATGTATCTTAATTTATAGACGATTGATGACAACATGGATTATAGTTCAGAATATAAAACACTATAATAATCACTTATGTGGAAGATAGAGTTTCAATGGGATTTATATATCAAGTGTTTTTTAACTGTTCACAAGACATGTGTCCCACACCCAGCAAAATTTGGCAAATATTCAAAGTATACACATAAGAAAGTGTATGGCTTCACACATTTTATGTTCTAGTCGATACCTCATGTATCTTTAGTGGGATAGTACATACGTACATGAGGTAAATTTTGGGTACCCCCCCCCCCCCCGCCCCAAAGTCTATGAGATTTTAATTTTCCCTTATTCCTTTTGTGTATTTAGGCTATGATATATCCTATGGGACCTAAGAGCACGACCAATTTACTGATGTTTGATGAAAAACTATGTACCTCTATGACACACCATAAACACCTACAATACTGATTTTACATAGATCATCCATTTAGTTTTCCCCATTTATTTCTATTGGACTTTGTATGTCACCCATTGGTATTGGGATCCACTTAGTTAGTCGTAATTCTTTTTATGTGACTATGGCATAGGGATCCTCTAAGAAAAATATCAGATATAATAAGTATTTAACCCACGTGTATGGGGTAGGGATCATATATCTATATATTTGGTATTTTTGATGTCTATATATCTTAAATGGAATAGTTATCCACCACTAGAGTTACTATTTTAGTAATTTCCATCAAGGAGAGATGCAATATCATCATATAAGGAAATAAGATTGAGTAGAAAGAAACTTTATAATTAGATGTTATAATTGATGATGTGTTTGTATATTTGTGAGTTTGGGGTTTCACTCATTGATGTGTACCCTTCATTGAGTATATCTATGTGTCATCCTTTTACTTCAACCTTAGATAGAGATTTTAGTTATCTATATCATTGATGTTTTATTTCGTTGTGGATTGGGGGTTTCCTACAAGGTATGTGTATACTCAACCTTCATGAGAATTTTCATAAACTTTTTCTTTATTATATAGATTGAAGGATATATGAGATATATATATATCTATATATTTAAGAATTTATGGTTTAGGTTATGTATAATGGTTCAAAATGGTTGTGGTAACAGGACTACTGGAATTACTATTGGTTCTTTTTTGAGGTTGTTTTCCTTCTTTTGGAGAGGTTAATCATTTTTATTGGTTATTATGAATTCATTTTTTCTTATTTTACATGTCTATATACTGATGTATTCATTATGTTATTCTAGTAGTTTTGTAAGAATTTAATATGAAAATTTACTCCTCTTTACAATGATATGTAAGGTTTTTATTGGTGAATTTGATTAGGGCCACTTCTATATGTCATATATCTAATTTATTATAGTCACAAACACCGGAAAAATTGGATGCAGTTTGTTTTTCACTTTCAGCGTGCAACTGACATATTTGGGGCCTCGTTAGGTCATGATGTGAGATTACCATCCCAAATAGAAAACTGGTCATGCATTATAGGTAAACTACCACTCTGATTCCCCTTTTCCATTATTATTATTCCATAAATTCTCCTAAAAAATAAATGTCAATTTTGTGATTTAAAATTTCAAAAAAATATCACCCATCACCCAAGATAATTGTAAGCTATAATTATTCACATTCTCTTGTAAACACACAAAATCAATATGTCTTCATATAATATATAACAAAAATTAGAAATTAAAAAGATAACATTAAGAATTTGTATTTAGGTTCCAAAGATTTTTAGTCTCAATATAGGAGGGTAATGATGTGAATAATTAACACATAGTCTATAAATGGGGGTGAAAATATATACTAATAATTCATTTAATGAAATAAAAAAAATAAAGTAAAATATTCATTCCTTGTTAAACCTCTCTCAATTGGAATACCACCACTTTCTTATCCTTTTTTTATGGTTCCATAGAATAAAAATTCAAACCCATCACAATTTCTACCCCTATTTCTATCAAAATAATTACATCTCTCAAATTGTTAGGGAAATATTATTAATCCTGGAAACATGCACATATAATTAAAAATTTTATGGAATGTTAATCCCCTGAAAAATATTCTTATAAAACTATTTGTCATAATTTGTATAAGAAGTCGGAGTTTTTTCTTATAAAATGGTTAATCATATGTACCTCACCTACACACATTTTTCATCATTCTATTCTTATTTTATTTATATTATTCAATTTTTAATTTTTTTATAAATGTAAATTATTTAATTAATATTAATAATAATTTTAGAAAACAAATATCCATATATAGTCAATAAAATCATCTTTCATACATGTCAATGTTGTTCCCTTATAAAGTCACAGTAAAACACCAAGTTCCTTCTTTTAAATTTCTAAAATAATGATAATGCATTGATACAAATGTATAGTGTTATGAACGATTAAAAGTATTTCAATGTATCTTTATGTAAAGGTATTTCATGGTTTTTATATGTGACACAAATTATCACTTTTAGGGTATTCCTCAAGATCAAATGGGCTAAATACAAGTCAATTGTATACTTCAATAATATAAATGTTAATTAGAATCATCAGATTTTAATAAACTAATCAATTGTGTTCTAGTAGTGATATTATTCCAATGATCTCTCCTGAAAATGGTATGTGAAATGGTATTTATTATTTGTTATGAAGAAATATATACAATGATATTTTATTTTTTTACTATCACTACAACAAGAATTCTATATACAATTCAATTAAAGAAAAATTCATAATATTAAAATGAGATATCATAATTAAATTCAAGACTCGTTTTAGATTTAACCCCTTAAATAAAAAAGAAATTGAAATTCAATGAATTTATTCTAACAGATTCAATAAATTTCACCCAAAACATTCATTTTTATTCCCATGGTTGTTCTGAAAATTTATAGTTAATTGAATGAACTGAAATATGGTCCCATAGATTAATAATTACAATGAAATCAAGTTGCTTAAAGTATGTGTAGGAATATCTCCAATACTTAAAATCATATATTTCTCTTACTGCATTAAATCATAGTATGACGAGAAACCATAAAAATAAGAATAAAATGTGTTGTATAATATGTATGAGGGATATAACCCATCCCGAAATGAAATATTTACTTTCTAAAATTCATGGTTCTTGTAAATAATGAAATTTTATATTTGTGAGAAAATATAGGTGATGTATAGAGTATAAAAGTTACACATAGAAGATTTTAGTTCAATGATTGTATTAAACATATCTCACAAATATGTACTAGAAATAATAATTCTCTGATGTAATCCTTCATGGAATTTATCACATAGAATCATTAGGTTCAAAATATAAAATAATATTTTGATTCATAAAAAAATTGATACTACTCAAAAAAATAATATAATGGGGTGCAGAAGATATTTAGACTCTCATACAATATCCCATGACATCCTTTAGTGATCCTCATCATAAATGGGCTGAATATTTCTTTCTTCATACAAAAGTGGAATAGTTTTTTGTATGATTTTAGTGGTATTGATGGAATCTATTATTTGTGTGTTTGAAGTGGGCTAGTCAATGATCAAGATAATAGTTTTTTCAACTGATAGTCGGGTCAAAAAATAGAAACCCTTTCTTTAGATATTTGTCTGTGCACATTACATTATATTTATATTTATTAATAAAATCCTAATGGGTCCTTTTATTACTAATTCTTTTTGTAATATCTATGTAAATTCTACCAGAAAACTAAGGATGATTGAAATGGAAGGTTGTAAAGTCATAGAATTTATCAGTTACCTTTTTATCTATGAATCCAAAGATGTTTACGGTGTGGGGGATAGATACCATGGTTAATAAAAGGGATTCAATGGATGTTCCAAAAATGGATTCTTCATCTCCTAAAACAGAACACACTTGTTCTATATGAGTAACTTGAAACCATCACAAAAAAGTGGAATCGGACCTCTATAGTGCAAGGAGAAGTTAGTAAAATTCTATGAATTCACCTTACCTATTACAATAATTTTTAGCATATTCCATGGTCATATAGGTTTCCTTGGAGTGTTCCCATAGTTTATTGGGATATACTCCTTAATAGACATACTAATCATCCCACTCATATTGATTTCTTACATTTTTCGATAACACTGTCATGAATTGGAGGTGGAGATCAATAATATGTAGACATCATGTTGATTTGGGGATCTTTAAATACTAAAAAAACATAGGTTCTTATCCAAATCAATGATAATGTTTTATACCATCAATATGTTATAGGAATTCATTAATTTTCCAAGAAAATGTAGTCGAAACATCTATGCCAGGTTAAGTGTTTCCCCTTAATCGATATTATTTTGAAATAATCCATCAAGAAAACTAAACACACCATAATAATAAACCCTTTCCAACCAATAATGGGAAATATATAGGAATATAATCTATTTAAAATATGTTTGAATCAATTTGATCTTCATAATAATTGGTCCATACATACTATTACGATGGGACACAATGTCAGACCACTTTTTATTGGGAATACACTCATTTAGTTGAGTGATAAAGGTCTTATATTCCAGATTATTTATAAACCCATAACAAAAAATTCCAAAACATACCATAAAATGTTATAAATTGTATTTCCACTACTTCTGACTGGTATAGAAGGTAAATTAGACTAAATTCATCTCCATTTTACACTAAGATTTAAAAAACACATTTAACATATCATATTTATCCTTTCAAATATTCTCAACGTTTATATCATGAAGATCCACAAAAAATTAAACATACATATTTATTGTTTAAATAATGTAGATTAAATTATCTTGTTTATGTTAATAATTTTTTTTTGTTGCTTAACATGTTTATTCGGATATGTTTTTTAAATCAATTTCAAGAAGGGGAGCACATGTTATTGGTTGGAATAATCCCCCTATTATGTTTCCAATATGAAATATGTTGTGAATGTTTTACTTGTGTGATTTAAGGATTATAAGGTAGTTAACGGCTTATATTAGTTTGTGTGACTAATATTCCCTTAGAAGATAGATTGATTGGTTGGTCTTCCTGGGTGGGGTGTGGCCACTTTACTAGGGGTTTGTGGAATAAATATTTTTTGTGAGACATAGAAAATGAATGGGTAATGAATATCATGTATAAATGGAATTTATTTAACAAAATTGGTTGTCATGATAATTCATATTTTGGTGAAATGAATAGGCAGGGAAGATTAATTTTGTGGAATATGTGATCAATTGAGAAAATAGAGTAAATAGAAGATAAAATATTGGATAATTACAAAATCAAATAATGTGAGGATATTTGAGTTGTATTAGAGTTTTAGAGGATCATTGAGGTGTTTCAATGGTGAAGAGTCATTAATTAAGGGATATTAGGAAAAATTGAATTGAGGAGGTCACAACCAAGACTTTCCAAGAGCATCCACTTTTTCAAATCCTCCAATTTTGTCTCAGTACAATAGGTAAATTCATGACAGAATATTGATTGAAAAAGCTAAACAATTTCATTTATAGTTATAGGAAATTTCATGTGACAACCCATGTCCTTCAAAAATTGATATTTAAAGTTTATATTGACATAGTTCTACTAGATTTCTTCCAAAAATATTCACTTCATGCCCCCCTTTTATTACAACACATACTTAATAAACTCGAAAAGAGTTGATAGGTGGTACGTTGATCTGAATCATGAAATTAGTTATTCATTTTGATTAATACTATTCATTAATTTTTGTACCTTATAGGATTTAATATGAAGATATTGCTATTGTTGTTATATTCTCAAACATTAAAAAAATAATACACTACTTCTATAGAATACCAAAAAGAATATAAAAAATTACATGTGATTCCTCCCAGTGAAAGATTCATTAAATATCAATATCTAGAAGACCATTCATTGTCCTAGATAAAAATTAATTGAATGGTAATTCCCTTATTGGAATGCCTAAATGTATATCTAAAACCTATGACTATTCCCCCTGAATGAAACCTTATTCCTTCATTTTATTTCCATAGTTCCATGAGGGAGACTAACTCTTGAAAAATAGTCCAAATTACTAGGATATCAACTATGTTGGAAAAAATTTCCAAAATGAGCTAAAAAAATTCTCTATTCATAGGATCGATTCATATTAATTCAATTTTTATATTCTCCAAATCTTTATTCTTCTCCATATAGATTTATGGTATTTTCATTGGTATCTCCTCATAACTCTTCTAATTCATCCAAATAAAATATTATTTTCCATCCTACATGTTCTATAACCATGTTTATATATTTCATAGCACAAATTTAATAGTGTTAAATATTTACCAATAAATGAAATATATTCTTATATACAATAAATAATTGGGTCATACATGTCAGTTTCTTTTAATCTATTTAGTATGTCAACAAAAAAACATCTATCTCAATGTCGTAATTATTCTCCTTGCATTAACCAGATTTTAAAAAATTATTATTTCTATTAGTTTAATAGTTAAACTATATCACTATTATTTATGTGATAAGGGTTTTGGTTCTATTTATAACTCTATTTTTTCAATAATTTACCTCATTTAGTATTTTTTTGAAATGATAACCCAGATAAAAAAAGTGTAATTGGAGAATTCAAAACTAAATGAATCTTTTTTCATGAAGTGCTGCATGAATTTCTGAGTATTATTAAGAAATTTATCCTCAATATTTCCCCACTTTTATTCAAAATACTCACAATATTGGGTGAATTTTTTTTCCAAAATACATTTTAAGGGGGCCATAATGTTTACTACCCATGCATAAAACACTTCAATGTTTAGAATTTGGTGTATGGAATTTTATTTCATTTAAAAAAATTATATTCATGTTTCTAATTCATTCGCTGGAGTGCACACATCCGTCTATGAGGATGCACAGTTGTTACCCCACGTTCCTTCTATCCAATGTCAGGTGACATCCATTCCTTATTCAGGGACATTTTCTCCTTGATCGAAATGGGATGATGGGATGTCGGTTCATCCTTCCATGGATTCCTCCTCAGAACTTATCACCCAGTCTGAGTCTCTTATATAGATTAAGTCGTGGTTCATGAATCTTGTTCATGGTTCCATATCCTTGTAGATGCTGGTTAACTACACTGCTTATGTCTAGAAATTCCATGGGGTCTTGTCATTGCAGAAACCTTCGGTCGGAGTAGACGGCAACATCAGGCATGTCGAGGTATATCTGGATGCGTGGACATTGGGGAACCTGTATTCTTCTCTCATAAGAGGTCATCTCAAGGGTTCAGAACATGATGCATACCACGTCAAATGTAGGGAATCATATTCCATAGGCATGTATTTGAGGTTTTCCTCATCTTCCCATGTTTAACACATGGTAGGTCAAAAGTATACCATCAAGTAGAGATGGTTACACCTATGGCGTGTCTTCTGGGGTTATCCTCAGGCATCTCATGTTTAACACGAGGCAGGCTGCGAGTTTAAAATCCTGTGAAGATGAAATTAGGGTGATCATAACTTCCCATAGAGAGGTATTTGAGTTTGTGTGTCCCATAGAGGGTAGTTATCACACCATAAAATCTGATATGGAAACCACTAAAGGCAGATCAGGGAGTGTGCACCGCAGAATGGGGGAACACGAAGGTTTACCATTGGCTGGGATTGAACCTCAAGGAGGTTTCATATGTACCCTATATAGACAATAGGGATCATAACCCATATATTTCGAAGGGTTAATGAAATAGGGTGTACACAGAGGAAAATAACCTAAATACATGCGGGGTAATACGGGTGGATAGTGGCCTAGGCACTACTAGGAGCAGTGAAAAAATGGATGACATGATCCCATTGGGATGTTACGGCCCGGGTAAGAATTAGGATGGATGATGGAGAGTTGAATGAAGTGGATGGAGAATGAGATGGAACCGACATGAGGAAGATGGTGATGTTGGGATTGAGCCTTAAAGAGACTTCCTACATATCCCCATGGAAGGGAATCAAAGTCTGCGTAGTTCGGTGGGACGATGGGATGCCTGAGGAGGTGGCCCGTGAGAATGGACACATGGATGGGATCTGGAGGAAGTAGAACCTCCGGGATAGAGCATGATATTCCCCAAAACACATGGGATCAAGGGATAGATCCGGATGAGACATGGGTGTTGGGCTTGGACCTCATAGAGGCATCCTATGTATCCCCGTGGTTGGGAATCGATGTCTCTATAGTTCATCTGATGACATCTTACCATCAATTGGGGACTTCAATGGATTTTTGCCAAATTAGGTTGACAAAAACTTACCATTGAATTGGGGAACAATGGCTTACCGCTGATTGAGGTCCATAGTTTAACATCATGTAGGACAGGGGTGAACCGACGTGAAAGAAGACATGGGGCCCAGATGGATGGTGGGGATGAACCTCAGGGTGCTTTTTACCTACCTTGCCTTAGCATGGATCAAATACCACATAGTTCAGGTGGTGGTGTGGTGCTTACACTCTAATATACCCAAGGTGTTGTTGAACCGACGTGAAGGGGGTCGGGATGACCAATGGATGGTGGGATGGAACCTCGTGGAGGCTTCCAACATACCTTTCCTTATCAAGGATCAAAGACCATGTATTTTAGGAGGGTCGGTGAACTGACATGAGGGAGAACCTGAGATCCCATGGGTGGTGGGCATGAACTTCGTGGAGGCTTCCTACATACCTTGCCTTAGAAAAGATCAAATACATCATAGTTCAGGTGGCATTATGGGGCTGACACACTAGGATTCCCAATGTGGATGAAATGATCGATGCTTTCTCTAAGCCCACGTGAGTCATGCTCGGTGTGGGAAACAAGTTATAGAAAATACCTGACGATCACATTGCAAATGTGCATCCATGAATGGTGGTGAATGGGGCTTACCCAGGGAATCTGCTCGGGTGCCGCTATGGAGTGGCAACGGTGGATGGGGCTTCTACAAGGAAGCATCTCGGGTGCCTGTATGGAGAAGAAATAGTGGATGGGGCTTATGAAAGGATGCTGACAGGGTGCCTCTATGGAGAAGCAATGGTGAATAGGGATTACACAAAGAATCTTCTCGGGTGCCGCTATAGAGCGGAAATGGTGGATGGGGCTTACGCAAGGAAGCTGCCCGGGTGCCGCTATGGAGCTGCAATAGTGGATGGGGCTTGTTCAAGGAAGTCTCTTAGGTGCCCCTATGGAGAGGCAATGGTGAATGGGACTTACGCAAGGATGATTACTGGGTGCCACTATGGAGCGGCAATGGTGGATGGGGCTTATGCTAGAATGTTGCCCGGGTGCTTCTATGGAGTGGTAATGGTGGATGGGGATTACGCAAGGATGTTGCTCGGGTGCTGCTATGGAGTGGAAATGGTGAATGAGGATTATACAAGGAAGCTTCCCAGGTGCCGCTATAGAGCGACAATGGTGGATGGGGCTTACGCAAGGAAGCTACTAGGGTGCCGCAAAGGATCGGCAATGGCAGATGGGGATTACGTAAGAAGCTTCCCGGGTGCCGCTAGGGAGCGGAAATGGTGGATGGGGCTTATGCAAGGAAGCTGGTTGGGTGCCGCTATGGAGTGTAAATAGTGGATGGGGCTTATGCAAGGAAACTGCCCATGTGCCGGTAGGGAGCGGTAATGGTGAATGGGGATTATGAAAGGAATCTTCCTGGGTGCTGTTATGAAGCGACAATGAGGGATGGGGATTACGCAAGGAAGATACCCGGGTGCCACAATGGAGCAGCAATGGTGGATGGGGATTATGCATGGAAGCTGTTCGGGTGCCGCTAAGGAGCGGAAATGGTGGATGGGGCTTATGTAAGGATGTTTCCCCGGTGCCGCTATAGAGTGGCAATGGTGTATGGGGTTTACGCAAGGAAGCTGCTCGGGTGCCTCTAGGGAGCCGCAATGGTGGATGGGGCATATGCAAGGAAGCTGCCCGGGTGCCGAAATGGATCGACAATGATGCATGGGGCTTACGCATAGAAGCTGCCCAGGTGCCGCTATTGAGCAGCAATGGTGGATGGGGCTTATGCAAAAAAGATGCCCGGGTTCCGCTATAGAGTGGTGATGGTGGATGGGGCTTATGCCAGGAAGCTACCCGTATGTCTTTCTCATGTCTGGCCATGAGGGAATCCCAACCCACTGGTGGGTTAAAGCCTTCACCTATACGCTAGTGCACAAGAGGGATAATGCCAAGGGTGTTGGAATGAGTCCGAACAAAGTGAGATTAAATGTTTGAATCACAAGCCTGACATTCGGAACACAATGAGGGTGGCGTGGTGATGAAGGATAACTTTTGACTATGTTCAAAAAATAGAATCCATGTCGCGTTAGCCTGAAATAGGGACAGATAAATGAGGGTCAACTACTGACCATGTTAGAAACATAGGACATGACTTGAAGTTTCACCCAAATTCTTTTGGGGCATTGGCCTAGGATGGTAGGTGAGCCGATGCAGCATGGGACCAAGCCGTTAGGGGGTCCCTTCAAACATATTAGTGGATGATGATCTGAAAAAAAGACACACAAAGCGTGAGGTGGAGTGATGGGATGTTTGAACGGATTCCAACGCTCTAGAAATTATGCAACTATAACCATGGCATGAGGCATCTTTTTCTTTGCACATAAGGCATCTCTCGTATAGGGATAGAGACATCCTATGTTTGGAACATAGGGTAAAATATAGTTTATAGTCATGTGGAGATGACTATTGGCATATTATGCTTGCAGCATAAGGCATCTCTCATATAGGGAAAAAGGAATCCTATGTTTGGAACATAGGTTGAACTACGGTTTATATTCATGTGGGGAGGACTATTGGAATCCTATGCATGGAGCATAAGGAGTCTTTTATTTGGAGCAAGAGTCATCCTATGTTTGGGACATAGGGAATACTATAATTTAGAGTCTTGTAGAAAGGAATGTTGGCATCTTATGCTTGGGGCATAAGGAATCTCCTATATAGGGAAATAGGCATCCTATGTTTGGAACATAGGGTAAACTACAGTTTATAGTCATGTAGAGAGGACTATGGGAATTTTATTCTTGGATCATAAGGCATCTCTTATTTAGAGCAAGAGGCATCTTATGTTTGGAACATAGGGCATACTACAGTTTAGAGTCTTGTAGAAAGGACAGTTTGGCATGAGGTTCCAAGAAATGGTTCGTGTTGGGACATATGCAAGGGTGGACCTTTCTTGTTTAACTTGGCATACGATCCATGTGATGGGGTTTGGCTGAAGTACTTGAGGAATGGTTTGACTCAAGTTACTCGGGGAATTGATGATGAGAATCTCAACTGACGACATGGGAAACGAACCAAGAAGAATATGTCAACTAAAGGTGTTTCATGGTGTATGTAGGAGTATCTCAAATAATGGTATTACAGAGGTGGAATGTAGATACGCATAAGGGCACAATGGAAAATGCCGATGTCCTGGCCCGAAAAGTTGGTGGTGCGACTCTCCATTATTCATATGGGTCAGTGATGGTAGCGAGGGGACTGGCCCAGAGGGCCGGGACCGCAGGCGGACACTGACCCCAAGCGGGGGTCTGGGGGTGCAGCCCCTGTGGTATGAACTGGTGGGTGAAAAGGTAGAATCCTCGAAAAGGATAGGTCTTTGTGAAGTAGCTTCGCATAGCATGGCCTCACTAAGAAAAGGTCTTTTGTAGGGAAAAGGGCTTTCGCGGAGAAAATGGTGCTTGCGGAGCAAAGGGTGCTCACGGAGCGTGGACTCGTGGAGCAGCATCGCGAAGGATGATACTCATAGAGCATGGACTCATGGAGCATCATCGCAAAGAAATAGTCTCATGGAGCATGGGCTCACGAAGTTTCTTTGTGAAGTAAAGCAGAGCTCTGCGAACCGGGAGATCGGTCGTCCAAGGGGCGGAGTGGCCGTCTGGCGAAGGGGGTGGGCTGGGTATTTATAAGCAAGGGGTGCTGCGAAGTAGAGCTCGCTCGGCGCGAATACGGAGCTTGCTCCGCCGCAAGTTCACGAACGTCAAAGGGGCAGACAGAGTTGTACCACCTCCTTGTGTCGTGGCAGGTCTTCGCGGCGAGTCTTCATCGATGGTCTTCACGAACTAGTTTTTTAGCCCATCATCAAATTTTTGTAACTCTTGATCCGTAACTCCATTCGGGCCCTACAACCTACCAAATCGAAGCTTGAGAAATGGGATACGCTCTTGGATCATGTATGGAAGCATCTAAAAAATTTTGTGGATGCGTTTTCTGGTGTCAACAATTCATTTACAGTGATAACAACTCTACTCATTGTTTATGGTATCTAAATTAACTTTTTTCTAAAAGGATCCAATTTTGTATATTTTTTCCATTGTTTTTATGATGACATGTATGTTTAAAACATTTTTTAAAATTAACTCAATTAAAATATATTTAATTTTAAATGTCGAAGAACCTTTTTTGGATTAGTTTCTTAGAATCAAGGTACATAATACATATATTAAATATAAAATACATAAGAATAAATGTTATTTAATCATATTTAAAGACTCATTTATTATTCCAAAATATTTAAACTCACTATAAGTGATTTCCTCGAAACATACATCAATATAAAAGAGTTACCATAAATCCTAGTAAAATATTAATAGTGGATTTCAACAATACACATCAATATGGATAAAACACGATGAATAACATGACAACATAATCCGAATTAAATGATATATAATATAAATTTTTTTCAAAAAAATAATTTGATATTTATAATAAAATCACTAAGGTTAAATACCACTGTGTCATAAAACATATTACCAAGGTTATTAATCATGGTATTGTAAAACATGACATCTATATAGGTTAATTATTTATCCACTAAATTTGAGTAATATTTGTGAAAAACCATCAAATTACATAATCCATATGTTTCATATATATCATAAAAACCATTTCATCAATAAGGAATTGAGAATAAATATATGGTTTCATATAAAATCCTTAACTATGAAAATATTTAATTACATTAATACTTCATAATTTGTAACTCAATATAAGAAAATGTGGTTTTCATAAATTTCAAACTCCAATAAAATAATTTTAATTACATATATATATTAATACCCTTGAATGAAACTGTGTTGGGTATTCTTGACATAAAAATAGTGGAAGGGAAAATCAAACAAGGAATTCAGCAACTTAGTTTGTACAAAAAGTTCTTTGTGGGATGGTATTAATGGGGGAGAATAGAAATCACTCATTGATTGGTCAACATTTTAATAGAAATGGAATGATCAAATGTTCATGAATAGATATTTAAATTGAAATTATAGGGAATAATACAAATGATTTACATAGTTAAAAAGAAGAGGAAGATAACATATTTCATTGTAGGATAGCTTTTGAAAGACAGAAGAATGTTCCATAAAAAAATAGAAGCACTATAGAATTTCTCTACTTAGTCCAAATGAATAGAACATCATGATTGATGGATTGGAAGTTACTAGATGTGGTGGAGGGGTGGGTATTTATTTGAAATGTGGGGTGTTTTTATTAGATTTTAAATATAGGCCTTATAAATCAAGGTTTTTAAAAATTGAAAAACCTTTTCCTACCCCTAGTTTTGTCTCATGTTTTGTGACATTAAGAATTTTTTTCTCAGATTTGAATTTCAACAATGAGAATCAATATTTTACATTATATTTGGCATGCGATGGTAATTATTTCAAAATTAATGTTTTTATTAATTAATTTGAACTATGGAAATTGGAATATTGATTATAGGTTTAGGAAATCTTTTCAATTCGTTCAAAAAATATATTATAAAGTGGCTTATTGTTTTTATCATGGATCAATTTATATTAACTATTAAATAAGTTTTATATATTTATGGTGTCATAAAAGTTATAAAAAACTATTTTTTTAATATTTGAAAGAAACAAACTATTTTTGGAAATTATCAAAATTTCACCATAACCGAATTTTCATATTAAAATTTTATAAAAAAATTATGAAAAACATTTTCTTATATATTATAAATTTGACTTTTAAATTAAAATTCATTTTTATTAAAAACTAATGGTTAGTAAGACATAGATTTATTTTTTACCCTTATAAAAAATTTCTTAGGACATTATAAAGGATATTATAATTTATTTTTAGATAAATAAGGTTTTGAGACTTTTTTTGAAAATACATTCTATATAAAAGATATTAATTTATTCTATATGTGTATATATTTTATAAAAATAAAATTATGTTCTATTTTTATTCAAAAATTATGTTTTCCATTTTACTTTTATATTCATGTTTATTTTATAAATCAAAATAGTAATCAAAATGGGATTTATGTAACAACTATTTATTTTTTGAAAATAAAATTGAAATTTTAAATTACTTTTGTCCAAATAAATTACCCATAATTACACCATCATATCCTTAACCATAAGGTGTACGATGATGTAACATTCATTGGGTGGCTCAACTATCATTAACCTAGTTTTTATGTTAAAAAAATTTAATATATCATGTAGACGATTCTGTTAGAGACTTACTTATTAAAACACTTCATGGTTTTTGTCAAGGATGAACCCATGTTATGCAACCCCCTCCCTCCCCCCAAAGTAATTATAAATTGTCTTGAAAGTTTATGATCATAATAATTGAGGAAATCATTTCCCCCTTTAACATATATTAAATTTTTAATTACTCTTTATAAACAAATTATAATGATAACATTATCAACAATTCTCATAATTCCTAATATTCATATAGACCAATATTCAGATCCTAATAGTAACTTCTACATTTGAAACATATATATACTCATCTATTCACATACATCAACATTTATTAAATTTATTTTATTTATTTTTCACTTAAATTGAGTAATATCGATAATATTCCTAAAACATATAATTTTTTACATTTATAGTAAGAGAGATCTTCATTATAGGATTAAATCGAATGGAGTTTACATTATTGTGTAAATAATTATTTTCTTATCTACCTATATTAAATTTTAATAATATAATCTATTTTAATTCATGATATGTAATTTTCTTATGAAATTAATTTGTATATATATGTTCTTATAGTAAAATAGTCATTAAGAAATAAAAACTCACAATAATAAAAATAATTTTTTTAGGTTGCCACTTTACCCCCCCCCCCCATTAAGAAATTTCATCAATGAAATTTATTTCCTACCTCAGTAAAAATTGGGGTATTTTTCATTCATCCATTATTCAAGATCCTATGTTAATTCTTCAAACATAGGATTTCTAAACATGCCATTCTTGAGTCAGGTTGTCTCGTTCCTTTTAAAAAGTAATCATTAATCAAGAATATGGATCACTTATTTTTTATATAATGGATAATATTAATAATATATTCAATTTATTTTGATTATTTTGGTTTGTTATAAATTATAAATTATCAATAGGTACACATGGAAGTTGTTTTGGAAATTATAAATACTATAAGGTATTGTTTCATGATTGGAAAGTACTTCAACATTCTCTAAAATCTAAAATTCTGTAATATACATTGGACTCAATTTCTAGTTATTTATGAATCTCGTAAAGACATTATATTGTAAATTTTTTAGATATAATTGATCAATAAAATTAAATTCAATTCCCTTCCTTTGATTGTCTAAATATGTATTTTATTGATATTGAGATTCCTTGATAGGTTTCATATTCACAAGTATTTTCTCTATATTTATTTCACAATGTATGGTCCCAAATATTTTCATTCTCCAACATCATCCTAACATATTGTAGTTTTACACCTATTACCCTATAGTAATCTATAAGGATACATTTTAATGCCGAAGTAAAAAAATATAGAACAATTCGACAAATTTAAGGTGTTGTTCCCAACTCCCATGAAAATCAAGTGAGATATCCCATAACATATCTTATAATGTTTGATTATTCCGCTCCAATTTCTCATTTTTTTGACAATGATACTCCATGACATTTTTTTATGATAATTATATACTTTTAATCTATCCTTTGGAACTTGGATGTAAATCATGGATCATGGTATGAAATAATCGATAGTCATTCCCAATGAAGTTATACCACATCTTAAAAATATAAACAAGGAAGGAACTCAGGGGGGAGTCATCTAGATTTTTGGTAAAGTGTGTAAACATTTAAAATTTTCTATAATTAACCATAAATAATTGTTTTCATAGTATTTATTCATACATCATGAAAAATAGTCTGTGGTTGTTTTTTCCTTCTTCCATAGAGATATAGGTTGTGGTTCTAACAGTCCTCTGGTTATCTGTCACTGAACCATAACTTTATAACATACAAAACTAATATAAACATAATTAGTAATATATATTTTCATTTTATCCCACCTATAATGATCTCAAAATATCTATAAATTTTAGTTCTTCCCGGATTTACTGAGAATGTAAATATATGATATTAATTCATCATTTTTTTCATTTACTTTATATCATACTGGATTCATATCCTTGTAACTAAACTCATTAATTACACTTTATTCATATTAAACTAAGAAAGAATTCAATTTTTCATTGATTCTATATTATTTTTTATACTTTGGATAGTCTCTAAGTGATTTAATTTTCTTCTCATATGATTATTGTTAAATAATCCTTTGGGAAAGTATTGCTGATTTCCCTTTCCTTATGACTTCCATTTCCATCTCTACCAAGTATTTTTCTCAACAGTTATCCTTCAATCCTCATCACCATTATAATTATGGGGTAATTCCAAATCAAAGGATCTAAAACATAGTTTTATTTCTTGTTTGATTATATATAGAACTATAATAGTCTATTTAATGTTCTAATAAACTCCTCTATCTCATGTTCAATTACATGTGTGTGAATATATACATTATACTATAGGGGTTGATTTATATATACCACGTCTTACAATAATTATGGTGTCTTTATATCATTAATGTAAATATGACTAAAAATAAATTAGTCTCATTGGTATGAATATTTTAGTCATTGGGATTTAACTACCATGATGAATATGTAATCACATTTTTATGTTTCATGAGCATCCATCCTTGTCCTTTTAGGGATGCATCATTATAAATAAAAAACCATCTTTATTATAGGGTAAAGATAGAACATGTTCGGTAAATAACCACCTATTCAATTATTATAATAATTCTTAAATATCATTTTAATAGAATATACTTGAATCACTTTGAGTTTTTATATATTTTTGGGATTATAAAGATGTGATACATTATTAAAAATCCTTCAATATTTTCCGAAATAACCATGGAAACTAAAAATATCACTTAATTTGGTAGGATGTGTCCCCTCCATAATTGTCTAAATATTTGATAGATCCACTATGATTCTTTTAAATCTCAAAATGTGTCCCAAAAAATCCATCATTTTATAGGCAGAACTCACATTTAAAAAATTTAACCAACACAATCTCTCTTTTTCTTGGTTGTAATATGACCCTCATATGGTTATCTTTCTCTTGAGGACTTTTTAAATATATCATTATGACATCAATAAATACCACCATAAATTTTTCAATATTTTCCATATATACTATGCATAAAAAATCTATAAATATATTAGGGTAATTATTTATTCAAATGGTCATACAAAAAAACTTATAGTGACCATAACATCTCATAAATGTAGCCCTTGGTATATTATAATTCTTTATCCTCACTAGATAATACCCCATTTGAAGCTCATTCTTGTAGAAGTATTGAGCCCTGTAAATTTAGTTGAAAAATCATAATTCATTGGAATAGGGTATTTTTTCTTCACTATGATCTAATAATGTTCACTATAATAAATTCATTATTTCATTGATACCTCCTTTAATATAAGGTGAACAGGTTCTCCCCACTGGGAAATAGATTGTCGAACAAATCCCTTCTCCAAAAGATCATGGTGATGCTTTATTAATTTAATTAACTAGACACATATAACTCTTCATGGGGTTTTCTATATATACTTATATTCATGTAAGATTTTAATAGAGAAATGTACTTATCATAATTAGCTAGGTCTAGAAAACTCATTTGAAAATACTTCGATGTTTCCCAAAACAATGGGTAAATTTATACAGTGTATACTTACTCTTCCTCCTCTATCATCATCAATAATTTCCAAATATTATGTAATAGGAGGAGGTTCAAGGGAATAATCATTAATGTATATCTTTACTTTGATGATAATTATATGGTTTCTCAATAATAAAATTGAAATTTCATTTCTTCTATTGCTAATATGTAATTATACTTTGAGGACCAATCCTTCTAAAATATTGTGTAAAATTAAATCATTGGAATACCCATCATTTTTTTGATAGATTTTACTCACTATAGTAGACATGGGATCTTAATATGTAATTGTATTTTAATAGTTCTTCTAGAATTTTTAACTAACAACTCTACCACTGGCTATACATGGATAAAAATGTTTTTCATTAATAGATTATTGAAATAAATGAAAATATAAAACCAAAATAAAGTAATATACATTTTACTATTTCGTATATGATGAGTGCATCTACTAAAAAATCATTTGGAACCTCAAATTCACTTGTTATTATTATAAAATCACAAAATTTCTCATTTGGACACTAATGAGACTATTCATGCCCCCCCCCTTTATATTATAATTTGGACATTCATTAGTAAAATTTCCATGCTCCTCACACTTGAATCATTGCACAACAGATCATTTTCCCTATATTTATTATTTATTGGCATTCAGATGCTTAGTTATAACATATCCATAATAGTTTCAAACTATACGAGTATCTCTTCTAGATTTAAACCACTTTAAACTTCCCTAAAAAATCCAAAAATAATTATTTTCCAAAACTTTTCATATAGCATGTAATAGTTTCCTCATATGCATATTCTATATAGTTTCATTCATCATCATTACATTGATATCATTATATCCATGTGTTCATTTAGAAAATATTAAATCCATCTAGAGACTGAGAGAACGTCACACCCTCTATTCATAACTACTAATGAACCAGACCACAAATTCTTTTTGTGGGTGGGGTATAAGTATTCCAAATAATAAATTTATCTTCCTATAAAAATCAAATACAACTCTTGATGTGTATCATCAAATCATTGTAAAATTCATCTCATAATTCACCGCTGGTTCATTTTCATGTTGTTTCTACTCATGGAATTTAATTTTTATCTACTTTTTAGAGGTTGAAGGGAAAATTTTTATTGAAAATACTTTTTTTATGTCTTATCATTACATGGAATCCTCTACATCCCTTGGCTTAGTATTCTTGATCAGTCTCAATCATAGATCAGCTTCTCTGAAAAAGTGATACACTTCCAATTTGAGTTCCCTTACTCAGAATATTGGATTACAAAAAATATTATTTCTATGGTATTAATCCATTATTTAGTAATCAATTGGTGAAGTGTTCCACTAAAAACGTCATAATTGAAAATGAAGGATTCAATTTTTACTTTTTCCTTCATTGATAAATTTGAATTCTTCACCTAGATTTGGTAGTTATTCCAGGCCTAAATTAACTGATTCTATATCATCATAATGTTTTCAACTCCAAAATCTAATTCATTATGGATACCATCATTACAATATCAATTGAATACATTATTTAAATAATTCATTCTATTACCTATTATGTTTCTAACTTAATAAAACCTATTTGAAAATATTTTTACTATAGGAAATAATATAATAATTATAAAGTAGACATTAATACTAATAATTTATAATATCATCCATTTAGGATGGTTTAATTAAACGATAAATTTGATAAATTTCCTATATATCCTTCATAATGGTTTGTAAACATAATTTGATTAACCTAACAATATACCACATGTGTATCAAATGATGTGTGTGACAAGGCCTCCTTGTCGTACACTAAGTGACAATCAATTTAATACACAATTCACTATTTTGGGGTAAATTTACCTAGGTAATGTAATGAACTGGTTTTTCTCAGGTAATATTTTTTAATTATTTCATATTATAACAAGTCTGTGAAAGTTGACGGCGTGTGATTATGACTACCAGTATTAAATTACTGAATTTTTAAACTTTTTTATGGTATGTTCAATAAATGTGCGGGCGGCATTTTCTATCTTATAAATTAGTGCCTTGATTAAGAATATGAGGGAACCTTTGAATCCGTAGCACCAAGATTGTCATAAGGGTGGATTCACTTAGAACGTAGAAGGTCATGATAAAAGTATAGTTTTCTTACATTAAAAAAATTAAAAAATAACAATGTTATTTTCATTCTCTTTTTATTTTACTCTATCGGATGAGCAGCGGTGGCGGGACCGATGAAATATCAATCCATTAAATGGATTGACTCTCCATTACATGTACCCGCACCATTGGAAATTTGTGAGGTCGATTAACTAAATTAACCTCATAAATTCCACGGAGCAATACCCACCTCTTCCCCCACTTATTTATATGGAGCTTGAGGTGGTGTGTTGGCATGGCTTCACCATACGATAAATCTCTAGTAAAGAAACATGATGCCAACCACCTGGAGAATGAGACAGGTTTCAACGATTGCTGACGAGCGCCACTGAATCAAGAACTGATGACAATGGTGAAAGAAGTTTCATCGATCGCCGTTAGTATAAGTATTATCCCGGTAGGGGGATTGTTGTAAAGTTCATCTTTCTGAGATAAATTGTTGACCACCTGATATGATTCTAACGCAGTGGGCGCATGCCAGACTAACAAGGCCTGAACCCTCCACCTCTTCGGTATTTGTCTCATTTTTCAGGATTAGTTTTCCAAAAAAATGTGGAAGGATGAAACCACAGGAAACACAGTATCAATGGTGACCCGGGAGCCTCATAGGTGCTAACGGAAACTAAACGGACCATCAGAGCATGTTCGGTGGCCCATGGAAGAAACCATCAGAGCACCATGTTGGCAGTGGTTGTTGGTGCCTATAGGAGACCTACGGCGACTGGCCATAGGCGATGGGAAGAGGCGTGTTGTCGCACACCTCAGCGGTAAGATGCGGTCGGCCCGTGCAGACCCCACAGGACAAGGGAGGCACCCACAAGCGGCACCGCCGACAGCAGTCACAACCAAAAAGTTGTGGCAGGAAGGTGTGGTGTGGCCCCATGCTACAATGAGTTGGCGGAAGCCGGTCAGCAAAATGGCCAACCATTTCATGAAGTAGGGCAGCGCCCCACCAGCTCGGAGAAACTACCCCTCAACCGTTGGGCCGGTGGAGAAATTGGTCCGCCTTCTGGGGGACCGGGCTGGACCTGCGGCCTTGTGGGCCAATCTGGCAGGGTTGAGCCCCACCCGTCAGGCCGGCCTAACCCCTACCCGGGCTTGTGAACCAATGGGCGGACCCCAATGAGCCGGACCTAGTTAACCGGGATGACCCTTAACGGGCCAGACCTGGGTGGGATAAGGTGGACCACCAGAACCATTGTGTTGGGCCGATCTGATCGAGTCAGACTGGGCCCAGACCCAAGTGGCCAATGGATAAATAAACCCCCATAACTAAAAAACCATGTGTCCATTTGACACACCATCGATGGCATTGGGACTAATTTTGGGAAGTGGTCCCTTTGTCTTATTTTGGTGGGCCTGACCCAGCTGGGTCAGACTGAGGTGCAATCACCGCCTTTTCTCTGAAAGAAATGTAACTAATAGACCAGACATCTGATTGACACACCGTCTATGGCATAAAAACCCTTGTGGCATGGTGATCCTTTGGAGATACTCTAAGTGAATTTTTATATAGTTTGATGTGTGGATTGGGTTAGATCAGACGTGAATCATACCAGGACCCTTTTACGAAAGTTCCCATATCTCACAGACCGGGCATCAGATTGATGTCCTTTCTATCACGTTGAAACCCCAATGATGTGATGGTCCCTTGGGTATGTTTTTTTGCGGGACTTCATACCAGTTGAAATATGATGAATGGATTGAGGAGAGGTTCTCCCAGAATCACGTGTGCTATGAGCCGGAATCCTATGGTTGGCTATCTTTGAAGTAGCGATCCTATGTGGATCAACATCATATCGACATTGTATAGATCGTCATTGTATCTACCCTAAGTGGACCAGTTTTAGAGTGTCCTGTTATGGATTAGCAACTAGGAACCCTATGAGGATCAGAATCGAGTGACCCCTATGTGGATCAGCATTTCAGCGACCCTATGTGTATCAGCATTCTGTGACCCTATGTGGATCAGCATTTCAGTGACCCTGTGTGGATCAGTATTAGTGTGACATAATGAGGACCTACATTATAGTGGCCCATTCTGGAATGTTGACATACATCCAAAAGTAGATGGATAATAAAACAACTTCTTTGTGGATCAGTTGTGGAACTTCTAAAAGGAATAAGATGATATATCTAAGACTAATCATCTATATTCTTGATCTTTGAGTAGTTTACCTAGTGTAAGATGACTATCGGTTCTTGATTTGTGATTGAGGTCTTCCTTTGAGGTTTTTTACTTTATGGAACTTTGGGATTCCTTCGTGGGTCTCCATATCTGTACTGAGTATTGTTATACTCACCCCTGTATGGGCTTCACCCACACCATGTTGTGTCTTTTGCAGAAAACAGACAACTATGACCGAGTCTTGGGAGGCAAGACTAGACGGTGCTCAGAGGTGGATCGATAGGCGCGATGGGCCGTAGTGACAACTGACCTTGAGTTGTACCTACCCATCATGTAGGAACCTTGGCGGACAATTCCAAGAGATGTTTTTCATTTGTGGTTATACATTTCATTTGGTCTTGTACTCCATCCCCCTTTACTTATTGTACTCCCCCTTTTTTACATTCAGTACACATCTTTTTAATAATTCAGTTTTACTACGTGGGTTGTGCTCGTTGTATACATTGACTGTGTGTTTGCAGGTTTAAATGTAATGACATCCCATTTTTTCTGGGATATTTCTTTCGGTGTTACTCTCCAACCTCTGGATCATGGATGGTGGGCTAGGGGTATTCACGGCATGACCCTTGGGGGATGGATTTGTAAAAAAATTATTAGAGTAGTCTGTTCTACTAAAGAACTAGGACTCCGATCTTTTTAATGGAGAAATAGTGTTAAATTTTTTGAATATGGTTTCCAATTTGGGGAGTCCACTGTTTGTGCAGTTGCTGACGTATCCATACACCAGGACCCTAAATTCAGATTTCACACTCGGTGCAATAAAACACTGATTTCATGTGTTTTGTAAATGTTTTACATTTAATCTATTTCAAGTCATCTCACCAGGTTTAACTTATTAACTATGGTGCACCTGTTTCCTTTCAGGATGCTGCCATGTAGACAGCCTACTAGGATTCCTAAGAGAGTATATAATGAGGGCTATCTGAGCAATAAGGATTCAGTGTATGTCCCTCTTACTATGTTGGCACCTTCTGGTGGTGTACCAGCAACACCACCACTAATAGGGTAGCAGTTTCCACCATCCCCATCAGTATATGGTGCTCATAGACTAAGAACCTCTCATGAATTTCAGTGGAAAAGGCCTCCGAGGATTTTTGGTGAGACATAACTGCAGGTGGATGAGGGATGGCTGGAGGCTGTGGCTAGAGTTTTCTGCCTGGTTGGGACACCAGCCAACCAGATCATGATCTTAGCTACCAGTATTTTATAGGGAGAAGTAGGGAAATGGTAGAGCCGGATGCTCCAGGCACATAACTATGAAACACTCACTTGGGGAGATTCCATGGGCCTCTTTAGGTCAGAGTTCCTTCCAGAGATTTTATAAATTGTGCATATGCGAGAGCTTCTACACTTATATCAGGGAAGCCAGACTGTGGCCCAATATGTGGCAAGGTTCACTGACCTATCATGCTACTCTACCAACATGGTGTGGGACCCTTTAATCAGGTCCCAGAACATTGAATAGGGACTCTAATGGGAGATCAGATCTTCGATGGTATCTCTCAGCATCTCAACGCATGCTGGAGTGTTGGATTGAGAACTCTTGGTGGATAGATTCCTTGCTAACCAGACACTGACAGTAAGACCCACCACTGAGCGACACATAGTAGATTCATCATCGGATTGTAGTATACATGTGACACAGAGATCCAAGAAGACCATACCTTCCTATGGATGACCCTCAAGCTTAGGGCTGGATGTTCAAGGCTCAAGAGGTAGTGAAAGCTAGTAGAGGAGCAGACTGTGCTTCATTTGCGGTGGGTAAGGTCACATGGCTCACGAATACCTGACCAGCCATACTGATGACCAAAACACGATCTAGGGATCACAAAGGCAGAGGTCTAGATTCGATCAAGGAGGTCCATAGGGAGAAAAACATGGAAGAGGAGAAGGTCAAGCAATAGGTGGTGGATGATGGTTTGAGGTTCTACCTCCACCACCTTTAGGTGGTCCACCCCGACCATAGGGAGTAGGTGGACAGGGACGAGATCAGCTCCAGGAAGGTGAATTATACAACCATGGTTCTCCAGAGATTATTCCTCGTATGATTTGTGTCTACTACACCTTATTTGTAGTAGTTATAGACATAAGTTCCATTAACACTTTCGTTTCCACGTGTCTCATTTGGAGCTCAGATATTCCAGTTGAGCAGTTGGCTGGATCCTTACGATTAGATACTTCAATGGGAGAATTTTTTATGATTACACACTCGTTTCAGCTTTGTGAGCTTACTCTAGGAGGAAATATCTTCGACTAGGATCTTCTAGTATTGGATTTGAGGCCTTACGATGTAATCTTAGGAATAAATGGTTTATCCACAGTCCATTCTCATATAGAATGCATTAGGCGCAAAGTGCGATGTGTCTGCAAGGATGGGACCGAGTTTTTCTTCACTGATGAGAAATTATCCTTTTCAGCACAGGATGGAGTTACCCATAGGCGGGTGCATCCTATCACAGAGCATTTGGCTAGCCTTACCCTCATATCAGTTGATGTTGAGAGTCTGAGCTATCCAATAGTGTAAGAACAGTATGGTGATGTCTTCCTTGATGATGTTCCAGGAGTACCTCCTCACAAATAAGAGGACTTTTACATCGACATGTACCCTAAGACACCATTTATATCAACACCAGCATAACAGATGTCTCCCGTGGAGATTCGTGAGTTACGGGAACAACTGGAGGACTTGTAAAGGAAGGTGATCATAAGGTCCAGTGTTTCTCCATGGTGAGCCCCGATATTGTTCGCTAAGAATGTAAATGGGATTTTGATACTCTATGTGGATTATCGACGCCTGAACCAGGTGACCATGGAGAAGAAGTATCTACTCCCGAGGATTGATGATATCTTTGATTAGCTGAAGGGATATCGTTTTTTTAGAAGATTGACCTCAGATCTACCTATCATCAGCTTAGGGTACCAGATGAGGATGTGCAAGAGTCAACCTTTAAATGTCGTTTTGGAAACTATGAGTTCTTGGTTATTCCATTCGACATGACCAACGCCCTTGTGGTGTTCATGGGACATATTAATAGGATTTCTCACCAATTCCTCGATCGTTTTGTGGTGGTCATCATTAAATAAATCTTTATATACTCGACATCAGAGGAGGAGACTGCCTATCACTAGAAGATAGTTCTGGATACACTCCAATAGCACATGCATTATGGTAATATCACAAAGTGCTAGTCTTGGATATGGAAGGTACACTTTTTGGGACATGTTATATCAGAGGCTGGAGTTGTAGTGGATCCAGAAAAGGTACAGGTTGTGCTAGCTTGGGAGACACACTAATGTTTGGACAAGGTGCAATGTTTCCTGGGGTTAGCTAGGTACTATAAAAGATTCATAACTCTCTTTTCATGAGTCGCGTCACCAGTGTTAGTGTTGATGAAAAAGTGAATATCCTTCGTGTGGACGAAGAAAGGCTAGTAGAGTTTTTAAAAGATGAGGCAAAGACTGACAAGTACCCCCATATTAAGGCTACCAGAAGTGGGCGTTGGGTATGTAATCTTCTATAACGCATCAGCGACTAGACTGGGATGTTTCATGAGGAAGGAGCAAGAAGTGATCACTTATACATCACGAAAACTGAGACATCATGAGAAAAACTACGCTACCCATGACCTGGAGTTAGTTTCAATGGTGTTTTCCAAGAGGATGTGGAGACACGACTTGATAAGTGAACGTTTTATAGTCTACTTTGATCACAAGAGTCTTAGGTATATCTTCTTAGAGAAGGATCTGAACCTCAGATAGTGGTGATGGCTAGATATTTTTCAGGTCTATTACTTTGAGATAGTTTATACTCCTAGAAAGGGAAAAGTGGTAGTTGATGCACATAGTAGGAGGTTTGGTCTACTGTTTCTGAGTGAGGAGACAAAGAAGCTATCCACACTGCAGATATCCTTTGTGGATAGAGATGTAGAAGCTTACCTCTAGTCTATGAATGTCACTCCCCAACTTTTTCAGTGAGTTTAAGAGGCACATCTTGGGGATATTGACTGCGAGACTCGATGTGATTAGATATTCTCAGGACAGTCACCTGAGGAATTTTTTGTAGGTGGGGAGCATGTCATCCTTTTAAGTTGATGGAACATTGTATCGGTGGGTCTACGAGAGGAGGTGTTGAAGTATTTCCATACGTCCCCACTGTAAGTACATCATTTTCTATAGAAGATGTACCAGGATCTCTGGCGTCAAAACCGATGGCCCAGGATGAAGAATGTAGTTGAGTAGTTTGTTTCACGATGGCACACATGCCAGTAATAGAAGGTTGAGCATCATGTTCAAGCAGGCATAACTCACACATTATTGGTGCCGGAGTGGAAGTGGGATGTCATTTCAATTGATTTTCTGATAGGGCTACCACGTAGGTCCAGGGACCATGATTCCATATGGGTGATCATTGACCGAATCACCATGTCAGCCCAATTCCCTACCCATACAAGAGTAGGGATCATTAGAGGGATTGGGACACCTCTTTGTACAAGAGATTGTTTGGATTCATGGGGTTCCATCAATGACCATATCTAACTGTGACACACATTTTACACTTCGGTTGTGGAAGAGATTAAATGATGAATTTGGGACTCAACTACATTTGAGCACCATCTTTCATATTCAAAAGGATGGTCAGACAGAGCAGACCAATCAGACACTCAAGGACATGCTATGCGCCTGCGTCCTAGATTTTGGTCGTAGTTGGGAGGATCACTTTCCCTTGGTGGCGTTTGTGTACAAAAACAACTATCACTCCACCATCATTATGGCACCATTTTAGACCTTGTGTGGCCAACCATAAAGATCACTTATATGCTAGACAGAAGCGGGGGAGTCAACACTTATGGGTCCAAAGTTGATACGGGCTATCACTGAGAAGGTGCAGATCATCTAGGAGTAGATGAAGACTACAAAGAGCCGGAAAAGGTCTTATGTTGATAGGAGATGAAGACCTTTGGAGTTCGAGGAGGGAGACCATGTCTTCCAATGGGTCTCACCTCGACACAATTTATAATGATTTGGTTGGGGCGTTAATATAACTATGAGGTTCATTGAACCATTTCAGGTACTCAGAAGAGTTGGCGAGTTGGCGTATCACTTAACTCTTCCTCTACAAACGCATCAAGTGCAAGAAGTTTTCCACATGTTGAATCCGAGGAACAACATGCATGATCCATCGCACATTATTGACTGAGGCGAGCTGGACATTGATAATGGTGTTTCATTTATGGAGGTTCTATTAGAGATTGAGGATCGACACGAGAAGATTATTTGTGGTCAATCGATCCCTCTGCTGAGAATTAACTGGCAGCATGGGAACTTCCAAGTGAGTAAATGGGCGCAGGAGGCTCAGATTCATGCTCACTACCCCCCCCCATTTGTTTTCTTAGTCTACATTTTTGATTTTAGTGTTGAAAATCCCTATTGTGGGGAGAATGTAAAGAACCATTTTTTCATGTAATTTTTCTAATTATTTGGGATTATTACAAGTCTATGAAAATGTACTAAGTGTAATTCCAAGGCCCGGTGTGCCCGGAATAAATTTCTAAACATTTATAAGGTACGTTCAATAAATTCACGAGTGGCATTTTCTATCTTTTAAACCATTGCCTAGATTAAAAATACGAGGGCACCATGGAATCTGTAGTGCCATGATTCTGTTAAGGGTGGCTTCCCTTCGACCACAAAAGGTTGGGAGAAAAATATAGTTTTGGCCTTTTAAAACAATAATGAATTAAAAATTTTATCTTATTTCACTTTTTCCATTCCTCCAACAGATGAGCGGAGGTGGCAAGACAGACGAAATTTCAATACATTAAATGGATTGACTCTCCATTACTTATAATCGCGCTGTTGTAAATTTGGGTGGTCCATTAACTAAATGAACCTAAAATAATTCCTTAGTGCATTACCTACCACTTCCCCCTCCAATATATATGGAGATTGGGCTGGAGTGTTGGCACGACATCACCAAGAGAAAAACATATGGACAACAACCACGACGATAAACACCAAAAGAGCAAGACTGGTTTCAATGAGAGATGATGAGCGCCACTGAATCAAGAACTGACGACAACGATGAATAATGTCCCATTGATCTTCGTTAGTGGAAATCTTATCTAGGTAGGGGGATTTTTGTAAAGTTCATATTTATGATATATCTTTTTGATCAACAGATGCGATGCTAATTCAGAGGGCGTGAGACAAATGAACAAGTCCCAGACCCTCCACCACTTCGGTATTTGTCTCATTTTTATCGAACGTTTTTCCAAACTAAGCGGAAGGATGAAACCAATGGACACGCAGCGGTGACGGTGACCCTAGAGCCTCATAGGTGCTGACAAACCAAAAACTGTCCACTAGAGCATGTACGGTGGCCCATTAAAGAAACCATCGGTGCGACATATTAGCGGCGGCCGGAGGGGGTTGAATGAGACCTCAGCAAACGTCTATAGGTGGTGGGAAGCGGCACATTGTTGCACGCAGCCGTGGTCAGAGGCAGCTGATCTGATCCGAGTGGGGGGACAAGGGTGACGTCGCTAGTGGAAGAATCCATGAACAGTAGTCCGTAGCAAGAGGGTGTGATGTGGCCCCGTGATGTGCCGTGTTGGTGGATGCAAGTCGGCTAAACTGTCGAATGTTTCGGGCTGTGGGGAAGCGCCCCACCAGGAAGGTGAAATGACCATGCAACCATGGGTCCAGTAGAAAAGGTTGTCCACCTTTTGGTGGATAGGTCCAGATGCAGGCCGACTGAGCGAGCTGGACCCGCTAGCAGGTCGGGCCATCAGCGGCCCAGCTGGCCAGTGCCGATGGGCCGAGCCCCACCTGACAAGTTGGGACAACCGCGACCCAGGAACGTGAACCAATGGGCCGAACCCAATGACCCGGACTCAGTGAACTCGGTCGTCCATTAAGAGGTTGTACCTAGGCAGCGTCAAGTAGATCCCGGGAACCATTGCATCGGGCCTGTCTGACCGAGTCATCCCGGGCCCCGACCCACCCAGCCCCCATATAAATAAACATACGTAACTAATGAACTAGGTGTCCATTTGAAAAGCCGTTAGTGGTTTTGGGACTTCTTTGGGAAAGTGGTCTCGTTGTCTTATTACAGGAGGCCCGACAAAGCGAGGCCGAACCGAGGTGTAATCACCCCCTGTTTTATAGAAAGGGATGTAACTAACAGACCGTGCATATTATTGACACGTCATATGTGGAATAATGACCATTGTGAATAGGCGGTCCTTTTAAGATACACTATGTGATTTTTTATAGATTTTGATGCCTTACTTGTATTGGATCAGACTTGAATCCAACCGAGCCATTTTCACAAAAGTGTCCATATCCCACAGACCAAGCATGTGATTGATGAACCATCTATCACGTTGAGACCCCTATGATGGTATAGTCCCTTGGGTATGGTTTTTTCGGGACATCATACTGGTTGAAATATTACTGATGGCTTGAGAAGCAGTTCTCCCAAAATCAACCATGTTATGAGAAGGAATCATGTGGCTGGCTGTCTTTGATGTAGTGATTCTATGTAGATCAGCATCATAGCGACACTGTGTGTATCTACATCGAATGAAAATGGATTTTTTATAAACATTGTCATCTTATTATTAAGAAAAAAAGTTACAAAAGGAAAAAAGATGGAATTATTTTACAATCTCTATCAAACAAAGATAATAAATCAGCAGGTAAAGAGTTCTGCCAAGTCATGGTCTAATGAATGCCTTTGTTGGCAAGAGCATCTGCAACAGTATTCGCTTCCCGATAGGCGTGAGTGGCTATGTAGTCAATCCCATGTAGAGAGTTGAGACAATTCATCCAAAGAGTGGTTAGAGACCAAGCCAGATGAATAGGACCATTCCAGATGGCATGAATGATAGTAGTAGAGTCGCTTTCAATCCAGAGTTTTTTCCGGCCTCTTTGAAGGGAAAAATCAACGGTGTGGATGACACCCAGTATTTCAGCTTCCAGGGAAGAGGAATGGCCAAAGCCAGCATAGAAGCAACCGTGGCAAAGACCAGCCAAGTCGCGAAAAATAGCACCACAACCGGCAGGGCCTGGGTTACCTTTGGAGGCACCGTCAACATTCACTTTGATCCATCCCGAAATCGGTGATTTCCAGAATACTTCAAATGAACGTTTGATCCGAGGGAAGACGTCAAGCACATGAAGGTGATGAAGGATCTCAAAATCACCAACCGAGTTGTTGCAATAGACTTTTTGAATGGAAGCAGCTTCATTTATCGCAATAAGAATTTGAGATTTTGCTTGCAATTAAACTAAATGAGCGCTTATTTTGAATGATGTCATTTCTAGCATACCAGATCACATGAAGCAGTTCCGCCACCGCCGTAAGCAGTAGATTTTTAACATGAGGAGAGAATGCATAGCTAGTGCACTTGTTAAGGGACAAACAAATAGTGTCATAAAGGGACCATCTGCAATTAAATAAGTCAAAAACATAATTCCATAAAGCAGATGCCGTCGCACATGACAAAAATAGATGATCTGCATCTTCCATGTGTTGATTGCACAAGCGACAAATGGAGCAGAATTGAATGCTAAAGGCTTCAAGACAGGCTTCAGTGGGTAATCTATTATGGGAAATTCGCTAAACGAGAGTAAGCCTAGATGGTTTGATCCACGGCTTATCAAAATGACTCACCCAATGTAAAATAGAATCAGTTTCAGAAAATTAATGCTGGTAGAAGTTTTTCGAGTCAAGGATGCCATTCGGGGGAGGTTCCCAAACAAGGAAATCACCATTAGAAGAAAAATGATGATTATCAATGATATGCGCAATATTGTTGGGGAGAGCATGCCTGTGATATTGTAAGACATCCTTTACAGAAATATTATAGTCATCGGGAGTGATGTTAGGTGGTAACAGAGATATCAAGGGGTTACCACACCATTTATCGCACCAAAAATTAATCGGAGAGTCAACACTAACCATCCATCTAGAATTTTCCATGATCTTCTAATACAAGTCTCTAATTGAGGGCCAGATTGAAGAGTTAATGTACTTGAGATTCCCATTTAAAAGCTGATGTGTGTATCTACATCGTAGCTACCCGATGAGGACTAGTTTTAGAGCACCCCATTAAGGATAAGCAACTACAGACCTTGTGTGGATCAACATCGACTGACCCTGTGGGGATCATCATGCAGCGACCCTATGAGGATCAGTATTCAGCGACCCTGTGTGGATAAACATTTTAGCAAACTTATGTGGACCAAAATTCTAGAAACCCTAGGTGAATATGAAATAACATGACCCAATGAGGACCCTCCTTACAGTGGGCCATCATGGAATAGTGACATAAGTCCAAGAGTGGATCGATAATATTAAATTATCTTTGGGGATCAGTTGTGAAACTTCTAATTGGAATAAGATGATATATCTAAGGATAATCATTTATATTCATGATCTCTGAGTTGTTTACCTTGTGTGAGTTGACTATTGCTTATTGCATTTTGATTGAGGTCTTTCTTTGTGGTTTCTCTTTTTTGTAACTATGGGAGAGCTTTGGTGGCCTCAGGGTCCCTACTGAGTGTTGTTATACTCACCCCTGCAAGAGCTTTGATAGCACCTTTTTGTGTGTTGTACTGACAATGGAAAACACTAAATGAGGCATGGGAGCCTAGACCAGATGATTCTTGTAGGTATATCTTTAGGCACAATGTTCCTCGGTGATGATCGACTGTGATTTGTACCTACCCTTCAGCTATGAAACATGGAGAATGATTCTGGGAGCTTTTTTTCTCTTGCTGTTGTACTTTTCAGTAGCGCATGTATTCTGTCCCCCTTTACTTATAGCACTCACCAGTTTTACTTTTAGTAAACATCATTTTATTACTATATTTTTATTACATGGGTTGTACTTGTTGTATAATTGTACTGTGTGTTTGCAGGTTTAAAGTCAATGCCTTCTCGTTTTTCAGGGATATGCCTTTTAGTGCTAATGACCAACCCCTGGACTATGGAAGGCGTGCTTGGGTATTCACGGCATGGGCCCTAGGGGACCGATCCTAAAAAATGATACATAACATAAAAATATTTCTAAAACATGAAAATTAGACATTCACAACCAAATCACCATGGTTCAATACTATGGTGTCATAAAACATAATACCATGGTAATTCAACAGGGTATCACAAAACATGTCATGTTAAGAGATTAATTTTCTACACAATGTATTAGAGCAATATCTGGGTGAACCCTTCATATGTCTACATTAATGTGTTCCACATATATCATAATAGATCATACCCCCAATAAAACATGTAAAATAAAGATCAGGTTTCATAAAAAAAATCATATACATGAACATTTATGCACTTGATCATTTCATCATCTTTAACCCACACAAATGGAATGTCATTTTCATACACTTTTATCAAAAATAAATTAATTATAATAACTTATATATGAATAAACTTGAATGAATATATGTTTGGGTTTTCGTAACATAAAAATAGTGGAATAAAAAATAATGGGTGGATTTGGTAGCATAGTTGATATACAAAGTGGTTTATTGAAAGTAAATAATGAGAGAGAATGTAAGTATCTCATTGTTAGAAAAAAAAATTGATAGTAAGGGACTCATCATTAATGCATTATAAAATAATAACATTGAAATATTAAATCCAACTATAAATGATATACATGGATAAAAAAGAGAAACGGAATCTATTACAACATGAGAAAACTTCTTAAATCATTAGGAGATATCCTTGAAACCATAGAAACTCTCTAGTTTTTATATAGGTAAGTAAAATGATGGGAAAATAGTTCTTAATTTCATGTATGTCAATAAAATTGGGTACTGAGGTGGGTATTTATATTCAATATCAGAGGATTGTATATTAATTTTTGAATAAAGCTCTTGGAATTGAAGGTTGTCGAAAATATAAAGGCATTGATATAATAATGGTTTTGGCTCTTGGTTTAGAAGAACAAGAGATTGTTTTTTCATATATGAAATTTTAAACAAACATAACTATCCTATTTTACTTTGGTTGTGGGATGATAATTTTTCAACCAAAATCTTTTTTTATTGATTAATTTCTTCATTTGATATTGATAATTTTTAATAGGTATTGAAAGTGATATTAATTAATTAAAATTCAATATATTAAAAAAATACATTATTTTTCATCATGCATTTTAATTTATATATCATTAAATTATAATCATATGAATAGAGAGCTATAAAACATACTGAAAAAACAAAAAAAAATTATATTTAATATTCAAGAAATATAATTTTTTTAAAAAAATTAACAAAATATAATAATAACTCAATTTTAATATATAGATTTAATGTATAGTGTTCATTTTATCAAAATAATTCTCTAAATAAGAAATATTCTACTTTTAGATAATTATATATATTTACGAAGAATAATATTTTTTACACCATAGTTTTCTTTTGGTCCTTTATAGAAATTACCTAGGGAGTTATTAAATTATATTGTAATTTATAATTAAATATATAATGTTTTATAAAACAATAAAATAAAAAAATTATTCAGAATACCATAATTTATCATCAAATTGAATATATTTTTAGAAATAAAAATATTTTTTACTTTTGTTAAAAATATTATTTATCATATTCCTCTTATATTATTGAGTATTTTTTAAATTAAATAATAATTATAATGGAATTAGATAAACAACTCTTTCATTTCTAAATATAAAATTACACTTGGATAGTATTAATTTCTAGATACATAACTCCATATAAAACTGGCATACACTCTAAGGGCCGAAGTATGATGGTAGTACTTTCCTGTGGAGTCTCAAATAAAATTTACATATTGGTGATCTCAAGTAACATGAACTATCTCATAATAAGTTTTACTAAAGACTTAATTGTTGAATATCAACATGGGATTAGTCAATAGGAAACCCTGGTGATGTTACTTCCTCCCATGTTCAGATAAATTTGATTCAAAAGATGTAATCCTACTAGCTTTGGCCATCATCTTTCTATTGTGCATCAATTATCATTTTCTATTACCCATTATAAACATCATTTATAATGGAAGAATTATTAAAAATTATCATAATTCCAAATTTTCATGTTGACCAATGATCAAGAAATGGTCATATTTTAATGGTTGATTTTACTTTTATACCATATATAATCCACTACTCTCATACCTCAACATTCATTACTAGATATAAAATTCTTCTAAACTACCCTAGGTAATGTTTATCATATTAAAAACTCTTCAAATTTTTATATATTATTTATTTAACTAAACATCATTTGAATATTCATTCATGTACTATATACATTGTTGTCTATGTAACAATATAACTCTTTAACCATTGTATATATTATTTTTTATTATTTTTGGATGTCTTAAATGGACCTACCGAAGTCATCTAATCAAGATAATGTGGTTACAAGAGTGTACAGGGCCCAACCAAAGCCTGAAACTCCAAAATGGAGAAGTAGAATGGGCAGAACACTTTTTCTAAAACTGTGCAACCGAGGAGGATTATCGTGCTGCTGGTAAAGTGGGGGTCCAGATCCCATATACATAGTCTATGCATGATTAGTGAAACCATGTGCAGATTTCATGCAGTGTTCCTAGTGAATCATTTTGATATGCAAGGTGTGCACATACTTCTTCCAAACTGTACCCAGAAATAGTGCGACCATGATTTTAAGGAAAAAAGGAAATTTTCCCCACTCCCCACATAGGTTTTAATTTTCCTTAATCCTTCAATTTTTGCACACAACAGCCCTATGTTCCTCTTCTTGATCCCACAAAGAATCTCCTCCTTCAATCCCTTGCTCCACCATCGTCAAGTGTCTAATCTTCAGTCCATAAGTGGCGTTGGACCCCTTAAGGTAAGGCTATCCTTGTGTACCCCTTCATCCTCACTTAATCTCACCATCTATTGTGCTATTTAGATGCCAGCACATTTGACCTAATTTCACAATATTGGACGAAAACAATTATCTAATCCATCCTACTATGAATTTGAGGTCGATACTCAGCAAGTCATCATTTACGACACTAAGATAGGTGGTCACATAGTTTTCCATTTTATATTTTTGAATTTCACATTTAATCATGTCGTTCCATGGGTGGCCTTTTTTGAGCCCATTTATTGTGTTTCTTTTTTTATTACATATTGAACCTAATGTGATGACATAAGTTAATTGATTGATGTCCAAGGATTAGAGATCACCCTTGTACTACATGGACTCCCAAGGGTTGTTCCACCAAAATTGGCCATTTTAGGCCAATTTCTACATATTGGGAATTATGATTAAAGGATCCTAGAATGGTTTTTCATAAAAATTCCCCTTGTCCCATGTGTATTTGAATCTTATAAAGGTGTCTCAATTATGTTTTGGATACTTTGAGTTGGAATTGGAAAATTGACCAAATGGGTATATGACCTTCATACATTAGCCATGATACCATTCTGTGGAGTGAATTTCCTTGTTTGGAAGATGTGACAATTAATTGAATGAGTTAGCAATGCTAAAATTTATAAAACCTTTAAAAATAAATTCCTTCAATAAATGCTTCATGTGGTGTCATGGCCATCCAAGGTTGTGGGTTTCAATTTAATTAATTGAAAATATGGATTGGTTGACCATCTTTAAACAATGTGAGATGGGTTTCCTTACGTTATATGAAATTTTATTTCCTACGTCATATATATTCATGATCCATGGATTATATGTGGGAATTAAACATTATAGCCTGTAGCCAGTATAATAAATTTGAGAGGTAGATATTATAGCCATGTTCTATTTTGTTAAATGTGGGTAGTAGGCATTATAGCCTAGTTCCATTTTGATAAATGTAAGAAGAGGGCATTATAGCCCTAGGAAATTCTGTTAAATCTGGCTGTTTGGTATTATTTCCCCCATGAAATTTTGTTAATTTTGGGCAGTATGAATTATTTCCTCGAGCTATTCTGTTAAATGATGGAGGTAGGAATTATAGCCTCGTGCCAATTATATCCAAATGTATATATATACTAGGTTACATACTTAAAAATTACCTCATTAAGATGAATTAGGTTGACCCTCCATGTGTCCCTTTGGAACCTGAGAGGGAGGGTATTTGTTTATTTAATATTTCATTACTTTCTTACTATTAACCACACACTGATTGCTTATGAGAGAAACTCAAATTACCCATACACATTGTAAGTGGTGGCCTATAGTGATTTATCTCACACCATAATCGGGATGCATTTAGAACCTGAGCATTTTGTTTTCCTATACGTATTAATAGAGGCATGTACCGCTTGTTTGGTTTCTGACTCTTTTTCTTGGGAAAATCTTAGGAGTAGAGGACTGGGCATAGGATTGAGATGTTGTGGAGCATCATTGGACTTTTATTTACTGTTTCAGCACTGTACCATGTTTGTATGCTTCCATCATTTTGTTCCATTTTTTAAATTTCATTCCATGAATGCATATCTTTATTAGACACTGCATATGAGGAATTTTGTTATTTTATGATTCTTCCACAGTTTTAATTATTCTTCCATTTTTTACTTCATCTGTTTGATTATTTAATCTTCCACTACTTCTTATTGTTATTACTTCCACAATGTTACTCTATAACAAGAGTATAGTCTCCCCTTGGATATACCATTTAATCCCCCACTACTAGTTGGCAGCCCCTGGCTTTGGGGAGATGTGATGGGGTTCGTGCGGCCAATCGGGCTCAGGGCATGGGTTAATTGACAGATGGGTTTGACACATTATATAGTGGTAACAGAGCTTGGTTCCTTCTATGCATTACTATTTGGAAATAATAGATTTTCGATCAGAAATGTTTCATAGTTGGTCATAAGCCTTTCTTGGGCATCGCAAACCCATGTTTAGTGTAAGGACCTTGTTACTTGAGTTATTATTATTTTTTATTCTACTATTATTTTTGGTATCATTTAATTATTGTGTGGTTCACATGTTTTGTGATGTTATTGACATTATTGAGATTATAAATTGTGATTTCATTATTCAACCCAAAAAAGTGAGGAATATGTGGAGAACATGCACCACGGTATAAAAAATATGAATAGGCCATGCACTTTTTCCAGTCGCATTTGATTTTTTAGTGGCCATTTCCAATTTCAAATTATTGTGCCTTGTTTTACATATATGAAATAGTTTTGACACTTTTTTCATAGGATTTGGATAATTATATGGTATGTGTTAGTGGGTTCCACTCTCTAATTCATAAGGTGTATGGGCCCTAATGGATTGGAAAATGAAATTCCAGCTAGCTCAACCATTTGAGAAATGATATAATCACATGTAGACGAAAAATTAAAAATTAATATGGCCTTCAAGGGAGTTTTATCTTCTGACTCATATGTTGTATAGACCCTAATGGGTCTTGAAATGTCATATCATGTGATTCAATTGTTTAAAATGACTTATAACATGAGAACAATATTTTTAATGATCCTTAACCTATAAACATTACATGAACGTAAACATAGTAGTGGGTAGGGGTGATCTTTTATCTTACATCATGTTTCGGAGTGTTCTAACCACTAGTATTGGAATTAGGAGAAGGAAGAGAGGTGAGATCCTTCTTATAATAAGGCTTTTGTACATACCCAATTTTCTTAAATGATATTCTTTAAAGTGTTATATATCTTATGAGACGTTAGTTTGGAATTGTTGCATTATGCCACCATGACGTCCTCCTTTCGTGTGCCCTAAAGGTGGTGATGATCATGTTCCTGAGGTGGTGGGACCTACTCGGCCATTTGTTCTTCCATATGATCCACATGTGGTTCCTCCTCCTATAACTGATTTGGGCGTTCATACCCAGTTTCAATAGGGCTTCTTGCTTATGATGAAGAATATGAAATACTAAGTGAGACATATCCCAATCATGGAAAAGTTGACTCATGAGTTTTAGCAGCAACATCTTCCTACTTTCTAATTGGATAGTGGACCATTCACTACAGAGTTGTGGATTAGGGGAAACCTCTCAATTTCCGAGCACCTAGAGAATCTTCTAGAGTGTAGGGTCAAGCTAGATTCTTAAATGCTGCATGAATCATCCAACAGGTGGTGGGATGTCATCCCTCAGGCAGGATAACATTGAGAGATGGTTTGGGATTACTTTCATACTCTGTTTTACATATACTTCATTCCCTAGAATCAAAGGGCTATAGATATAGGGACCTTATAAATCTATATCATGGGACCATGTGAGTCATGGAGTACTTGTTCCACTTCACATAGATATAGCGTTTTTCTCCACATCTAACTAGTGATGAACTTTTGGCTACTATGTGATTTAAGGATGGGTTTTGATATGATGTCTGGTCGTAGTTGAATGTTTTTAGGGAGATGAATTTTTCAAAGATTGACAATCGGCCCCTTGTTGATGCTCCTTTCCATCATAGAGTCTAACGGATAAAAAAAGGGAAATACCTTAGCATAAATAAATTCACCCATTGAAGAAACATAAAAAATCGACAAAGGCATGAACAATGATTTTTTTAAGAAAGGGCCACGCATGTTTCATCATGGTCGTGCACGTATACTTGTGCACCACATATTGGTCACTTCTGTGACTTGTGCGCCCTATTTGATTTTCTCCAAGGTCTTCAGTATCCTATAAATACCCCCTGTGGGCCCCCCATTTCAAGGATGGAAAAAATCCAAAAGTTTGATTTAAGCTCTCGGTGCCATAGTCTCTACTTGAAGTCTTCCGAACACTTCTAAGGAAATTTCTTACCTAGAATAAAAGATCTAAAGAGGGGGGGGGGGATGGCCTAAGTGTTGAAAATAATCAACACTTGTGTGCCTAAGTGTTTAACACTTAAGGTAAATGAAGACACTTGCGCGCCCCCTTATCCCTTCAACAAAACTTGCACGCCACACTTTTGGAATCCTTTAGGTATAATACAAAGGGCTTTAGCCAATTCTCTCCCATTTATTACCCTATGGGTTAACCATTGTTCATGTACACATGTTTCGTGAAAGTATACTTACACGACCATTACATGTGCACCCAAATAGGACTTGCGCGCCTGACTCTTTTTGGGTGGCCCTCTAGCCTATTCAACTCTTTCTTTCAAATCCACCTCTCCTCTTCAAGATTTATCCTTCAAAACCCTCTTCAAATCATTTTTTGGCATGGTTCTTTTGTTGGCTTCCTCATCTAAAATAAATTATGTGAAACATATATCAAAACGTTGTGATTTACAAAACTTTATGTCACTATAGTTAGAGATTTCCTTCATTCAAACTCATCCTTTAAGATGAGAAGATCTTTAATCTAGGCATCCTTCATAGGAGTAAGCCCCATGTTCCCAAATTTGGGCATCCTCCTTAGGAGTAAGCCCCATTTTCCCTAACCTATAACTTTTTTTCAAGAGTAAGATCCAATCCATGTTCCCTTAATTTGGGCATCGTCCTGATGAGTAAGCCCTAATCATAATTTTCCTCTAACCTGGGCATCCTTTTCAAGAGTAAGCCCCAGTCCAAGTTCCCTTAATATGAGGATCCTCCCCAGGAGTAATCTCCAATCATAATTTCCCCCTAACCTGGGACCCCTTCTCAGGAGTAAGCCTCAGATTTTATGTCCGCTTAACCTGGGCTTCTTTTTCAGGAGTAAGCCCCAGTCTTAATTTCTTTTGATATGGGCTTCCTTCTCAGGAATAAAACCCAATAATAAGTACCCTCTAACTTGGGCATCCTTCTCAAGATTATGTAATAATTTAAGTATAGAAATCTCCATAAAGCACATATACATTTGTGGACCTTGTTCATGGGTTTCATCCCGGAAGTAAAATCCCAATCTTAATCTATTTGGGCAGTCATACATATATAAGCCCCACATCATTCCTTATGATTTCATTTTTCATTGCACAGTCATTTTGTTTTACTGATACCTCTTGTTTCTCCCACTGAGCATGACTCACGTGAGATTAGAGCGTAAAATTAATTATGACATCTTTTTTGGTCCATCAATTATGCATTAACCTCATAATTCTTTACTCGAACTACATGGGTTCTGATTCCTTTTCTAAACAAAGATACATAGGTAGCCCATCTGCGGGTACGATCCCAACTCTAAAATAATCCATGTCTTTCGGAACGACAATAAACTTCAAGTGCCCCACTAAGTGGATTTAAAACCAGTATGGTTATCATAATGACCAAGAGATTTCTATATAATGTGTTAAAGGTTACCATTGACTAAGATTCTCTAACAAAAACATATGATTATCTATCGATTAAGAACCTCAAATAAATATAAACGATTCTCTAAATCTCATACATATCAATCATTGATTATCATATCTAAAGGAAAGATCATTTTCATACTTTGTAATTTAATAAGGATTCACGAACACAACAAAAATCTATAAAGAGAGTCCCGAAATAGACAATAATTTCCCCAAAAAAAGTGTGATGAGTCCGAACTCCCATCCTATCAACCAATGAAAATTCTTAAGCCTCATTGGTCCATAGATAATAAGCACCTACCTTTGGAAACTGGGACCAACTGGATATAGAATCATTGGATGTTTCGGGTTCTACAAACAAACCCGTTAGAAACTGATTGGAATGTTTAAACCTTAAACAAACAATGTCATCCCCATTTCCAGAGGAAAAAAAAATGGTGAACCCAATGTGAATCTTTAACCAAGTTAAATGATGTTTTACTTATTTTGTTAGGACCCTATTTAACTAAATGTGGGGGCCAACAAAACAATCAATAACATATGTTCTCATCCAAAATATGTAGTGGCTGAACTTATCATGATTATGTTTGTTATATCAAAAATGATTTCTTTTCCAAGATCTCCTTGCATTACAGAAATGGATTCTCTAATGTTCACACCTGTAAGTGCCTCTACTCCTACATCTACTGGATCCTCGTCCGCTCTGAGGACGACATCTCCTAATCAGCGTTTTCAACACTGGGTCTCAAATGCACTGGTTATGGAATACCATCAACATGGTACCATTCTGACTTTGGAGGCTGCTCGACAATCCCTCCAAGTCAACAATTCACCCTTTTTGTCTGGATAGCGACGACCAGTGATCAAGAAGCAGGTGGTGCTAGCCACCGTATCCAACCGTTTCGGGTCGTTATCCCTGGAACACAATCACCAGTCCCTCCAATATTATGGGGAGGTGAATGAGAAGGTCACTCATGGCCATAATTCAAGGATACATGAGTCCTTCCCAAGGGCTCCCATCAACAATCACCGTCAGACCCATGTCGTAGTGCGTCCTCAATATGATGAGGGAACCACCTTTAGGGTTTTGGCTCAGGTTCCGCAGACCCGAGCACGCAAGATGAACCGTCAAAGGAGAAATATGGTCAACAGGGATCAGGTTCTTACTTCATCCCCCTTCGGAGAAGTCCATCAAGACAACTTGATGGAAAACAATGAGTGGGCATATAATCCCATCCGTCCAAATGTTCCTGACCAGCAGACTCATCCGACAGCAACACGCCAATACCGCCAGGAAATTCCGGCGGAGTACTATAGACAGGCACATAAACCTATTTATAATTCATCAGCCTGTCAGTAGGCTCGTCTGACTACCTCCAAAGAAGTTTGCCAATCTAATATGGTGGCAACTTCTAAGCAGGAACATACACCTGTTTAGAAGCACCAATTCTATCAGCAGTCTCATCTGCAAGTATTGAAGGAAAATCATCAACCATATTTGATGAAGAATACACAGCAGGCACATACACCTACCAATATTCATCAAGCCTACCAATAGTCTCGTTTGGTAGCATCTGAAGAAGTCAGTCAGAAAGCTCTGACAGAAAATATGGAGCAGACTCAACTATCTGCCCCTACACATGAGTACTATCAGAATTCACTAACAGGAAAAGTATGAAAGGATCAGGCACATACACCTACTCTAGACATAGAATGGACGTATATTCTCGTTCTAGCAGCTGAATTCACTAGGAATATTTTCACAATAGTGAAAGAGAAGAATAAAATCTCTGCTCATATTCTGGATGCCAGTCAAAATATTATAACTGCTTCAGCAGTATCACAGGGAAAGAAATACAAATCTGTCCCTAACAGTGGAGTGATTAATCAACATATCACTCCATAATAGATACAAACCTCTATTCTAGTCTAGGAGGGTTGTGGGGCATACTCCCCCATGTCATAAGGACAATCCAGTCAGGCACATACACCTGATTTGAATGGAGATAATCAGCCTAACCTGACTATTTATCCTGAGTAGGCACACACACCGGCCCATAATAACCACTTTTGTCATCAAGTGGTTCCCAAAGTGAGTAAAAAGTCATCTAAAAAGAAGACCCGTTCAGAACAATCATGAAATCAAGAGCCAATCTGTATAAAGGCCTTGCTCAATTCTAGAGTTCTTGAAGCCCACAGACAACTATCTGTTTCAAATCAAGATTCTACACTCTCATTTACCAATAGTGGGAACAATAATTTTGAAGGTCTTCATCAGAAACTTCTTCATGAAGGCTTGCTGCATGACAGTTCGGTCGATCTCAAAGTATCATCTTAAAATGTGAGCCATCATAACCCTCTGCATGGACAGAAGATCAAGGAGAAAAATGTTTCAACTTTTGTTGTATCCCACCATAGTGGTCCTCCCCATGATGATGAATTTATCTATGAAATTCCTCTCAACAGTATTAATTTGCATTGCCTAGAAAATTCTTCCAAGGGTAATGCAGTGACGAGAAATCCCTCTTATCTTGAGCTGCTTGCAAATGTATATCCATTCATGTCTGATGCTTTACCACTAACAGGTGACACTACGCCAAAAACTGGCATGGGAAGCGCTATCCCTTTATCAGCGCTCCCCAAAAGTGCTGATAAAGGGGGCCTTTATCAGCGCTTTTCCTGAGCGCTGATAAATTTTGAGTTTCAAAAAAATTAATTTTTTCATGAAAAATAATATTTTGTTATATATACTTATATTTATATTGATATAAATACAATATATATTTTTTAAATATGTAATATATTCGTATAAATAGACTATTACATTAAATATATAAGAAATTTAGTGAAAATGGCTTCAATATATTTTATAAAAATATTATTAATTAATAATTTTCTAATTTTTATCGATTAAAAATCATTTAATAAAAATTTGAGGTCACAAAAAATCAAAACAATTAATAAAAGATCTAAAATACGTTGAAAATGGAACTCAAACTTCAAACGGACATAACTTTTGATTCAGGTCTCCGTTTGAGCTCTACAGCATATCAAATTGAAGCCTACGACAAGATCTACGCACTGGTAAACCAGGAAGATCCTCTTTCACATTTTATAGCCCAAAAATGGCAAAGAAGGCCTCCAAAACTGAGTTTTTATTCGGGATACCCCGATTGGTTAACATTTAAAAAAGTATAACTTCTGATATGGATGTCCGTTAGGCCTGTACCACATATCATATCGATGATTGTTTCATTTTATTCTATTTGACTGGTTGTGGTGTGGAAATGGAATTCTAGATTATAATTTATGGTCGTTTTAATTTTTCATAGCTTTTCAAATACAGATATATATGTATTTATTCGTAAATATATATGTGTCTGTGTGTGTGTGGGTGTCTGTGTGTTGTATATATGTATATATGTATGTATTTATATATCTACTTACTTATAAACACACATCAAAAACATATTTCTTCATAAATGTATTTAAAACTAATCTTATATGTACATTCTATTGCTTTTCAAATACACATATATATGTATTTATTCGTCAATATAAACATGTTTTTGAGTGTATGTGTATCTGTGTGTTTTATATAACTATGTATGTGTGTTGTATATATCTATGTTTGTATATATGTATTTATTTATAAACTAATATAAAAAACATATTTTTTTCTTAAATGTATTTAAAACTAATCTTACATATATATATTAATATACAAATAAATATACGTATAAAAAATTCTAACTAAATATATATACATAAATATATTAATATACGAATTAATATATATATACTAATATATGAATAAATATATTTATATTAATATGAATCTATATCAATATATGAATAAATATAACTATATATATATAGATATTTCATTAAATAGAGAACAAAACGAATTTCTTATTGGTAAAGGTGCAGCTGCGAAAGGGGGGAGGTCCAAGGTTAGAGTTCGGGTGGAAGCGAATGGGGGTGCGCGCGTATGTGGATGCGCGGGAATGTCTACGCGTGGGAGACCTCCTAGTGTTGATAGAATGGGGTGTGAAGTGCTGATAAAAGAACTCCCCGCATTATTTTAAATTTTTGTTATTTTTTTATTTTTTTTACCTTGATCACCGCTAAAAAAAGTGCTCATAAAGGCCCCTTTTATCAGCACTAAAAAACGCTGATAGAGGCATCTTTTATCAGTTCTTTTTTTAGCGCTGATAAATGGGGCCTTTATCAGCACATTTCAGAGCACTGATAAAAGGGACCCCCTATATTAGCGTTGAGCTCTACAACGCTTTTTTAGCGTTGTTAAAGACCTTTTTAGCACTGATATAGGCAGTTTTTGTAGTAGTGTGAAATACTTTCTCAATCAGAAGATACCCCAGGATGTAGGTCATTCTCCAAACCACCCCTGGGTCATTCATCTTCTAGTTTGATAAATTAATTATCTTCCAATTTTTTTGAATCTAATGAAGTAACAAAGAAACACCAACTTTGGCCTAATTAGGTAGAAGAATCTTCATCGAATGATAAAGAGGAAATGCTGAATATGAGAAAAAAACTGGAAAAAGGTGATGTACCAGACATGTTTTGTCCTTTGGCTAACTCCCAGTATGATATTCAAGAAATGTTGACAGAAGATTGTATTCATGATATTCGTCTCAACATGTGGAAAGCACTTTGTCAATTGTAAAAGAAAATAATATCTTACTATGAATATGAAAATCATGTCAAGATAATAGAAGGGTTACAATGCCAAATTGATTTGGCATCTCTCTCAGTTTCCCGATATCCAAAGGTTTAAAAGAAGCTGAAATCCCTTCAACATTCATGCCTTGGTGCACTAAGAAGATTGCGCCAGTTAATTTCCAATGCCCCATTTGGTATTCATAGTAGGGGATGGGGTGTTCATGGAGCACTTCATTTCACTGTACTCTCCAGTCAAAAAATCCCACCAAAAATGGTCTCATGCAATGTTATTACCAGTGCCCTGCCACAACCAATTGGTTTTGTGTGTAATCAAAGGCTTGCTCAGGAACAAGCCTCAACTAGTTCTTTCCAAAATCAGGCATATAAAGAACAAGTTGTCGAATTACTCTTGCATCAAGAAAATGAGATTATTGAACAGGATTATCATTTAGAGCGTGCGTATCATCAGGTTAGCGAAGTGTGAGAAATCATCTAACAGTCATTTGAACAGGGTGATTTGAGTGGATGTTGGTTAATGCGTCCAGCCAATTTTTGGTCTATAGTCCACAAGATCCGGAGAGCTTTTAAGAAAGTATAAGATGTAGCAGCTCAACAGCCACCTCAGCTTTCCAGACGGGGGTCTCTTTTATCTGAACCCTCAAAATCAATAAATAAGATTCAAGGAGTTGAGCAAGAACAGCAGGAACAGCCCCAGTCCACCGGACTGGGGACGTTTTCAATTCCTCAATCTCTTTCTCAGTAAAAGTCAGTCTTCTCTCGATTAGGTAAGAATCCACAATAGGAATGTAGAGAAGAATTATCAGGAGATTCCCTCCAAATTACGGTTCACCAAGAATTGTCTGAGGGATCAACTCAACAAAAGGAAATGTCCAATCAAGGACATGGAATAAGGCAGTATCGCAGAAATTCCGATAGAAGGGATGCAATGCGTTATGCATCAATAAATGTCATCGATGTCATTATCACTGATCCTCCAGAACATGAGGCTCACTCAGGGGAATCGGATGAAGAAATTCATGCTCAAGAGGTTGTACTCCCAGAATCAAATGAAGAAGGTGTGCGTACACGAAATCAAAGGCTTACCCAGAATCTAGGTATTCCTTCCAATAACCAACATACCCCTCTCCAAAATCCATTCAACATGTGGAAAGGGAAAAAAGTCAGGTTGCATCCCACCCTGCCTCTGGAGAATTCCAATCACTCTCACTAGAGAAAAGATTCACATAACAAGAGTAAGATATGAAGGATTTAAGGAGGTTGAATGCAAGAACAACTTCAAGGTAGTCTTCCTCCTAACTGTGCTGGAGTCAGTCAGTAAAGTGAAATTGTTTCAGATACTAAGATGGATCAAGAATATCCTCCTTTACCAATACACCCTCATAGGCCTAATCCTATGGGTCATGTGCAATAGAAATTGTCAATACTACCATCAATGGAAGTTCCAGTCGCTACACCCATCCAAACTCTAGTTATTGCACCGGCTCAGGTCCAAGCTCAACCAGATGTTTCCCAAAAATTGATGACTACCATTGAGTCATTAACAGCTCATTTGGATGTTATGGAAGGAAAGAGGGCACAAATTCAACCAGAAAAGAGATCTTACCCTGAATGGGGGGACGCAATTCCTCCCCCATGAAATTTTTCAAGTACCACATTCCCAATTTTTAATGGTTTGGGAGACCCAGAACCACACTTAACTCATTTTGTTTCTTGTTCTGATCCTATGACGGGAACTCTTCAACAACTAGAAGCAGTTATGCTCATGTGTTTTGTACAGTCATTACAAGGGCATGCCTTTGTCTAGTATACCAGATTGCAATCCCGGTCAATTACTTGGTGGGAAGATCTTCATCAACGATTCCTTCTTCAATTCAACTCAATGTCTCCAAAGACAACAGTGTTTGTTCTTACAAATTTTAAGCAACGGTAGTATGAAAGAGTTTCGGATTTCATTGCTCACTATAAGGGATTAATTGATTCCTTAATCTTAGAACACCCTCAAGAAGAATTGCTGCCAATATGTGTGTAAAATTTGCATGATGAATGACACACACTGTTGATCCCTGTGAAATACACATGAGGGTTTTGAGACCTTACTTCAATCGCTCAGCAGATTGAATACTCTCTTATGATTAGTAAGGCTAAAACTTGTGTAATTCCATCAGTTCCAAGAAGGTTAATGGGTAAATTAGAAACTACTATAGTCATGCTTAAACAAGCACATGTACGTTATTCCACTTCAAAACCATTATCTTATCTAAGGGCTCCACCACTTGAGCGTCAATAACCAAAGTCGTTTCTTCAAGATGATCAGAGAGATCAAAGAAAGAAACAATTTGAGGAATTAAAGAATAATGTTTATTCTTTCCTAAAAGAAAAAGTTCCTGGTTACTTAATTTCGGCTCTAGAACATAATTTGGTTCAGTTACCAAGTCCTCAAAGGCCGAACAAGGGAAGTGATGAAGACCTTCCTAATTATTGACCATTTCATCAGATGTTGGGGCATCCCATTCAGGGGTGATTTCTCTTCAAATACCTCCTTCAAAAGATGGTGGTCTTGGGACAAGTCAAACTAAATGGGTTTTCCGCCCAAGTAGCATGTTTTACTGTTACAGATCCAGAGGAAGAAGGTGAGTGGCAAGAAGTAAAAAGCAAAAATGCACAGAAATATGATGATTGGATGGTCAGGAAAATGATCAACAGAACTCATGCCATTTTAAGAATGCAATTGAAGAAACTAATTGTGTCTTCTGTTATGAATGCCACAACAAAACCGCCTTTATCAGAAGGAAAATCCTCAAAGAAGTGGCATAATTAAAAGAAAGAAGAGCAGTCAGAAGAAGATGAGATCGTGTCAAAGCCCAAGTTGACTTTTACTCCAGTAGATTTTATGCCATATACTTCAAAATCATGGGCACCGCCCCACTAAAAGGCATAGCCTAAACTAGATAATTAGGCAGGGTCTTCATTAGATGAAGATTTGATCTTTGGTTCTGTTAATATGATTCACTTAACAGATTCTTATGCTAGTCACAGTTTCAATACTGATGGCCTGAATTCATTGTATTTAACAGAGGAATTAGAGGGAGTTCCAGAGGATTAGGATACAGTGGAAGATGTGGATATCCTAGAAGCCACTATTTCAATCCTACCCCTGCTATCACTGTATATGAAGCAAAAACTCGTGGCAAATCCCTTCAGCGGGCTCATCAAGAACAAGAATGTTCTTCCACACATGGCAGATTCAGTCCTAGCACCATTAATTTCGAAGATCAGTGGGAGGTTACAACTTCTTCATCTCAGAAAATAAATAGACTTCGTCGGTCTATTCTTCCAAATCTAGGATAATTCCCAACTCCTACCCCCGATACAAGATGCATCTACTTCCAAAGAATCAACTTTTAAGGCATCTACAAAACCACAAGTTCCTATTGGGAAACGCTGACCTTTGGATAAAAAATATGATGTCTTGAAACATTTGGCCCATGTACCATCCATGTTAATAATTCTGGATGCCTTGAATCTATCAAAGGATCTTTGGGAGGCACTTATTGAGGCTTTCTCAAGTCCCCAGGAATTCGAAACTGATATTGTTGCGGCTGAAGTCTATCATGTAGAGAATGATCCTGCACAATTCCATGCAATGATATCATTTATAGATGTTGATAAAGATGATGTTGTGCAAGGAAATATTAGACCTAGGTATTTATCTGGAAAGGTCAATGGTGTAGACATCCAAAGAGCATTCATTGATAATGGTTCAGGAGTCAACATCATCCCCATTCGTATAACTTGTCGATTGGGCCTCACCGAATCTGATATATCTTCTTCTACTTTGATGTTTCAAGGATATGATAAAAATGAACAAGATCCTCTAGGTGAGATCACACTCAGAACTATGTTAGTAGATCTTGTATCCAATTCAAGTTTCATGGTTGTTCGTCATGACACTGCTTTCAACATAATTATTGGAAGACCTTGGCTATATCAACATGCAGCTATACCTTCATCATACCATCAATGTCTCAAATATTTTTTCAATGGTAAAATTTGGACATTGTATAGGGATAAAGCCCCATTCCAAACATCTGAATCTCAATACATTGAGGAAAAAATCTATCACATGGAGGGAAAGGAGGTATCTACGACATAGGAGGTTACCAAAATTAATGCTTCATTTGGTTTGGAAAAGATTCTAGTAAACCCATTCATACATGTGAGTACAGATTATGTGTTGCATATCAGTCAAATTGACAGGATAAACCCAAATCCCAATACTATTATGGAAACTACCATAATGTCAATTACGGAAATCGATCCAGACAGCATGGGAGAAATTGCAGATTCACCAAGAAATGATGAAAGCTCAAATAGAGATGTCTTTATTTCTTCTGCTAAAATCCAGTAATTCTATACTTCATCAAACAGGCCAGAAGAAGTTATAGCAATATTAGAGATGAACGATGATGCTGATTATCAATCCATCATCTCCTCTTTATTACCCATGTAATAACCTTCATCGTCAATTGGGTCCTAAATGGTAGCCTCTTCTTCGAGATTTTCAAATTTTAACATCTCTATTGATTATGGAAATTCTGCTGCATCATCTACTATGCATATAGAAACAGAATAAATAACACATGTTGAGGAAGAAGTGGATGATCTTAGAGATGCTCCTCCGTCATTTGTAGAGGTTATCTCTACAACTGTGGATGAACTCCAGGAAATAAATTTGGGTACAAAATAAGATCAATGCCCCACTTTAATTTGTGCGGCCATGACTATTGAAGAACAAGAAATGTATATTTCAATTTTAAAGCCAAATCGAGATATAGTTTCTTGTAACTATATAGAAATTCCAGGGCATAATCCTGATGTTGTTACTCATCATTTGGGTTTTCCAGAAGAACATCGAGTATTTAAGTAAGCCTCAATAAGAACACACCCAACTTATAACTCAAAAATTGATGCTATGGTGGATAATATTATAAAATAAAACTTTGTCATAGAAGTTCAATATCAAAAATATTGTCCCTGTGAAAAATCAGAATGGCCAAATTAGAGTTTTCATTGATTTCAGAGATCTTAATCGGCATTGACCCAAAGATGATTTTCCAGTTCTGATCATATAACTCTTAATTGATGCAACAGCTGGCTATGAAGCACTTCCGTTCATGGATTGATATTCTGGGTATAATCAAATCGGAATGGCTCTAGAAGATGAAGAGTTTACGGCCTTCAGATCCTGTCAGGGTGCGTTTTTCTATCGGGTAATACTCTTTGGCCTGAAGAATGTAGGTGCAACATATCAACATGCCATGCACCGTATCTTCAAACCCTTTTTAGGAAAGTTTGCTTAATGTTATGTAGACGATTTAGTGATTAAATCCAGACAACATTACAATCACTTGGATGATATGGAAATCATATTCCACAAACATCAACAACACAATTTGAAGATGAACCCCTTGAAATATGATTTTGGGGTAACCTCAGGTAAATTTCTCAGCTTTTTTGTACACCATCGTGGAATCGAAGTTGATCCTGAGAAGACAAAGTCAATCCTTGGTATGTCACCTCCTCCATATTTGAAGTAATTAAGAGGACTTCAAGGAAACTTGTCCTATATTCGGCATTTCATCACCAATATGGCAGGGAAAAGTTTACCCTTCACCAAATTGATGAAGAAGGGAGTCACTTACCAGTGGACTAAAGAATGTCAAGAAGAATTCAATATTCTCAATAAATATCCATTGATTCAACTAATATTAATTCCACCTGTCAAAGGAAGACCACTTATCCTCTATGTGATAGCTTTAGAGCGATCATTGGGTGCCTTCATTGCCCAAAAGAATGATTTTGGGAATGAAAATAGCCTTTACTATCATAGTCGAACTATTCTTGAGGTAGAAAATCTATATTCTAGTATTGAAAAGTGCCGCCTAGTGTTAATCTTTGTAGTTTAGAAATTGAGACACTACCTGAAAAATCATGATGTCCAATTGGTATCTCGCAATAAACTGATCAAATTTATGCTTAGTTGTCCAATGCTTATAGGACGTCTGGAAAGGTGGGCAGTTATTTTGCAGTAGTTTGATATCTAGTATGTGTCTCAAAGGGAAATAAAGGCCCAATCTCAGGCTGATTTTCTTACTAAACACCCTTCAGTGGAAGATACATCTTTATAGATTGAACTTCCTGATGAGGAAGTCTTTTCTATTCAAGATAATATTAAAACGTGGGAAGTGTACTTTGATGGTGCTTCTAGAAGTCCAATAGGGAAGAAAATGGAAGATCCTAAAATCAAAAAAGTTGGGTTACGAATTGTGCTTATTTCCCCAGAAAATGCAGTGCTACCCTATTCCTTCTCATTTTTAGAAGGCGATATAAATAATGAAGCCTAATATCAAGCTCTCATTATAGGATTGAATTTGGCGCTTCAGGCGCAGGTGAATCACTTAAAGGTGAAAGGTGATTCAGACCTGGTAATCAAACAAGTCAATGGGTATTATGCCATCAGAAAAGAAGATCTAATTTCATTGTATGATTACATCATGGAGTTAATGGCAGAATTTCCTTCAAAACCGAAATTTTCTTATGTCCCGCGATCAAAAAATGCTCAAGCTGAGGCACTGGCTATTATAGCCACATCTCTGGCAGATCCAAATTGGGACGAAACAATCATCAGTATTTCCCACTATTGTACACTTTCACCTTATGTTCAAATCATAACAGAGACAATCAATGAAATTAGTCCCATTTCTGAACCATATGGTTATACTACAGGATGGATGGCACCTATCAGAGAATACCTTCAAAATAGAACACTCCCACTTGATAGAGATGGGAAAGTATAAGTCCGGAGACGTTTTGTCAATTTTACTCTTTATGGTGGCCCTGATCACCTAGAAAAAATTCTCTAAAAAATGTTTTTGATGGAATTCCCTTTCAGATGCATTGATGGGGAAGAGACAATGGCTTTCAAGAAAGTAGTGCATGAAAGAGTTTATGGTGCCTACCTATCTAGACATAGACTGTCTGATCAAATTCGAAGGGTTGGATACTTTTGGACTTCAATGATACAAGTTTGTTTTGATTTCACTATGAAGTTTAATTCTTTCCAAGTGCGTGCCAACTTCATTCATCAACCCCCATAGTAGCTTCATACAGCTAAATACACATGGCCATTTTCCACATGGGAATTGATGTAGTAGGAAATTACCCTTCAGCTATATCCAAGCAGTTTAAGTATATTCTTACTACTACTGACTTCTTTTCCAAATGGGAAGAGGCAATACCTTTCAAAGAAGTTAGTTATAAAAGCATTGTTAGCTTCATCAAGTCTAACATAATTTCCAGATTTTGTGTCCCTCATACCATATTGACAGATAATGGCACCAACTTCTGTTCATCATAGGTAAGGAAGTAGTATCCGGAATACAACATCAAATATAACTATTAATCTCTGTGTTATGTAGTGGAAAATGTCCATATAAAATCCTTCAATAAGACTCTTTCAAACATACTTCAAAAGATGTTGTATAAAGATAAGAAATCATGGCCTGATATACTTTTTCATGCATTATGGGCTTATCAACCCACCACCCGCACTGCTACGTGGTCAACTCCATATTCATTGGTATATGAAACAGAAGATGTCTTGCCTATTGGGGATCAATTACCTTTGCCCAGAGTATCAATTTGATATCAGTCATCTACAAATGAACAATCTCAAAAGTGACTGGATGAATTGGAAAGATTAGATGAAAAACGATTGTGCACCCTACAGCACTTGGAAGTCTATCAGAATCGAATAACACGAGCTTTCAACAACAAAAGTTATTCTGTTTTCATTCATTCAAGTAGAATTAGTATTGGTTTTCAGAACTCCAATGATACCAGGAAAGAAACCTCCAATGCTTGAGCAAAAGTGGGAAGGACCTTACTCAATACATATGGTCTACTACAATGGAGTTTATTCTTTAATCTCAATAGATGGAGAACTCATCACAACTCCAACCAATGAAAGATTCTTACAGAATTATTTTGTGTAACACAAGAACCTCTTCGTCCAACATGACATTAAACTGTGTCATCCTAGCCAGCTGACGTTAAACTGTGCACCTCTTCATCCAACATGACCTTCAACTATGTCGTCTTAGCTACATGACGTTAAACTATGCACCTCTTCATCCAACATGAAGTTAAACTGTGAAAAAGTACCTAATACATCCCACATGACATTAACCTGTATTTAGTCATTACTGTAAGACATTAAACTGCATAGTCCCCCTCCTACAATCTTTTCCACAATACTTTAAACTGGGTGGTACTCCATCATCCAACATGATGTTAAACTGTGTCCCTTTTTGTTCTACATGACATTAAACTGTGCACATGTCCTGTAAGACGTTAAACTACAATATGTCCAAGATACATGATGTTGAACTGTACATCACTACTTCGTCCAACATTACGTTAAACTCTGTTGTCCAATCTACATGACGCAAAACTGTGTAGCACTTGTCCTTACGTCATGACATTAAACTGCACAGTCCATCCATTGTCCAACATGACATTAAACTGTGTCTAGTCCCTTATATGTCCTACATGTCATTAAACTGTGCATCATTAGGGTTATTGCTACCGCTTGTTTCCCACACCAAGTATGACTCATGTGAGCTTAGAGTAAACTTCAATCATAACACACTCTCTGGGCCGCTAACCATGTGTAAGTACCAACACCATTTTTTAGGTCATTTTCTTCAAGTACACCTTGATCACCAATTCATTCTTAATTGAACTATATGGACATTGATCCTTGCCTTCTAGGTTGGGTACATAGGCAAACTCTTGAGGATCAATCCCAAAACCAATATCTTCACGTGTGTTCACCTTCATCTCATACGATGTTGATTCGTGAAGGCACCCATAGAACCAATATTTTTACATTGGTTGATCATCGTCCTAGCTACATGACGCTAAACTATGCAGCACTAGTCCATGCATATGACCTTAAACTATTCATACATTTGTCTTTTATGACAATAAACTAAAACATATTTTGAAACCCTCACCTGAGAAGGAATCATTATTTACATTGATCTCCAATCATGTTATATTCCAAAGACTACGCCCATACATGGAAATGCTCGAACCTTAATCTTGGGTCAAACCATCATTACACTAAAGTCCCCTTTCACCCATCACTTATACGAACCAAATCTATTCAAAGGGTATTTTAAGTACTACGTACTGCTTGATTCCCATCCTTATGGGATACATAGGAACATTCGAGCGTCCCTCGAATCTAGCCCCAAGTCTTTGGGCCTAACTCCAAATTCCACTTTCTGTGCCTTGGATGAAAAGTTTCCCTTGGTCCGAGATCTATGACACGAAACTAAGATCTCTTACACTCTCTTCCCACATGATGTTAAACTATATTTCAAGAACTACATATGGATTGATTCACATCCTTATGAGGTACATAGTGAATTCCATCACCTCAATTCAGGACCCATCCATAACATGATAATGGTTAGCATTGGTCTGTGTATCTCTACATGCATTAAAAAATGCCCATTTTGATGTGTTATATTCCAAACCATAAATACTTCCAGATCTACATAACCCTTTTCTTGACTTCTAGTTACAGAATGTCTGATACCTGAGAGTTCTTTCGCATTACCATGCAGCATGTTCCCTTAGGCGGCCTTGCATAAACAGTCTATATAACAAACATGTCAACCAAAAATAATATTATTTAACTATGAAACCAATACCCTTACGTGGCCCTACATAATTCAACACCCTAAAGGGTTTGTAAAATAGTTTTAACTTCATTCTTGGGAGGAAAACCTCTTTTGTCCTCATTGGTCTTAATGACAATTTGTAGGGATCCGCAAAAGTAACTATCCTTAACATATTTGTCCCATACTCTTTTTTATGATCTGAAAGTATTCAAGTCTATAGTTTATATTTCCATTCCCTACGTTTGGGTCACACCTTCTCAAGAGTTACATTCATCCAATTCTTTGATAATATTAATTGGAAATATCCTCTCCATACTCAAGTACCTTTCCCCATGCAATAGACTCTATGCTTTGGAAAATTTGAATCTCCATAAACATTCACTAGATTTTTAGCAATGGAAAAGTAAAATTTCTGAGAGTTCTCTATCTTGACTATGCATCATGTTCCCTTATGTGGCCTTGCATAAGTAGTATACATAATAGACCTATCAGCCAAAAGATGCTATTATTTGACTATGCAGCCAATGCCCTGAAGTGGCCCTTCATAATTCAACCCCCTAATGGGTTTGTAAAATAATTGTTACTTCACTATTAAGAAATACTTCTTCTAATTCCTTTTATCCATTTTTCATATCATTCATCAGATTAAAATTTTCTTCAGTCATAGTTTACATTTTTCCCCCATACATGAATATGGTAATATGTTTTCAGATGAATTATAAAGGAATTGAGTCAATTTTTAATCTATTCGGTCAAAGCTATTGTGACCTTAAACATTAGACTTTTTTATGTCAGATGTGCATGACTTTAAATTTCCCACAAAAGACAAGGGAACTCTGAACAAAAGTAGAGTCACAGCTCTCTAAACCTAAATTTTTGTATGATTTAGGTAATATTGAGATATAAAAAGATTCAATGTTTGTAGGGTTATTTTTATAATTCTAGCAACAATCAAACTATGCTTACTAGGCCCATTGGATTAGGTAATCTTAAAGCAGGTAGAAAAAGAATACAGGAACCAATTGATTGAAGATGAATGTGTTTTTCCATGATTCACAAGTGTTAGAAGGGTATCCACATACTGGAGTCTCTTCTTTTTTTTCAAGGATTAGAAGAGACTTTCAATATAACTCTTAATTTGATTTACGGCATCCCAAGATTCATCAGCAGCCACCTATAATTCATTCATTTCAACTGGATACAATAAGACATGCAGTGATACCCGCTATTTTTGGAAATATTATAAAAGAATGTTCTTGAGTGCAGTTTGAGAAACTTTTCTGTTGATCAAACAGTGAATCTGTTTCTATCCAACAGACATGGAAGATGGATACATGGATTTTAGAATAGAGCATTGTAAGTAAAGGTCTATTTGGAGAGAGTACTCTTTTCAGATATTGCTTCTAATGTCATGATAGTCTTCTCTCCACCAACCGTCAGCATAAAAAATTTCATCCCATGGGTTTGTCATTTTCATATCTGTATGGAAAAGGCATGGAGGAAAATTTTTAAATTTCACACCATTTTTTCTGCTCTTAATGCATAGAATAACCAAAATAGAGAGGTGGCAATGTGATTGCATCTCGGGCAGATAGTTCTTTGGATCTGGAAAGTTGAATTCTTGCAGATGACCATGCCCATACAGAGGCAGGTAAATACATTCTGGGAAATTAAGATGATACTTCTTCAAGTACTTGGCCAAATCTGGGAGATTGATTTCATAGATATTGTAATAATCCTGGCCAATGATGATCATCATGTAATCAATCTGCTTTCTAGCCAGCTCATTAGCCATTCTGATTCTTCTTGGAGCCATTGAATCTTCACAAAGGTTGAATAATTAACTCTTAAGTAATTTTATTTTTCATAAAATTTGTGAAGAAACCGAACAAAATGGCTAAGTCATTAAGGCAGGCAAGTCCAATGATTGGCGCGCAAGTCTAATTGTGTCTCGCAAGTTTGAGCACACAGGTATCACCACGCAAGTCCAAATACCTCTTCAAAAGCGCAACACGAATAGAAGCAATGAACTATGGAAAATAAAGACTCTTGCATTATGAGAGAGAAGTGCTTTGAAAGCCGAGTGCGTTGAAAAAGAGTGGAACCCATATTTATAGGCAAGGCCACCCCCCTGCGCACCGAACCCTGTGGGGATCTCACCTGTGCTCAAAACATGCGCGCCGCAGTTCCTTGGTTTCATCCTTTACCTCAGAGTCAAATCCTCATTCCTTTCAGATCCAACTCTGAGGGGGGACTTTTGTTGATGCTTCCTTCTGTCACAGAGTCTAACGGCTGAAAAAAGGGAAATATCTTAGCATAAAGAGATTAATCCTTTGAAGAAACATCAAAATTTGACAAAGGCATGAACAAATATTTTTGTAAGAAAGCGTCGCACTAGTTTCATCATGGTCGCGCAAGTATACTGGCATGCCACATATTGGCCGCGTAGGTGACTTGCACACCCTATTTTATTTTCTCCCAAGAAATTCAGTAACCTATAAATACCCCCTGTGGGCCCCCCATTTTGAGGACGGAAAAATCCAAAAGTTGGATTTAAGCTCTTGGCACCCTAGTCTCTACTTTAAGTCTTCCGAACACTTCTAAGGTAATTTCTTACCAAGAATGAAAGATCTAAAGAGGGGGGAAAAGGCCTATGTGTTGAAATTCATCAACACTTGCGTGCCTAAGTGTCTAACCCTTAATAGAAATAAAGACACTTTCCCACCCCCATATCCCTTAAACAAAACTTGTGCATTACACTTTTGGAAGCCTTTAGGGACAATACTAAGGGCTTTAGCCAAGTCTCTCCCAAGTGTTCCCCTATGGTTTAACCGCTGCGCAAGTACACATGTGTCATGCAAGTATACTTGCGCCACCAGTACTTGCACGCCCAAACAGGACTTGCACGAATGACTCTTTTTGGGTTCCCCTCCTGCCTATTCAACTCTTTCTTTCAAATCCACCTCTCCTCTTCAATATTTAGCCTTCAAAACACTTTCAAAGCCATTTTGGAATGGTTCCTTTGTTTCCTTCTTTATCTGAATGGAATTCTGTGTAACATCTCTCAAAACCTTATCATTTACATAACATTATGTCACTAAGGTTAGAGATTTATGTCATTCCTCCTCAACCTTTAATATGAGAATATCATTAATCTGGGCATCCTCTTTAAGAGTAAGCCCCAAGTTCCCAAATCTGGGCATCCTCCTTAGGAGTAAGCCCCAAGTTCCCTAACCTGGGCATCATTTTCAGTTGAAATCCCCAGTCCATGTTCCATTAGTATGGGCATCCTCCTCACGCGTAAGCCCCAGTAATAATTTTCCTCTATCCAGGGAATCCTTTTCAAGAGTAAGACCCAATCCAAGTTACCTTAATATGGTAATCCTCTTCAGGAGTAATCCCCAATCAAAATTTTCCTCTAACCTCGGCCTCCTTCTCAGGTGTAAGCCCTAGATTTGATGTCCCCTTATCCTGGGCCACATTTTCAGGAGTAAGCCCTAGTCTTAATTTCTGTTGATCTATGCTTCCTTCTCAGGAATAAAACCCAATAATAAGTCCCCTCTAACTTAGGAATCCTTCTCGAGATTTAGTCCTAATTTAAGTATCCATATCTCCATAAAGCACATATACCTTTATGGACCTTGTTCATGGTTTTATTCCATGAAGTAAAATACCAATATTAATCTATCTGGACAGTTATACATACATAATCCCCACATCATTACTTATGATTGCATTTTTCATGGCACAATAATCAGGTTTTTCTGACACCTCTTGTTTGTCACACCGAGCAAGAATCACGTGAGATTAGAGCGTAAAAGTAATTATGACATCTTTATTTTGGTAGTCAATTATGCATAAACCTCATAATTCTTTACTTGAACTAAGTGGGTTCTGATTCCTTTTCTAAACAAGGATACGTAGGTAGCCCATCGGCGAGTACGATCCCAACTCTGAATTAATCCATGTCTTTCTGAACGAAAATAAACATCAAGTACCCCACCGAGTGGCTTTAAAACCAGTATGGTTATGATAATGACCTAGAGATTTCTATATAATGTGTTGAAGGATACCATTGAATCAGAAAATCTTACAAATACAGATGATTCTCTATCGATGAAGAAACTCAAATACATATAAAATATTCTTTAAATGTCATACATATCAATCATTGATTTTCAGATCTAAAGGAAAGCTTATTTTCATACAGGGTAATTTAATGAGGATTCATGAACATAACTCAAATCATTCAAGAGAGTCCCATAATAGACAATAATTCCCCCCAAAATGGTTTGATGAGTTCCTCCTCTCATCCTCTCTACCAATGAAAATTCTTAAGCCTCATCGGTCCACAACTAATGAGCACCAACCTTTGGAAAGTTGGTCTAAATGGATATGAATCATTGGATGTTTATGGTTATATGAACAAACCTATTATAAACATATTGGAATGTTTGAACCTTAAAAAAACGAGGTCATCCCCATTTCCAGAGAAAAAACCCCTGATTACATAGAATAATACGAGGGATGTTGAGGTTAAAATATAGGGAAGTTTGGGACCAAAAGAATTTAGTGGCTATTCCTCAGGGAAAAGGGACGTTTTGAGGAATCTCATGGGAATGGTGGTGGTCAATCTCTATCCATGGGTGGTTCTGATATCATTCATTAGTGTAGAGAACTATGGAATTACAAGAGGCAATTCATGTGAGATCATGTTTAATGCCAAAGTTGTGGAAGGATGGGTCACCTAGAAATTTTTTCTAGATTTCTCCCTCTAGTGCCTAGTGAGAAAAATCAGCACCTACCCCTCATTCAGGAACATGGTCAGTAGGATCATGGCCCAAAAGCAGCTAGAATTTTATCGGTTGACCATGCTAAGGGGGTGGTTGAGGCAGGGGAAATCAAGCATATGGTTTACATTGCCCACAGAGAAGTCCTGATCAGGATATCTATGTAGTGACTCAAGGACATGTTTAAGTCTAGTGACATGAAATACAACCTATGCCATAAGAAATGTGTGCCAGACCTTCTACAGTATGAGGTCCTATTATAATATACTCCACTTTAGTATCTGCTTTTTTTATATAGAGGCTTCTCATTTTTTACATCTGAGGCAATCCCTAAGAGTCTGGGTCTCGTTGTTGACTTTTTCCATTATGTTATGATGCTAGGTACACCCCTAGGTATCCATTCATATGGTGTTTTCTGTTTTCATAACTATTCCATTGAGATAGTTGGCGACCTTTTTGAATGGAACTTATATGTTCTCTCCATGATGGGATTCGATGTAATCTTAGGGACATACCAGTTAGTTCCCCACAAAAACCATATTAACTTCTATCATCATATGGTGACATTTACATCAGCAGAGTGCATTACGCACATGTATAAGAGATAATGGGATGTTCTTGAGAAATTAGCAGGACCCATGTAGCAGAGGATGGGTAGTTTTATGACATAGGTTTCTAGTCATTATATCGATGAAAAGGGGTTGAAACCCACAATTTTTTCACATTAATTAGATCACATCAGACATATTTTCCCAACATATTCACTAGTCATCCTATGATATGAGTTGTTTATTTTACTATATAGCTAGTTCTAGGATTAGCACCCATGACCATTCCTCCATATAGGATGGAACCTAAAGAGATTTTAGAGATAATGACACAATTGTAGGATCTGGAGGTGAATGGTTTTATGTGCCATAGAACCTCACCTTCGGGTTCAACTATCATCTTTGATCATATGGTGGATGGTACCCTATGGATTTTTGTGTATTATCATTGGATGAATCAGCTTATTATTAATAATCCGTTTCCATTTCTTAGAATATATTACCTCATTGATATGCTTCAAAGAGTGAATTAGTTTTTAAAGATAATTTTAAGGTCAGGCTATCATCATATGTGTATCAAGGCTTTAGAAAAAGCTCATAAAATATTCAAGAGTAAGTATGGACATTATGAGTACCCAGTTTTTCGATTTCTATTATGATGGAACCTGCTGTATTTGTGGATCTTATGAATCAGTTTTCGTCCCCTATTCGGATTCATTTGTAGTTTTTTTCATAGATGCTTTATTTGTGTATTCTCACTCGATACATGACCATATAACCCATCTTGAAATAATGCTGAATATTATGATAGAGCATCAGATATATGCTAATCTCAGTAAATTCCACTTTTGGATCGATAACATTCACTTCCAAGGTGATAAAATTTCAGAGTCAAGAGTTTCTATTGTCCCATAGAACATGAGTGTTGTTGTTTATTGGGAGCATCCCAACAATTTATCTAATATCTGTAATTTCTTAGGGATTGAAGGATACTTCAGATGCTTCATTCAGGATTTTTCATGCCATGTAGCACTAGGTACACATTTGACAAAAAAAAGGTGAGAAATTATTATTGTCCGAATCATGTCAGGTTGCCTTTCATTTTTTGATGGGTAAACATACTTTATCACCGATAATGATTCTACCTAATCCAAGTAGGAATTATGGAGTCTATTATGACAAATCAGGCATTCATCCTAGAGTCGTTCTGATGTTGGATGAGTGGGTCTTTGCATATGGTTCTCATCCTTTGAGGCCTCAAGAGTGATATTACCAGATGCACAAACTCATGATTACAACAGTTCTCCATGAATTATATAGTTGGAGACACTATTTATTGGGAGAGAATTTTGTGGTGTTCACAAACCACTATAGACTCAAATAAAGCTTCACAAAATGGGATCTAAATCTCCGGTAGGAGAGGTGGATCTATTACCTGAAATAGTTTGATTTTGAACTTTCCTACATTCTATGTAATGAGAATTCAGTAGCTGATGCTCTCTGCTGATAGAATCAGTCATAGGTAGTTTAGGAATCCATTAATGAGTGGAATATTATGGTATTTTTCTAAGAGATAACCATTGAGGTTTAGGATCACCACAGTTAGACTATCATCTCATCCTTAATGGTGACATCAACTCTCCTTTAATTTTTAAGGTTGAGATACCTATCTGATCTGGAAGGTCATGTCCTATTGGAGAGTGTATTGGTTGACGACCCATATTCTGGTTTGACAGTTGATCTGAATGATACTATTCTACCCCATGGGTGTGTATGGTTTCTAACAAACATTAGAGTGGAACTAATAAGGGATTTACATGCCTCATAATGGATAGTTCACCCTTGTGTCACCAAAATGTACCGAGATCTATGGTGTTAGTATTGGTGGCCCAGCATGAAACATGACACAGTCAGCTTTATTATGAGATGCTCCATTTTTGGCAGGTGAAGGTTGAACAACAACATCTAGTATGGCTTCTACAACCATTTTATATTCTTGATAAAAAAAATAGGTTGATGTTTCGATGGAATTCATGACTAGTTTATCCAGATCACCTCATGGAAACGATGTAGTGTGGGTTCTCATTGTCCATTAGCAGAAGGTGGAACACCTATTACCAATTTGATAGACCTGTTCAGTTGATGAGTTGGGAAGATTGTATGTTATGGAGGTGGTACATCATCATGGATAACCTCCTTTTATTTTTCCTATCATGGACACTAGTTTAACTTCATGTTTCTGTTAGGGGTTTTAGAAGTATATGGGTAGGAAGGTACATTTTAACACAACCAATCACCCTCAAACTTATGGTCATAAAGAGAATACAATTTAGGTACATGTGGATATGGGTCGTGCATGCATTCTTGACATTGGAGAAACAGATTCCCCTTATTATGTTTTATTATAAAAATATCTTCCAAGCTACCATTGAGATATCTCTATATGAATCATTGTATGGTAGGCCTTGTCACTCACCTATGTTCTAGTTGGTGGTAGGGGAAGTAGAAATCCATGAACCTCATCTCGTATAGGATACTTCAGAGTAGGTCTAGCTGATTCAGAAGCATATGTTGATTTCTCTGTCTCAAAAACTGACTTATGATAATTTACACAGATGTCCTCTATAGATCGATGTTAAAGATTGGGTTTTCTTGAATTTCATTCCTAGGGTTGGGAATGGACGTATTCAAATTCAAGGTATGATATCAGAGAGATCTGATGGACCATTTGAGTTTGTGAAACTTTTTAGACCAATGTTTTTCCAATTCGCACATCCCTAGAGATATCAGTCCATGAATGACATATTTCATGTATCTCATCATAGCCAATATTATCTAGACCCATCTCACGCCTTTCTTCCAGAAGAGGTTGATCTTGATATGGATGCTTCCTATTATGAGTGTCCAATTCCTATTGTAGATCGGAGCATGAACACACTTAAAGGTCGTTCTGTTCTTATTTTATGGGTACTATGGTAGCATGGATGAGTATTGTATGAGACATATGATTGGGAAGCTGATGTTCAATCGCAATGGTTGTAACTCTTTGATGATAGTACCACATTACCCTTATAAGGGAAACTCAAGGATTAGATGCTTTAATGACGGGAGGTTGTAACGACATGACTTGTTGAACAAGGTACAGATCATTAGTTTTTATTTCACAATGTATTATATTTACCTAATGATGTAACCTAATCAAGCTAAGGAGGTCAGGGGAGCATCTGGGGCACAAATAGATCCTGAAACTCTGAAAAGGGGAAAGCAGACTAGTTTGCATAGTTTTTCTACAATTATGCGACGCAGGTGCATGGTCATGCAACAACTATAGTGGGTTTCTAGATCCCATCAGCATGGTCTATTCATAGTTATTGAAACCATGCATAGAGGTTTTTTGGTTTTCTAGATGAGGTAGTCTTTTATGCACGATGTGAAAACTGTTTTTCCAAACTGTGCGGAAAAACAATGCGAGCCATTTTTTTAAGGAAAAATGACAATTTCTATCCCCCCTCTTAAATTACAATTTTCCATTCTCCTTTGGTTTTTGTACATAATAGCCCCATGTTCCTCACCTAGATCTCTCAAAGAACCTCCTCACTCAATACCTTATTACTACTTCATCCAGTGTCTGGTCTTCAGTCTGTCAGTGGCATTAGATCCTATGAGGTATGAGTAACCTTGAATACCCCTAATTAATCTCTTAATCTCGGAATAAGCTAAACTCTTTAGATACATGGTCATTCAAACTATTTGTAGGGAATTGGATGGAAGCTGAAATCTACTATAGGGTAATTTTAATTTGAGGATGATACTCATTGAGTCATTATCTACGTACCTAAGGTATGTTGTCACGTATTTTTCCTTTTTATATTTGTCCATTTTTCATTTAATCTCAGTGTTTCCTAGCATGACCTCCTCTGAGATCATTTATTGTGTTTATTTATTCAGGTATGACTGACCCTAATGTGACTACATAGGTTAATTGAATCTTGTTTAGGGTATTAAAGATCACCCTTGTACTACAAGGAATCCCAAGTAGTGTTTCACCTAAATTGGTCATTATAGGAACATTTCTCCAAAATGGGGATTTGTGAATTAAGGTTCTTGAATTTATTTTAATACAATGTATGCTTTTCCCATGAGTAATTGACTCCTATAATGTTGTATCAATTATTGTTTGGATCCTTGAAGTTAGAATTGGAAAATTAAACATATGGTTATTTGAACTAAATCCATTAGCCTTGACACCGTTCCTTGGAATAAATTTCCTTGTTGGAAAAATAAGATAGATAGTTGAATGGGTTGGCTAGGATGAAATAGCTTTAAACATTAAAATGAAATTCCTTAAATGAAGGTTTCAAGGTGTGGAATGTCCCTTACCATGTTTTGGGTTTCATTTGAATGCATTGAAAATTTGTGGGAGGTATTAATTATAGTCCAAATCCATTATGTTAAATGTGGGAGGTAGGCATTATATACGTTTTCCATTCTATTAAATGTCCGTGGTGGGCATTATAGCCCCATGGAATTCTGTAAAATGGGTGTTGTATGCATTATACCCCTGATCCATTTTGTTAAATGTTGGAGGTAGGAATTATTACCCCGAATCATTCTATTAAATGTGGGTGGTTGGTGTTGATGAAATGTGAAAATTATATCAATATGTACACATATACTAGGTGACATACTCAGACATTCCATAATTGAGATGAAGTAGGTAGACCAACTAGGTGTCCGTTCAGATCTTTACTGGAAGGGTTATGGTTTTATCTTTTTTGATTTACTTTCCTACTATTTTCCACACATGGATTACGTACATTATCCACTCAGATTGCACATAGAAATTTTTGGTGGTGACCTACTAAGATTTATCTCACACCCTATTTTGGACATCATTGGCACTTGAGAAAATTATTTTTCTGATGTAATGGATAGAGGTTTGAACCACTGATATAGTTGTTGACTCTTTTTCTTAGGTGGATATAAGGAGTAGAGCATCGGGTTTAGGCTTGAGATACTATGGGACACCTTTTGACTTTTGCATACTCTTATAGTATTATACCATGTAGGTCAGCTTACTAGATTTTGTTCCCCTTTTGTACTGTCCTGTCGTGCATGCATATCTATATCGAACACTGCCTATAAAGAATTTTATATGCTATAACTTATCTTTTGTCAATGATATTCTTACATTGTTTACATCATATGTATGATTGTTTATGATTCTGCTTCTACTTATTATCATTACATTTGTTGCGTTACTCTGGCATGGGGGTATAGTCTCCCCATTGATATATCATTGTACCAAAGCTATTAGTCGACAACCCTTGAATTCTGAGGAGACACTCAATGTTTAATATGGCCAATCGGGCTCAGGGCACGGGTTATGTGGAAGCTAGGATTGGTATTTTATAGTTTAAATTTTATATTTTCATCTCCCAATGTTGTTCTTAGATTTTATACTCAATATTAATCCATGATATGTAATTTTCTTATGAAATGTTATTGAGTTAATCTATTCTAATAATAAAATTCCCTATAAAATAATTTATCTTAATAAAAAAAACGAATGTAATCATTTCGTAATAGTTTAGTATTTCCCATTAAAATTCTATTTGTTTTTCATTAGCATATTCATTGGATAAGCTATTTGAATGTAATTATTCCTTTTTTTCATTTTCATTCAATCGAATTGAAATATATTATTTAATAAATCAAATTTAATTTGAATGAAACTAAAAAAGTATTATTTATACATGGAATAACATTATAGCATAACAAAATGAAACTATGTATTACATACCATGGATTATTACTCAACATGTATTATTAAATCCAGTAAAAGTGAATATAATATATGGTTGAATGAAATAAATTGTAAAACATATTTAACATTGAGTGATATTCTAGATCATCTTCACCCTTGAAGATCCATAGTAACAAATAAAAATATAAAATTTTCAAGAACATCATGATATGAGAAATAATTATGTGAGGTCAAAGAAATCAAAAAAATGGAAATTAGATACGTGACTTATATTGGGTGAATGGAATGAATGAATTTAGTATGGATGCATATAAGAATGAAATATGGTCAATATATGAATGGTCATTGAAAATATAGTCATCCCAAATATTATCATTGGATGTTCATATATCTAATAGTTATAATAAAGTCTTCTATTTTATGCAGTAAATTTGATATAATATAATCATGGAATAATTAATATTGAAATACAAATATAACACTAAAATTATATATATATATATATATATATATGTTTGTGTGTGTTTGTGTCTTTTGTATTAGTATTTTTATAATTAAATAATGATATTACGTATTTATAAAAAAATTAAAAAACATTAATGGATTGCTAAAATTAAATTCATAAAATTGAAAACAAATTATAGTAGAATTTAAAAAAGATTATTTAGTGTAAATATAATATACTAGGAAGAAATATTTTTTAAAATTTAGATATTTTTTAGCAAATAAATTAAATTGATAAATTTAAAAAAGAATATATATATATAAATATATTTATATAAAGATATATTTTAACATTATTTCTATTATAGATTATGTGAGACAACATTAAGAACACTTAATATTTAGAAACATAATTTTTAATAAAATATGTTTTTCATAATATAATGAATTTCTATTTAAAGAAAAATTAAAAAATTTAGGTATAATATTAAAAAATGGAATTCATTTTTGAATATAAAATGATAACATTACCCTAGGATTATTTATTATATATTTTAAGAATAATTTATTTTTAGGAGAATAGTGCAAATTGTAGTATTTAGAGAAACTATAACTTTTATGACATTATAATTATACTAGTTAAGCATATATGTTTATATTAAATTTTAATAGATAAAAAAAATCAATGAGAACAAATATATATTTCTAAATTAAATTTATTTTCTAGAAAATTTGTGTTCAACTTTTTAGAACATAAGTAACATTTCATTCTAATTTAAGAAAAATCGGTCCTTTTATTAAATTATAAATTTGTTATGGTAAAAGTTATTTTTTGATTGAATTTTAAGCTCTAAGTCTTTTAATTCTAGAAAATAAACCACATATTTCCTATAATTTTAACATTGATAACTTTAACATACACAAAATAATTATGCCTGAAAACACAATTTTTATATAAATTATTTTAATGGGTCACGTGCGCTGATGATGAAGTAAACATTTATAAATAATATATTTTTCATTTGATATTTTTTTTATATATCAAATAACAATTTTAAAATTATATAATATTGGATATTTTAATTTCTTTCATCAAAATTAATTTATGAGGTTAAAACCGTTAGTTACCTTGATAAATGTAGAAATATAATGAAGAATTTGGTATTTTGTAAAAGGGATAAATGGTTTGAAAACATTTTTAAAATTTCAATGATGTTAGTTGGATCTATCGACCCTCCTCCACTCAATTATTTATAAAATTTTGGGACATTGAACAATGCATAATGTCATGCCATTATTTGAAAATAATAGAAATTCCTTAATGTTATTTTTTACATACCTATAAATAATTCATCACTTAAAACCATAGTTTCTCTACATTACCTTAAACATTTGATATAAAAAATATTCTATATTCCTCTCCTAAATTCTTTTTTATAGTTTATAGCTTCTGACCACTTTAAAATAACCTATGATATTTATAACCATGGAGACCTTCAATAGAATATTTAAGTACCCCATATTAGTATAAATTAATAATTCATTTCTAATTATTAATCATCCAATTACAAAACCATACTAAAAAAGATATGATGACTTTATTATCATTAGTATATCTAATTGTTATTATAATAATGCCACATCAATTATTTTTTATTTCCCATCAATCTAGAAAAATAAATCAATATTTATTATGTGTGTGTGTGGTCTACCACCACCAATAAGTAATGTTTTTTTAATTTTTATTTTAATTATTTATCAATTGATATAAAAATATTAATAACAAAAATAAAATAAACTAAATAATTTTAATTTTCTTCTACTATAGTGATATTACATAGCTCTTAAAAAATTCCCACCCAATGAGATATAGTGTTCTCATGTTTGGGTCTATTTAACCACTTGTATAAAAATGTTATAGAACTATTTCAGGGATGAATATAGGAACATAAATAATAAGATTAATATATGTTAAAAATAAATTAATTCTTGGTTTTTGGTTCTTTAGGTGTTATATTATATATTTAACTAATTATTATAATATCATCTTTGATGACTAAAATTACAAAAAAATCCAAAACTGATTTCAATTGCAAGAATCATAAATAAAACAACTTTGGAATGAGATAATAAAATTATAAATCATAATAGTATATAAATTATAGTACATTAATGTATATATGATTATATTAAAAAAATGCATAATAAAATTGATATCATAAATCATATGTCGAACCATTAAAGTTGCTAGAACCTTATGGAAAATAAAATAAAGAATAAATAACTAATGGAATAATAATAAATATTAAAGAATAAATTATATAATGCGTATTTAATAAATTTTATATTATGAAGTAAATTATTATGATATTTAATGTTTTTTATACATGATATTAGAGTGAATGTGACTATGTAAGGAAACTTGGTAAGGGGTTCTTTATTTCAAATTTAATTTCCTAAGAGATAATTTATATAGACCAGCATCATATATTTAATATGGTGTCATTAATTCCAAATTATCTTATATTACCACAATCATGCAGTTAATTGGATTTTATGGGAAATATCATTTTCATTTTTCAATGGGATTTTGATTCAAAATATACCAAAGTTGTAAGGGTGTTTGGTAACACAACTCCATTACTTGAGTAAAAATAATTCTTATAAAACTAATTTCATCCATGATTTTTAAAAAATAATATATTAATTTATTTATTCTGATATTATATTAATGTATTTTTGAAAATTTTATTTGGATCAATGAATTTACCTTGACGAACTTCTATCTCAAAAATTTATATAAATATGGAGAACTTTTCACATCATTGTTAATGATAGTTTCCTCTCATTTTATATATTGTTCATTCTAATTGCAAAAAAAATTATCTTTTATCTAATTTTATCTTCATATTACCCACCCATTGTTTTCTAATGGTTTTTTCACTTTATACAATGTGACTTTTTAATATAGTTTTTTCAAAATAATAAAAATGATTTTTCATCCTATCAAAAAGAAATGTATTATTTTCAACTCTAAATGTATCAAAATATCCTTTAGTAATTTTCACGGATCCATTATTTAGGATTAATTTTAGAGAGAAATTTTTGTAAATTTCCCAAAATATTTTTTTTTCAAATCATCATTTTTATTAGACAATTAACTTTTTTATTTTATTAAAATGATAAATACGTTCTCTAAAAAAAATTAAGTTTCATTTTCATTTTCAACTTTATCTCAAAAATATTTATTACCATAGAGATTGTCAATCTCGAATTACCCTTTAAATTAACTTATCATATTTTAGGTGATTAAATTCATGGAGGTAAATTGGTAACATTGTATTCCCCTATCATTAAATTTATTATATTTTTCTTCCAATGACCTTCACCTATTAACATAATATATTTTATTCATTTGATTTTGGGTTTTTCCCATAAATTCAGTATATCTAATGATTGGAAAAACTATTTAATGAACCATATACCATTTATTTAAATGTTTTTAATATTTTATAATTCATCAGTTTAATTGAAAGGTATTTACCTAGATATTTAATGAATATATTTGGATATCCATGTAGTTTCCTAGGGTTTATCATGTTATGATAATATGTGGAATTATTAATGATTTATTTATGTTATATCATTTTAAAAGGATATGAAACCAATATTATTTAAATTGGTTATTTATTACATGATTAATTATTTATTAAATGTGCCAATAATATATATATATATATATGTGTGTGTGTGTGTGTGTGTGTGTGTGTGATGATTGGTGAGGTCAAATAGTGACCCATAATCCATTAGTTGGAGATTTGTATTGCATGATATATTTATTCATAGACATATAATGTATTGTTAAACAATAATGTTATAGAAATTCATATATTTTTCACAACATAAATCTTGTACATACATGGATTTTTTTCATAATGTGTTCATATTGTTTTTTGTAACACAAACAAGCACATTCAATAGGATTTTCTATATCATGTGAATTGACTAATGTTCCTTGACTCATTTCATTGTTTAATTCTTATATGTTGTGAAAGATTCCATTAATCATATTTTATTATTTGTTCATTTTTGTTTATAATTAGAATATATAAATTATTTTTACTAGTATAATTATAATATGCTCACTTATGATTTTTGTTTATCTTTTTTGTTTACCATTAATAGGCATTTGAGCTCACCCCTTTCTTATGTTTCATTTTATCCAAGTTATAATGATAATATAATTATAAAAGGTATTTAATAGAATCTTATGTGTAGAATTAATATAATACATTAACTACATTTTATGGACGATATAGATTATTTTATATTGGAAAAAATTTCCATTAGTTAACAAATACAAGTGTTTTTTTATTCAATAAATTTTTTATATTTTATAAATCTCTACACCTAAAAGCTATTTGTAATTTATAATTATAAAATATTTTCTTGATTTCATGAAATAAATAAATGTTAAAGATCATTGGGTGTCATAGATGGTATCTAATAAGGGTTTTGGAAAACATTAGAGGTTTGGATGTTAGTCGAGGATTATTTAATGGTTGACATGTTATGAATAATCAATATTTTTAAGGTATATATAACCATTTACATTAGTTTATTTAAATTTTATTATTTTATGGACTATAATGAGATAATGTTTTTTTAAATCCCTTACTATTTTCCTAAGAAAGAAGTCTATGTATAGGATAACATCCAAAAGTGTTGGTAATGTAAATACTATATGGTTACCCTAGAAATCAGATTCATATATTGGCACAAGAAAGCTGATGTTTCCATGGAATAGATGTACCAAAATAAACAACAATAATTGTCAATTAGTATCATCTCGATATTCACTAGGTTTAGTAAGTGGTGAGCCTAAATTTAACACATTGCTATATTTTTAAATTACCTTAAGGGATTTTTTTTGAAGTATGAGAAAACACACATTAAAATAACCATGGGTGAACAAAGAGAGTTATAGGATTAACCATGTGTGTAATAGTTGAAATGAATGTATTATAGGATAAAATTTATGTTCCACTAGTGAATACCTCATAAAACTATAATTTTATATTCATATGATCATTTACTCTGATTCTATTGGATATTACAATAATTATTAGATTTTTTGATATTTGATTTCAAACATGATCTTCATAACGAATGTGTGTAAGGTATATCTCGTGAAACTCTTAAGACAAAGTTATATAGAAATACTCAAAATAAATAATTATTAATTTTAATATATGACAATTTTGATGGAAATGATCTATTACCCAGTATTCCAAATGATAGAATGTTCTTTATCTCATAGAAGTTATATCATGACTAATGCTTAACATTAAATAACAGAAAATATTGGTATTACTAAAAGATGATTAAAATGATAATGATTAAATTTGTTTAATTGGTATAATATGACAACCTATTTTTTTAGAAATCATATGTTTCCATTAAATATGTGTTTATAATTATACACTTATTTTTCTGTTGGATTAAATTAATTTATATGAATTTCGTAATATGTCATATGAGGTGTCAATTTTAATAACAACTATTTAATCCTTAAATGTAAAACATAAAAATAAAAAAAAATGAAACTAGGTATTATACAACATTTATTATTACTCGCCATGAATTTTTAAAATCTATTAAAAGTGAATAAATTTAAATTGGCCAATAAATATAAAAGAGGAAAATATTTAACACTATGTCATGTCTTGGATCATATTCACCCTTGGGAATCATCAAAAACCAATGAAACCCTATAATTATGGAGAATATAATGAAATGAGAAATTATATTTTGATATTTAAAAATGGAAACTATAGAAATGAGAAGTATTCAATTGGAAGTGTGAATTGAATGAATGAATTTAGAAAGGATGTATATAATAATGAAATTTAACAGTTATAAATATGTTCATTTGAATTATGGTCATTTGAAAAATGGACATTTCATATACATGTATCCAATAGGTATAATGACGACATGTATTATTTATAGTTAATTTAAAATAATATCATTTTGGAATAATATATAATGAGATAAAAATAAAATATTTTAAATGCATATTTATTATTAAGTTAGATATAAAAACTATTATTAATATTATATAATTATATAAAGAATTTATATAATAAAAAAATGATATGAATAAAAATTAGTTAGTAAAATTAAATTTGAATTATATAAATAACTAATTTTAAAGGTATTTGCTAGTTATTATTTAATATAATGGTATTGTTTTCCAAAAAACAATTTTTTAAAATTTTTATGTTCTTTCAAAATAAATTTAAATGAGTAGTTTTGAAATGTTATTATATATGAATTAATATATTAATTATCTTTAAATTTGAGAATGATGTGAAATAATATTAAGAACACTTAATTATAAAAAATTTCATTTTTTATAAAACAATTCATCGTACTATGAATATAATTTTTAAAAATAATTTTATAAATTTTATAACTTCTATTTTTCAAAATGAACATCATTTTTGAATAAATCACATGAAATATAACCATATATTAATTATTTGGTTCTTTTCAGTAATATTGGATTTTTATGTGATTAGTGGAAAATATTGTTTTTACCAAAACTATAACATTTATAAAATTATTAATTTATATGTAAGGTCTATAAGATTATAAAACATTTTAGTTTATCTAATAGTTATTTAAATGGTTAAATTATTAATTTTAAAATAATATTTTAATCTTATAAAACCTATGTTTGACACTTTAAAACATATGTAACATTTCATTCTAATTAAAAAAATATAAATTTTCTTTTAATTATTACTTTTTATGGAAAAAATCTTGTATCGATTGATTTTAGAGAAGAAAATTTCGGATTATAGTAAATTAATTTATATCATATAAGATAACTAAATTGAAAATTTTAAAAACACAAAAAATTACATTTAGAAAAGTATTTTGAAAAAATATTTTTATGTGTCGTATGTTTTAATCCTAAAATTGACTTTTGTAAACCATTGAATTTTTATATGATAATATGAACTTTTATATTTGTAATAATATTATTGATATTTGGAATGGTAGAAAATTTTACTTTCTAACATTTATATTAATTACATAGGTTAATAAGATTAGTTACCGTTTAAAATTAAAAAGTGTGAACAGAGATTTTCTATGTGTTAACATTTTAATGAATATAAAAAATATTAAACCACGTTTTTTAGTAGAATGGATTATCAAAATTTCATTTGATACATTATTTCTCACCTATTTATCCATTTGAACATGAATAGTGACATGACACTATTGAAAAAAAATGAGTTTCCACAAAAGTGGAATTTTCATCACTTATAAAGGAGGATTAATTCAAACCATTCGATAACCCAAAAAACAATAATGGTTTCCACATACCCATATCCAATATTTCCTATCACAAAATTCCCTTACACATACTGAAACACCTAATCACATGATTTTTTCAAATCCCATTAACATCCTAGGATACTTTCATGATAAATTTCAAGGTCCCAATGTGGTTATTACTCAATCCATAACATTTAATCATTATTAATTCACATAAAAATATATTCTATCCATAGTAATATTATGTAAATAGTATAATTTGTGTACTTATGTTTTACTATATGGATATAACTTCCATTATTTATCCACATAGAATAATAAAAGAATGATGATCGTGCATATGTGTGGACTACCGCTTCCGTGATATAACATTTTTGATTTTTCATTTTGAATTTAATTATTCATAAAATCTTATCAAAATACTATTAATTACTTCAAAAATAGAAAAATAATATAATTAATATTCTATAATATTTATATTATAAACATTCTTATACATACTCGCCCATCATGATATATCATGTTCCTTTTTTGGTTAGTTTAACCACACCCTTGAACAATGCTATAAAACCCTATCATAAATTACTATGGGAATATAATAACTATTTTTACATAAAATTAATAATAAATAAATTATTTTATTATGGTTTTTATATGTCATGTTATGTATTAAACTTATTTCTAAAATATCAACTTCAATCACTAATAATTACAAAATAAGCAGATGTTGATTCAATTTTCGTGAAAACTAAGGACAATAATAATGTAATGATAAATAAATAATTATAAATAAGTATAGGTTTTATATTATAATAACATAAATTATAATGTAATTCATATAATTGTATCGAATAATGGGTACCAAAATAAAAATCATTGAACAAACATGAAACCCATAATTTTACTAACATCAAATGAAAAAACTATAGAAAACTAATATATTAATCAAAATTGATCATAAATGAAGAATATAAAAGTTAATGTATATTAATAAAGATATGAAATATAATATTATGATAATTACTATTTTTATACATTACCATATATTCTATTTGACCAATAATGGAAAAAATGTAATGAGTTATCTTTCTCAAGTTTAATTTCATGAGTCTTAAATCTTATGGTAAAAAATTATATATTAAATATGTTATTATTAATATATAATGAATGAATTATTCTAAATTCATTTAATTCATTTGGTTTTAATATCTATGTAATTTTACTTGTTCTAATGTATTTTTTTTGTGCACATGATCATCATCCTAGTTAGTGAGGACTTTTTAAGTGCATCAAGGAGACCCAGGATCAAATCCAAGAGGAGGCATATTTTCTGGTACTGTAGCAGTACTGTAGCAGTAGTGTATTAGGTCCTGTAGTGGGAACTGAAGCATTATTGTAGTATGAACTGTAGCATGTACTATTTCTAACTATAACGGTCGTGACTATTACCCCGTTTGGGCCTTCGGGCCACTGATTTGATCCCCGAGTCCTTTAAGGCCTTCAGGCCACCCAGACCATCGGGTTAGTATGGCCTTCGGGCCTCCTTAATAATTTTGTGCCACCTTACGTGCAGATGAAAACCAGACAACCTACAAGGAACAAGTTTCAAAAGGTGGATGAGCACAGAGCTTTCACCATAGTAGAAGCCAAAAGGATTTTCAGAATGAGTGACAATGGTACCTACCATCGAGACAAGCATATGCATGCATGGGAAGGCCTTTCCGAATAGCCATACGAAGGTGGATTGCTGATTTCATAATGAAGATGCTGGAGAGGATCAGTTTCAAGTAGTTATCCTGAGTTGTATGTGATGTTTGAATCCTACATGCAATGAAGTCCTCTAAGGCCTATGGTCCATGTAATACTTATGCCTACGAGCCTTGTTATGGTTTCACCCCACCCTTAAAAAGTTGGATTATCAAAAAAAATAAATATAAAGGCCTTTGGGCCATTGGAGTTTTACGGTTTTTGGAAAGCTCAACAACATTCACTGAGTTAAATGATTTTTCTAAAACTAATTTCTTAAAATATTTGATTCTACAATTTTGAATATAGATTTCATGTTATTTTCTTTTCTAATAAATGTTAAAATGAATTTTTCATTCACATAATTGAACTCCTAGATTTTCATTATCAAAATGGTTTATCATTGTTTAGAATAAATTATAACCTCATTAACAACAATTTCTCCGGTTCATCAATATTTTCCTTTCCCACTTATAATCCACATTATAATTTGAAAAAATAATTTATTTTTATATCATGTGACCCTAATAATTTCAATATTTTCATAAGGATGCTTTTTTTATTATTTTTAGATGTGTGTTTTAAAGAAATGATTTTAAAAATATTCATATTAAGGTTTTTCATACATTAAAAATAAAATGTTTCATTCAATACTCTATACTTACATGAAATTGAAACTATTCCCTTTAGATGATCCATTATTGAGTATAATTTTTATTATACATTATTCTCAAATGTTTTCAAATCACCTTTTTGAATAATTATTTGAATTCAGCCAATAGAATTATATTTTATTGAAATGTTAAAAATGTTTTCTAAAAACTCTTTTATGGTTTCTCTACCACTTTCATTATTATCTAAAATATTTTTTTTAATCTAGGTAATTAATTTTATATATTATGGTATAATGTTTTTTGTATTATTTTTGTGGATTGAACTCATGTATATATATTATTATCTTTATCAATCCAAGTCATTGTATATTTTTAAATATTTATTCAAATGAATTTCCTCTATGAACAATATTTTTTTATATATTAATTAAATAGTGTTCACTAAGATTCCATAAGTCAGTTGATTGGACAAATTATTAAATAAACCATATTCTATTTATCTTTACAGTTTATATACCATATTGTTGTGAACTATGTTGAATTTGTTGTTAATAAGGTTTCAAGGATTGAATGGATGACAAGGAGTGTCAATATGTGAATGACAAAGGATGTGATGGTGATGGTGATGATTGCAGAAGGACCATGGTACTAAGAAGCATGTCACATAGGAGAATCACTAAGTGGCATAAGAGGTAATGGTTGAAACATTATTCATACAAATCAGACAATTGTTGAGCTGATCATAAGTTTAAATAACTTGTATCAAGAAGATACAATGTCACAACATTGTTAGAAGTCCATGCGTTGTCTTCAGAGTGCATGAGGAGATAAAGAATTGTCATCCACAATCACTAAGTGGATGAGTAGTGAAGAAGGGTTCCATCCACAATCACTAAGTGGATGAGGAATGAAAGGAGAACCATCCACATCACTAGGTGGATGAAGTAAATGAGATCCATCTATCTTACTAAGTGTATGAAGTCAAGTTGAACCATCCACAACTACTAAGTGGATGAAGTGGTCTAAATAAGACCATGCACTATCTCTTAGTGCATGCGGATTTGAAGATGATCCAACCTCATCTCTGATTGGATCATTGAAGAACACAAAAGAAACATTTGATTCAAGAGTAATGGTTGAAGAAGAAGCTTTGAGAATTCCCTCCTAAGTAGAGAATAAATGTTGATGAGGAGATGAGGAATTCTAAAGAAGAAGAGGAGGTGAAGAAGATATGAATGGATTGAAGTATACTTGTTTTTACTTGGTTTAACCAAGTATACAAGTGGATCTTATGTAAAAAATAAGGAATGCCCGTGAGCTAGCTATCCAAGCTTCAACCCAAGGCACATACGGGACCATGAGGGGTCGACCGCACCCATGAGGAGGCCTAGTCAGAGCCAGCACACAAGAGGCCGGGCTGTGTGTAAGCCCGAGCCACGCGGAGGTCAAGCCCGCACAGTGTCGTTGCCAAGGGCGTTCCCATGGAAGAGCATAGTGGGCGCTAGAGCACGCCCGCAGGAGAACCGGTGCGGGGAAGCACCAGAGGGGGGGGGAGGAATAATCTATGATGGAAGCGGCAGGAGATATTTATTAAAACGCATGAAAAACTCGTTGCATTTCGATGAGGGATGGATTTTTTTAGACGCGGATCTAATACTGGCTGCTCATCTGATCGCACACCTGATCGTGGTCTTCCATATAATCCATGACGTTGTGTTTTAATCCTGGTCATCCAAGATAATTAAACACTGATCCAACGGCCGAGGTGGCAAACCGAGTTTTTCTTCAACCTCCGGACACCAGAGCTCCTCCCGACGTGAACCAGTCGCTGTCGCCACTGGCAATCAACCATGATCGAATTCTAGACCACCGTTGAAGCTCAAAACAACTACATGGTGATCGTCTTATCGAACCGAGACCATATATCCAATCTACATCTTGAATGCATGAGATACCTCGAGGAAGAAGGTTTGGTCGAGGCAAACGGAGTTGTCGAGGCCACGTGGATCAATGCGAGATTCATGCACAAGAATCGGGCATATGATTTTGAATCCATACATGAAGAACGGATCCCATGAAACACCGGAGATACGTGGAATATCCAAAACGTGGTTGAATATTTTTAAAGAACCAAATATCTCAGTTATTCAAAGGAATTAATCTCAGATGATTCATGGATGGATTTTGAACGCACTCCTAGTCTTTAAAAGGAGAATCCAAAATCGTGAAGAAGCTACTGATCGTCTGAGAGAAGTCCATCGAAGCTCTGAGCAATGCGCAGAAAACCACCGCACACAACCTAAGCGGTAGAATAGCCCGGAGCCACCCAAGGCTTCGAGAGAGCGTTTTGCGCGACCCCAGCGCGAAAGAAGTTGATGAGGAGGCCACCCTGTGTGCTCCCCTTGCGCGACAGGGTAGAAGCCGAGCCGCGCGAACTTGCACGCCCTCTACATGCAACACTTGCACGGTAGCAAGTGGCCGCACCCCACGCGCCCTCTGTGCCCGCGAACTCGCGTGGTAGGAGGAAGCCACTGCTCCACCTGCGCAGTATGAGAGAGCTGCCGCACCTGCATGACAGAAGTAGTTGCCACGCCACCTACGCGGTAGAAGCTGCTGTACCCTGCACGGTTGAAGACAATAATCGACCACATCCTTGTGTGCCCTCCTTTGAAGTGGTGCTGAAGAGGAGAAAGGCCACAACATATACTTGGGTTTGTGTTTGTGTGGAAATTGGAGAGAAAGGCCACAACACACCTTGGTTGTGTGCATGTGAAAATAAAAAATAAGGCTGAATCATTCTTTAAGTGTACAAGAGAAGAAAGGTTAGGTGTGCATAAAAGAAAATGTGGCCCAAAGGAGAACACATTTTGGTGAAGGGTGCACGCAAAAGGCCCTACGGTTTGAGTGTGGTAAACAAGTGAAGAGGCCATTACCTTAGCGTGTGCACAAGTGGAGATTTCACAGTTTGAAGAAGAAGGAAAGAACAAAGGAAAAGTAGAAGGTGTGTGTTCAAAAATAGTTTACACCCATTGAGGGTTTTATCACACCAAGAAGAAAAGGGGAGTGCATGAATTCTTGCATGTACATGCACACGTAAATAAAGAATCATTTGTGTGTGTGCATTTGATAAGTCCACGATCAAAGGTCCTTGATGATAATTGAGATGCCATGCAAACATTTCATGAAGATTTAAGGATGCCATGCACTCAGTGCATGAAGTTGAATTAAAGAGAGACTAAAGCCAGACTGAAGTTAAAGACACCATTCATCTAAGTTTTAAGTAGTTGAGAAGACCAAGAAGATTGAGTGGGTGTACTCAGTGAAAGAACATATTTTCCCATGAAGATTCTTGATGACAGAGGTCGGGTCATCCTTAGAAGAAAGAGATAAATCCGGAGAAAAGAAGAGGAGTCCTGATCACCACAAGTGATCAGAAGAAGTGAGCAAGGCCGACAGACCATACTCAAGGTTGTTGAAGACTCTTTAAGAGCTTATAGAAGAAGAGCTACTCGTGTGACTCGAGGAGCCAGGAGAAGACCCCCTGTGAGACTCAGGGTGGAGAAGTCTTCAGTGGAAGCTGAAGCAGGCCAGTGGGACTCTAGTAACACTGTGGGATGTAGTATAAAGACCCTACTGTGGGACTCAGGAGAGGTACAGTGTGACTCCGTACCGACCATTGTAATTACTAACCAAATTATAGTAGAGAAACCATGTTGGGGTGTTTAACCAACATGGCAAGGACGTAGGCCTTTGGAACCAAACCTCGTAAATCCTTGTTTCATGTGCCTTTACACATACTACATCACTCGAGGAAAGGATAAGAGATACAAGAAGAGTGGATCGAGGCCTTAACAATCCATATATGTTTAATTGATAAAGAATCCATTAGTAAAAAGTTAAAAAGGATAACTGATTCACCCCCCCCCTCTTAGTGAACACACTAATCCGGGCACTTCAATTGGTATGAGAGGTAGGTTACCTCTAAAAGATCTAAGGGAGTTTTTATGAAGGTAAGATATGAGGAAATGAGCAAACAACGTCAAATGGAGATATCTACCAAGACTCAGAAAAATAGAAATAAGAAATAGGACAAGAAGATGAAGAAGAAGGTTTCCACTAATAGAGAAACACCTTCTATTTAAGGTAATGTGAAAGTCACAACAGATGATGATTCCTTTTATCACTCTTCTAATGAATCCTTATCTAGCTGTGATGCGGATGGAACAATCTATGATCTTCTAAATGCAATAAAATATCTTCGGAAGACAGTCCCCAGGGAAGTGGCAATGTGTATTACTACCAGCATTCATGATCTTCAAGAAGAAAAATTATAGCTAGAAGAAAAATCCAATTCTATGGAAGATCAATTGGCAAGAAGGGTTGTCATAACTAACACTCTCACAAAGCTGGTGAAGGCTAAAGATGAAACCATTTCCCTTTGCAGTGAAAGAATTCATGATGTCACAGAAGAACTACAAAGAAAAATTTGTGAGAAATAATTTTCTGAGATAGGGTTTAAAGATGTTCTCCATGCACTGGAAAAGAGGCATAGAGTTTCAATGGCTATCAAAGATGATAAGCTAGAAGACAAAGTAAAAAAGGTAAAGGAGCTTGAAAATTCACTGCGAGAAATAAAGAAGGTTCATGAAGACCAGATGAAACAACTGAAAGAGAATTTGGAAGGAAGTCTATGATTTGTTGAGGATGAGAAAAACTCTCTCAACATTAAAGGCTTAGAAATAGAGGTGATATTGAAAAATCAGAAATTACCCAAATCCAAAACCTCCCAGTCAGCTGGAAGAAGAAATCTTTCCACTAAAGTGTGCATTGAGAATAATGATTCCAAAAGAAGGACATCATCTAATGAAAGGGCAACATCTTCTATGAAAAAGGTACCATCTGTCCCATCTTGTAATCATTCTTCTAAATGTGTTTCCACAAAAATTGCAGGATAAAAGAGTAACTATAAACAAGAATGGATGAAGATGATAAGAAAGAGATCTCTCCTGAAAAGACGCAGCAATTCAAGAGAAAGATCCAACAATCAGAATAAGTCAAGATAACAAGATTTGTAGGTCAATGTTAGTGTTGCAACAGGTATGGGCATTGTACAATGGATTTTTGGTACAATCATCTAAATTTTAAATAAAAATAGAAGCCCATGCCAAGGAGGAGAAATCCAGAGAAGAAGAAGAAACATCCACAGGTCCAGAAACATCTACTTTCTGCAAACATATTTGGAATGTATGATAACATCTGGGACGAATGAAAAAGTTGTCACAAGAATGATAAATACCAATCTCAAAATGTATCCAAAGCTGAAAAGAATAAAAGATCACAAAACCTATTTAATAAAGAAGAATTATCCTTGGGAAGCAAACAGAAGATAGTTGAAAATGCTCCCAAGAAGTTTTTACAAAGGAAAAATAAGTCCTTGGATTCTAACTCCAAGAAGGGTGATGGATCCAGAAGGACCACCAAGAAAACATGCTTCTACTTTGGAAAGAAAGGTCATACCATGGATCTTTATAACCATGCCATGGAACTAAAAAGAAGAAAACTGCACTCAACAGGACAATCAATCCAGAATAAGAAGAAGAAAGTATTGATTGAAAATAAGCTACCTAAGAAAGGTAACATAAAAGCATCAAAGGAACCATGTGGAACATCCAAATCTAATGCCTTGCTTCCAAATGACATATTAATCAGCTATCCAAAAGATTTGGAAGGAATGATAAAGGAAGAAAATTCACATGCCAAAGCTAGTGCAAAAGGAAAACAAAAGATTTCACATGATGATGAAGTTCTGTGTGTAAGGTGCAATAAAGCTGGTCATATTAGTAATAAATGCAAGACACTCATTCCAGCTCAAAAATAATTCTTCAAGAGAATGAAGATTGCACCAGGAGGTTCTAGTGCTCAGAAGGCACATAGAAAGAGAGGAGTCACACACAAAGAAGTTGAAGAGGTGTTAAGATCCACACCATCACAAACATCATTGAAGATCAAATGTGAAAGTTTGAAGAATGGAGAATGTGGAACATCTCAGTTGAGAGAATCTTCTCAACCTTGTTGTTCAAACTGATGAACCAAGGAGGTTCCATCTTATTCCCTAATCACTGGTATATACATGTACTTACATTTTTGGGAATTGAAGATAATGATCACTCTCAATTTGAGAATGGTATGGATAGAATGGAGTGCACCCCTTGAGGGGGAGCTAATCTGAAGAAGATGATCTTCTGAGATTCATATCATCTTGTAAAGAATGAAGGCATTCCAATCACACTTTCATCCCTTGTTTCTTAATTGTCTATAACATGTCAATTAAGGGGGAGTGTTTGATTAAAGACAAAAGGATGAAAGGGGGAGCTTTATCATTTCCCCTGAACTTTCTAATGAGTTTTGTAAAGTATGTCCAAGATTTAGAAACTCATTGATATATCTGAAAAATTTCGACCCCTTGAAGCCTAAGCATGGTCTCACATGTATAATGAATTGTGGACAGCATTTAATTCTTTGGTTACATCACACTTGTTTTCTACACCGGGTTGGCCCAAGTAGACTTAGTGATGATTTACTAAAGTCTCTTTGCTAAAGTGAACATGTGATATCATCCCTCTCTTAGTTATTTTCAAGAAGATTCTATTCAAAGGGATGAAGAAATATTTTGAATAGAACCACACCACAATTTTTCATTTGGTAGTCAATAAGGGGAGAAAATCTTGGCACACATATTGACCCATTCATATGTGATCTAGTGATATTGACAACAAATACAAAGGGGGATATTTTTATGCACTGTGTTGCATTTGTTGTCAATAAGGTGTCAAGGATTGAATGGATGACAAGGAGTGTCAATATGTGAATGACAAAGGAAGTGATGATGATGGTGATGATTGGAGTATAACAATGGTACTAAGAAGCATGTCACTTAGGAGAATCACTAAGTGTCATAGGAGGTAATGGTTGAAACATTCTTCATACAAATCAGATGATTATTGAGCTGATCTTAAGTTAAATGAACTTGTATCAAGAAGATACAATGTCACAACATTGTTAGAAGTCCATGCACTGTCTTCACATTTCATGAGGTGATAAATAAGTGCCATCCACAATCACTAAGTGGATGAGTAATGAAGAAGGGTTCTATCCACAATCACTAAGTGAATGAGGAATGAAAGGAGAACCATCCACATCACTAGGTGGATGAAGTAAATGATATCCATCTATCTTACTAAGTGGATGAGGTTAAGATGAACCATCCACATCTACTAAGAGGATAATGTGGTATGAAGAAGACCATGCACTATCTCTTAGTTCATGAGGATTTGAATATGATCTAACCTCATCTCTAATTGGATCATTGAAGAACACTGAAGAAACATTTGATTCAAGAGTAATGGTTGAAGAAGAACCTTCGGGAATTCCCTCCTAAGTAGAGAATAAGTGTTAAAGATGAGATGAGGAATTCTAAAGAAGAAGAGGAGGTGAAGAATAGGAGAATGTCTTGAAGTAGACTTGTTCCTACTTGGTTTAACCAAGTATACATGTGGAGATTATATAAAAAATAGGGTCTTCCCATGAGCTAGCTACCCAAGATTCCACCCAAGGCACATGCGGGACCACAAGGGGTCGACCGCACCCATGAGGATGCCTAGGAAGAGCCAGCCTATAGGAGGTTGGGCCATGTGTAGCCTAAGCCACGCGGAGGTCAAGCCCGCACAGCTTGTGTGCCAATGGCGCACCCGTGGAGGAGCATAGTGGGTGGTAGAGTGCTCCCGCAGGAGAATCGGTGTGGGGAGACACTAGAGGGGGGAGAGGAATAATCTGGGATAGAAGCGGCGGGTGCTGTTTGTTAAACCACACGAAAAACTCGGCACGTTTTGATGTGGGACGTCATTTTTGAGATGCGGATCTAATCCTGGCCGCTCATCTGATCGTGCGCCTGATCGTGGCCGTCCAACTAATCCATGATGTTGTGTTATAATCCTGACCGTCCGAGATCATTAAACGCCTATCCAATAGCCGTGGTGACAAACTGAGGTTGTCTTTAACCTCTGGACACCCAAGCTCCACCCGATGTGAACCAGTCGCCGTCGCCAGTGCCAATCCACCGTGATCGAATTCCGGACAACCGTTGAAGCTCAAAACAACTGCATGGTGGTCGTCTAATCGAATAGAGACCATGCATCCGATCTACGGCTTGCATGCATGGGATATCTCGAGGATGAATGTTCAACCGAGGAAAAGGGATTTGTTGAGGCCATGTGGATCTGTGTGAGATTCATGCACACGAATCGGGCATGGGATTTTGAATCCATACACGAAGAAAGGATCCCACGAAACACCCGAGATATGCACCATATCTTAAAAGCGGGTTAAATGTTTTTAAAGAACTGAATATCTTGGTTATTCAATGGAATGAATCTTGGATGATTGATGGATGGATTTTGAATGCACTCCTCATCTTAAAAAGGAGCATCCTGAATGGTGAAGAAGCTGCTGATCGTCTGACAGAAGTCCCGTAAAGCTTTGAGCAACGTGAAGAAAATCTCCATGCACAACCCGCATGGCAGAATATCCTGAAGCCACCCGAAGATTCAAGAGAGCCATTTGCGCAACCCATGCGCGAAAGTAGTTGAGTAAGAGGCCACCCTACACACTCCCCTTGCGTGACAGGGAAGAAGCTGTGCCGCACGAGCTTGCGCGCCCTCTATGCCTGCGAACTTGTGCTGCAGGAGGAAGACACCACGCAACCTTCATGGTACGAGAGAGCTTCCGCACCTGCACGATAGAAGGATTTTCCGAAACACCTGCATGGTAGAAGCTGTCGCACCCTACGTGGTTGAAGACATGAATTGGCCGCATCCTTGGGTGCCCTCATTTGAAGCGGTGCTGAAGAGGAGAAAGGCCACAAGACATACTTGGGTTTGTGTTTGTGCAAAGTGGAGAGAAAGGCCACAACACACCTTGGTTGTGTGTGTGTGCAAATAAACAAGGAGGCCGAAGCATTTTTTTTAGTGTACAAGAGAAGGAAGGCTGTGTGTGCATAAAAGAAAATGTGGCCCAAAGGAGCACATGTGTGGGTTAAGGGTGCTTTCCCAAGGCCTTACAGGTTGAGTGTGATAAACAAGTGAAGATACCATTACCATAGTTTGTGCACAAGTGGAGTTTTCACACTTTGAAGAAGAATGAAAGAACACAGGAAAAGAAGAAGGTCTGTGTGAAAAAAGAATTTACACCCATTGAGGGTTTTATCACACCAGGAAGAAAAGGGGAGTGCATGCATTATTTCATGTACACGCACACGTAAATAAAGAATCATTTGTGTGTGTGCATTTGAGAAGTCCAAGGAAAAATGTCCTTGAAGATAATTGAGATGCCATGAAAACATTGCATGAATATTCAGAGATTCCATGCACTCAGTGCATGAAGTTGAATTAAAGAGATACTGAAGCCAGACTGAAGTTAATGAAATCATTCATCTGAGTTTTTAGTAGTTGAGAAGACCAAGATGATTGAGTGGGCGTAATCAGTGCAAGAACATATTTTCCCATCAAGATTATTGAAGACAGAGGTCGGGTCATCCTTAGAATAAGGAGATAAATCCCGAGCAAAGAGGAGGAGTCCTGATCACCACAAGTGATCAGAAGAAGTAAGCAAGGCCGATAGACCTTACTCAAGGCTGTTGAAGACTCTTGAAGAGCTTAAAGAAGAAGAGCTACTCATGTGACTCGAGGAGCCAGAAGAAGACCCCCTGCGAGACTCAGGGTGGATAAGTCTTCAGTGGAAGATGAACCAGGCCAGTGGGACTCTGGTAACACTGTGGGATACAGTATAAAGACCCTCCTGTGGGACTCAGGAGAGGTATAGTGTGACTATGTACCGACCATTGTAATTACTAACCAAATTATAGTGGAGAAACCATGTTGGGGCATTTAACCAACATGGCAAGGACGTCGGCCTTTGGAGCCGAATGTTGTAAATCCTTGGGTCATGTTCCTTTACATTTACTACATCACTCAAGGGAAGGCTGAGAGATAAAAGAATAGTGGATCGAGGCCTTAACAATCCATATAGGTTTAATTGATAAAGAATCAATTAGTGAAAAGTTAAAAAGGATCACGGATTCACCCCCTCCCCCTCTTAGTGATCACACTGATCCAGGCACTTCATATATATCTCATTGTTATAATTTATTTTTATTTACATATAATTTTATTTAATATCATTGTATTACAATTTGTTTTCCATGAGGTAGTTGTCATATGATTATTTATGGTATTATAAATTATTTAATTTTGTGATAAATTTTTAAAGGGAAATGTATCCCATTTTATTTTCATGGATCATTTATGATATGATGAATGATTGATTTCAAGTTGAACTCGATTATATATATTTTGATACGATGGTTTGAAATGACTCTTCAATGAATTCATTATTGATTTGTATCTCTTGATAAAATAATTAATTGATAAAATTATTTTCCATAACTAGAAGTTAATATGTACATGTATTTGATTAAAATATAAAATTTATACATATTAAGATTTTTCACAATGTGATATTATACTTTTTTTTGTTGCACAATCAAATATATTATTTATTCTTTCATGCATTAGGTCTATTGACTAATGTCTCCATAGTGATTTGATTAATTTTTTAAGTTATGGAATTCCATATTAAAGGAATCATGTTTTATTATATATTCATTTGTTCTTATAAAATTTTACATATCTTGATTATACCCACATTCTCACTTTTGATAATTGATTTTTACCTCTTATGTTTAATCTTACATAGAATATATGATCCCCCTTTTATATGTTTCCATTTCTTCTAGGTATAAAGATAAGAAAATCTTAAATTAGTATAAGATTATCATATGTATAGAATTGGTATGAAATATTTAAGACTTATTAAGACTTAAAAAATTTCTCATATAGTTTGTAAAAAATTCTTTAGTTGAAAAATTCAGGAGTTTTATTAATTATTATTTTTTCATAATTCTATAAATAGAAAAGACTAAAATATTACAATAATGTATTGTAAAATTTTTATTTTCTTTAATACAAGTAATTATTATTCAGTCACACCCATGTCATGACATACTCATTATGATTTTCCTTAGGTATGTAATGAAAAAATTAGAGAAAGCATATTATTAATAATTTTATTGTACACATCTAAATTTTACAATCTACACATTTAATGAAAATAATAAGACAATACCAAAATTAGTGATCTATGTCATCTATAAACCACTTCCTTTTGACATACAAAAATTGGGGGTAAATAGACATGGTGTTAATTTTATTTTCGATGTCAGAAAAAGATATCATAGATTTAAAATAAACATTGATGGTAATTTCATAGAGAAACAAATAAAAAATATCCAAAAAACATTAATTATCAAAAAAGGAAACTATATTCTTGATAGGTGGTTGGATATGATATATTCTGAGGCCTTCATATCCATGATGAATATGTTGACCTCTTGTTACTAAAAAGTCTACCATATTAGTTTTCACAGGGAATCATTTTTCTATAATAAGAATCATAAATCATTATGGTCATTAAAGATAACATAGTTGAATAGTGAATGATAAGATCTAAATAAATAAAATTGAATAGATTTAGTCAATATTCCATTCCCTATTTTATTATAATTTATATTGGAATCGTTGATCATGTGGTTATACTATAAAATGTGTTTAAATATGTTATAAACCATTTATCCCATAACATCTCCCAAACCGAAATCCCTTTATTCATACATATTCCCAAAGTCCACTTCTATATTTTATAGCTTCCATTTTCTGTGTAAGCATGATATTTCCCTTAAACAAATAAATAATACCCTATATAAATCATTAAAATAGAATGTTTTATCATTTTCTAATAGAGTTTTGAGTTGTGAAAATATCTTAGAAAAGTATTTTATGATGTGGTGGTAGAATATTACATGTACAACAAAGATTAGTATAACTTTAACATTTATCAATTTAGTAAACCCATTTATAATTTTGAATTTTATTGGATCCACATTAATTCACAATATTTAAAATATATGCACAAAATCAATAATTATTTGTTTCTAGAAAGGTCACTTCTTAAAATTGAATTCCATAAATTTATCCTCACCTCATTTGAGAACTAAATCAATGATTCTAAAATACAAAAAACATGACCCATAGACCAAGATATCATCAATTCAGATCTCTAATAATTCTTATACCATATCATGTAAGATATATTTATTACACCTTTGAAAATTAATTAGTCTATAGAATATGTCAAATTATATAAGGATATAGGAAAAAATATATATAATAAATCTAATTCCTCCATTTATTGTTTTTTTGGACCAAACAGTATGTTGTTATAACAAAGATATCCATTGGGAAACAAAAAAAAAATTAATGCCAAAAATTTTTCTCTTTTATTTGATCTATTATGAGTAATGGAAAATGTTCATTTTTTATAGATATAGTTAACTATCAATAATCTGCACTTGATACCAAAATCATGTTTATGCATGTTGGTATTATCTCATGTTATATATTTTACACCCCCATTAAATATGTCATCTTAAACACTACATGTTTTGTAGTCACCTAATCACTATCTGATATAAAAAATATTTATTAGATAAAACTGCATTGTCACTTCATTCTTTACAACATAATTCATGGGATTTGTGAGTCTTTGTTAATGGTTGGTCGCTCATATTCACATGTTCTTCTAGAGATACTTTTGTTTAAGAACACAATTGTGTTGAATCCATTTGTATTGGTGATCCCTCATTCAATAGATTTCTTCTTATATAGAGAAACCTCGTGAATTTTTTCCTCTATATCCATAATCATCCATAAACTAATGAATATTGGTTGGGTCTTCTCAATCAACAAAAAAATTGAACCTAATAATACTATGTAGTAACTTATTCTCTAGAATTAGTGTCCTAATTAACGAAAGAATGATAAATGGGTATGAGTCTCTTACCAATAACTTTTTCCACTACACAACATAAATTCTAATTTTCTACTCATCCATGGGATTTTTATTTTCTTAGTTACCAATTCATATATGAGACTCACTATATTCTCCTAAATGTTCTATTATAGACTCAATAGTTATGGTTCTTATGTATATTCTTCCACCTAAAACTGAATAATTAATTATATCTTTTTTTCCTTATTGAAAATAGCTTCAAATTTTTTTGAATGTTTTTATTTTTTCATGGACTTTACTAAATTGTGTATATATTTTTCCTCACTAATATAGAGAAAAATTATTCCCCATTTCATGTTAATAAATACCCTACTAGTGTATGTAAATGGTCTAATCAAAAAAAATTTACACCACCTTCCTTATTCATATCAATGACTAATAAATTGGAAAATAAAATAAAAGTCCCTACAATAATAAAAAGATTATATAGATATATTTGAGGTATATATCACTTATCAATCTATAATTTATAATGATACTCTTATAGTATACAGATCATTTAATGTTGTCCTTTAAAAAAAACCCATCGGCATCAAAATAAAACATTCATCTATGTCACATTTTTCTTTTATAAAGTTGCATAAGACAATTGTTCATGTAATTGAAAATCTCTTGGGGCCTCTCGTCGTTGTTTAGATTATTTGTTTGAACTGATATCAAACACTCTTAAATAATTTGATGAATCTCAAACATTAAATTTTCATTATTTATATATAAATTTATTTAAAAAATATGAATAGGATATAATTTTACATATTTATTCCATAAAGTGTGAATTAATAAAGTTGTTTTTGTAAGTGTCCAAAAAATATTTTTATTGGACCTTCTCTTTCCCTTGAATCAACATCTACACTAATATAGAAGAGTTTTATAGTGTGTTAGTGCCTTGTAATATTCTTCTTATTATTATTTCTCTTGAAATATAGGTGATTTATTCATTTTCATTTATATGCTTCCCTGGAATATGTCTTACTTCAAATACACCTTTTTCCCGTATTTGACACTTAAACTTTCTTCTTTTCTTCTTAGGTATCACCCACTTCCTTAGGATTATTTTATATATTTATCTTAGCCACATATGTATGTCATTTTTAAATATCCCACCAATTTGAAATATTATATCTTTATCCACATCTTATTAATTGTTTTCCATGTTACCATGAAGTGTACAAGGTAAATTGTCTAAGGTAGTCAGAGAAATCATATCTACATCTTTCATGAACTTATAAATAGAGGAAATTAGATTCATAAAGTATTTTTCTTGGGTCTTCAACAATTATTTTATTTTTTGTATTAAATTATACATTATATTCTCCCAAATGGATTTTTCGGATTGGGTACGATATTATAGACATGGATAAAATCAGTTTTTATACTCTTCATGTGTTATTAATAATTAATAATAATGGGATTTAAATATATTTATTGTCCATTGGGGTTTTAAATGAATTATATACCTAGTCTTCTGGGATTTTGGACATATTTTATCCTCTTTTTTTTTGTAATTTTTTACTAGATTACTAGATTATGGGAATACACTATTCTTAACTAGTTACAAGTACCCTGAAGATGTATTGGGCCTTGATTATAACTGATGTTGTTATAATGGAGGGTTTGGTTTTATTAATCTTTATCCCGTCACTTTTTATACATGTCTTAGCCAATACATATCTCGAATGATTGTATGACACTGGAAGTGATGACTACTATGAGGGAATCTAAACAGTTTCTGACTAAATTATGAGTTCATCCACATGATTGACCATTTTTATAGTCTCATTCTCCAACTGAACTCTGATTCCATGAAATCTTCTCTCTATTTTAAAATATCTTTCATGGTAGGTTACACAATGAGGAGGAATTCAACAAAATAATAAATATTCATTATTTGGATTTCCATTTGATTTATATATCACGGGCCATGTTATCGACTAAAACCTATACTATAATGTCTTCCTCAACAGCCGCACATCAATATCCTATCATGGAATACTTTTAGTAAATTTCAATAATCTATCCCAATATTCTAAATATGATTATAAAATAATTTACTAAATTTTTTTGTGGTCACTTGAAGATTCTATGTCAGATTTTATGTGAAATACTTGTCCCAAAAGATCATGTCTAGATCAATACAAGTGGATATAGATCCTTGTCACTAACTCTTCAGTGAATATTTTCTATTATGTATAGTAAAAATGAGAATACTCATAGGCTAAATGTGATTTATGATACCCCATTATTCACAATTGTTTCTTATCTTTCAAATAAATTTTAGATATGGTCGTGCAAGACATTACATTATAGCATGCTAAACTGTTTGATTTTTTCATTCATTTTTAATAATGTTAGGATTGATATCTAGTTTTTTATCCCCAGTTAGGGGATGAAAAATACACATTATTTTTCCATCAATAAATCACCATACGTATTCCATTATAGAATATTATGAGGGAATCATTCATTCTTTATTATAATATTATTCCTTTAATAACATGTAATTAATTCCATTTCAAATAGTTGGATTGTACCTATCTATCATATAAAGTATGTTTCATGAAAACAAGGCCCTCTCATTCTCAGTTTCACACTATACTATCTATAGAACATCCACTTTCCTTGATGGGAAAGAGGTATTCATCCCCAAGGAATATCTATCTTTAAACAACAAAATCAAAACTCCCACATATATAAAAAAATAATATGTAAAAATAGGAAGGGTATTTTGAATATTGAATTAATAAACAAAACATAGAAACTATAATATTCATATTGGATCCTTATAAAAGATACCAAAATATTATTTAGACACAAGGAATCATCACCTAAAAAGGTTAAAATTTTATAAATTGAAATTATTTATAAATCCAATATTGTAACAATATTATAGATAGTGTCACTCTGATATCATCCCAAAAATATGGGAAATTGTTGGATTCTAGATTTGGTGAATTCTATTATTGAAAAAAAATATTGATTAGGTTTTAGATTAATAAAATTGAAAAAAATTTGTTTGGATTAAATAAAATTATTTAGAGAATGAACTCAAGATCACGTTTGAAAGATAAATCAAAAGGTGTTACCATTCATAATAATAGATTGGTCGAATGAATTATCTTCAGGACCACACTATAAATACATTATTGTTTATTTTTAAAACTAATAAATTTACTAAAATTATTAAATACACATTAAACAAGTGAATCCATTAATCCTATCTGTTTTATTCTCATCCCTTGAATAAAAATTCAAATATATATTACTGATCATAAAATTGTTCACTAATCTGGGTTGTATTTCCTCCTACCACACTCGTTTTGATCAAACTTTGTTTGGGTTTAATATTTTATTTTGTGCCTTTACAATTTTTTATCAATAAAAAAAACCCACAAATAATAATACTAAAACATTAAATATATAATCCTCCTTATTTTGATCAATTTATCCTAATTTGAAATGAATCACATGATAGACACAATCTAAACCTCACATGAGAAAATAATCTTAAGAAATAATTTTGGAATGTAGAATTGAAGAAAATGTAGAGATTATTGAGAGTGAAATTAATAAATAAGAATTTAAAAAACAATAAAATGTTTTGTCATGAAAAAATTGATTAAATGAAATTGACTTAAACTAGAAAAAGTGTAAAGGATATAGAAAATTTTGGACCTCCGTCAAAATTGGTCATCATAGCCTTTAAACAGATAACATCGTGATTTGTCAAAGGATGGGGTGAACCAAAAATACATCTACATATTTATGCTATCAATTTTTATTATCCTCTTTATATTAGTTGTAGTGAAATTATAACCTTCATTATGTGAATAAATATATCCATTTTTTGTCATTAAATTCTCCCCCAATATTTTAGTGTAAGATCTTCACTGATTCTACTGGGATCTTTATGGTGTGAAAAGCTTGGTCTGGGTGTTTTGTATTTTTAAATTGTTTAAAGTAAAAAATCATAGGAATTTATATTTCTATAGAAATTTTATCTTATGTAGTAAAGGAAATCACTATTAAAAACACTCTAACATTCATGGAACAAAATACAAAAGCTTCTACCTAGAGATTTTTCCGACCACCAACCCTGGTTTGACATCCTTCTTTATATCACATACGTTTTTTATTCTCTAGAAACCATGTTAAACGTTTTACACACTACACAGGGAAGATTTAAAAAATCATACAAAATATTTTATTTATCAAGAAAAAATCAACTTATAAATTTATATCCCTATATTCTATGAATATGTAGTCAAGACTAGACATAAAATATCATAGATTAAATCATTATTTTGAACATTGAAATAATTATTATTTATTAACCTCCATGGAGTGAACAAATTTATAAAAGTGTAGAAAAATCTCATGAAACTTATATGAAAATATTATAAACTCTATAAATAAAATTATAAATTACTCCATATTTTTTCCATTTCTATATTATTTGGTAATTCCATGAAATCATTTTCTGTATTCTGAACAATACTTCCATGAATTGGATTTATCCTCCCAAATTCCCTTTGTGAAACTTATTTAATTTAGAGGACATAACCAATTTTTCTGGTTATGAGGTCATTCCATGAACTAATAATCATGGTGTGAATCATAGATATATTTAAATAATATTTATATTTATGGATTTTATTTATATTGCATCAATTTACATGAATATCATTATTTCGTGGATACATTAATAAAGGAGTTTTATTCACACTATTTTCACATTTAGAAATATTTTCATCGTATAAACAACACACTTTTTCCAAAATACATCCAATTTGCAAACCACTCTCCATATCAATAGTTCGTTAACAATTCATCATAATTTCATCAAATTTGGTAGTATTAAAATATCATATTCATGAGTAAATTAAATGAAATATATTCCTAAAAAATTAAAATATATCATTGAGATCCTATTCGATCAGTGGTGTCGGTAGTAAGTACAACACCAGGAATTTTTTGAACATCCACTTTAGAAGATTATTATTTGTTTCATAGAGTCATGTGAATCATAAATTTAAAAATAAAAAACTACATGAAAGAAAACATTATCTATTTACATCAAATGAAATCAAATTTTTTATGAAAACACTTTGAAAATGATTATAAGAGAAAAAAATTGATATTCTAACATCCCTCGCTTCCTCATTTGGTTCAGAAGAGGCAGAGGATTTATAATACATTAGGTGGAATCCCCAAGACATAAAAATATAAAAATAAATGAAAAGTTTTTCAGTAAATTTTGGGTGGTGATTTTCCTTTTTAAGGATAAAATGTCAAAACAATATACAAAATAAACAATTCAACATCTATATGATTCATGAGTACATAATAAAACTCAAAACATAGCTAAACTAGTAAACAATATCAATGAACAAGTGGAAACGAAAATATATACAAAAAAGGAACCAAAAGATCACCAAACATAGAATTCCAATGTGATGACAACCAGTAACAACCAATCTACGTGAAACTAAATCTTTACACTTCTGGCCAATAGTATGAAGAAGAATCACAAAAAAAACTAATATTCATTTCCATTATATGTGTCTCAATAGATGAAATATGTAACCATAAAACTATTCCCAAGAAGGGGTTCTAAACACATTATGATTTCTGGAATGAATTCCCAAATCATTCTAATAAGAAAAACATGTTATAATAATTTTTATAAATCTGTTTTGAGCATTACAAATAGTTTATAACAAATCCAAAAAAAGAATGTGGAAAAATACAAAATAATCCTTTCAAAATATTTATTATTGTATTTTTCATTCCCAATCCATATCCACACACATAACCATCTATGCACACTCAAGCATGGTGTTACCATTGATGGTGGAACTTCACATCCATACATCGTCCCACTTTTATGTTTGTGTGTCACCAACATTATCCACACCACACATCACACACCAAAATAATTGTTCCAAAATCATTCTAATAAATTTACCAAAAACAAATTTCCATGTCAACCCAGTTAACATAATTACATTGAATAGTATTAATGTATCTTTACAGCCACTTTATATGAATTAAACAAAACCATATTTTTAAAACATCATTCTGAAATTATAACCAAATAGTTTTCCAAAAACCAATCAATTTCCACATTTTTCATAATTTCTAGTCCATAAAAAAATGGATTTTCCAACATCAATCACAGATGTATTTTACCACCATTTTTTTAAAATCATATCACTAAAATGAAGACTTCATGTTCTAAATGACCTATAGGTAATAGAGAAACTAAATATGTCTCACACATTGGTGAAAAAAAGAACAAAAGAATAAAAAGAAAAACTCCAAAACCAATAACAACCCATGATTCCTCCACTGGATCCAATAATATTTCATCATAAAACAGTTAATAAGACATATATATATATTCATAATGTACTAGATATATGGTTTCTAGAGAGAGAATGACCTTGGGTATCAGAATTCCAAGGAATAATGATTACTTATCAATGAATCTGTGCCTCCAAAAAACATTAATTTAGCTACAGATCCCTAACAGATCAACAGGGATCTTCTCTCAATACATGGGAGGAAATAGAATTTGGAATATTATGTGTTTGGAGGAAAACATTTGGTTTAAAATATATTTTTTGGATTAGATCAATAATATATACAGGGAAAACTATATTCCACATTATTTGAATGCAATTTTTGAAAAAATATATGCCTACCATGTGGTGCTACTATATTAAAGTCATACATTTCATGGATTGATCCCAATGTTATACAAACTACAAACCTTACTTGGTTTTCCCACTATTTCAAGATGTAGTGGTTCTCTTCATCATTCGCATCGTTTGGACAAATAATTCACCGACTATGTTCCCACCCAGTTCTAATTGTCTTCCATTTCATGATTTCTTGAATATAATTTGTGGTTTCTACTAACATTGAATAAACTGTGCACTTATAAAAAATTCTCAAAAAAATTCCAAAAAATCTGTAAACATAACACAAACATTATATATAGTCAAATTAAATGAATATAGGGTCATATAACTAAAACCATGAGTGATATATTCTCCCCCACATCAGCCTTTCCATCCTATAAAAGTAGAAAACAATTGTTTTCCCAAAAGGGTTCAAGCCATGGTTCGACCATTTCCTTATAATTCTCCCATTTTTCATCCTAAATCTAACCACGTTTCCATAAAACCTACTTTAGGCTTATTCTATCCCATGAAATATTATCCTTATTTTATGCATAATTTGTACTAGTATATGAATCAATGTAGAATATATCCAAAATTTAATGTTATTTCATTGTAGTATATAGTTTCAATCAAGTTTTTACATCACAAATAGTCTTACATGAATGTCATTGTTCACTAAAATGACCATCGGTGGAAAAGATAATACATAGTCAACCTCACCTGCTCATTCATGTATCTTAAAAGGGATAATGTAATGGGGGCACAAATTTCCTTTCATAGCAAAACAATGATTCCCATGCCCTGTTGGGATTCTCAAAAACACACGATCAATCACTATAAATGAAAATGGCCATCGATAATGATTAGCATATGATTATTGATGAATCTGTGCTTTCTCCATCATCTTTTTGATGAACTAAACTTTCTCTCTGGTCTCTTTCACAAGACTAGGTCCAATTTGTATATTCTCAACTATATCCTCCCAATAAATTGGATAAGAAAAATGAAACTCATACAATGCTTTGAAATGATCCATATAAATTTATTGATGATGAAAATTATGGTATTTGAATTAAATTGAAGGTTTATTCCATTCCCATGAGCTACCAAAATCCATTACACATGCCATAATCATTTCTTCCAAAGTTTGGATTGTTATTTTTATTTTCTATCCATTTAAAAATTATAAGTCATTTTTATAGTCCATTATCTTCATAGGCCATGCAAGATGGATTTCCAAAAAAGGGACATAAATTTGGGGTCCTAATCTCATAAAATTGATTCAAGAATGTTATTAATTTTAAATTTTTTGCAAATGTATATTTTTTATATGTCTTTCATCATATTAGTTTCGTGAATAATTATTAAGTGAGTTAATGTTGTGAACCGATACATGGTCACCCCAAAATATTGGTGTTTCTTAATAATCATAGGTTGTCATATTAGAAAATACATGGATATATGATCCCATTTCCCCATGTGAATTTTTAAATACTATAAAATTCATGTCACCTTTCATTCCCAACCATGAATGTATAATAGGCGAGACATCTCAATTTATTCTGCACTATAGGACTTTTTTATTCTAATGCACCATAATTGTGATTTAAATTAATTACGCATTCTATGAATCGTTAGATGAAAATCTTATCTTGGATGTTGGTAGGAACTAAAAAGATGTACTAGATAAACTAATGATTTGACACTCCAATCTATATAACACTACACAATATTCCCATCTAGATTCCAACCTTCAACGGTCTCCCCACCATTATGTTTTGACCTTATAGAAACACAATTAAGATCGTATGTTTTAGAATCATTAACCAGAAACTCTAAATCAGAAACAAATTAAATTATAAATAAAACTAAAACATCACCTCGTTCTTCATAATCCAGATTCCTATCTTAAATGAATTATATTAGTTTCTAATAGCTTAAGGACTCTTTATAAAACTATGAACATTATTTTCTTCTTAATCAATTAACCATAAACTTCTCTTTACCCAGTGTATGCTATAAGTTGAAATAAAATATCAATATATATTTCATCCATATACCACTTATTATATTTTGATCTCCTTGGGGGAAAATGTATTTCAAACACTTATGATCCAAAAGTAATATTATTTTCTCACCAAATTGGTGATGAATAAATTCTTTTTAGAAATAGGCCATATTACCCAATTTCATGTAATATTATTGATACTTCTTCCCAGGAAACCATAACAACCATGAGTTATAACAAAAAAAATGATCTACCTTTATGAGGGAACACCCCTACATATATCATAATTTATCCCAATAAACAATATATCACTATCCAAAATTTGGAAGGATTGGGATATGTTCATTTTTAATTATAACCAAAAAATTTTTAATGGATTTATGATATTCATCATTCTATTATAATGATAAACCATTCCTCATCAAATCTATTATTAGCGATTCCAAGCATGAAAAATAGAATAGAAATGTATGTTTTGTAATGCTATGATATGGAAACTAATTATATTAAATACATTATTTAGTATCATCCAAGAGACAATAGAATATATCTTTTAAAGATATACACAAATTCTAATTCCATAATTTACATTTAGAAGGAAGCATACCCCTTATTTAAAAATTCCACACTTTGATAACCATTCATTTGAACTATTCTCCCATATGATACCCACAACTATAGAAAGTTGTTTCTCAAGATTCCCTTTTCCCCTAGAATGCTAAAAATTTTCATCAAAACATAGAACCACCCATGAATCCTAACACCACTAAAATATTGAATTCATCAATTTCATAAGGATAAATATTGAATTTATAAGACCAAAGGGTATAACCATATACATACAATGGCTATATAAACTTTTAAAGTATGTACAAGGGAAATATTCTGTCCAATCACCAAATTACAGATATCCTAAATATAATTCAATTTTATAAAACCATTGGTCTCCCCTAAAATGATCAAATAGATCATAAATGTGTAGAAAATTGTATCAACTTGTTATCATAACTAGGTTAAACTTTCAAATGATCCACACAATGTCTAGGATTTCCATCCACCATATTCAAAATCCGAATGGGTTCTACCCACAAAGATGTTCCTAGTTAAGTAAAACTGGTGATTTCAAAATCATCCAACATAAATGTCACCTCCCTCAATTCTATTGGTTCCATCTTGTAAGAAAGAAGTAAGATAAGACTATTCCCTAACAGGATATCAATAAAAAACTCCACCAATATTTTTTATGTAAACCTTGAAAAACTGTTTAGAAAAACATTATGTATATGGTCAAAAATGGTTGGAAACTCTTTTTTTCAAAATACCATCCACATATTACAAGGTCATCACTATATAAAAATAAGATATTTTTCCAAACACTGGTACTAAAATTATTTCTCTACTTTCCTTTACATCCCAATTTCCCTTAAATAGATCATGAAATACCATCTAGAGATGTGAATATAAACTTATGACAAAAAAATCGATATGGACAGTAAATAATTTAAACCATTCCGTACAAAAAAACATGTCATATACGACCATATTATGAATTGCGGAATAAAAATGAATATTAACCCATCAATCGTTATATAACATAATTTATACATAAAGGCTCGATACTCTATTTAGAAAAGAAGAGTTTGTATTTTCTAAACCTAAGGAATATTATCAACAAGAAAAGTAAAAAATAAGTGTTATATTTTATTATCAAAAACATCTTATGTAATAGTATAATTCAAGAAGAATCATTCTTTTCACCATTAAAGGACCCGATTGATCATCCATGATCACTTTTCAACACAATACAATTGTTTACTCTCTATAATTTTCTCTCAGTTATCCTATTTAGGTTACAATGGTTGAGGAGTCATGGTGCTCCTGGTATTTACACAGATTTCATTATTCTAATGATAAGATATATTCTATTGAACTCAACCCATTGGATCATAAGATGTTTATGAATCATGATATGTGTATGTAGAACATAAAATTATAGCATTGTGATAATATCAATGATTATGTCCCATGTTTTTACAATCCTGACATGCCCAAGATGCTGATATACAATCTCATATAATGTGATCTATGGAACAATAGTGAATCCATTATATATAACATTTTTTGAGGGTAAATATATTTGTCTCATGGTTTGACTCTTAGATCTATAATCACTCTAGATGTAGGTGTCCCTCTTCTTTTGTGTTCCCATCATTAAACTTCCCACCAGTTACTATAGGGCTAAAAATCTTCCCTCCAACAATATTTATCGAAATATTCATTTTTTACTATAGTCTCCCTACTGACCATCTATGCTTAATCCTTTCAAAATATAATGAAAATACTTGAGCTAGTATCTAGAATAAAACCTAACAAAAAATGTGTTCCTTCAACGATTAACTGGTACCATAATTCAGGGAAAAGTGTACTAGATTCATAAATTTAGCTGCATACTCTTTCACTATAAGGTTAATATTATTCAAACAAAAATATTATTTTATTCTAGTAGTCCAAAATATGTGGGTATTGAATTTCATGTCAAACAATTCCGAAAAATCATTCCAGGACATGCCTTCATGTAATTTTTCCGAGACACATAAATCCGACCATTTGAATTCCAAATCATCAATCATATATGTAGCCAAATTTTCTTTTACCTATACTTGTGTATAATGAAAATTAATTACTCCATTCATCAGATTCATCCAACCATGTTATTTTTTTTGGCTCAGGATCCCCCTAAAAGATAGTTGGATTCTACTTTTGGAACTAAACCAAATGGTATAATTTCCATTGTTCTTATTCATCATTATATATTTACATGGCCGAAAATACAGGAAAATGATTTGTACTAGATTTTGGATTAGCTGTGGTTCATGTGAAACCAAATTTTATCTGTCCTATTCTATTAGGTTTCCACCATGATAACACATTTTTGTTATAGACTACAAGAACAAAACTCCTTTTAGGATTTTTTATTAGAAACTATAGGCTAAAAATTTATAATTTTCCACATTAAAAAAATCAAGGAATACCTTTTCAAAATCAATCAATTATTAATATTTTATCTATTTTAGAATATAATACAACCATGATTTTCAAAAATAACATTTTCATTATTTTCAAAGATAAACTCCTTTTCCTATTTCATAAACCATTAATCTCAGAATAAAAAATGGATTCCTATTTGGAACACTTACTATCATTTCATGTCAGGTGACTCTAATTAGTTAACTTGAGACGAATAGGTGAAAACTCAACTAGAAATTTCTATAAACACTAATGTACTGAAACACCCTAGTAACAAGAATTTAAAAATAAATTTGTATTCAATTCTATTTGTACTGTTTATTTAAATTAATGAAAATCATACTCCTTACACCCATACTAAAAATGACTGGTTGATATTATTTCCAAATGTAAGACTAAATAGAAATGATATCATTTTTTTCAGATAGCCATTTTGAATGACCAATACTGATACCATTTTCTATGATACCATTTGTAACGTCCTTCCATTCCTCATTGGCATGAGAAGTAGTAGAGGTGCTACTATGAGTTAGGAGAAATCTGAAAAAACACCAAAGGTTGGTAATAAATGCCAAGGACCTCAAGGAAATTTGGGAGGTGATTTTATTTTTGTAATTTAAAAGATCCAAACAACATAAAAACCCCACCCAAACCATTATATGTTGCATGAGTAGATGATACAACTCAAAAAATAAAAAACCAATAAACCATATTAGAGTAAAAGAGGAAACCAAAAGTCATACTCCTAGTTAACCTAATGACCACAAAACAATGAACAACCAATTAACAACAACCAAAAACACCAAATTCACACCAATCTCAAAGTCCACATTCCTAGCCCATGATATTAAGGATAATCACTAAAGAACTATGAGACCTTTCCTTTATCTATGTATCATTATATGATTGCTACAAATGAATAAAATTTACCAACTGGGGGGTGAGACTATACTGAGTAGGATTTCACCAATTTCATCCCAAATCATTCCTTTATTCAAAATATGTCATCACAATTTATATAAATAATTTTTAGAAGTAAATAAAATTTTTATCATAGACATTATTGATTTTCTGTAGAAGTAAATAATTCAATTCTTTCAACCCATTAAAAAATTTATCTATCATTCCTATTCTAGTTAAACACACAAATCCATCCACACACTCTACTGATTTGGGTTACCATTGATGGTGATTTTTTACATCCATACATTGACCCACTTTTAATGTGGTAAATCACGACCATAATCAATCCCACACAACACATTCCCAACCATTTATGCCTATATCATTCAATGAAAATTTCTATAAACCAATTTCAATGCCCAACCATTTATCATAAAACTATTTACTTATTATAATGTATTTCAACAACAAGCTTACATGATTGAACCGAAAACATAAATTAAAAAAAACTAAAACTATTACTAATGTTTTCTCCAAAAACCAATCAATTATGAAAATTTTAAAATTGTATTATTCATAACCAAAAAGTTTTTTTATAAAAATAAACACCCAAATATTTCTGAATCATTTCAATCAAAAAATTTGTTTAAAACTAATACTTCATGATCTAAAAAAATGGGGATAAGATACAATCCACCTACCATGTAAATATTGGAAAAAATGAAGAACTGCAAAACTAAACATCATGATATGATAAAAAAGACACTTACATCATAGTATTTAATATAAATTCATTATAAAATGATTCAAAAAAACACACACACGGACAGAGAGAGATATATATATATATATACAAACTGAACAAGATCTTTTGTCATAAGAGATACATGACTATAAATCTATGAAAAATGAGGACGAAAATTTTTATACTGATAAATATGGACCTCCAAAGCATATTTTTTGGCATAAGGATCACTCCGACATTAGTGAAGATCCTCTCCCAAGCCTTGGGAAAAAGGATTTTAAGATATCATGATTTTAGGGGAAAAGAATTGTTAAATGTGAAAATTTAGATTAGATCCAAAATTTAAGGATATCTAATATACGCAGCAATGATATGATACAATGTTTGAAATATTTTATGCCAAATATTATTTTCCGTTAGTTTATATATTCATGATTTCTATAAGGAATTTATGTGGTTTGTCCAAAACATGCTCATTATGGGTTCCCATTATCTTAACTTTCATGGTTTCGTAGATATGTTTCATAGTTTATCTTAACCTTTCTAAAACCATGCACCCCCAAAAAATCTTCTCAAACCTTCAAAACCCATTGGAATCTCCAAAAAACACATCTCAAACATTATATAGACCTAAAATTCATGAATTAATATCTATTTAACTGATGTTGAGGTTCTATAGAGATATTGTGAATCTCGTAAAAATAATTTTTCTTATAATATCATCTTATGTTTATTCCATGAGGCATGGTTTTTATTTATAGACATGTTCATTAGAAAATAAAATGTTAACATTTGTAATCTACATGATAAATCATAGAAATATTTAAAGTATCACATTATTGTTTTAATATGTAATGCTAAAAACATAACCAATATTTGGAAAAAAACATATACCTTACTCAATACATGAAAATAATGATTTATAAGTTGAAACACAATTAACAAGAACATAATAAACACGTTAATATAAAATTTTAACTAATTGTGTTAAGTTTTTTAGAAAAAAGGATACATAAGAGTCAACTGACTCAACAATCTACACCTTTTGACAATAAAAAAACGTACAATATAACATATCATTTACTAAACATAAAATCTCTATGTAACATCCAACTAAACTCCCCCTAATATTAAAAACACTAAAAACGTACATTCTTTATATTAAACACAATTTTCTTTTCAGAAATATAACAATTTTATTTTCAAAAATACGAGTCATAGATAATCAAAATCTCTAATTAATAGAAAACATACAAAAATAATAATTTCTATAGTCGATAAAATATTAAAATATTACAATAACAAATCCTAATATATAAATCAAGAAAAAAAATTATTCCAGATAAATAACAATAAGTAATACTAACATCATTCAATAATAGTATCATTCAAATTATTCAATAATAATCCCAATGATACTAAGGTAAATATATCACCATCATCAATAATTACTACAAGATAAGTAAAAAATTTTATATCATTCCAGAAGTTATCATTTAATATCTATGGTTAATCTTCTTACAAAGGATATATTTCCATAAAAAATAAAATATTATATCTTATAATTTTTTAAAACATTTAGAAAATAGAATCATTATATAATAATTCAAGTTGAACATTTAAATCCCCATTTAAAATAGAGTTCAAAAAAGCATAAAATAAATATTTCAATGTAAACAATATTAAATAAAAGAAATATTCATATAATAATATTCATATATAAAAGTGAAAAAATAATACGTGAATGTAAAAAAATTAATATTATACATAAATATACAATATATAAAATTAAAAAATGTAAGAATAATAAAACAGTACAGTGTATCGTTTTCCACACATATATTCCTTCTCTAAACCGCGAATAAATTTCTTAGCAAACATATATTATTTTTTACATATATATTCATGAATAATGCATTTGGAACCCACATTTTACCTAATTTACTATGTATAACTACTAAAATATTCTTGGATGTAAACTATATAAAATTTAAGAATGAATAAACATTGATTAATGATCGGTTATTATCCTATTTATTCTTCTTTGAATCATATAAAAAATAGTGTAATAATTGATGTAAAGCAATTAATTTGAAAATTAGATCAATCATTAACCATATACCGAATAAAAGAATATGTCCATATATATAACAATTATCTAAAAAACATGTAAAAAAACTTATTTCTATATGTAATGTCTGATAAAAACTTTTTAAACAATTCAAATTATTATTTCAACTTCATATTTCATTGTTCTCTCAAGAATATAATATTTCCAAACACTTATCATTTTTCTACTATGTTCGCTTTAAAATCACACTTGTACACTCATCTAAATGTGAATTAAGTTTATAATTTTTATTCACTTCCATAGAATTCTATGCATTAATATCTTTAAATTTCATAAATAATATTTGATAAGAATAATAAAATTCCAAAATATATATTATCATCTCTTCACATGAATAGTACACTGCATCATTATAATCATCATCTAGAAACAAAAAAAATTAGAGTCCAATGATAAATATTATGAATCCTCATATATCATCATTCCTGAAAAAAAAATTTATACATAGTTCCCCTCGAAATATAAGATATTATAATTCTATTTTCATCATTATATTTTGAATAATTATCAGATTTTCAGGAAGATTCATTAACACAACATATAATAAAATCTTATAAAACATTTATTCTATTTTACGTTAAACATTATCAATATTATCTACACATTCCCTTCATAGATGAAAAAACAGTTCTAATTAAACAAGGATCACTGAATTCATAACATATTATTTCAGAAAATAATAATAATTTATAGATATGATATATCAATCCTTCATTTTTTTATTTTAATTATCCTTATATAAGTTCAATTTTTTAAACATTTTTTTATACGTGGTTTAATGGTCAAATTGTTTGATTTAAAAAACTATTATTCAAACATATCTTATTATCTTGACTTGATGATTTGGGCTTTGATATATTTTCTCAATAAGTTTTATCCTCATTAGTTAAAGTGAAAGAAAAAATATTCACTTCATTTCATTCATAGAATCAGTTTTGAAACATTTTATTATCATATGAATTATAATTAAATAATCTAAACATAACTCAATTATTTGGATTTTTCATCAAAGGGAAAAAAATTTCTAATTATTTTGATAATATATCATTTCTATTTTCCTAATGTTTTCTTATAAAAATTAACTATCACTAAGTGGTTATAATATATTGAAAATCCTTATGATTATTTAATGCTTTTGTCCAAAATATTCACCTAGTGAACAATAAAATTACCACTAATCATTTCTTAATTTATCCCTATTTGTTTCCAAGAGATTAGGTGTTCCATTATTTGAATCATTTTATTAATTTTAAATATTTTATGTCATAATAGAAAATGATTCAAGAATATATATGTTTCTATAAATAACACATAACTAGGAATTCCAATGACTCATGTTTAGTGGAAATTCATCTTTTTCATCATGATGAAAATTTCGAACTACTACATATTGACTCAAATATTCATTGGTAAAAAAATTAAAATTCTCTAATTTAGTATTTTTTATGTATGCTTTTGTGTGATCACAACAACATTCATAATATTATCCATTAAATATTATTGTTCAATTTAGATTAATATTTTCAAAATACACAAATACTATATAACACCCATTATAATAAAAATAGGTAATTTATCTACAATATGGTTTAATTAAAGGATATATAAGAAAGATATCAAAAATATTTCATATAAATGGTATTAGAGAAAATATATATTCAGTATTGGATACAAAATTTTTTCACAGTAAAAAATAGTAAGGAAAATTCATAATTGATTGTGAATTGAATTCATAAATCCATCTTAATATATTCCCAAACGAAAATTTAAACCCATCGGATGTTGTAAACTATTAATAAATGAGAATGAAAATAATTAAATAATTAAATAATAGAAATGTTAATAAACTATAAAAAAATAAAAATTAATATATTTATATTAAAAATTATTTTAATTTAATAATTATTAATATAATAAAAAACCGGATTTTTTTATATATTTAAAATATCTTAAAAGAATATACTACTTCATATTGAGGCTGAACATCACTTTTATCCAAAAGTAGCAGGAAGGATTATATATTGAGCTGAGAAATAAAATTACTAAACCTCATATTTCGTTGTTCTACCTAATAAAAATATATAATTTTCCCGTATGGTACTACATCGACATACCCATTGGCAGCAGGAATCCCTATCTGCAAGCATCTATTGCATTGGCCTAATTTATATCTAATTCAATGGTCGGGGTTCATTGAACAACCAGTTTAGAAGAATCAGATTCCTCACCTAGGATCTTGTCAATCGCAACGATTAGAATTAATTATCTTGATAAATTAAACATAGAAATTTTACATTTATACCTTCAAAATAAGAGTCACTAAAAAAACACAAGGAACATATTATTAGGTAATATCTCAGTAATGATATAGAAACAATATCATAGATTATTCTATTTCCAAGCATCATTTTATGTTTTATTCCTAGAATATTGATCTCAATTAATTGATGTCATTATAAAAAATAAAACAGTTACATCGATGATCTTTATGTTTAGTTATAAAAATATTGGAAGTAGAAAATTATGTAAAAATCCCCTTAAGAAAATAATATTTCAAGTTATACCATCCCCTTTAGAAAATGTAAGGACGAATTCAGAGTATTTCATAGTACATACATATACTTCTTTAGAAAACTATCCCTCCAAATAATGTGGAATGTTTGGAATATTTGTAATGTTTCATAGTAAGACAGTTTGGGTGTTTCTAAGAATATAATGAAAATGATCACACATATCATAATAATATTTATATAATATAATTATTTTATTTACTTTTTTCATGGGTGACCAAAATAAAATTCATATCCTTCAAGAATCGTTCCCATATTCGCTATTTTCTATGTATGATTTAATAAGATGTAATAGATAGTGATCAAAATCATCTAAGCATTGCATGGTTATGGTGAATTCCATGACACCTGAATTATAACATATGATTAAATGTGAAAACAAAAATATCATCCTAAAATAATAATAACAAACACATCCAAGCGATGTAAGTGGATGTCGATGTTATTTTGAATCTCATTATCCCTTATTCCCTCCACTACTTTACTCTTTATATATCAAGAACAAACATAATATAAAGGAAGGTGGATCACAGATGAATTTCATATGATTAAGTAATCCCATGGATTTTTCACAAAGAGGGGATGTATTTTTTTCATATTATTATGATATTTATCAAACCATTAAATTGTTTTGGTCTTTTAATAACTCTTCAGTGATTGTTAAATAGTATTAATGAATTGTACAATTTCTAATTTATGTAAATTTTGTTTTATATGCAAGTTTTTCATAGGATTTTAGATTTATATGTTCTTATTGAATTATATTTATAGGTGATTTATTCATATATAACAATTAGTGGTATTTAATCGTAATTTATTTTTTTTCTATAAATATTTCACAAAATAAAGAAAAAAATCATATTTCATGTCATCTTCATTTCGTTACAAATTATATGATAATTTTATTCCAGTTCTATGTCACAAAATCAGAGTGATATATATATATATTATTATAATAATCTATTACATGGTTTAAATCAATATATTTTTTAATTGTTATATCATAGGGAATGTTCTCATCCTAGAATATGACAACCCGAACTATTGTGAATAAAATTGAGTATTGAATTGATATAGAGATATCATTTTCTATCCTTAAATATACTATAATGTATCAGAGGTTATGATGGGAGATATCAATAAATATATATCATTGATTATCATCATATAATATTAACCTATTATTTTTAAAATATGATTGATAATACACTGGTATATTATATCATTCATATCTAATGATTTCTCTCACTCATCATAATGTGATTGAAAATAATAATTTATGATTACGCTTAGGTTTTCATATACAAATGAGAAAGAAAAAATTCATATTCTATACTCAATTATAAATTTAATTTAATATTTTTAAATTGATTTAAAATAATAATATGAAATGGTAATTAGCAGTTATTTATTATTATATTAATGGTCTATAAATTTATAAATTATAAAGAGTATATAATTAATCGTGTAAAAAATTTATGAACTAGTAATTAATAAATGGTTCTTAATATTAAAATATATTATCAATATACCTTTTATAAAAATTACATGTTACGTTGTATGTATTATTTAATTTTTATAATCAATTTTAGTGTAAATTGATAGAGTTTATAAATTATGAACAATAAATAATATAGAAAAATTATTTATTACAATTTTTAAATAATGGTAATAAATAATTATATGTTTTGACATAAATGAAACTTATGTGGAAGTTTATTTAAACACCAAAAAATTGATTTTATGATTAATATGATAATTTTTATATAATGTTTAATTATATGACATATAGAGTGTGCAGACTATTAACACAATGAAGAATTAGATTAGAAAAGGTTTATAATTCACAAAATATGGGGTATAAATAAAGTGAATATGAAATATATTTAATAATATGAAACATTAATATTTCATAAATAAGGTGTTAATATTCACGAAATATGGATTTTAAAATTAAAAAGGGAAAAAATAATAAAATTTAACAATTTCTTATTAATTTTGTATAAGTATTAATGTCATGGTAAAATATTGTAACAGTTAATTTATTTAAAGGTTATTTTCAAATTTATTTTTATTTATAAATTTATTATTGGTTATAAATATGTTTTTGATTTAATTAAATGTGTTAAAATACACCTTATAAATTCAAAATCATTGAATTACATGTCTGGTACGTCAAGTTAATATTTCATTTTCATCCAGCTTATCCTTGGATTTTAGTTAAAGTTATACCTTTTAATTTTTTTTGGGACATATTTTTTTTAATATTTGGTGATTTAATTTTGATGAATTAAATTATATCTTAATTAACGTATCCTTGTATATGGGAACATTGGGATGGACATCCCATTATCTTAGAGGCTTATGTCATATTCTAAAAAGTTTAGGTTTTTCTATATACTACTATAGGATTACTCATGTAGATATTTTAAAAAATATATAATTATAAAATATTATATGAATAGTTCATGTACTTTTTTCCTGAGATGAATTTATAAATGTGTAGATATTTTTTATGTCTAATTTTGTTTTAGTAATAAAAATAGTCGATTATGTAAAATTAATCATGTTAATTTGGATTGTAAATAATGATTTTATTCAGTGAATAGGATTTATAATGTAAAATAGGTAGACCAACGAATACATTAGGGGAATAAAATTATAATATATGGTGTCATTAAGCCTAATTCCAAATATCAGGTGTTAAATTCCATCCAAAACTGTGTTATTCAATGCATTGGTCATCTAACCATGTTTTTTCCTACAAAATATGGGTTCCCTTGGATTATATTTTTTATGGATGTAATGTAATAAGTTGGTTCTAATATTTAGGTGATTTTTTCTCTGCAATGTTCATTGGGACACACATATTTTAGAGAATGTAAATGTTTGGATAATAGAAAATTTTAGTTTTGTGTATCCATTTAATGAATCAGACAAGGTTTTTTTTTGAACTATCCATGAATAATATGCGATTTTATTTGGATTATTCCCCTTATAAATAAAAAATTGATCAATTTAATAGTGTATTGGACTCAATGATAAGTGAAATATAGATCATTTTCTAGTTTTTGATGTGTTGTATACAACTATGGCCATCATTTTATTTGGAAAATATTTAATAAATGTGTTTATTAAAGGGTAATAAAATATGATACTCATCTAATAAAAAATTTATTATAGAAAAATAAAAACATCATCATAAAATATAACTTTAAAATTAATCCTTATGAAGGGGAAGATTGATGTAAGTAACTTTCTATAAAAGGGACTTGTGAAAATTTATTAAGTTAATGAAATGATATGTGCTACGGAAAATATATCTTAGATAAACAAGTGTTATATTTGTTTGATAGGTGAATATATATTCTTCTGAACAATAGTATAATTCACATATGGTTTCAGAATAGTAATAATATAATTTCCGCTGGTGAGTTTTAGACTCTACTCGTATATTGAATGTGATTAGATATGTTAATGACAAGAAGAGGAAAATAAAATCTTTTACTGTTTATTTAATTAGGGAATTAAATCTATTTAAATATATATATATATGTTTTGACAATATATATGAGTTTGATAAAATTTTAACACATATAATCTTGTGAAGTGTGGAGATTAACATGGCATGTGATACCTAAATTCTGGTACTCTATGGTTTGTACAAGTATTAAAAATTTCTAACTAAATTAGATTATATATAAGATATAAAAATGTATCTTCATGTATCTAGTTATGTTCATTGAAAGCTAGAGGTAATATGAGGAAGGTGGAATTATATTTTCATAATATGGGATTATTTGAGATACTTGATGGATTTTTTGAAACAGCAAAAAAATTCCATGATTGGTATAATTTTTAATGACATTAATAAATATATTTATACGGACATGTGATAGAAAATATATATTTTAAAAGCAAAAAAGAATAGATTTTCCACGTAAAAATATAAAAATTTCATGGAATCCCATATAAATCAATTCAAAAAATTTTTTATATTAATCTCATTTATAGTATGTGGTGATAAAATATATCCACTATTAAGGTTCCTTTGTGACCAAAATATTTTGATTAGTTATATAGACATGTTTTATGATTAATTACAATCTATATCATTTTTAAAAAAAGATACATCGATAAAATTTCATTATCCCTGATAATATTTTTTAATATGTATCTTTTAGAATATTATGGATGATTTTCTCACCACCCATCAAGGCATGTTTCAATAAGGTAATATTTTCAATGGTAAATTCTCTAATTGCCTTAATACCATATATGATATTGAAATAATAGTATATTTGTTAAATATTCCAAATATATTGAAATAATAGTTATATATTAATTCAAAGTAATATATATTTATTAAGGTAAAATTTTAATGATAATATGATGTATAAAAATCTTTTTTCGGTATGCTTGAACTTATAGATGTTTATAATTAACAAGTAAAAGCTTATACTAGTCAAAAGATAGTGATTCTCACATTATATCTAAATGATTATAGATTATTATTTTTAAATAAATATTTTAATTTTTCATAAAATTAAAATAAAAAATTGATATTAAATATTTCTTAATTTATTAGGGAAATTAATCATAAAGTGAATTTATCATTATCAAAAATCAGTTTTGGATGTTGTGGTATATAGTAAAATGATTAGTTACATTATTTCAAAAAATGTTTGATTGAATATGTTCAATGGGTGATAGTGTTATCTTTTCAATGATTTAAATTTTGAAAATGTAATTTCACAACATAAAATTTTTTAATTTAGTGTTAGGGAGTTTCAATATAATAATGGAGTTAATCATTCAGAAAATTATTCATAAATCTCATCGTTATCCAAACATTCATACTTCATAAATGTTATTCCCTACCTAGTTTAGTGTGAGGGTTTTATCTTAGGGACATATATATATGTGATATAAATTGATTATAGATTGAATATGTAAATAATACACATTAATGTGTTGAAAGATAAAGATAGTCTAATATTTTATCATATATTATATGATATACCAGTTCTTATGAAGTGTTTTTTATGTATTATTAATTTTTTAAATAATATAAAATGGTTCATCTAAAAATAAATCTATGTTTTATTATACTATATCTTTTTCTATATTAATATATATATATATATATTTTAATGACCTATAATTTTATCAATTGAATTTAACATCGTATATCCTAAAAAATAGGCATCACATAGAGAACCCAATAAAAAATTATATCATAAATGAAGAGTGATAAATTATTAGTTTAATAAACCAATAAGAATTCCTAATTTTGTAGTGGGATAGAAAATATAAAATATGATAATAAAATTGGTAAAATGTTGATCTGCTTGATTTAATACAATGACCACACTCACTAACAATCCGTATAAATAAGACATATTGCTAATTATAGAATAATAATTTTGAATATATAATAATACATGAAACATTAACATAAAAACAATTGTTTGAATAAACAATTAAATAATATGTATTTACTGAAATTAAGGAACCAATACAATTGGAATAGTTACCTGACTATTAGAAAAGTAACCTGACTATCAGAAGAGTAACTTAACCATTGGAATAGTAATCTGACCATTTTGAATAGTAATAAGGTCTTATAATTGTAATATTTCTTATGAAAGAATAAATAAAATTTAGGTATATTATAAATGAAAATATAAAATATTTATAACATGATATATCTAAAAAATGTTTTAAAAATGATAAATTAAATGTCGGTATTTTTTTAAACGTAAATATTTATTTACAATTTTATAATTAATATACTTATTTAAATGAAAATTTATTTTCATAAAATATATTCATAAAATAATATTCTGTTTTACTGTAATTAGAATATAATTTTATATTACCTTAATTAATTACCCAATGGTTTAATAAAATTATTATAGTATTAGAATTGATATTTTTCAAAAAGATGATTATTTTATTTGGAAATTAAATTTATAATATTTAGATTTTTTTCATAAAATGGAGTCCAGGTTTTAAATTTACACATTAAAACATGGATAGGTTGAATTTTTTGTAATTCTCTGAGATAACTTATTTTCATAATAGTTAATTTGTTTAATTTATAATATTAAACATTATAAGAAACATATATGATTTTTTGAGTCATGGATGGTGTTAGAATGATGTAAACACCCACTGGTTCTAACTAAGCTAAACTATTTGCTATATTCGGTCATTATAATAAAAAATGATGATATTAATGTTCCAAAATAATATACTAATGTATAAAATAAACAAATACTCCCATCTCCTTCCCATATAAATAACACCCCTTACCACCACATTGCCTCACATGTTAGAGGACCTGTATATTATAAATATTCTACCCAATTCCAAAACCAACCCTCTTCCCCACATATAAGAGATGATGTTATCAAAAAAAATCCATGTTTCTTTTTGGATATTCTAATGGAGGAGAAATTCAAGAGTACATTATGTGCATGTGTAGAACACATTTGGACATAAGTCAAGGGATCTCTCTGAAAATCCATTTTTTCTCTAAATTATGACTTCTCCCTCTCCGTAACTCCATTTTTTGGTTTATTCTTCTTATATATATCATATATATATGTATATATTATTTTTTCTATACATATTAATATAGTATATTCCCTACATCATTGATGGTTAAATGCAATCTTTAAAAGGTTCCCTTCACAATTCCTTTTAATAAGCATGCTTGATTAAGGCGAACATCTCTATTTCTTTCCTATTATCATGTAAACTCCATTAACTATATTTAGGTACCAATGATGTTCTAAAATATCGAATTTCATCACAAGAATCTATTTTTTATTTATGGTTTAATAGAAATAATTATGTATTCGTCCTCTTTATTGTGTATTTAATATTTTCCCTTAAACAACATTAATGTGGATAATTTTATGGTTTCTTAAAAAGTATTTTGCTTATATTCCATTCATTTAGAAATCATTATTCATGATCTACTCATATTTTTATTTTACTATATTCCCAAAATGAATTTATCCATCCATTCATGGATACCATTATTATACACATTTTTTATGCATTATGAGATGATTATGATACATATTTAAGTCCTTGTGTAACCCTTATGTTTGTTATTTATGTTTGACAAGTTCTATAGAACACATATGTTTATACATGATACCTTCTTTTTATGTTATAATGTTAAGCCTTCTAACTCATGTGATATTCTTTATACCCTTGTTTATTCCCTTATTGAGATTTGTGGCTCATCTTTTTTGTTTATCAGTTCCATGGGTTATCATATTCAGTAAAAGTAGAAAATGTTTATTAAGAACTCATTATGAAGATTAAATAAATGTTCTTTTATTTTTAGTTTCAAACATTCTAATTCTGTTCCTTGTCTTCAAACTATAGGAGACATTTTTATCTTTTTTGTATTTGATGGATAATTATGATTAATACCATGAAGTAATATGTGTAAAAGGATAGGGTCACTACAGATGGTATCACAGTATGGTCTAGTTATATTATGGTGATTATGACTAGAATTGATTTTCATAAATACTAGGGATAAATATATCACCATGGATAACTTAGATCGAAGATTTTGGTATAACATGTTCGGATATAATTTTTTTTTATAATTTTATTCTTTTATGTTCAATGTTGCCTTATTATATAATTATTAGTAGTGTTTTCAGTCCACTTTATTTTATTTTATTTATTTTTCATTATTATGGGAGTGAAATGATATAACTAATGATAACAATAACTGTGATAGGAATTGTGATCATTATAATAATAAGATTCAAAATCAATTTGGAATGGGAGCCTAGAACATAATTACTATTCTAGACCAACTAGCTCATGTTATAAATAATATCTAGAATCATGTGGAATTCCTTCCTTCTCTTAAGAATGATGAAGTTGTAGGAAAATAATTTATACTAAAAGACCTATTATCTATAGTGTATACTTCAATCCCCTCAATATAGAACAATGGATTAACTCTATTGAGAAGATATTCTATGTCCTTCAAGGACCCAAAAAAGATAAAGTTATTGGGTTGTCTATCATTATGATGGAGAATCATATTAGTGATGGGATATGATAAAAACACAATGTATGGGGAGAAAATTTATTATTTTGATTAGGAAGTATTAAATAAAATACTTTCCAATTAATATATTCACTAAACTCTCCATATTAATATGGTGGGGGTAGTTCCTCAGACTAAAGAAAGAGGACGATAAATCTATCAGGGTGTTTGAGGAAAATATTAAAAGGAATGCGCGATATTCATTTAGAATTTTCATGAAAAATTAAATTAATTGGGATATCTTTTTTATTGGATTAAATCCGTTTTTGTGAAATTCCTTGGTGATTCAAGACTTTTACAACTATGAAGATATTTTTAGATCTACTCTAATGGTTGAGATTGATAATAGTGACTCTCACTTAGATCATGGAATCAGAGATAAAAATGGTAATATTAAGTTAATTATTCAATAATTAATAGATAAATATCATTAGGGAATGAAAACCTAACATAAAATATGTTAATCGTGTGGGAATAAAAATCTTTTGAAATCTCAAAAGTGAACCAAGAGATTCTTTAAATGATGAAGATATTGAAAACATGCTATTTTATACTAAAGGGATTTGAAGATTCCAATTATTGTGGATCTATAAAAGAAGGTTTCAATCAACACTCATCCTATAGTGAGGGGTTTCAACTATAAGGAACATAGTAATTATGTGAGATAACATCCTAAGGCAAGGGTTGATGTAGACAGTCAATAACAAATGTATCCAGGCCAGTAAGAAAGGGAGTATGTTATTACTACTACTGAGGTGGAGCCTAAAAATAATGTGGTGACCTAGATACTGGTTATCCATTCAAGAGTAGAAAATGTACATTCTGATTCGGGTTCTATGTATTATTTTATATCTTTCAATTTTAGTAGAACTATTCAAACACCACGTCAAAATATAAAGGTTAATTTATCTGTGGGAATAGAGACTCAGAACCTTATTGAATCTAATGTCTACAAATCCCCCCATGATAATTTTTTATGGAATCAAAATCCTATAAAATCTCATATTACATACATTGGTGGAGTTTTATGCATTATTAGTTAGTAATTTTCAATATTTATATAAATCCAACAAAAAAACCTGAAAGGGAGACCACTATCCACATCTCGAAGCATCTCCCAATTCATTAAAAGTGTAAGGAGGAGGATGAATCTCCTTTAGAATCATCATATCAATTATGGGTATTATTCCATTATAATAACAAATATATTGTAAAAATTCTTGAGAAAAAGGTTAGAATCATGATTGGAGACGTTTCCATTGTGAGAGACTACATTGATACATTCCCAGATGAATTTCATGGTCTTCCACCTAACCGAGAGGTTGACTTCTCAAATCATCATATTCCATAATATCTAATTAAATCAAAGACTCCTTCCAAAATGACCTCCATTTAATTTTTGGAACTAATGAATCATTTACATTATTATATGGAGAAGGGTTTTATTATCCCAATTGCTTCCTCATTTGGAGTACTAGTCCTATTTTTCAATTGGAAGAGTGGGTCAATGAAACACTTCATTTATTATCATAAGATCCAAATAATAATTATAATGAATAATTATCCCCTTCCATGGATAGATGACATATTTTATCAACTATGTGGGGCCACATACATTTCTAAGGTGGACGTTTGACTGGGATATCTGAATTAAAGGTGAAGAAGGAATATATTCCCAATAATTCTTTTTGAGCATCGTATGGAAATCATGAGTTCATATTAATTAACATCATACTCACGAATGATACATAAATATTCATTAATGTAATGGATATAGACATTAAATATTTCCCTGGAAAAAAAATTTAGTCTTTATAGAAGTTATTATGATATAATCCAAGAGTTAGGGGGAAAATTAGAAGAACATCAACACTATTCTATAGAATTTAAATAGGGAGAAACTATATGAGAAATATAGTAAATATGAGTATTGGATGGAGTAAGTATCATTATAGGGAATGTTATTATTAGGAATGGAATATTTATGGACTATTTTAAAACACATACAGTTACGTAATGCCCTAAACCCATATTTATAATCAATATCCGTAGATTTCTTATTCTAAAAATGTATTACCAATAATTTTTGAGTAACTTATAATTAATTCAAAACCCACTAACCATTTAGAATCATAAGGGAGTAATGTTTTTTTAGACAAGTGACTTTGAAGACAACATCGATGATTTAAAATATAGGCTTATCACGACACCAGTACAAACACCACCCAGAATTGGGGAATACTTTGTTGTATAAAATGATCCTTAAAATATGGTATTTGGTTTTGTACTAATGAAAAAAAATATAACGTGATAGCCTATTACTCATGGAAGTTGATCGTTCAAGATAAAAATTGTCCCACTAATGATTTGGAGTTGGTTACTGTTATGTACATGTTAAAATTTTAGTAAAATCATCTCTATTGGGGGAATTTTGTGATATATAATGATCATAAGAGCCAAATTATATATATTCATATATTGATATTAATATACACCACTAATGAAAATTATCACTAATCATGGATTTTTACTGCTCGATTCACTATCATCCTCATAAAGCATTTAACGATGGAGATGATATCTATAGAATTTATACTTTAACATTATAAATGATGAGAATTTTGAAGGACACAATATTATTTAAAATTAAATGGAAGGATATGGGAATCATAATGGAAGGTGAATCATAATTCTATTTTATAAATGATTTGTCAACCACCCCTTATTTAGAAAATAATGGATGCTAAAATAAATGATGTGCAAATTCAGATGAAGGTGGATTATATCAGAATTTGGATATCCTCATAGTTAATAATTTATGAGGAATGATTAGTAATGTTTTGTTCAAGTATATTTGTATCACCGAATACATAAATAAATAATGATCTTCTAAATGATTCACATAGCATTATCGTCTCCATTCAAATATGGAGAAATATGTTGTATCATGATCTCTGATAGCAGTATTGGTGGGGAAGTGAAAAGATGTATATTAATTAATATGAATCAATGATCATGGTATTCTAGAACTTTATGGATTAAATGAAAAAAGGTCTATCGGGGTGATAAAATCATTAACCATACCTACATTGAAATTTGAAATCATATTTATGGGTTTTTTTCACATTACATATGAATAATCCCATGTTAAATAATGTTATATGGGTCATCATGGATCTTATTACAAATGAATCTCTATTTATTATGATTCAAGAGGATTTCTCACTCATCCAACATGATTAAATATACATAAAAGAAGTGGTGAGGATGAAATGAGTTTCTTTATATAACAATAATCATGATATGATATTTAAAAATTTGTTCTGGAAAATTATATGACATGATATAAATAAAGACATGTATGTCAGTATAGATTATCACACCCAAACAAATGGAGTATCTAAGAAAAATCCTTAGACATTGGAAGACATGTTTGTATCATTCTCAATAGACATAAAAGGATCGATTGGATTAAAATCATACACTGGATGAGTACTCTTATGACAATATTTTCTAATCAAACATCCAAATGGATCTATATGAACCCCTTTGGGAAAATATTGGTAAAATACCAAAATACCAGGATTAAGTTAGTGAATGTTAGATACTAGGACACGAAATGGTTATGGAAAAGGTTGAAAAGGTAAAGATCATACAATATCATATTTGGATATCAAAATTCCGTTGAAGAGGAAAGAAAATAATTATAAATGGGACTTAGAGTTTTCACATGGTGATAAGGTCTACCATCATATATCTCTGTGGAAGTGGGTCATAATATTTGGGAAGAATAGAAAGAGATGTCCATGGTACATCAACCCTTTAAGGTTCGTGATCATCTCATTTTTGTGGCCTATCTATTAAAACTTACACTAACCATATCAAAATTAAATAATGTCTTCCACACATAACTCCTAAATAAATACTTACTATATCCCCTACATGTACTTAACACATAGGTGGTACCACTCGAAAATTATATCTCATTTGAGGAGTAACAAGGGAAGATTTTGGACAATAGAGACAAGTTTCTATGTTGTAGGAATGCTCATAAGGTCAAGGTACCATAGAGAAAACAAAATTATGAAGATATGAAATGGGAACTAAAGGAGGTGATGAAGAATAAATACCCTCACTTTTTTTCACCATAGAATATAGACTAAAGGTTCTGGGGTGAAATATCAAAAGGGTGGAAGAATGTAACGACCTAAAAGTTTATCAATGGAATTTTCCTTTTTATTCTATAAAAAACATACCTCACATAGAGAACGTGATAAAAAATTATTCAAATAAATGAAGAAACATAAATTAGTCATTAAATTAAACAATAAGAATAGAAAATATTATTGTGGGTAAATAATAGAAACTGAGATAATACAAAAATGGGAAAATTTGTATCTTCTTAATTTGATAGAATGAATGCACTCATGAACAAGATATTGAAATGAAAACATGTATTTAATAAAAATATATTTACAATGAACATTAAATTATTTATATAACATTTATAAAACATATAACTCGATGAATAAATAATTTAATAAATGATATTTATAGATATCAAGGAACACATACTATTGGAATAGTAACCTCACCTTTGGAATATTAACCTGACCGTTGGAATAGTAATCCGACCTTTTGGAATATTAATATGGATGTTTAAATTGTAACCTCACCAATGAAAGTATAAATAAAATTTTTGAATCTTTTAAATGGAAATATAATATTTTTATATCATTGTAAAAATAAATATATTTTTTGAATTATTAAATTAAGGGTTGTTATTTTGTAAATATTTAATGTTTACTTAAAATTTTAAAACTAATATAAGATTTTAAATTTAAATTAATTTTCATAAAATAGATGCATAAATTATTATTGTGAATTATTATAATTATTATATATTTTCGGGTGCCCTTAGTTATTTTTTCAAATGGTCATAAAATTAAATATTATATTAAAATCTGTGTTTTTCAAATAAATTATCATTTTATTTAAAAAGTAAATTTATCATAAATATAAATATATTTTTATAAAATAGATACCATTTTTGAAATGTTGATTTCAATAAATGGATAGGGTTATTCCTTGGGATTTTTCTAGAATAGATAAATTTATTGGGAAAATTAAAATACCAAAATATATGATATTTATAATTTTAACCCAAATACAATTCATTTTGAGTCATAGATGATGTAGGCATGATATAATAACCCATTGGATAGAAATAACATGAACTATTTACTATATTGAGCCTTTTTAATAAAAACTATTGATTGTATTAAGCCAAAATAATAAATAATGAATATAATAATAAAAACACATGCCTCCATCTTTAAATAATATTATGACGACCCCTTATCCTCACAAAATATAGTCCTTCTAAATTGTAAATATTCTAACCAATTAAATTCCCAATACACTTTCCAATTTCCAACAGATACTATTCCAAAAAAAGTCTGAACCAAAGTTCATTTAGAAAGTTCTCAAGGAAATATAATTCCAGAGGAAAATAAGTGGATATGAAGAATGAATATATACATAAGGTAAGGTATCTCCTCGAACCACCATTTCTATTGGGCTACACTTTCTCACTCTTTATTACAAAATTTTCTATCATGTTTCCTTTATATTTTTCTATATTAAGTAAAATTTTTCCACACATCTGTATCGAGTGAATCTATTCATTCATTGACGGGTAAATAATTTCTTTCTAAAGATATTTTACCAATTCCTCTCAATAAGTGTTCCTGGTGGAAGAGAACATATACATTTTATTCCCATTTTTATGTAAGCTCTTTAAATTTTTTTCACCAAATAATATTCGTATAGAATTTATCATTATATCATAAAAACCTATTTCATTTCATTTCTAGTTTTATAAAAACAATTATGCTTTTGTCCTCTTTAGTGTATTATTAATATTTTCCCTTGAACCATAGTAATAAGGAATATTTATAAAGTTTCATAAGCATGATTTTTCATGTATTTAATTCATTTTCACATCATTATTCATGATCTATTCATATTTTTATTTTATGATTTTCCAGAAAGGATTTAATGCATTCGTTCATGGAAACCATTATGATAAACCTATTTTTCCCTTATGACTTGATTACGATGCCCATTTCATTCCATGGGTAACCCGTTTGTTTATTCCATATGTTTGATTCTTTATATGGAACACATATGAATGAAATATTTATGATAGGTGATCATAGATAGTTATCCCATGCATTGGGTGATGATTAGCCTATTGAGAGGTCATGTATGAGATTAGGGAGTAAACATAATCCATTATGTGACATTGTCCACTATGTTTTATAGTCTTGGAAGTTAGCCTTGACTCATGTTTATGAAATGATTTATGTATATTCTATAGTCGAATATTTCCATGAGCATATGATTCACTAATCAATAAGTTAGGCTTCCACATGTATATTCATTGTCCATTCCATTTATGTTGTCATGTTATCCCTTCCCACACATGATCTATTCTTTATTCCAATGTTTCTTTATTTAATATTCTTTTTAGCTCATTCCATTTGTTTATGTATTCCCCAAGTTATCATATACAGTTATATGAACTCAATTATTCTAAGAATCTCATTATTATGATTAAATGAAATATTTTTTTCTAGTTTCATGTTTCCTAATTATGATCATAGTCTGATAAATATACTTGTATATTTGATCGATGGTTTGTATTTGATGGATAATTCTATGTGAAACCACATAATCATATGTATATAAGGATAGTCTCCCTCTATATATTTATACATTTCTTGAAGTGTAATGATAATTTTCTAGTCAATGTATGAACTTGACTTATTCCATACCAATATTCTGTGCAAACTATTATAGGTTATGATGAAATTCTAAGGATAGAATGACTAGGATTCTAACATAGGGGCACATAATATACATGGATGGAACGGAAAATAATAAAACATTTCTTTTTTTTTCATTAGATGACCCAATAGGTGTACAATGTAGATTGAAAAATTCTAGGTCTCTAGTATACTGGAGTACATGAATTAAAATAAATCCCAATTACCTATGGTGGGTGGGATATTGTGAAACTTGTCCTCAATAATATTATACATTTCTTACATTAGTCATTGTGGGTTAACAAAACAAGGGGAATTCAGTAATGTAACTAATATGGTATTTTTGTTCTAATATAATGACTTTGGAAAATAGTCCCTTCATTGAGATATAACCGAATTTTTCATTCCATATACATATAGTAAATATGATCATACATTATATTAAAAAGAGACACATGTGTTACACTCATCCATAAAGGTGAATGACATGTGATGTAATCATCAACTAGGGTAGTCTATACTCTTATATTTTAGAATGTATGATTTTTCTATATGGGATTGACTTTCACAATGCACCATTTTCAGAAAATTTCATAAAAAAATAAATAAATGAAAATCCATTCTAATGTGAAATGTGGTAAGGTAACACAGATATAAAGATACATGTTTCTAATGGATATCGTGTTAGATAACTTTACATCTTGATTACCCTCATTAATTTACCAAATACTAATATTTACATACAAAAATGGTTCTAATGATTCGTATTTACTGTTAAATCAATAAAGTCCCATGGGGTCACACATTATGGTTGACTGAATTGTGATTTTTTATAAATTAGGGAGATACTGAAAGAGTTTTTTAGTGTCAATCCAAAAAAATATAGGTTCTATTCACCATGTATTTCTTTCACTGGGATATCTTAAATTAGTAACGTATCATTTTATTTTAATGATCCCAAATCATGTTTCATAAGTGACATGTGAATTTCATGTTTTATTAGTGTTAATTATTTTTCTTGAAATATGATAGAATTGACTAGTTCGGGAAGTTACTAATCCAATATAATTCTTATAAATCTTCACTAATCATGAAGTTTATGTGACCATACTGATGTATTTTCACATTGAACCCCATGGAATATCATGAACAATCAAGTGACCATGAATCATATAATCCAATTTTAACCAAATCTAGATCTAACCATGCATTTATGTTTGTGAGACTATATGTGAATTGAACCTACCACATGTTGAGATAAAGTGGTTGGATTGAGGATTCAACCTACCATTCAATGTAATCATGTGACAAAGAAAAGTAAAAAATCTGTCGAATGAAATAATGAAGTGACCATGTGAAGAAAATTATTGATCATGCAATGTAAATATGTGACATCATGAAGAAGAATAGTGGCTTCATAAAGAAATGAAGTGGCCAAATAAAGGTACTACTTTATCACACCAAGTAATTGTGCTTAATAAAATATAATGATATAATATATTACTTGAGGAGTGAGGTATTTTTAAATCTCTAATAGGTATATTTTACAAAATTATATATTGAGTCAGTCCATTAATTGTTATAATGAGTATGATGATTAAACTATGACTATCATCTTATAAATAATTAGAAAATTTCACTATTAAAGTAGTATATATACTCATGGAATAGAGGATTTGGGGAATTCCGACATGCCTAATAGATATGATAACATTTCAAACACCTACATTGGAAATTTTCCATGAATATTGGTATTTCTACCATATTAGTGAAAACATGATTGAATATTTTCAAGGATATAATTAAAGATAATTATTCAAATGAATCTAATCAGATTAATAGAACCCATGTGGTGTGATTTTTATGAATCCTATGTTACTTCCACACTCATCGCGACTGTTAAGTTGATAATAAGGATAAAAAATGAAAATTTTGATCATGACTCATTAAACAATTTTCTTTCCTAGAGAAGGTGGGGTAGGCTAAAAATTGGTTGGAATTATATCTAAGAATGTATAATTTCATATTTATTTCATGTATCATATTTTTATATATATTGAACCTATCCCACATAATTTCATCCAAATGGTGAAGATAATTAAACTAGTATAAAATCATTATTGAGAGTCTTTTTCCAAATTTAAGTAATTATTATAATATATTAATGGGGAAATTCCTGACACTAGTACATTTTTTTGGGGTAAATTAATGATTATTACCTGAAAATTGATATAGTAATGTCATAATGGGAATCCAGTGGATATGGTTCTTCATTGTAAATTATCAATCAATATTTTAAATTAAAAGAAGTGTTATAGTGAGGAGTTTTTAATAATTTTAATTTTTTTCTTTTATAATTTTGAATGTATTAAAGTCCATAATAATTTATTTGGGTTGAATTTTTTTAATTTTAAATTATATATGAAAGGCATGATGGGAAAGGATAGGGGTACGTTACTGAATTTTTTTGGGAAGTACCAATGGGTACATAGTACTAATATATAGATTACTACTTAGTGAGGAAAATACGGCTGCACTTCCAAGGCAATGAAATAATTTTTCATATACTAACACTATGTGGTTGGCTTCCACTAGCTAGTGAGTCTCAAGTCACCAAGTACCAACTATACTTCCAGAAGGTTTTTATTAGTAAAAACATAATAAAATGATTCTACCTTGATGGTATGTCATTCTAAAATCCATATATATATTTTTGAAATACTACAAGGTCTTGTTGATGTAATCTTTTAATTTAATTAAATTAATATTCCTTGAAATTTTGTTTGATTTTATGAGCTCGGTGAAGAATTCGGCCTCCATTCATGGTGTAATTTTTTTATTAGGTTAGACAAAGATTATTCATCTAGTTATTTTACATTTAGTAGAGTGTCTATACAATAAATATAAAATTCTATTGTTATTTAATGAATCATGTGACATTAATGGATGATAGTTAATTATTATCTAATAAAAATGAATTTAAATGATTTATATCAATCAAACACTTATTTTAGATGTGACTTGTGGATAAAGATGTTAATTAAATTTTTTTTTAATTTAAAATAAATTAGAGAATGAAACAAGATGATTTTTTGATTGATGTGATCATTATTTTGGTTATTATTAATGAGATTTATAAGTTGAAATTAACTGTTTTAGTGTTGTGTTATAGTTATAAATTTTTTTATGATATAATTTTATATTATAATGATGTCAAAAGAAGAAATTTTTTGATAATTAAATGAGAGAAAAATGTTTGTTTTTTCCCTTATTAGGTGATGTGTTTTTTATTTTCATACATAAAATTACATTTAAATTTGTTAAAAACTATTATAAAAGAAATCTAATAATTATATATGGGTTTTAGTGATCTTATAATGAATTATTTTTTAAATGAATTTGTTTATTAATGATATAAATTATATTTTACTAAAAAAATGTAAAAATTTGGGGAATACATTGTATAGTTTAAAAAGAAAGATGATATGGAATTTTTTGTTTTAAATCTTGTTTTTAAATTATTTATGCTTATTGGATTTTTTAAATGTATAAATAAAGTATTGGGGATTTTTTTTATTGTCATAAGTGTTTGAAAAAAAAATTGAACTATTTTTGTTAAATAAATTATGGGACACCAACATGATCTAGTTGAGTAGAATTGGAAACTCATTATTGTTATTTTATTACAAACCAAATCTTGTTCTGGAAATTTCAAATGTTTGGATAAATTAATGAGACCCATAATTTATGTTTGGTAATTAGATGATGATATGTGAGCAATATATTTTTCTAGTATTTTTTGATGTTCTGAAATTAATATTTATCCCTTGGTTTAGGAACAACTCTATATCTGACATGCATTTTGATACATAATTACTTAGTAGTAGTTTAGATCTTCCATAGGTATTTCCTATATTAGGTAAATAAGATTATTGGGTGCCTTAGTTGGAATTGATTCATTAAAATGTTTATTGAAAATTATATGATTAAATAATTTAATATGTTTAATCAATACATATATAATTTTAATAAAATTAAATGGATTGTTATAATCTAGGTGGCATATATTGGGAATAATTTCTCTCACTTTACGTGTAATGATATTGTGTTCATACAAAATCCATGTTTGGTGACAAATTTAGGTGCCTCAATAAATGGGAAATGATGCTAGATGATATTATAGAGTTTAATTTCTATACATTTGTGATTCATTATTAGTGGGTGTCCACATGTTAATTTATAGGTAATGTTTTTATTTTATTCGTGATATGAGATATGGGATGTATTTTATACCTTGTTTTGATGGATTCTTCATTTGGGGATTTATGTGATTTAGTATAATTTTATAATCAATGTTATATTTTATTTTTTATGACTTTTTTTACTTATTTATTTAAATTCATATTTTACTATAATGGAACATTTAAGGGAAAATCAGTTCAAAATTTAAATTCACAATCCCTTAGTGCTAGTATCTAAACAATAGTCACTGGGGACTACATTTGACATTATGTTCCATTTTATGTTAGATAAATAGATGTGTTGGGGAATGATATTATGTCATCAAGTTATTTATAGGAAATGATAACAAAATAAATTTAATTGAAGACTATGTTCCATCACATGAACTTAATAGTGGATAATAATATTTTTGTTTTAAGAAACCATGTTTAAGTTAAGAAACCATAATTGTAGTGGTCCGATCATTTTAGAAGTGTACACTATGAAATACCTAGACACCATTAGATAAAAAGTAAGACATTTTTTCCTAATGTTTTGGAACTTATGAATTTATTTTTCATTCTTTATTTTCGAAATGTAAGTTCCTAATAAGGTTACTAGAGTTTTGAGGGTTCCATATGGTTGATCGGATCCCAAAACATGATATTTTGGAAAAATAAGTTGGGCCGCACAGTTAGAAGAAATTATTAAGGGTGGTGAAATGCTCATTCCCATTCCTCAGGGATTGAGGAAGTCATACCACCTGGTACAAATACCCATGTGGGGTCTCCAAAGATTTTAATAGAGGCAAAAACCATGGTTTTGGTATGGCTTCCCAAACCATACCCATGAATTTTGCAAGATGTGTATTATGGTAGAGAGGTGTGTATGGTTGGCATATGGGTTGTACAAGCATGTGTCTAAAACATGTGACCTGGTATATTGAGGTAAAATTTATTTTCTAGTAAAAATTTATTATAATTTAATTTTTTTTCTTATTCTACAATGCACTACAGCCCCTTCAAACTAGAGCTCCAATTTGAGGCTACTTCATTTCATTGGATCAAGATAATCATCTGAACCCTAATTTTTTAGCCATTCATCTTCTTATATAAAAATAGTAATGTTTACATTACAATTTCACCTTTACTCATCTATCTTCGTATCGAGAGAGTAATTTAGGTTCAAGATAATATTCCTTATATCTAGTTTGTTTTTTCATTCCTCTATTTTCATCCAATTCAGGTAGATTTGTGTTCTAATACTGGATTCCTATACTATAAAAAACATTATGTATGTAACGCCCTGACCCTAGTTACCCTGACTCGGTGCATTAATTTAATACATTGGTATGATTACAAGGAATCAAGTCCCAAAGTACCGATCGGTTTAGCAGTCTTGGAAAATAGATTACATACATCAATGTTACTTTACACACTATAACTTACAAAACTACATAAATAATCCTTTATGAGTTCTATTATTCCCTTGGATTAACCCTTCATATCAATCCCAATACACTTCTTAGAATACTGGGACAAATATAACATAGAAAGGGGTGAGCTCAAACGCTCAGTAAGGGAAAGAAATACATTGGAAACTCTCATAAATAAGCATAAAAATTTAAGGCAATGTATAACTAAAACAAAAAACTTTAAACATGAACTTTAGAATAATATGGAAAAAATAAAATGAAACAATTCCATTTACTTATTCACATGGATATTCTACTAGTTGACTAATCACGTGCAATATCACTATCCACTTTCATAATGATGGAATATATAATGCCAGAATATTATAACCACATAGTCAAGGCCCTGTGCCAAGACTACAAATAAGATTTTTTCAAGGCCTTGTGCCAAGACACTAATTTGTCTCATGAGACCTACCGATGCATCGAAGTGCTATACAGGGCTCCACCTGTCACTTACTAAGTCCAATACATTCCTCATATGAAAATTTTTAAACATAACATAATCATTCGTATTAAAATTGGCATACGAAATGTCTATACTTTACCCATAAACCATGAATGGAATAAAAATAACACATCCACAGTCAAACATATCACAAAACCTTCAATACTAGATGGAAGATTCGTATCATAATAAATCAACTTCAAACAAGTCTAAAATCCCTTAATGGATTTTGAAATAGATAAAAATGATTTGTAAAACTCTTTGAGAGAAATATCCCTTTTCATGAAAACATTTAAAATTCACCCAATTTAGAAAGGAGGACATTTATATAATTTTTTGAATCAAAGTTTCCCATACCACTTTGAAACATTTGAAAGTAATAAACATTTTAAAACATTCATGTCCATTTAAATAAATCCTTAAACCCATTTTGAAAACATGGACATTAATGAGAATGGTTTAGAAGAATAAATATTTTTAACATTTAAAATTATGTTTTAGTAAAAACTCCATTAAAATTATCTCTTTTAAAACTATTTTATGAAACATGGACATGGATAATAAATATGTCCCAGTAGATACTTACATAAAAACAACCTCGGATAATAAAGAGATTGTGAAATTAACCCTTACCCATTAGGTAACTTATGAAACATACACCCCATGAAAGATGTATCATACAATGAATATGTAAAAAGACATAAATTAAAGTGTATTACAAAAATAATACAATTATGGGAAGTACATACACCTCACAAAATGTAATAGGGGAAATATGGTACGAATCACATGGGAATAAGGAGTGAGTTGAAAACCCCTTACCTTGCACTTTCATTTAGTCGAGGGTACATTTATCCTCCTATATAAATATCGTAGTATGTTATTAGGGTATACCGGAACTATATTAATATTTATGATATCATACATGATTCATTTATTCTTTTATAATACCCATTTAATAATAAATTCCATGTCAAATTAACATTTCAGGTAATAATCGTTCTCTTTATCGTATATGTTTTAACTTGTTACTCATGATTGTATCATTTAGATCATGATTAAAATACTTCTAGAATATAAAACATGATTTATATATCTTATATATTTAGAATATAAATATGTATAATAGATATATATATGAAATTAAAAACACCGTTTATGGAGATGATAGTCCGTACGTACGCATAAATGTTGTTTCAGTTTTCATATCGTATTGATCGAAACTAAGTGAATAAGATATATGTAAGTACATATATATATATATATATCTAGTAGCATTATTATTTCATATATTACATACTTATTAGTAATATAAATTTTTATAATCATTGATGAATGGTGAACGTGGAAATGAATCATATCGCGTCGTCGAGACGGTAATCCGTACGTACGCACGAGGGACAATATCATTTCCTTAAAGGTGTGGAATTGGATGGTATATTAATTTTACAGAGACATTACCATGTTATTTTCATTATTTATTTACATATTACTCAACATTATATCCATCTAAATAACATAGTGTTGAATAACAAATTACACCACGGCGTGGAGACGAAAAGTCGTACGTACGCACGCTTGGTGACATTATCAATAATATGATGGATATGATAATGAATATTTTTGTGAGATATATATAATAATATAATAGTATATAGAATATATTGGATTTATTATTTAATAATTTAAACAACAAAGAAAGAGTAGGTGGAAGAATACGAGAACTTGATAGAGGATGGTGAAATCATTACTACTTCTTCGGGTTCATCCTTTTGATTTGATCAAAAGGGATATTTAAGTAGGCTTTCTAACCAAATGAGGGCCTCTGGGATTAAGTTAGGGAATTTTATAGGATATTTGGGTAGGGTTTTTCTTATCCAAATGGCTTATAAGGTGTGAAATAGAGTAAAGGGGGAGTGCCCTTTTATAAGAGGGGTGAGGGGTACCTTAGAAAAAACTTAACATATTATTTTATAATAAATTCATATTCGGTTTATAATGGATAAAAATTGATTTATTTTTAGGATAAAGTGGTTATGGGTCGAAATATGATCATCAAATATGTTTTAGATAGGTTTGGGACCCTTTATTAACCTTATCTTTTAGTTTTAACTCTCAGTTAATTAGTTTGACATTTACCATCTCTCTTTGTATTTTTATATTATATGGTTAATAAACATACTATAAACTTCCAATATACCCTCAAGTGGTCCATTAATGATACAAATGTCATTATATAAGTCCTTTGGCCGATCCTTAGATTTTTAGGAATAGGATATAATTTAATAATATAATATTTGTTTTAAAAACTCTTTTATGTCAATTTTGACACTATTGGGTATTTTGTTTTTGATAAATTAATAACAGAATTATTTCTTCTAAATAAATTCATATAACCAATCCTAATATGTCATATTAACCTAAAAAATTATCTTAATTCATAAAAAGTCTCAAATTACATTTATTTGGGTATTTATAATATCAATTATATTAATCTTTCATTAATATTATAATTACTGCATCATCATTGTGTCATACATATATTAAATTATTTAATGTATAAAAATTATAAATAAAATATAATTATGTATAAAATCTTCTTATATTTCTAATTAATATTCATAATCAAATTCATCTTATTTATAACCCTATATTAAAAATGTTTTAGTTATTAACCATTGATTTTAACTCTATTAACTCTTCTTTGAATTAAATAATAATAAATGTCCAAATCAAATCCAAGTGGACATAAATGATAATATTTTATTCCTAAATTTGTTTTTGGCCGAGATACAATTGTCCAATAGAATTAGGACATGTGTTAGGGTAATGTTAATATCTTTTTTACCCATATTTACCCTATTTACTTTTAACCGTGGTAAATAAAATTAAAAAATTACTATTCACCAAAAAATATTTTTATCTTATTGAACCACATTTTAATCCTATATATTAACCTTGTCTCTTAGATTTTTTAAATTCCACTCACAAAAGCGGTAAAATTATGTTTCATGTGATTTTGCAAATTCTCCTAGGAGATGGGTAAAAGATAGTGAAAAGTTAAATAAATATTTTATATATCTAAAATTATTATAAACTGACTCCAATGAATTACATTGAACATATATAGGTATTATTTATCTATTTTGACCTAAAATAAATTTAAATAAAATAAAAAATTAATTAAATAAAAAGTCGGTTTTAACCAATAACTCAGTGTTTTTCACTATTCATCAAAAATAGAAAGTTTTCAGAAAAATACGAAAAATTCACCCTAAGCTAATTTTGATATTCCAAATCCAAAAATGTAGTCTATTTTACAAAATTCAAAACATTGAAGTTTCATTAATTAATTTAAAATTAATTCTCATTGTCAATCCAAATAGAAGGTTTTATGATACAATAATTATCAAAATGTATAATTCAACACTATAAATTATTATGATTAAAAAATTTTTTTAAAATATAATATTTTTCACTATTCACCCAAATATGACTGTTATCAGAAAAACAACAAATATTTATTGAAACTATATTCGTATGTCCGAATTCTAAAGAAGAATTTAATTTTGTCAAATTGAATACATAAAAGTTTCAAATAATGGATTTAAAAAGGGTTCGCCATTAAAAGGAGGTAAAATTTCATTCTTTAAAAAAAATTCTTTTATCAGAAAAAATGAATTTGTTCTTAAATTATGTCTAAGAAACTCATAATATGGATTCTAAAATTATAAGGATTATATAATAATCAAAATTTAGTTAACACTATTCATACCCGCTTTTGAACGGCTAGTTTGGTAGGTCGTGATGCGCTTGAACTCAGTGTTGTGTGTAATGAAAGTTATTTCATTACATTGAAGAAATAACATACTATGAAATATTGGGGTGTTACATTCTCCCCTTCTTAAATAAATTGTGTCCTCGTAATTTCAAATTGTTCATTGAAAATACAAGGTTGAAAATAGAAAAATCCTTTATTGGAAAACCCTCATTGGAAATTGGGTTAATAAAATTTAGTCTTAATAAGAGGAAAATGGGGAATGAAAAAGTCACCAACAACTTAGGGTTTTGGATAGGAGAACATTGGTGGCTATTATAGACACATAATTGGAAGAAAAATGTAAATATTTAAAGGGAGTGATTAATGTCATCAATCATAAACAATTGTAGAATTTTGGGTCTCAAAGCCACCAATCTATGATGATTTAAAATACCATCATATGTTTTTAGGATAACACAATTTTGGTTTTAAGATTCCTTACCTAAAGTTTTAGAAATTATTTCTTCATATAATAAGTTAAGAAAATATATATATATATATATATATATATATATATTCTTTACAAGTAGAGTTTCATTCTTCAACTAATTCCTACCACAAACTCATCTTTCATTCCAAATGATTTTTTAAAAAAATTATATTTACCTAAATCATATTAGGTTCCACAAAAACTGAATTTATAATTCATTTTTCAGACTATTTTTAAAAAAAACTAAATTATACAAACCAGTAAAACAAGTAGTCCAGTCATAGGTGATGTACCTTTTTCGCTCTTCGGTTGTGGGTTTAAGTCTTACGGATTTTCCGGAAATTATAGGTTGTCACCCGACCTCTGGGTTGTCCTTTTTATGGAAATCCATAAATAACCATAATAATAGTATCCAATTTCAAACTTAATCCATTCAAGCCTTTAAAATTATCTGAAATACTTATATCCAAACTCTCAATCCAAAATTTATAAGAAATTTAAACATAATGAGGATCCTTTTTTCCATGTAATAATATGTGAACACCTTCATCATGTATTCTTTTACAAAATTGCAACATCCTAAACTACCAAAATCAGCCATCTATTATTCCAAAAAATCTACCTCATTATTAAGACAATATTAAGGATTACCTTTCCTTCAACCATGTATTTTCCAAAAAGTGTAGCTTACTATTAAGTCACTTTTCCTAGAACAATATACTCTCAAATCCTCAATAAAATAGTACTGCAGTAAAATTCTTATTTATCTCCATAATTCATGTAACCAGTATAATGTTGATGCAAAACTTAAATGAAATAATTCTATAATAAATAAATAAGAACACTAATCATTCTTCTTCATCTCAGGTAGTATCATAACCTGATTATTATCAAATAACATCATTTGTGGTATACTCTTATGAATGGGTTATTGATTTGTGTAGTGTCAGAATGCCTTGCAGATGAATCAATTTACATTTGAAATTTTTTTATTACCCTCAAAATCATGTAATTGGTGTCCTTTTTTTCCACACTTATAACAACTCACATTCCCTTCAAGCATTTACCAAGGTGATTCATTCCACATTTATAACATATTGTAAAATACTTCTTTCCCTTATTCCCTTTATCTATCTTTCTTTCGAACATCCTTTTCTTCTCTTTCTTCCCTTCAAAGCCATTGGATTTAGAGAATTTTTTACTGATCATATCATACTATTTGTTCATATGATGATAATACATGGGTGACTATTTCCTTTCTAAATTTTGGATTAATACCATGAATGATATGACCCTTATTACTCTTTGGATCATACGTATTACTGGAGTTCGCATTCCTTCTACTGGGTTCCATTTCAATACAATGGCATTTACTCGGTCAGTTTATGAATTGCAATGAATAATTCCAAACTAGTAAAATACCTAACATAAATTGAATAGTTTATGGATATAATCCATAAAAATATTTTCTTTGAGGAGTTATATACTATTAGATCCTTCGTAATGATTTATAATGAAAATGAGTATTATCCTAAGCATATCCCTCGGGAGTGTCGTAACCAAGAGTGAAGCAAGGCCCGTTGTCATGCACTAGATCCCGTTCGAGTCTAGTTCAAAGCGGTGTTTTTGAGTTTTACCCCTAGGTACATCTGTTCCAAAGCCACCTCTACCTTCTCATATCTAGACATGGATGTATTTTATTAAAAAACTCACAAAATCTAAACATTACCAAAATTCTAGGAAGTCCTTCTATACTAATCCTCAAAGTCTATATTTGGGTAATGTGCTCTAATCAGAGTTTATCTAAATCTAGTTTCAAAGGTTATTGCTAAACATCCTCTGATACCAACTGTAATGCCCCGACCCTAGTTTCCCAAAGTCGGTGCATCATTTTAATTCATTGGCATGATTACGAGGAATCAAGTGCCGAAGTACTGATCGGTTTATCAGTCTTGGAAAATATATTACATACATGAATGTTACATTACACTTTATAACATACAAAACAACATAAATAATCCTTCACGAATTCCATTATTTCCCTAGCTTAACCCTTCATATCAATCACAATACACTTCTTGGAATCCTGGGAAAAATAAAACATAGAAAGGGGTGAGCTCAAATGCTCAGAAAGGGTAAGCAATACAGTGGAAACTTTCATAAAAAACATAAACATTTAAGGTAATGTATAACTAAAACAAAAGCCTTTTAAACATTATCTTCAGCATAATATAGAAAAAATAAAATGAAATAATGCAATTTACTTATTTACATGGATATTTTACTAGTCTAATAATCACATGTAATACCACTAACCACTCTCATAATGATTTAATGCATAATGCCAGACTATCATAACCACATAGTCAAGGCCTTGTACCAAGACTACAAATAAGATTTTATCAATGCCTTGTTCTAAGACACTAGTTTTTCTCATGAGACCTACCGATGCATCGAAGAGCTATAGAGGGCTCCACCAATCACTTATTATGTCCAATGCATTCCTCATATGAAAAGGATTAAACATAAAAAACATTCATATTAAAACTGGCATACGAAATGTCAATACTTTACCGATAAACCATTAATGGTATAAAAATAACACATCCACAGTCAAAAATATCACAAAACCTTCAATACTATATAGAAGATTCATGTCATAATAAATCCACTTCAAACAAGTTTAAAATCCATTAAAGGATTTTGAAATAAATGAAAACGATTTGTAAAAATCTTTGAGAGAAATATCCCTTTTTCATGAAAACATTTAAAAGTCACCCAATTTAGAATGGAAGACATCTAAATTCATTTTTCGAATAAAAGTGTCCCATACCACATTGAATCTTTTGAAAGTAATTAACATTTTAAAACATTCATGTCCATTTAAATAAATCATTAAAACCATTTTTAAAACATGGACATTAATGAGAATGGTTTAGAAGAATAAAACTTTATAACGTTTAAAATGATGTTTTATTAAAAAGTACCTTAAAATAATCCCTTTTAAAAGTATTTTATGAAACATGGACATGGATAATAAATATGTCCCATTAGATACTTACGTAAAAACAACCTCGGATAATAAAGAGATTGTGAAATTAACCCTTACCAATTTGGTAACTTACAAAACATACACCCCATGAAAGAGGTATCATACAATGAATTTGTAAATACATAGAAATTAATGTTTATTACACAAATAATACAATTATGGTCAGTACATACACAACACAAAAGTTAATAGTGGAAATATGGTACGAATCTTACGGGAATAAGGAGTGAGATGAAAACTCCTTACCTTACACTTTCCTTTAGTCGAGGGTACATTTAACCTCGTGTATGAAGATCGTAGTATGTTATTAAGGTATACCAAAACTATATTAATATTTATTATATCATACATGATTTATTTATTCCTTTATACTGCCCATTTAATAATAATTTCCATGTTAAATTAACATTTCGGGTAATAATCATTTTCTTTGTCGTACGTATTTTAACTTGTTACTCTTGATTGTATCACATAGATCAAGATTTAAATACTTCCAGAATATAAAACAAGATTTATATACCATATATATTTAGAATATAAATATGTAGAATGGACTTATATATGAAATGAAAAACACCGTTTATGGAGACGGTAGTCCGTACGTACGCATAAACGTTGTTTTTGTTTTCATATCGTATTGAAGGGAACTAAGTGAATAAGATATATGTAAGTACATATACATATATATATATATATATAGTATCATTATAATGTCATATATTACAATCTTATTAGTAATATATATTTTTATAATCGTCGATGAATAGTGAATGTGGAAAGGAATCTTATCGCATCGTGGAGACGACAATCCGTACGTACGCATGAGCGACAATATGATTTCCTTAAATGTGTGGAATTAAAAGGTAAATTAATTTAATAGAGACATTATCATGTTAGTTTTATTATTTATAAACATATTACTCATCATTATATCCATCCAAATAACATAGTGTTGAATAAAATATTACACCACGGCGTGGAGACTGTAAGTCGTACGTACGCACGCACGGTGAAATTATCATTCATAAGATGGATAGGATAATGAATATATTTGGGCCATATTTATAATAACATCATAGTATATAGAAGATACTGTAGTTATTGTTTTATAATTTAAAAAACAAAGAAAGAGTAAGTGGAAGACTACAAGAACATGAAAGATGGTGGTCAAATCATTATCTCTTATCTATGTTCTTCCATTTGACTTGGTCAAAAGGGATCCTTAAGTAGATTTTCTGAACAAATTAGGGCCTCTAGGATGAAGTTAGGGATGTTTAGAAGATATTTGGGAAGGTTTTGGATGAGAGAAATGGCTTAGAATGTGTAAAATAGAGTGAAGTGGGAGTTCCCTTTTATAAGAGGGGTGAGGGGTACCATAGGAAAACCTTAAAATATTATTTCATAATAAATTATTATTCAGTTTATAATGGCATCAAATTGATTTATTTCGAGGATAAGGTGTTTATGGGTCGATATACACTCAACCAATAGGTTTTAGATAGGGTTGGGTCACATTATTTACCTCATATTTTAGTTTTAACTCTTAGTTAATTTGTTTGACATTTACCATGTCTTTTTTATTTTTATATTATATAGTAAATAAACTTACTATAAAATTCCAATCAACCCACAAGTGGTCTATTAATGAAAGCTATATCATGATATAAGTCCTTTGGCAGAACCTTATATTTTTCAGAATATAATATCAATAAATAATATAATATTTGATTTAAAAACTCTTTTATGTCAATTTTGAAACTATTGGGTATTTTCTTTTTGATAAATTCATAACAGCATTATTATTTCGAAAAAAATTCATATAACCAATCCTAATATGTCATATTAAACTATAAAATTATTGGAATTCACAAAAGTCTCAAATTACATTTATTTGGGTATTTATAATATCAATTATCTTAATCTTTCATTAATACGGTAATTACTACATCATCATTGTATCATAAATATATTAAATTATTTAATGTCTAAAAAATATTAATAAAATATAATTATGTATGAAATAATTTTATATTTCTAATGAATATTTATAATCGGATTTATCTTCTGTATAACCTTATATAAAAAATGTTTTAGTTATTAAACTTTAATTGTAACTCTTTTAACTCTTCTTTGAATTAATAATAATAAATGTCCAAATCAAATCCAAGTGGACCTAAATGATAATATTTTATTCCTAAGTTTTTTTTCGGTCGAGATAAAATTGTCCAATACAATTAGGACATGAGTTAGGGTAATATTAATATCATTTTTACCCTCAATTACCCTATTTACTTTTAACTGTGGTAAATAAAAGTAAAATGTTACTATTCACCAAAAATTATTTAAATCTTATTGAACCAAATTTTACTCCTTGATATTAACTGTGTCTTTTTTATTTTATAAATTCCACTTATAAGTGCGGTAAAATTAAGTTTTATGAGAATTTGCAAATTCTCCTAGGAGATGGGTATAAGACAGTGAAAAGTTCAATAAAAATTTTATATATCTAAAATTATTATAAAATGACCCCAATTAATTACATTTAACTTATATAGGTATTATATATCTATTTTTACCTAAAATAAATTTATATAAAATAAATATTTAATAAAATAAAAAGTCGGTTTTAACCAATAACTCGGTGTTTTTAACTATTCATCAAAAATTGAAAGTTTTCATAAAAATACCAAAAATATAACCCAAGCTAATTTTGATATCCCAAATCCAAAAATGATGTTCATTTTACCAAATTTAAAACATATAAGTTTCATTAATTAATATAAAATTAATTCTTGTTGTCAAAACAAATAGCATGTTTTTAAGAAATAATAATTATCAAAAGATTGACACTAGTTTATGTATAATTTAAATGTGAAATTAATTAAAATGACCGACATTAGATTAAAGGTTAAAAATATAATCTAATTATACTTCCAAAACATTAAAATTTATAATTCAACAATATAAATTATTTTGATTAAAAAAGTTGTTTTGAGTTAAAATATAGTATTTTTCACTATTCACCCAAATATGAAATTTATCAGAAAAACACCAAAAGTTTATTGAAACTAAATTCTTATGTCCCAATTATAAATATGAAGTTTATTTTTTCAAATTGAATATATAAAAGTTTCAAATATTGGATTTAAAGAGGGTTCTCCATTAAAAGGCGGTAAAATTGCATTATTTGAAAAATAATTATTTTATCTGAAAAAATGAATTTTTACATATATAATGTCTAAGAAACTCATAATATAGATTATAAAATTATAAGGATTATATAATGTTAAAATTTTAGTTAATACTATTCATAACCACTTTTGAATGGCTAGTTTGGTAAGTTGTGATGCGCTTGAACTCAGTGTTGCGTGTAGTGCAAGTTATTGCATTACATTGAAGAAATAACATACTGTGAAATATTGGGGTGTTACAATGTAGGGGTTCTATACCTTTTACACTAAATACTTTTGTTTTATAACTACTTGTAATTTTGTTGAATGGTAGACTTTATGACAATTTCTTTTAGATTATTTGAATAAATTCTATAAATTGATTGAACATTGATAAGTTTCCCACATAGCACCCAGATTTTGTTGGAGGTTGTCAACCCCAACATGGACCACCTATATGTTGTGTATTTATATCTACCATTTGTCTAATCACCCCATTGGGTGTTTGTGATCATTCCCTAATAATGGGAACCATAAGGTATGAAATGTGAAATATTAAGAGAAGTCTTATGCCTCATTTCCATGTCATTGAATGATATTAGTACAATTGACTGGTTTATTAGAAAATGTAGAATGAGTTGGATAATATTGTGGCTTGGGTATGACTATGAAATGGATTTTGTAATGTAACAGTAAAATGATTATGATTATATTGGATCTTGTGGACATTTCTACTCCATGGATCCAGATTACATTGGAAGCCTTGGACATTCCTAGACCTTGGATTCAGCCCTTGTGGGTCTAACATTTTATTACAATGCTTTGGTTGTTGAGTATTCCATGGGAATTTCTATTTCATCAATCCAAATTATATGGGACTTCATAGACATTTCTACTCATTGGAATTGGTTGTTGGGTCTGAAACTTGATTTTATGACATACACCATTAAGGTTTCCTTGGTGATTTATACCTTGGGTTCATCCATTAGGGTCTAACACATGATTACCCATCATAGGATAAACTATATGTTTACAATGTTTTACAACTGACCCCTTTTATGGGATCATAATTACAGTTGATAGACAGGATAATACAATACTTGCATTTCTATTTATATTATTTTCCTATATTCAATATTGTTTATTCTTATATTCATCGACTGTATTCATTAATGATATATTTTTTGGAGGAATACTTTGTTTTATCTCAAACCCTATTCGGGCCTTCATTGGGTAGTCAGGAATACCTCATGGACTTTGGAATGGATAGTGCAAAGTACCGGAATTACAATAATTGAATAATTATTCTTATGAGTAAGGGAGCACCGGAATGAGCTATGCTTTAGATTCTATGTAGAGATAGTTCTTTTTCATAGTTTTTTAATATTAATAAATGTATTTTAATATTTTCTTATTTCTATGTATTGCTATATATTTTTCACTGTGAAATATAATGATCAAAATATTTTATATGAAATTGATCTTGGTTTGGATTATCATTACAGATATCTAGATGAAATCTTGCATCAATTATTTATATTATGAATCCATTTATTTACTCACTTTTGATACCTCTATGTTACACTAATCGTAAGGGTATATTCTCCACACCACACCATTATAGACCTTCAATACAATTCAAAAGCCTCATGAATACAATGATTCTCTCTTGACGCCATGAGACCCATAGCGTTGAAGTACTATTGAGTGGAACCCAGATCGTGATATTACAAAGTTATATCAAAAGATTTCTTTTCTTGCAATAATATTTTAAAAAAAATAGAAAAGAGATTGTGAATGAATTGGAACATGGTTATATGTTGTTTCTAAGAGTAGATAAACCATGTTTTGGGTAATTACCTAGTTTCCTAAAATGTGGAATTTTTTTTATATTTTAAATATTATAATATATTTGATTCAAATATTAGGGCTTTCACATTACATGTGATGCTATTATCATTATGATTGTGAGTCGTATTTTATCCATAGCCTTATATGAAAATGAATATCGGAACATGCATAATTTTAGAAACCTTACAAGAATCAAATTCCATTTATATTGTGTGCTATTTGTTGTTCAATTCTAGATTTTACAAAATTTACAATATGTTTTGTGTGTTATATAATCATTATCAGTTAATTTTTTTCCAATAGATTCAGAAAAAAATTCACCAAATGTTCATATCATAACACAAACAATGTTTTCATGTAGAGTTTGTACCAAAAAACCTAATCCATCATTTATGAAATTTCAATTCATGTTCCATTTATTGCATGTTCTAGAACATCTTTTGGTTTGGATTAAAGGGACGTTACACTTTAATTTATGAGGTTTATGGGCCCTTGTAAATTTGATGTGGTGATCCATATGATCCCACCATTTAAAGATTATTAATATATTACTATGAATTTAAATGAAAATGAAGTTATGAAATGTAATGGTCATCATTAAATGGATCAACCAATATCAATTGATAGTCCATATTCTGGTATCCATTCTATGAAATAGATTTTTTAAGTTAGACCCAACTTTAGTAGTGGATAGTATTTTATTTCTCTGGTGTTATTTGGGACAGTTCTTGTTACCCCATACTAGATTTAAAAGTATGAATAGGGGTGTATATTGTTTATATGAAGTCTTGTACCAGTCCTATATTTATATATGTGATCTATTAGTTACCAAATATTTTCTAAGGAATGCATTTTTTTCATTCGTAGAGACATTCCACCATGATGACCTATAGAAATGGACCAGGTGGGTGGCATTGATCGTCTTCTAGAGGTGGTGGTCCATGAACCTCCAATAGAACTTCCAATGGTGACAAATGTGGTGCCTCCCATTCTTCCTGATATGTGTGATGATACCCAATTCCAATTGAGTTTCTTGGGATTTAGTCAGACCCTTTAGGGAACTTCACTTTGTTCCACATCTATGGAAGAGTTAACAAAATATGTTCTAGAAGAAAAATCCACCAACTTTTGAGAGAATAGTGGGCCATAGGATTCTTAGTTGTGGATAGAGGATGTTTAATCAATCATTGAGCATCTAGTTACACCAATTTATGGGGATCCCATCTCAAAACATGTATTTTTTACAGAGCCGCTAATAACTATTGGGATGTTCTAAACCTTGATAATAGGATTTGTCATATGCTTTGGAAGAATTTCCAAACAGAGATTTAAAACTAAATATTTACAAAATCTTTGGGAGTTAAAAGACACTATGTGTTTACAAATCTAGAGTAAGGTGTGATAAATGTAATGGATTATTTGTCTCTATTTACAATGATTAATAACTTTGTGCCTATGAATCTTATTGATGATCCATCTAGGGAGATAAACTTTGAGGAAGGTCTCTGGCATGACATTCAATCATGGATAACCATGTTTCAGTATAAAAATATAACTGATATAGTGAATCATGTAGTTATTACTATATGTAATTTGAGAGAAGATGGGGGCCCAAAAAAAGGTAGTGTAGCTTCTTGACACAGTGGTTTAAGAGAATCTAGATGGAAAAGATATTTTGAGACTTATCGTGAGGGGAATATCGGCTACAACATGAGTTATGTTAATTCACTCTTTTATCATCAGTGTATAATGAAGGGACACATTACACCTCTAAAGTAGAGTAGTTCTAGTCAGGGTAGACAGATAGTCTCATAGATCCATTGTTGAGTGTATATATATTCATTACAACCTACACGTGAGGTGAAGAAATTCTGGTTGTCTATAGTGATGTGTATGATCTTAGTATCCTATACTTTTTTATTTTCCCTTTTCGAAGTAGTTACTTCAAATCCATTCATATATGTATTTATTGAAGAGATCCTTAGGCTCTATTTTCATTTTTCAAGTTTCATTATAACCCCCAATACTCTTTTGGGGATTTAATTGGAGTGTGTATAATAGTTTAGGGAGTTTCACATTATTGTAGGTGGGTAATACTTAATATGGGACCTCCTTGTTTGTGAGATGAAATGGTTTGACGTCAATCTTGGGATTGATTGGCTAGTTCCCTATCATGAATTAATTTATTACTATCTCTATGAGTGACTTTCACATCACTATATGATGGAGTTTTTATTCAAAATGGTGAATTGGATGTCGATGCTAGTATTGTTGGACCAGAGCACCATGGGGTGGGTGGTGTTATAGCCTTAAATTCTATCCTTTACTTTTATTATCAAGGAATTCATTAAGGGGACATACCTCAAGTTGGTGGTCGTTTTGGGGATGTCATTTCAGATGAATATTCTAGTTTTCCTCTTTTTCGATATGTATAGTTTTCTATTATTATAATACCAATTTTTTCACTAGTATTCATTCATCTTTATAAGATGGATACTATTGAGTTGAAGGAGCTTAAGAGAAAGAAATATGACTTAGAAGAAAATCATCTTATTTGGCCTACTACCTCTCCACATGTTTCTCTTGTCCTTTTCACCAAAAATGTGAATGGAACCCTCAGTCCATGTGTGGATTTCCAGAAAATGAACTAGATAACTATTATGAATATGTTTCCCTTTGCAAAAATAGATTCCATTTTATAAAAGCACTGAGGATCTGGGGTGATATGAAATATTGATACGAGATAGGGTTATCATCACGTGTGTGTTTGACCTTCAGAAATACCCCATATAGATTTTCATAGAATGTATACTCTATATGAGTGTCTCATTATGTCATTGAGTCTTATGAACATAATATAAGTTTTTAGGGTAGTAATTACCTAGTTATTTAAGCCTTACTTGGATTCGTTTATGGTGGTAGTCATGGATGATATGTTGATGTATTCTCATAATCGCTGTAACCATCCAAAGAATCCTTAGATCATTTTGTACACAAAAAGAGAGAATTTTTTATATTATAAGCTCACAAAGTAACAGTAATGGATGGATAAAATTTAATTCGTAGATTATATTGTCTTTGAGATAGCAGTATCAGTTGAACAAAGCAATGTGACAAATATAGTTTCCTAGGACCAGCCTAAGAAATTCATTGATATTCAAATTTTCTCATGTATAACTTGATATTTTAGGGACTTTATATCGCGATTTTCATGCCTAGAAGAACCTGATATCGGTTAGACTATGAAGGTTGTTAATTTTTTTATAGATATTAACCTAGGAGATAGCCTTTCTAAAGATTTTAAGGATCCAGACACTATCACCGATCTTGATTTTTTGAGTGCTCGGAAGAAGATAAGTATTATATTTCCCTACATTGGGAATCACTATAAGAGTAATTTGGAAGTCGGAGGTAAATTTTTTTTGTATATATCCCTCATCAATTTAGGCCACCTGTGAGGTAATACATAACGAACAATCTCGATTTATCCATTGGTGTTCATTAATTATACTGTTGGAGGCACTGCATTATAGTGGAGAGATTTTTGGGGTAAATGGACCAAAAGTGCATTAAATACATCTCTACACAACATGAATTGAATATTATAAAATGAAGGTGGGTTGAGAGTATTTTGGATTCAATATTTCCTATAAACCTAGAACGGTAAATTCTATAGGTGATGATCTGTGAAGGTGAACTCAGATACCAGAAGTTCAAGAGGCTAGTAGTGAGTGGAAGCTTATTTCATTGAATTCATAGATGCACTTAAACGTGCTAGATAGTAATGGAAAGACATTTATCAATTAATTGTTGATGAATATCACTCTTTTGGATAGGGTAAAGATGAGATAGTTATTAGACCATGGGGGATTAGACTTATGGTAAACCCTCGAAGGTCATGACCCACCTCTTATTTGGACCATTAGTGTGGATGAATTTATATGCATACATAGTGGAGTTTGGGGACCAATAGACATATGAAAATAGATGATTTAATAGATTTATTACTCCTTGAGGGAAATTCATCCCCGAATAACCAAGATGTATCGAGATTTACACTAACAGTATTAGTGTCTGGGTATGAAATGCGAGGCATTTGGTTTTTTCAACAGGTGTTCAACATTTCTATTGCTAAGGGAATAACAAACGAGTTCCGTTGTTCTTCTATAGTATTTTCCAATTCCTAAGTTGAAATGGGAAAATGTTGCGAATGATTTCATAATAGTGTTTCTGATATAACAATTTTTTAGTGATATTCTATGGTTTTTGTGGATATTGTCATTAAGGTCACCCATTATATAGTGACCCAAGATTAACATACATGTTCATTGCACCATTTTAGATGAATATTTAGTACATTACAAAAATACATGCCCAAGGACCATAATAGTTTAGCATATTCAGAAACATGGAAACAAAATGTTCTATCCTGGTGAAATATCTTCTGCATCTTCCATAAATATATCCACCTTTTGTAATTATGCTTAAATCATTTCTTGATGACCTTGATAAAGAATTATAAAAAGGGGTGATCTCCAATACTTAGTAAGGTAAAATAAGGAAAATATGTACGCATAATAATATACATAATAGAATGATAACATGATCATGAAAATATAAGATCATACAACGCATATCAAAGATCATATAAAAAAATCATGGCATAAATAATAGTAGTTCATAAGACGCGAATCATTATGAAATAAAGAACATAATACATGAAAGAATAATATAGGAATAAATCATGGAATTTTGATATAAACATAATTATAGAATATTGTGAACATTGTAAGTAGAAACAATTTCACCTGTTAGGTTAAATACATGAGATTAGGATATCACATACACTTATGGACATGCAACCAAGACTATGAAAAACATTATGAACATGTAATTAGGTTCACATATAGAATTCAAGGCATCAATTCCAAGTCCATCATAGTAGTATGGGTTCACTCCCCATATCCTCCTGGTATTCATAGTTTACTCTCATGGCCATAAGAGTAACATGAGTTAAATCCTCATACCATCTTGGTTGTCATGGTTCACTCCCATGGACATCTAAGTAGAATGATTTCACACCTCATTCCATATTTGTAGTCATGATTCACTCCCATGGAAAAATTATTCTATATCATAAGCTATAAATCACTAACCAATTTATTAGAGGATGATATAGGTCCCAAATATCACATAGTAAAATTATACATGCATGTTCCTCAAAAAATTCATCATATCAAGACCCATGAAAATAGATGGGTTTGGTAAAAATAAAATCATAACCCATGAAATGAAATGGGTATTAGTATAGTTTTATCACTTCATAACCTATGAAAAATAGATAGTATTCATAATCCTTTTATCTAAGCACATCCCATGAATTGAATTGGGTTTCAAAACGATACAACTCATGGAAAGGTAATGGTTTTTCATAAACATATAACCCAAATAAGAGAAATGGGTTTCATAAAGACCACAATATAAATAATATCCCATTAATGTAAAGGATATGAATGGAACCTTTAGATCATTTACTAGAAAGAAATGATTAGGATCAATGGACTTCATCTTAGATGGAAAATTATTTTGAAATATCCATAAAAAAATTTTCTTGAGAAAAATATTTTTCCTTCTTTGAAAAGTCATTTTTCATACATAAACCATTTGATAAAAATTTTCATAAAAATACTATTACAACTTATAAAGAAGAATTTAAATCATTTGAAACTTTTTTCTATGATAACTTATAAAATAATCTTCAAAAAAAATTAAAATAACCTTTTCTGCCTAAAAACATTGAAAACTCATAAAGGAGGCCTAAAAATGTTTTTGAAAAACATTTCTTTTAAAATACATTGAAATATTGTAGATAGCTATTCAAAACGTTTTGAAAACCATTTTCCTAGAAAATGTATAAAAGATGATTGAAAACATTTTGAAAACCATTTTTCTTGAAAATTTATTTTTAAAACATTTTTAAACAAAAAAAATCAAAATAATTATTCAAAATATTGATGGTGGATAAATCTGTACGTGTTGTATGAGGTAAAGAGAACATCCCTTTTCATGGTAAAATGGATAGAAAATTTCCTCATTCAAAAAAAAAGAAAAGATTATTCCTTTGAAATAATTTGTAAAATACATAAGGGTAAAAATTTATTTCAAATATCATACAATTTTAGTGGAATATACTTGGAAACCCTTTTTAGAAAACATGGTTTTGAAGGAACACAAATTTCATACTGAAGTGAGGGTAATGTTGGGAGTTATTAAAAACAATTTGTCAACTATCATACAACCCAAAAAGTAAAAAATGGTACCTCTACAGTAATATAGCATGAATGACTAGATTAGAATAAAAATCATGATTTTATTTATATATGGATCTTTAAAACTCATCAAAGGATGCATAAACACAAACAACCTCGAAAAGTGATGAGATTGCCTTAATGAACTTTTATAACTTGGTAACACAGAATCATAATCTCCACGTAAGAAAAGGAAATTACATATAATTTAAAATATAATGAAAATATGGATATTCATTGAATAACATGTAATATAAAATTATATACCCCTCGAAAATTAGTTTAGGTTCATAATAAAATATGATTCTCAATGAAAGAAAATTGAGAAAAATCATTTTTACCGATTTGGTAACATCTGAAACGTAAAACCCCATTAATAAATTTCAATAAAAAGGATATTTTAATACCCATAAATATAGTTATATAATAAATAGAATAAAATCATAGGAATTATATTCACTACACAAGAAAATGAGTGGCGAACATAGCATGTTTCTCATGGGAATAAAAAGTGAGATGGCATCCCCTACCTTGTGTCTTGACTGTCATCATAATCATTCAAAACAAATGTATAATAAATAAAAATTTATTATAAATCTTTTACATAACCATATTTTTATATGTAATACCATATATAGATTTATTATAATTTAATATTACCTACTTGTTAACCGTCCAATGCTAAGGTATCAGTTTATGTAATATTCTCTTTATTTTTTAAATGTGTCTTAATTTGTTATATTGTTCGTCCTTATACATATATCATTATGAAAAAAAATCTAAAAAATGATATAAATATAATTTAAATATATTATATGTGTATTATAATTATCTATTGAGTATATATGTATGAAACTGAATACAATGTTCCTAGAGACGGATGCCATACATACACATGAATGTTATTTCTGTTTAATTGTAATGTTAAGAGAATGAAAGTAAAAGGAAAAAATGTACATATATATAATTATTATGGTAGATTTATGATATAATATATATCATATATATTCCATAAAACCATCCTTAATAAAACCCATGTAGTGTTTCAATTAATCTAATAACTTTGAGGGGGAGGTAGTCCACACCCCCTCAAGAGAAATTATCATATTTACATAAGGTGGAAGATATAAATGTATGTTAAAAATAAAAATTATAGAAGCATAAAAGAATAATAAATATAATATATATCATATAAAAATAGATTTTACTTCATAATTTCCACCATTATATGTTGCAATTTAAAAATGAACAATCATTGTTTCATGAGGCAGTGGTTCATTGTACACAGAAACAATATGTTCATCACCCACTAGATGGAGGTGTGTGAGAGTATAGGTATAAAAAATTACAAATAAACATCATATATTATTGTATATACTATTTATTTATAATAATAAAAATAATGTTTTATGGGTAGATAATGAAAATAAAAAAAGGACTTGAGAGAAGACATTACCTATTCATCGGGTAACTCCATTTGGTTTCTAACAAAAGGATTCCATGGATTTCCTTCTACCCAAGGGTAGGATTCTAAGAGGAAGAGAGGTATTTTGAGAAGGGTATTTGGTACGTATTTTCCTAATGTAAGAGGATTGAGAGGTATGTTGATGTGGGGATGTTGGAGGCCTTTTAATGGGAATGAAAAGGACTCACTTGGAATTTTTAGAAACAAGTTTGGTGTACAAATGTTATTACCTAAAAAAGTCATTCACGCCCAACTAAGCTCAACTATTCATGCTTTAGGAATGATCTATGTATATAAAATGGGGTTTTAAAAAGTTTCATGGTCATTTGGGCCCTTATTTATATGGTTTAGTCCCTGATTAAACTTAATTTGGCTTTAATTATTATGATTAATCTTAATCAATTTTACAAATCATTTTGGAAGCAAATTTAACATGTTCTTATTATACACTAAATATTATACAGAATACAGTCGTTTATATTGGATTTATGAAAATCAATTAACATAAGTGGGAAAATTATGATTGATGCTAATCCCATAAATGGGACAAAATAATGATTTCTTAAAGAAGAAAATTGTTCAAATGTTTTGTTAAGGTTTTATATTCAATTTCAAAATTAAATTGATTAAAACGAATTAAATTGTGTTCATAAATATATAATTTATCTAATGAGAATTTATAAAAACATAAAATATAATTTAATATTAACAATTATTTTAAAAATTCATTTTTAACTAAAATATAGTAGTTTTAACTATTCATCAAAAAAAATTTCTCATAAAAATACAAAAAAATCATTCAAATCATATTTAAATGTTCTAAATTTAAAATTGAGTTTTATGTTATCATATTAATTTTATAAATTCTTAAAAAATTAATTTTATAATTAAAATCATTTCATTCGAGAAAATGTTATCCCAAAACATAAAAGGACTTCACTAAAAATCATATCTTTCACCATCAATATGTTTCATTTATATAAAGCAATTATAAAAAATATATGAAAAGTTGTTATTATTTTTCATATTACTTCTTTTAATGTTAAGGTTATAACTATCTCATTTGGATAATTATATCACTAAAATGAATTTTGGTATGTGATGTAAGTTATATTAGTGTTGTCTGTAATGTATGCCAAGTTGGTGTTTTCTGTAATGTATTCCAAGTCAGTGTTTCATGTAATGTATTCCCTATTGGTGTTTCTTTTAACACATACCAATTTGGTACCTTGTGAGATGAATATTTTATATAATACATTGCATTCAAAAAAAGAATATTTAATTTATTAGGGTAATATAGCTTTTGGATCATAATATTATTTCATTTTATATTAAATGGGTTTTCATAAACCTTTATAATTAATTGGTAACCAATTAATTCAAATTACATGGTTTAAAACATATATTTTCATAAATTATTTAACAATATCCAAACCCTCTAATTTAAATTCAATGTTTTTTATGTTAAATAATGAAAATTTAATAATATAATATTATTTAGTAAACCTATGTTGTGTGTGTTATATAAGTCATTGAGGAAATTCATTATTGCACACAACGTAATCTGAGGTTGGTGTTTTATATAGAATCATCCATGTTTTATGTTGTGTTTAGTTCATTATTAACTTGGTTTTTTGTATAACTCATGCCAATCATAGATCTTTAACATAAAATATGCCATCTTCAGTGTTGGATGAACTGAAAAAAAAATAAAAAAAATGTTAAATTAATTCAAAAATAATAATTCCCCAAATATTGGGGTGTTACATTCTACCCCCCCTAAAATTAAATTTTCCCTCGAAATTCATCTTGTTTATCAAAGGATTAATACTATAAAGTTTCATTCCTAGAAACCCACATTAAAAAAATGAATACTAAAACAACCCTTAAAAAGGGAAAGTTGGAACCATAACAGTTACCCAAAGAAATATATACCTAGGCTTCCTCATATAATAACATAGTATGGGAGTAATTATTGGACATGGAGGAAAAGAATAAATATTTATAGGGTTTGATTGAGGTCATCAATCCTAAACAAGTTCATGGCCAGTGAATAGATGAGGGCCTTAAATTCATAGATTCACGATGATTTAACAGACCATAATCTCAAAAAAAAAATAAGTTATTACGAAATAACACTTTTTATCTTTATGCAATCATTAAGTTGATATTTTTATCGAAAAATAATATATGGAAATATAATTTATTGACGTTATTCATAATACCATCCATTGGTTATGCATTGATAGATTCCCACTTAATACCTTACCTGAAGGAATTATTGAGAATTATTTTTTCTGTAATTACTAATTGATCAAGATATTCTTGATAAGTAAAACCATATATCTTCAGTTTCCATAAATTCAAATAGGTTATTCAATATGGATAAGTCCCTATCTGGTGAAATAATACATTTATCTCAAAAACATTAATTGATGATTGAATTCAAAATTCCATAAATGGTTAACCATATAACTCTTCTAAAAGATAAAAATTCACTAATTTATAACTAAATTAATTAAATCATCTTAACATTGGTCACTCATATATCAAAAAGTTCCACATAGTGGTCACATTCCAAATATGTGAATACCTACATCATATATTTCCATAAAACATGGTAACAACCATCATTAACATAAATCCTTGTGGAAAACATGAATTATTCATTATTCCAATTATTGTTGGATCCATTATTTAAATCTAGGAAGTTGTAAAATTTTTCATTGATGACATAGAAAACTTTTTCAATAATCAGTTCTAGGGTAATCCATACCATCCAATTTACATATTCCAATCCAGTATATCTTTACCAAAACATCATTATATTGATGTCATACCTTAACATAGGGGTACCTTCCCTTAATAAAAATGTATCATATGTATGAAGTCACTTTTCAATGTCATCATCACCATTCACCATGTAATATTCAATACTTAAATAAAACATATACAGAAAATTCTCATATAATTTGTAATCTTTGAATTTCAAAACATAAATCATTTATTCATCAAACATTGTTCATAAACCATTACTTAGACTTCATCAACTTATTTATTTATACCTCTTTCCATGAATATAAAATATGAATCATTTATCAAGGTTCCTCCACCTCAATTTAATAATTCTTCTTATGCTTAATGTTAACAATACATGAAGAGATTTACATAACATTCACATGTCATTTATGACCTCTTTGTCTCCAAAGATATATCAAATACTCATACCACCTTCCTAGTTCTCTTTATAAGATTTACAATTGGGAAATCAATTTTCATCATTCCAATATACAATACTAAAAATTTAATGTATACCAATGATTGAAAACCATTGGTATGGGGTGGAGAACCATTGGTATAAATCATACCAACCGTCAGTATATGTGAAGAAATCTACTCTGTCCCAACGGTTTTTTAAAACTATTGGTATATAGTTCTTATACAACACATATGCCAATGGTTTCAAAACTGTTGGAATATATTTTTTAGTCTTCCATTTACCACTATACCAATGGTTTAAACTGTTGGTAAAGGTTTTGTACAAACTCTTCAGAACCATTGGTAAAACAAATACATACAGAACATGTACTAACGGTTTAAAAACATTGGTATAGGCTTTGTTGTACAATTCACACACCAGCCTGCTCTGTGTGCTTCTGTGTGAATTGTACAGAATACCTACAATACAATACATAATAAGGATACATAATTAAAACCTAATAATTAGAAGGATACATAATTTAATAATCAATTATGAATACAATACATTAATAACTGAATAAGTAATTATATGTGATACAGAATTAAAAATACATACAAAATTTCAGTTTTTATAACACATACACGATTGAATTCAGATATTAGAAACTAATAACCCAAAATAAGTAAATGAATAAATGTATTAAACCAAACACAAATATAATGTAATGGTTTTGGGTAGGTTTCTTTGAAATTGGTGATGATGATAATGGGTGTGTATCAATGAGCTTGTGAGGCTTAGGGAATATAGTTTTCCTTGGAATATTAAATTTCATGTGTTTTAGAATAGGGGTAGGAGTTCCTCACATGAGAAGTGTGTTGTGTGAGGTTTGACCATGGATCATTTTGCTAATGTATAAACACAATCCGAATACGTTTGGTTAGTTTTTCGTATGCCGGTTTTTTTACTTAAAATGATGTTCATTTTAAAAACAAATAGGGATAGTTAGAGTGACATCGGCCACACCGTGACACATATTGAGGCGGCATTGACTCGTACGCGTCACATATGACCCATGGATCATTTTCCTAAAGTATGAACACAATCTGAATGCGTTTGGTTGGATTTCTGTATGTCAGTTGTTGTTTTCACTTAAAATGCTGTCAATTTCAAATAAAAGTGAGACACTTTGAGTGGTACCGGACACACCAAGCCATGTATTGAGGCTTGGTAGACTCGTACACGTTATAAATGACCCATGGATTGTTGTTCTAAAGTATCAACACAATTCAAATACGTTTGGTCAGTTTTCCGTATGTCAGCTGTTTTTACTTAAAATAGAGTCCAATTTATACAAAAGAGAGACACATAGAGTGCTACCAGCCACACCATGCCTCGTATTGAGGCGGGGTTGACTCGTACACATCAAAAATGACCAACGGATCGTTTTTCTAATGTATCAACACAATCCGAATGCGTTTGGTCGGTTTTCTGTGTGACAATTGTTGTTTTCATTTAAAATGTTGATCATTCCAAATAAAGGTGAGAAACTTTGAGTGGTACTGGCCACACTGTGCCATGGATTGAGGCACGGTTGACACGTACACATCACAAATGACTCATGGATCATTTTCCTAAAGTATTACTAGTATCCAAAAACGTTTTTTTTTTTGTTTTTAATATGTCAGTTTTTGTTTTCACTTAAAATGATGTCCATTTTAATAAAAAGAGAGACATTTAGAGTGGTACCGGCCACACCGTGCCTCTGATTGAGGCGAGGTTGACTCATATGCGTCAAAAATGTCCCATGGATCATTTTTCTAATGTATCAACACAATCCAAATTCGTTTGATTGGTTTTCCGTATGCCTGTTGTTGTTTTCACTTAAAATGTTGTCCATTTCAAATAAAAGTGAGACACTTATAGTGGGAATGGCCACACCATGCCTTGGATTGATGCAGGGTTGAGTCTTACACATCACATATGACCAATGGATCGTTTTACTAATGTATCAACACAATATGAATACATTTGGTTTTCATATGCCAGTTGTTTTTACTTAAAACAATGTCCATTTTAAAAAAAGACAGACACTTTGAGTGATACCGGCCACACTGTGCCTCGGATTGAATCGGGGTTGACTCGTACACGTCACATATGACTGATGGGTCGTTTTCTTAAAGTATCAACACAATCCGAATGTGTTTGGTTGGTTTTCTATATTCCAGTTGTTGTTTTCACTTAAAATGATGTCCATTTTAAATAAAAGAGAGACATTTAGGGTGGCTCCAGCCATACCGTGCCTTAGATTGATGCAGGGTTGACTTGTACACGTCACAAATGTCCCATGGATTATTATCCTAAAGTATCAACACAATACGAATGCATTTGGTTGGTTTTCCGTATTCCAGTTGTTGTTCTCACTTAAAATGATGTCCATTTTAACCAAAAGAGAGACATTTAGAGTGGTACCAGCCACACCACGCCTCATATTGATGCGGGGATGATCATACATGTCACAAATGTGCCATGGATCGTTGTCCTAACGTATCAATACAATATTAATAAGTTTGGTTGGTTTTCCGTATGCCAGTTGTTTTTACTTAAAACATTGTCCATTTTAAATAAAAGGGAGACACTTAGAGTGTTACCGGCCACACCATGCCCCAAATTGACAAGGGGTTGACCCGTACACATCACAAATGTACCATGGATAATTTTCCTAAAGTATCAACACAATCCGAATGTGTTGTTTTTTTCCTATGCCAGTTGTTGTTTTAACTTAAAATGATATCCATTTTAAACAAAAGAGATACATTTAGAGTTCTACCGGCCACATTGCGCCTTGGATTGAAGCGATGTTATCTCCAATAGATCAAAAATGTCCCATGGATCGTTTTCCTAAAGTATCAATAGAATCTGGATATGTTTGTTATATTTTGTTTTCTGTCAGTTGTTTTTACATAAAATATTGTCCATTTTAAACAATTGACAGATATTTAGAGTGGTACCGGCCACTCCATGCCTCAAATTGATGTGGGGATGACTCGTACATGTCACAAATGTCCCATGGATCTTTTTCCTAAAGTACCAACACAATCTGAATGTGTTTTGTTGGTTTTCCGTATGCTAGTTGTTGTTTTCACATAAAAAGTTGTCGATTTCAAAAAAAGTGAGACTCTTTGAGTGGTATCGGCCACACTGCGCCTCTGATTGATGCTAAGTTGAGTCGTACACATCACATATGACCAATGTATTGTTTGTCTAAAGTATCAACACAATCCAAATACGTTTGGTTTTCGTATGTCAGTTGTTTTTGCTTAAAACAGTGTTCATTTTAAACAAAAGGGAGACAGTTAGAGTGATATCGGCCACACCGTGCCTCAGATTGAGGCGGGGTTTACTCGTACGCATCACATATGACCCATGGATCGTTTTCCTAAGGTATAAACACAATCTGAATGTGTTTGCTCTGATTTCAGTATGCTAGTTGTTGTTTTATCTTAAAATGATGCCATTTTAAACAAATGAGAGTCATTTAGAGTGGTACCGGCCACGCCGTGCCTCAGATAGATGCGGGGTTGACTCGTACACATCACAAATTTCCCATGGATCATTTTCCGAAAGTATCAACACAATCCGAATGCATCTGGTTGGTTTTCGGTATGCCAGTTGTTGCTTTCACTTAAAATGATCTCCATTTTAAACAAAAGAGATACATTTAGAGTGGTACCAGCCACACCGCACCTCAAATTGATGTGGTGTTCACTCTTACATTTCAAAAATGTCCCATGTATTGTTTTCCTAATGTATCAACACAATCCGAATACGTTTGGTTGGTTTTCCGTAAGCCAGTTGTTTTTACTTAAAACATTATACATTTTTAACAAAAGAGAGACACTTAATGTGGTACCGGCCACACCGTGCCCCAGATTGATGAGGGGTTGACTTGTACACATCACAAGTGTCACATGGATCATTTTAATAATGTATCAACAAAATCCAAATTTATTTGGTTGGTTCTCCATTTTCCATTTATTGCTTTCACTTCACATGATGTCCATTTTAAACAATAGAGAGACATTTAGAGTGGTACTGGACACACCGATGATTGGATTGATGCGGGGTTGACTCCTACAAGTCACAAATGTCCCATGGATCATTGTCTTAATGTATCAACACAATCTGAATACGTTTGGTCGATTTTCCATTTGCAAGTTGTTTTTACTTAAAACATTGTCCTTTTTAAACAAAAGAGAGACACTTATAGTGGTACCAGACACACCGTTCCTTGTATTGATGAGAAGTTGACTCGTAAACATCACAAATGTACCATGGATCATTTTCCTAAAGTATCAACACAGTCCAAATGCATTTTTCTGGTTTTCTGTATGCCAGTTTTTGTTTTCACTTAAAATGTTGATCATTTCCTATAAAGGTGATACACTTTGAGTGGTACCAGCCACACCATGCCTCAGATTGATGTAGGGTTTACTCCTACACATCACAAATCTCCCATAGATAATTTTTCTAATGTATCAACAGAATCCGAATAAGTTTGGTCTATTTTCCATAGGTCAATTGTTGTTTTCACTTAAAATGTTGTCCATTTCAAACAAAGTGAGACACTTTGAGTGATACCGACCACACTGTGCCTATGATTGAGGAGGGGTTGAGTCATAAATGTCACATATGACCCATGGATTGTTTTCTTAAAGTAGCAACATAGTCCAATTATGTTTGGTCGGTTTTCGGTATGTCAGTTGTTTTTACATAAAAGGGTGTCCGTTTTAAACAAAAGAGAGACACAGTGAGTGATACCGGCCAAACCGTACCTCGGATTGAGGTGGGGTTTACTCGTACATGTCACATATGACTCATGGATCATTTTCCTAAAGTATCAACACAATCTAAATGTATTTGGTCAGTTTTCCGTATGGTAGTTAGGCAAATCGTGCAACAACAGTGATAATATCTTATACTGAAACTATAGACATTGTACATGATGTTCATCCCCAGGTGCATGGTTAGGGAAAATCATTTACATTGATTCTAATAATTAGCCATATATGGTTGGAAGATACCTTGCGATATGGACATAAATTTTTTACTAATCGTGGGGCATATTGTTTTTCTACGCTGACCAGGGTTCCGAGCTCCAAACAAGCACCATAAGCCTCATAAACCATTATAACATCATTAGGCTTCTTTATTTGGTCAAAAATAAAATTTCATAATGAATTCAAAAATATCCATAACAGAGTGAAAAACCAGGTTCAAAAATAGAGTTATACTGAATTCAAAAATGTAATGGATAAATATTCCCTTAATCACCATCATCATCGCCACTGTCATCTTCAGCCTCATCCTCACCGATATCTCTGTCCTCATTGTCATCCCCATCATCATCCCCATGGTCATCCTTGGCCCCATCCATGCCCCCAGCCCCATCTGTGCCCTCTTCCTCATCCTCATCCTCCTCCTCATCCTCTTCAGCATCCTCGTCGTCCCTTGGAACATCATCATCTCGACCACCACTATAACTCTCGCTCGGTGCATTGGATAATGCATCCATCGATGACATATATTTCTGACAATCCGTGCTAGCATCTAGTGGAAGTGATGAAGATAATGCTTTAATAAGTTTCATAAATTCTTTCTCCCTTGTTTGAACATGTTCTTCCAACTCTGTGAACCATTTATCAGACTGTCTTGTATGCTCCTTGACCTGTTCCAACTCAGTGGTACTAGAATGGATACCTGAAATGAACTAATACCTTTTTGGGACTATATTCATACCAGGTCGGTAGTCTAATCATCCAAAGTGCTCATCTCCCAAAACCTGATATAAATGAACGTTTGGCCCTAAATTTTAAGGTTCCTGGGCATCAAGGGCCTCTAAAGCAGCCTATTAAAAATATTAATAGATTATTAAATTTCAAAATAGATATTAAACTTAGAAATTTACAAATTAAAACTTACAATCTTTTCTTATGTCAGTTCGTTAACTGCAGATCCATCTTTTTTCTTTCTACTCAAGAAAAATAATTTTACTAAAGGGAGACGTCCTTCAATATTCAATTTTTTCTTCTGTAATGACATTGAAACAATATAATGTGCAAGTATAATCATACATTCAATATTCAATAAATTGCATAATTTAAGTAGGAAACAATAAATTGGGCAAGTCCTAAAAAAAATTATAAACAACTATATCGTACCAGCTACCTCTAATGATCTAACATAGTAGTGTGCCCCAATGTGTAGAGGTATTGCTTTGAATCAATGTTTTTATTTATTTTTTTCATAAGATTCCTAAATAACGTTTAATAATAAATCAATAATATTAATGAAAAATATGAAAACTTTCATTTAAATTCCTCAAATGGGATTAATACCTTAAATTTGGCATTCTCCCAATGGGTAATCATTTGGAGATATTGCTCTATCGCGCAGTCATCAAAGATAGGTCATACCTCAAACTCCGTGACCACTCTATCACAGCAGCCAACATACAATTCATGCTTATAATCTCTCTAAAGCTCTCCTAGCTTCTTTAAATGTGTTGGTTGTGCACCTTCGCCATCAGGGAAGTTAAAATGAAGCTAAAACCCAATATATTGATTCATATAAATAAAGAAATACAACATTAAATCTATTAGATTTTTTACCCATATTTCTTCCCACACATTATCCTTGAGTTCCTCTGGAAGATGTCTCCAAGAGAGAGGGCTGGCCGGAATGATGCTGGGGTATTCAGCTAGCATCACCAAAAAACCCCGAAATTCCTGCCCAAGTTTATCAATCATCTATCCATCATCATTGTATTTAACCATCAAATGTGTCTGGAGGTTCTATACCGCACACATGAAAGTAAGCCCCCATCCCCCACCCGCCTCCTATCAGTAGATGAATCTGTTATTAAAAAAATATCAGTACAAGTTATAATAAAAATAAATTTTGGTATAAATTATTATTAGAGATATATAAATATATATTTGGTATTCGGATCATTGGGTGTCACTGGATGTGCAAGAGCTGAAGGAGTATACTTTACAGGTGCAGTGTCTCTCTGTGCATGCTCCTTATCCACATACTGTGTTAGAGCAGGAGTCGAAGAAGGTGGAATATAATAGCTCAGAGATAATGAACTAGAAGTAAAAGATGATGGCACAGACGTCTGGACAACTGGTAGTGTAAACATCAGAGGACTAAATATCCCATGTTTCCCTAAAGACACACCAGGATGAAAAAGGGGCATTGAAGATATTTCTATGGTAGGTGCATAGTCCATTTGGGTATGACGAGTGGATCGTCTAACTCTCACACCATGAGCCCTCGTACCACTGTCCTTAGTACCGGGACAAGCAGATGATTGTCTTACTCTGACACCAGCCCCCTCTTACCACTAACCTCTGTACTGGGAGCAATATCAGGCTCCTTGTTAGATATCTCTCATCTAGGGGGTGGATCCTTAATAAAAATTAACACAAAAGTAAACACATGCTATTATATGTTTTTGAAATATATATATTTGAAAAAAATATACTCACAATAGGGATGAGTGGTGGAACACTCTTCTGTGTCGTGAAAATTAATTTTTGTCATCTTTTTCTGGTGCATCTCTTCAATGGGTTTCATTTCCTGCAATGAAAACAAATATGGTAGTAATTAGAAACTAGTAACTAATGTGTAACCCAAATAACAAAACATTGAAAAAACATTATGATAAAAAAACATAAAGAAACAGAAGATTTATGGTGGTTTGAAGGTAGGAACTAGGACACACACTCTAAATGATGTAGGTGAAACATGTAGGTGAGAATACAATAATATAATTCGATATATTCCCCATCACAACTTCAGGTTCACAACCAAGACTGACAATTGATCTACTAGATTCATCATTAGTAATAAACGGATTACTTCCAATTGTAGTAGGGCTGGTGTCAACTTCATAATCACCATCATCAAAAACATGTCTGGGATTTACTTCAATAATTACACCAAATTTAGGATGATGATGATCTTTGACATAAAAAAATTGTTTCACCATTGATGCCAGTATATATGGTTCATCGGTGGAAAGAGTGTGAGTCATGTAAATATCTCAAAATACACAATCATCAATAAAGGTTCCTTTCCTCGTCATTGAATCAAACCATTGACATTTCATCATCGTGAGTTGACCATGCGAGTAATAATCCAAAATTATTATTTTCTCCAAGAATCCATAATAAGCTACATTTTTAGAATGAGGCCTATTATCTGATGAACTGGCATAACAGTATATTGTGGTAGTTATTATAACACCATCTTGCTGTGTTACCATGTTTCATGCTCATTCAGTGATAATAAATTTGTATCCATTGATCAGAAGTGATTTACAAGCACGAACAATGGTATTAGGACCAAAAGAAAAAGCTCTTATTTCCTCAGAAACAGAGTCTGCTGGAAAACTCTATACCTGAAATATAACCAAATAGTAAAATTAATTAAATATTATTTTTATTTAGTTATTACAGAAATATTTTTACTTTCAATTTCAACCATACAAAATACTCTTTGCTATGAAAAGTCTCTTTCCTTCCCAAAGATAAAGAAGGATTATTTCTATAAATCAATTCTATATGTTCCCTATAGATACAAATATTAATTGTTTAATAAATATTTAAATTTAAAAGAGATAAGGTAAGGGATACAAGTATAATTTACTTACTTGATATACTCTTCGAACAAACCACAATTGTACTACACTGTGTGATGTTCCATCTCTCACTATTCAAGGCTTAATATCATCAATTTATATGATCCCAGAATTCCTACAATATGAGGATGTGATGTAAAACTGGGTTTAGTTTTCTCATACTGTTCTTCTTCATTTCTTATTGGTCTATTTATTCTCATAGTAAGATCAGACAAACACATTGAGCAGAAATCCATACATTCTTGAGCCAAGTAACCGTTCATAATAGAACATTATGGATAATTCATGTTTTGAACATATGATTTCAATGTGTACATGTTTTTTCAGTTAGATACATCCAACAAGAAGCAACGGGACCTCCAAGAAGTATTTCGGTCAGAATATGGAGAGTCAGATGCAACATGCATGTAAAAAATGATGGAGGGAATATTTTCTCTAACTCACACAAAATTAATGGTGTCTCTACCAACAGTTTTTGCAAGAAGGATTTTGAAAACTTCATAGCACAATGATCTCTAAACAAATAGCACAACCGAATAACTAAAACTCTTACAATATTGAAAAAGAGATGACAGATTGTGATTGGAATCAACTCATGAAAAAGGATGTGATAATCATGAGTCTTCAAAGATTTCATCTTCAACTCTTTTATATTTACCCGTTTTGATATATTTCTTGAATAGCCATCAGGAACATTAATAGTCTCTAGAACATCCATAAATTGATTTATTTCACCAGGTTCCATCACATAAAAACCACATGGAACATTCCCTTTATTTTCACTGATACATATAAGATGCAATTTTGGTCTGATCCCATTATCTACCAAGTCACACCGAGACTGTAAATCATATTTTGTCTTCTCCTTGACATTTAGAATAATAGAAAGAAACGTTTCACATATATTATTTTTAATGTGCATTACATCTAAGCAATGATGTAACAAGTTGGTTGACCAAGACAACAACTCAAAGAACATACACTTATTTTTCCAATTGTAACAGTTATCATTGGAAACATTTTTCCTCTTTCTGGATTTTATTACACCCTTCCCAAATGAATAAATGAAATCCTTTCATTCATTATGCACATCCATTCCAAACATACGCTGAGGTGGATCGTCAGTCTCCAAGGTATTGTGAAATCTTCGACGATTGTTTCTATATGGATGGTTCATTGGAAAGAATCGTCGATGTCCCATAAAACTAAAAAAACAATGATATTTTAGTCTTATCGATCGATTATTCTTCATATAAACAGGAAACGAAAATTTTCCTTTTGTGCTCCATCTAGACATCATTGCATAATTAGTAAAATCATTCATCGTCCACATAAGTGCAGTACGCATCTGAAATATGTCTTTCAAACATGAATCATATGTGGGCACACCCACATCACAATGAAGTTTAAAACTCTTATATTAAAGGTTCCATGTATACATATAAATCATTGTCGGGATCAGAGGAGATAGATATCAGTATACTCAGGAAATTGTAAGGCTTTTTCATACACAACCATGGGGGAAGGTTATAAATGTGTATCAAAAAAGGACATCTGTTGTGTGAAGAAAGAATCTACCAAAATGGATTAAACCTATCACATGAAAGATCCAATCTGACATTATGCACATCGGCTACAAATTCAGGATATCGAGAATCAAATATCTTCCATGAAAATACATCTGCAGGGTCAACCAACTCTTCAATCTTCTTTTTTCTCTCGGTGACATTCCATCACATTTTTACTAATATTTCATCAGAAATAAAAAGTTTCAGTAATCTGTGGATCAATAGAAAGTGCCAAATTACTTTTTTTGGAACACGATATGGTGTTACATCATCTTTTGGCTTCCATCGAGAGGTTCGACATTTGATAGAATCATTTCTTTTAGCTGTTTCTGCCCTAAATAAGCTGCAATCATTCAGGAAAGCATGATTTTTTTTGAGAATCCAAGTTCATCATCTAACATCCATGCCATATAGTGGATTGAGGGAATATCTGCATCATCTAGAAGTAAGTCCTTCATAAAGGAAATAATATAATGGATTACAGTATTTGAAATCCCATACATAGTTTTCCCATGAAACAATCAGATTAAAAATTCCAAATTTTTTATTTTACCACATTGTCGATATACTGGAGTCATCGCATCATCATTCAATTTTTTCACCCTATCAACATCATCATTTTCATTGGTTGAATCATGTGTTCTTGTATCGAAGTCTTGTTTCCTGGACATCCTTTCCTTCTCATGATGTCAAATAAATGGAAAGAGATCATATATCAAACTCTCCAATTCAATCTTATCATTTGGATCATCATCATTTTGAGATTAGATTTTCTATCCATTGTGATACCAAACATAATAGTTTTTCTGGAATCCATATTCGGTTATATTATATCTAACTGCTTCATGAATCAACTAAGGTATTCCAACACAATTAAAAAATGGGCAGTGTATGCGATCACTATCTGAATCATTGTCAAATGAAAAATCTAAAAAAAATTCAAATTATTTTGAAAATCTGTTGAAATCCAATCAGTTGTGTACATCAAACTTCTATCCATTATGTAAAAAAAGTTTAATAATTCATTTCAAAGCAATTCAATAATATTGAATTTCAATCAAAAAATTATTTAGGTGAATGAAAATTGTTTAATTTATATAAAATAATAACTGAAACATTACTCTATATGGGAATCATATTAAGAAACAAAACAAAATATAGTGTATATATGAAAATAAGAAACAGAATTTCTGAGGCCTATATTCAAGGATTTCCCAGTAATATATTAGAAGTGGATCAAGGAATACATAATCCTTAAGGGTCTTGTTGAGAGTACATTTGTTTTATACTTTAACTTCTTTAGGGAGATCAAGATGAGGAGTTATATGAGGATCACATAAAAAGTAGTTATGGACTCATCAAGTTTCACCTTAACCATGGATTAAAGGATACTAGGTTTGGGGCCATAGATCATAGGTTGGTAGGGTGTATTCATTGAATCATGTCCCAGTTGATTTTGGAGAGGGACCTTTAATAGTTATAGGTATGTATTTGATTAAAAACACCTATAAAAAGGATATCCAAGAATTGTGACTTTCCATACCAGGATGCCACTCATTAGTGACCAGAACCCAGACGGCCAAATGGCCTCAAGTACATCTACCAAAATTCCAAATTTTTTTGACAAATAATGAGATCCTTTAGTGTGTCTAGGGGAGACTATTCCCACATTACCTAAGTTTCACAATTTGAATATTATCAGTTAAAAAGTATAAGAAAGGTAATAATGGGAAAATATTGGAAATGTATGGAAATAACCAAATCAGTATTACCAAATAATAATAGAAACATAAACTGAATGATTGTAATGTATGTCATGTATCGAGAAGAAAAACATAGTTACAACTTGTAGGAAGTATTACTATACAAGAGGCTTAATAAATTCTAAAATTCTACCTAGATTCTTGAGCTATAAACCAATAATATGCAACATTATCTATCCTATTTTATGTGAGTAGTCATTAATCTGTAAAATGGTGATCCCCCTTATCTAAACATATAATCATGTAGTTTATCCGGGTACCCAATGTCATCTTGAACAATGTGTGAGATATAATTCATGTAGGTGACCACCAAGAGGTCTATAACTATCCATTCTATTTATATAACATTTTTATATTATGATATGATAAATTAAAGTGACAAATAAAAAATATAAAAGGGTTTTGTATGGTTCGGGAGAAAAAATATAAAATGGTTTTCTAGGTTAAATCAAAACCGAAAAAACAGATACACATAAAAATCAAAACATTAAACTGAAATATTAGATAGATAACAATAAAAATAAGATACCTCCTCATGAAATACCTAATTTGGGATGTGTTGAATGAAGATTCAGCCTCTTGGTTGGGGGAATCCGGGATTCCAACTGTTTGGATGGAAGAATCGAGATGAACCTGAGAGAGGTGATGCCCGAATGGGGGAGAGGTGCTCTGATCGTGGGGGGAGCAGATGTCTGAATAGGGGAGAGGTGCTCAATCGTGGGGGACAGATTCTATCAAATTAGGGCTCTATCTGAATAGGAGAGAGGATAAGGGATGCGTGAGGTTATTGGGGAAATAATTTATCAATCGTTTTCAAGAACCATTGGTAAAGGGTGTCATGTACCCAGTTTTACCAACAGTTTAAGCAAACCGTTAGTAAAACTCATATATACCATGGTTTAAGAAAACTGTTGGTATATGATTGTTGGATAAAACCCCTATTCCAGTAGTGATATCCACATTTGAAACATTCAATTTTAACCGTCTTCCTTCTAATTCTAACCATCATATAAAAAAAGAAAGCATAGTGGGAGATACATTTATCATTATGGGATATCATATAATCTTGAAAAATACATATAGGATGACTATATTATGGCTCCTAAATCCTTAATATATGACACTATAGTTTTATCTAATGTTATTCCTTGTAATATTCTTTTTAAATATTTCATGATCGTTTGTAATGAATTTGAGATTTTCAAATGCATATCCCCAAGAGTGACAAACCAGGTGTGCAATAAGGTCTAATATCATGTACCATATTATCTCAGGTGTGGCCCATAACATCTTTGGGGAGTTATTACTCATATGTAAATCTAGGATAAAGCCTCTTGCATTGGTATTAACCATAAAATGATGTATTTCTAGGAAACCACTCGCTATATCTGATACCAAAATTCCCTAAAATTTTCCCTATCTTTAACTCATCCTTATAATTCACATTAGAAACATCCCTAGACCTAACCATTGAAAAATACCTAAGGATATCTCTAAATTTTTCTCATCCTAGTTTCCAAATCATGACTAAACCTATCTGTGGATACAAACTATAGGGACTAATGCTTAATATATGGGATATTGCACCGTCATAGAAGAATATTCAATATGTTAAAAAATACATTCTTGAGGATCGTAATGGTTTATTATCTATAAAAAATTGAAAAAAAATCTTCTATCCTCGTGAAAGATCCTAAAAATCTCCCATAAATATCTCCACCTTTATTTATTCTACCTAAAACCTTTCTTCATAACATTGGGATGAAAACATAAGAAGGGGTGAGCTCAAATGTTCAGTAAGTGTAAATAATTGAAATATGTAAGAATAATTATGAGAATAAGGTTATGATAACAAGATCATGAAATCACAAGATCATACTCAGCATATCAAATATTATAAACATGAATAACATAATAGATCATAGTAGTTTATAATAAAATAATCATATGAAAAGAAAAAGAATAATCTATGAAATCATAGCATATGAATAAATCATGGAATTGATTTAGACATATAATCATAGAATATTGTGAGCTTGGATAAGTAAAAACATGTTCATTCATTAGGTTAATAACTTGATATTTCCCCTCACATAAACTTATAGACATATAACCAGGTCCATGCATAACATTGTGAACATGTAATCAGGTTCAAACAAAATAGTAAATGAATCACTTCTAAGACCATCTTTGTAGTATGGATTCACTCCCCATACTATTTAGGTAGTCATGGTTCACTCCCATAACCATCTTAGTAGCATGAGATTACTCCACATACCATCTTGGTATTCATGGTTCACTCTCATGGACATATTAGTAGCTTGATATCACTCATCATACCATCTGGAATGTGATGGATCACTCTCATGGCCATCTAATTCAATCTCATGATATATAAATCTTTACAAAAATCATTGGAGAGTGATATAGGTCCCACACCTCACTTAAAGAAATCTAACATGAATATTCCACAAAACATACATCATATCATAACCCATGAAAAGCGATGGGATCTATAAACATAAAATTATAACATAAAAAATGAAATGGGTATCATTAACATTTTATCACATCATAAAATATTGAAAAGAGATAGGTGTATTAATAATTTCATTAAATTATAACCCGTGAAAATAAGAGGATTAAAAAAGCATATAACCCATGGAAAAGAAACTGCTTTTCATAAACACATTACCTATAAAAGAGTAATGGGTTTCATAAAGGTCATGAAATTAATCATAACCCATTCAAAGAAAGGATGTTAATGGAACCCTTATATCATTTCTTGGAAGGGAATGAGTATCATCAATAGATTTCATCTTAATATAGAACGTAATTTTTTATTATATTTAAAAAATGTTTCTTATGAAAAATTTTATTTTATCATTAAAACTTTATTTTTAATACATAAAACCATTTCATATTCATTTTTCCTAATGAATACTATTAAAAAATATAAAAAATACATTAAATAATTTGAAAACAAAATCATGCTAAATTATAATATAAGACTAAAATTTTTTAAGAACATTTTTATTTGAAAAAACTATGAAAAAATATACTAAAATATTAAAATATTTTGAATATCATTTCATTGAAAATATTTTAAAACTTATAAAAAATTCTTGAAAACATTTTAAAAGCCATTTTCCATGTAAAATTATCAAATAATATTGGAAATGTTTTGAAAATACTTTTCCTTAAAATTTATTTTAAACTCAATTTTAAAAAAATGAAATTAAATTTTCAACAGATTGATATATGATAAATATGTACATGTCATTTGAGCTAAAAAGAACATTCCTTTTGCAAGGTAAAAAGGATATAAAATTGCCTATTTTATGAAGAAACAAGAAGATTCTTTCAAAACATTGGTAAAAGGAAAAAAATAAAAAATATTTCCTTTAATGATCATGTGATTTTAGTATAATATTCTTGGAAACACTTTTTAGAAATCATTATTTTGATGGAATACCGATTTCCGACCAAAGAGAGGGTAATGTCGAGCCCTCTTAAAAACACATTCCTCGCTATTTTATGTAACCAAAATTAAAAAATGGTAACACTCAATGAATATAGAGTGAATAAAAAATGAAGAATAAAATTCATTATTGTCTTCATATATAAAATAATAACTCATTTCAGGAATCATAAATGTAAATAGTCTCAAAAAGAGATCTGATTATCTCAATATAATCATATAACTTGGTATCTTTGGATCATAATCTCCATGTATGAAATGGAAATTACATGAGGCTTAAAATATAATAAATGGAATTATATTCATGATATAAAATTTAAATTGTAATTATATAAACCTTAAAAAATATTTTATCTTTATAACAAAACCTTAGTCTCAATGAAGTCAAATTGAGACAAAACATTTTTACCGATTTAATAACTTTTGAAACGAAAAACCCCATGATTGAAAGATGATAAAAATGATATCTTAATACCTATAAATTTAGGAATCATTTACAAGGAATACAATCATGTGTAGTACTTACACTGCAAAAAAGGAAATATTGGCGAACATTGCATACATCTCAAAGGAATAAAACGTGAGATGGAATCCCCATACCCTATGTCTTAACTCTCGTCATTATCTTTGAAACCACATGTATAATAAATATTAATTTATTATAAATATTTTACAAAACTAGGTTATTATATATAATACAATATATGTTTTTATTATGACCTTATATTACCTTCTTGTAAACCATCCTACGTTAAGATTTCATTTTGGGTAACATTTGCTTTGTTTTTAAAATGAGTCGTAATTTGTAATACTGTTGGTCCATATACTAATAAAATTATTCTACAATATAAAAAAATTATATAAATATAATTTAAAGACATTATATGTGTATTATAATAATCTATTGAATAAATACGTATGAAATTGAATATATTATTCCAGGAGATTATAGATTGTACGTAAGCATGAATGATATTTCCATTTTATTTCCATGTTGAGAGAAAGAATGCAAAAAAAAATGAATATATATATATATATAATTATTACCATTTTTTTATGATATCAAATATATCACATATATTTACAAGAATAATCCTTAATAAAATCCATGTACAGTATGAACGAATCATATCACTTGGAGGGGGCAGTAGTCCACCCTACCTCAAACGAAATTATCATATAATATAAGATTGAAATAATAAGGGTATCTTATAAATTAAAATTACAAAAAATTAAATTCATTAAATATATAATATATATCATATATAAATATAGTATCTATCATAATTTCCATCTTGATAAGTGGTAATGGAAAAATGAACAATCAATGCTTTTTGAGGTAGTGGTTCTCTGTACATAGAAACATTGTGTTATTTTGTGTAAGTATAGATATAACCATATACTTAACGACATAATAGTATATTAAGATGTTTTTTTAAATAATAATATAATAAATATATTTTGAGTTGGTGTAAAAGTAAAATAAATTAATGGACTTGAGAAAAGACGTTACCTCTTAATCAGGAAAATCCTTTACGTTTGTGCCAAAAGGCTTCCTCAGATTGCCTTCTATCTAAGGGAAGGATAATAGTACTAAGAGAGGTATTTGGGAAATTTATTTGGTGTGTCATGGCCGAAAATTTGTGGTTTGAGTGGTGCAAGGATTTGGGAGTGGTGGTGTCCTTTTATTGGGAAGGAAAAGGACTCACTTGGAATTTTTAGAAACATGTTAGGTGTACACATGTTATTACCTTAAAAAAGTTTTACCAAACCAAAAAACAACTCTGTAATTGAATGTTTGTGGCTGAATAATTACAAAAATAATAGTTCGGGACACATTGATAGGTAATTTAGGCCCTTCATTTTATGGATTACTTCATAATTACTCATAATTTGTCTTTAATCTCTATGAATAACTATAGTCACTTCCACTAATCATTTCAGAAAAAAATTAAATGTTTATTATTAAACACTAATAATTATTCTGAATAAAATAATTTATGTAGGATTATTGAAATTCACTTCACATAAGTGGGAAAAATAAGATAAATTCTAATCCGGTAGACCGGTTGAAATAATGAGTTTTTAAAGTAGAAAATTTTTCTATTGTTTCATATGGTTTTAAAATCAATTTCAAAGTTAAATTGATTTTAATGAACTAAATTATGGTGATATATTTATAATTGAACTAATGTGACTTTCAGAAAAAATTATATTATAATTTAACATTTAATAATTATTTAAATAAAAAACATTTTTTAACTAAAATGTCTTAGTTTTTAGTATTCATAAAAAACAAGTTTGTCTGAAAAATACCAAAAATTCAGCTTGAACACATTTCAATATTATAAATTCAAAAATGAATTTTATTTTTTCAAAATTAATTTTTAAATGTATACAAAATTAATTTTATTATCAAAATTGATTGATTCAAGAAAATGGTATTTTAAACCATAAAAGGACATTACCCAAAAAAATATTTCTTTATCAATATATTTTATTTATATTATACAATTAAAAAAAATGTTTTAAAAGTACTTATTAATGTTCATATTACTATGTTTAACATCTAGGTTATAAATATCTCATTTAAATAATGATATTATTAAAATGATGTATCATAGAATCTCTATCTTTTGTGTGATGTATGTTAAGTTGGTGTCATGTGTAACGTAGGCCAATTTGGGGTTTCATGTAACATGCACCAAGTAGGTTCCATGTGTAACGTATTCCAAGTCGGTGTTGTGTGTAAAATACACATATTTCATGTAATCTGAAAGGAATGTTTGACTTACGACATTACAAGACATAAATGAATATTTATTTTATTAGGGTAAAATAGCTTTGGGATCATAATAAAATTTCCTTTTATATTAAATCATCTTTCATTTTAATTTATAATTTATTGGTAACCTATGAATCATATTGATCTGTGTAAAAAAAATATTTTCATAAATTAGTAAATAATAATGATAACCTCTAATTTAACAACATCATTTTCTCTTATTATTTAAAATAATCAAATTTTAAAAGTATATTATTTTTCAGTAAACCTCAATCTTGCATGTAATGCAAGACATCCTGGAATTTCATTATTTTTTATAATCAAAGCTCTCCTCGGTGTTTTTTTGTAGATAAAAGAAGTGTTTTTGTTGTGTGTAGTGCAAGATTAACAAGGTGTTATATATACGTCAAGCCATAAATAGTGCCTTAGTATAAAATAATCTTTATTTAGTGTTGTGTGAAATGAAAAATATCAAAAAAGATAAATTTATTTGAAAAATAATAATTTGGAAAATATGAAGGTGTTCCACATTTTCTACCAATTTAGGATACCATAATAGTAAATGAGATTTAGAGATTTTATATCCATGATATTGGGTTACTTCATTGGGATCCTCGTAATGTGATATCATATTTGGATTCCCAATATACATATTGTTTTTGGAAAGGCTTACAATGTGATTTGGGTACAAGGGTTCTTTTTAGCATGGTATATGTTACACCCTGATATTTTTATGAAATAATTTCTTTAAATAATTTTAATTCCTTAGTATTTTAATTGCGGGAAATTGTGATTTAAAAAACCACAATATTCCTTTAGTGTAAAATAAAAATTATATCATATCTGTTATGCTAGCCGAAATAAATATAACCAACTTATCCAAATGTGTGGTGAAGTCATTCACAACAATTTTTTTATAAAAAAATGTAAGTCAATTATATTTTGTTTTTTGTTTTTTTTAATTGAAATTATTAAATGAAATTAATTAATAATATATTATATATATATAATAAAATATTATTAATATTCATAAATAGTATATTTTTGTCATAGGGTACGAATAAACCCTATTGGATGTATAAAAACCTATATTTTTTCAAAGGGTAATTTTCATCCTATTAGTGGATAACCCCTTTTAAATTTATATTTGGTACATTAATAATTATTATATCAAAACATAAATATTTTATTTTGAATCAAGGTATAAAAATTTTATTTAATTAAATTCTGACCTTGTTTTAGAAACATTCATGTTTTGATGGATAGTAAAAATTCACAAAATTTTAAGTAAAAACATGTTTTTTTATCAAAAGAATTTATATGGTTAAATTATAATTTAAATTTATTTAAAGTATTAAAATAATATATTTATATCATTAAATATAATCTATTTCATTGACATTAATTTTCCAATGTATTCATATGTAAAAGCATTTCAATCATTTAAAATGTTTTCACTTTTAAAACATGTTCAATCATTCCAAAAATTGAAATAAATTTAAATACATAATGAAAAATATGTGTTTTAAATTTTGAAAAATATATTTCATATATGGGACAAGTAGGTCCAAATTATGTAAATATATTTATTTTATTATTTGGCATTATGAATAGTAAATTTGGTCATTATTATTATTAGTGTAAAAGGGTAAATCTAGTAATTAATTGTAAGAATACTATTTTAAAATTATTGACACTTATTTTAATATAATGTTATGTGTTTGAATCTACCTAAATCATCCTTGGGTATAAATAGTATCCATTTTAATCCACATGGATGAGATTAAAACTTTTAATTTATTTTATTTAATGAAAAGTAAAATATAATTCACTCAGATTTTAGGAATGTAATTATTTTTAATATAAGGTTATAAAAAAGATAAATTAGACTTTAAGTAAGAGTTTTAAATATAATATATTTTTCATTATTTTTGTACTTTATTTTTAATTTTTAGGAAATAAATAATTAACTTAATAGATTATACCAAAATAATACAGAAATTATTTAATTGATGAAAAATGAATATTGTGGTTTTAATTAAAATAATAATACCCACTAAAAGACTCAAAAACATGACCAAATATTATTGTTAGAGTATAATAATACCTAAATTATCCAAGGTTTGGGTTATTGGACCATTTGGAGCTTTATAGAAGGGATTAAGGCACACATAATATTTTATTTAATGTGTTGTTAAAGTTATCACATTCATAATTTAAGATGCATTACATTTTAAATATTGAATTTTCTAGAAGATAAATTTGACTAAAAATATTATTCATAATTTTAACTTATCTATATTTATCGTAGTATTTTAGTTTTAATTTTTATTCAAAAAATATTTATATTAAATAAGTACACTCTATTGATGTAGTGCTTATTTTAATAATAGAGATAACAAATAAATGTTATTAGAAAGATTAAATAAAATATAAATTCGGATAATTAATATGTATAATAAATTTTAAAGATTTCCTCTATCTATTATTAGTATAATTTTTTTTGAATTCAACTTATTATCTAAATATTATTAAAAATCAATTAATTAAATAGTGTTAAAATTAAAACTATTGATTATTTATGAAAATATAATTTTATTAAATTATTTAAATATCATAAATAATTTAAATAATACTTAATAATTATTATATGGTACAAAATTTTTAAATTATTTTTTTTAGGGTCTGTTTAACATCAAATAAGTAACTATTTCACCCTCTTAATATTGAATTATTTGTTACCCCAGTTAAAATTTAAATTGAATAACTAAGTGTTAATTAAACATATAAGGTTTAAATTGGGAGAAAACATTCCAAAAATTTATTTATTGATGATATTTAATACCTATATCATATAATATTTAAAATTGTTACATTTATTATGTTTTTTATGTGGTTTGATTTTATTATAAATTAATATTTTTTATTTTTCTAACAGTGCTTCGCACCTCAATTATAAAAGGGAACCACATCCCTCTCCTATTAACTCCAATTAATTAATTATATATCATCCATCTCCTTCCCTATTCACTAATAAAATTCCCTAGTAATATTATATACAGTCTGGTCTTCTTCAAAGTCAATCTTCAATGCTCTATGATGAGATTTTGTGAAAGCACGTCGAAGAAGAGCTAATCTCTTCTACCGATTCTTTCGCACATGTTTCTTCTCATACTTACTCATCATGAGTTTTTTTATTATAACATAATATATAAAATATAAATTACATTCTGATATGTTATTATAATTATGAATCTATAATATTCCACCTTCTATCCATCCTCTGGAAAATAATATCACTACACGTGCGTACGTATGGTTTTCCATATCCAAGCCATGTTTTAATATATTTTCCACCACCACCTTACATGGATGGGTATAATGATGAAAATAATAACTATATTTGATTATTATAAAATTTTATTAATTCTGAAATATTATACACCATCAAATTCCATAACATTCAACAATTTTGGCTATGATGTCGTCGCTCGTGAGTATGTATGACATACTGTTACCACAATGCGATGTAATTTATTCTATTGGATATTCATTGAAAATGATTATATAAATGTACAGAATGAATAAATATTATATATATTATTTAAATATAATTTTTTATGATATTACTGTGACCTTATAAGTAGAATCATATCTTATTCGAAGAAACATGCACAAGAACATAAAGTATTTAATATCCGAATAATGAGTAAAAATGAAATGTTACTAAAAAAAGAAGCAGATATGATCATATATGACATCATAAAAAAATTATTACTATGAAAACATTCAATGAAATTTATCAAATCCTGATATAGAAGTTTTAGATACATATGAATAATATCACTTATAAGGTAAGGGATAATTTCTCACTCTCATTATTATTCAAGATTGTTTATACATATGTATTTTTTGGAATATATTTATCATCAACCTCCATGTTTCCAAAATATGTAATATTTTATTTGTTATTATAATTTTTTTAAATTCAATTTTAATCATTGGTGAATTTTTATTAAATGGTATGAATGGAATCTTTTTCTATTATTAGATATGAGGTACATTTTTATTTTCTAATAAATTATGAGGAGAATGATTTTTTAATTTTTACAGAATGAATTTATGTTTATGTCTTCATATAACCTTATTTCAATGAAGAATCCTATACAATATTTCAAGTTTCTTTTGAAATAAATTCATCTCTTTAAAAATTTCACTCTATTTTGAGAGAAGAAAATTTTTTTCAATAAAAAAGGATATTTTCCCCAATAATTAAATTCCAGTGTTCAACCAATATTATTTTCCTTCTAAGATGATTTTTTTTAAATGTTTTTGTTTCAAGTATAATAATTTTTTCCTCTAGTTTTATTGTCTTTTTTATGGAATTCTATATATAAAATCAATTTATTTTACTAGGATTATTTTAAGGTTGAATGATTTTTAAAAAAACAAATTTTATACTATGTGTTATGATAAAAGATTTAAATTATTGTGGAACATATAAGAATGAATTGATTATGATATTGGTGGGACCTATATCTCTGTCCAATGCATTATGTAGTTATTTATATCTCATGAGATAGACAAGCCTATAATGGGAAATGTTCTTGGTTCAACAATATAGGGCATCAACAAGGTGTGAACTCAGTTCAGTAATGGACTTTGTCCACAATGATGTTCTTGGAATAGATCCTTGACTAATATGAAATGATTTTCTATTCTCATCTGTATGCCAGAAAACATCATGTATTCTGTTTTGACTTTTGGGATTATGATCATTTATTCTTATTAACATTCACGATTGATCCCATGGCATGATATCACGATATTTCATATGCGGGGTAAGATTTTCATATGTTATGTTATAATGTATTATTATTATGATATTATAGATATCTCCCTTTTTACACTTACTCAGAATTTGATCTCACCCTTTCATATGCTTCTTTCCTCTAGGCCCTCAAGAAGGGTATTTATTAAGATATGTCAAATATGAGTTTGGATATGAAGAAATAAGAAGCATAAAATGTTGATTTTTAATGAACTAGTAGTTTATAATTCTTAGTTTCTAAAGACACTATACATATATGGTCATGTCGTGGCTTTTTTTGAATTGTGAAATGAATATTCATAACTTTTTTAAGTAATATCTAGGTATATAATGTGTGGTTTTATATAGTTTGTATCATAGTAAAGGTATAGTTATCCTTTTAAAAATATGACGATAAAACCTTAATAAATCCAAAATGATATGTCGTAGTATGGTTTACAATCCAAGTGTTTTAGAAATGATCGAGAATAACCAAGGATAAAACCTAATGATTCTTAAACTTAAAAGTTATTCTTGATTATGTGGTTTTCCAATTACTATAAGTGTTTCTCACACTTCGCTTCTTGTTTTTAATAAATTGATTTAACCCAAATAAATCTTGTTGATGCTAAATGTGACAGGAAATTCAATGATTGTCCTCCGAAGAAACCAAATGTTATGGGAGCTGGAATGAAAAGTATTTTAGATATTATTTCAAAACTTTATAAAGATATGAATCATGTAGGACATTAAAATGTGAAAAGGAGGGAAAAATTTATTTTGTGTCCTTCACAAGGTAGCACCTACCTTCTTTCAGTGGTTATTCTGATATATTAGTGGCGGAAAAATGGATCATAACCACCAAAATATATTTTCAGTCCTCTAATGTTCATGAACAAGTTAAATTCATCTTAACAGTCTATCATTTGTAATGTGAAGTTGATCAATGGTGGAACCATAATAAGAATACGAGGCAGAGATATGAAATTGAGTCCATGGAATTTCGAAGAGTTCATGAATGTATTTTTCAATAAGTAAATTCTGCATATTATTCAAACAAAGATAGAGACGGAGTTCCCTGAGCATAATAAAAAACATGATGAATTTGTTGGTACCAATAATGAAAATTTTAAAAGACATTCAAGGTAGGCTTACAGAATTATTATCCAACCTGAGAGTAAAACTGATCAATTATTTAGTGGCATAAAACTAGTTCTCTAAAGGGTATTATCCATAAGGGACTTCAATATCTATGAAGAAAGAATTTGATTTTATCTCATGGTTGATATGAAGATTAGAGTAACTCATAAGTCATATGGGTTTTATAGGAAGAGAAAAATTGAATTGAAAGGAAAATATAAATATCACCCTAAAAAATATGATTTTCCCCTTATGCTCAATTTTTGGAAATAAACTTTGAGGAAATTGTAATAAAGGGACTAGTTAACTTTTTATGTGTTTAAAAGAATGTTATTGGGCATTGGAATGCCTATGTGATGGGAAAAAATATGTCTAATTTTGTGAATATATAAATTTATACACTAAATGCACCACCTACTATTCAATGTTATAAGTGAAATTAAATGGGGAATTATACTAATCAATGCCCTAATCCAAGGGTTATTGATGATTATCAATGTTAGAAAACTCTAAAGGAAAAAAGACAAAGGTAACTCACATGTGATCACTATCAGTGATGTAGAGTATGATAATGATGTGGTGAAAGGTACACAAACCATCCAATCTAATGAATTAAATGATTCATTTGATTCTAGATCCACCCACTCTTTAATTTCTGAATAATTTTCTAACTGCATCAATATATTACCTCAAAAATTTGATATTGATTTAGTTGTGACAAGCTTTAATGGAACAACAGTCACATAAAAAAATTTAACTCTTTCTTAGGTTGAAGTTTGTGAGAAATTTATTCATACAAATATTTTGATCCTTCATAGAGTAGAATTTGATGTGATTCTAGGCATGGATTGGCTTTCCTTATATTAATCTTGTATCAATAACCAAGGAAGGGAAGTCACATTTCATGAACCTGATCAATCTGTGATCATCTATCGATTTAATGATGAATATGATATTCATGCAAAGATTTATTCCATATTAGGGGTTTTTATTCTTATAAATTATGGTTATATATCTCAGATTTTTTGGAGAAACTCAAAATTATCAATACACCCATTGTTTGGGAGTTTTGTGATGTCTTTTAGGAATAATTTTATGGTCCTCCACTAAATTGTGAGGATGATTTTTTAATAAAACTCATACCATATTCTATTCATGTTTGAAATACTCCTTATAGAATGCCCCAATTGAGTTATACAAATTGAATAAGAAAATACAATAGAATCATAACAAGGGATTCATATACCCTAATGTCACCTTGGGGTAAACATGTTATGTTTCTTAACAAGAAATAAGGATCAATGATACTTTTCATTGATTATAAATAAAATAACAATATCAATATCATGAAAAAATATCCTCCTCCTTACATTGATGACTTATTCGGCTGACTATGCGGATGTAAATAATTTTCCAAGATTAATCTATGTTTAAATTATCATGAATTGAGGATCAAGTAGGACGATAAAACAAATTAGAAATTATTTACAAGGTATGGAAGCTATGAATTTATAGGGATTCATTATGGTCTTTCTAATTCCCCCTATATATTCATTGATCTAATTAATCAAGTCTTTAGAGACTACCTTGATTAGTTTTTGGAATTCATTATATATGATCTTCTTCTGTACAATAAAAGAAAATAATATAATGAATATCACTTAGGAAATGTATGGAAGACCATATGAAAGGAGAATCATTATGGAAAATTTACCAAGTGTGAATTTAGGTGTCAGGATGTTTCATTTTTTGGTAACGTATTCTCAATAGAGGGGATATATATGGATGAAGAAAAATATAAGTTTTTAAAAGTTGGCAAAGGCTGACAATGGTAACTGAGATGTGATGTTTTAATGGTTTTCAAGGATATTATCAATGTTTTGTCAAATATGTTTCATGATTGTCAAATTTTCTCACCATATTAACTTGGAAAAGAGTTATGTTCATCGGGATGGAGGAATGCAAAGGTAATTTCAAAGAGAGAAAAATAATTTTAGTCAGTGAAATTATGCTCACACTGACTTATGGTGTATAAAGGTTTGTATCCTATAGTGTCACATAAAAAAGGTGTTTATTTTTGTTCTTAAAAATAAATAATATGGTAATATCTTATACCTCATAAAAATTAAAAATCTATGAGAAAAATTACCCAAAAAATGATTTGGATTTTGATGTGGAAATATTTTCATTAAAGATATAGAGGCATTATATTTATGGAGAAGTTTTGATAATTATACTAATCATAAACCTTTAATGAAAATTTTCACACAAAAGGAACTAGATATGAGTCAAAAATGATTGTCGGGTTTGATTAAATTTTATGACTATTAAATACATTACAACCCTAGGAAACCAAAAAAGGAGGCAGATGCTATGAGTCGAAAGGGACATGCTATCTTATCCATGATGAGGATCACAAAGATCAAATATTTATGGATTTGGAAAGAAAAGATCTTGTAATTTTAATGAATGGGGAGAAATATAATCTTTATCAAATTAATATTCAACTATCTATACATGTAATGATTAAGAAGGCACCAAAGGACGATGTACAACTACAAAAGAAGGTAGAAGTGTTCTAGAATTCAACATTGATTATAATATAATAATAAGGTTCCATAATCGAGATTTTATTCCAAACATATAAAAATTATAGAAGGATCTATTGGATGAGGCTCATAGATATTCATTCCTTATTCACCCTAGAAGCACAAATATATTCAAGGATAAGAAAGATTACTTCTAGTGGGATGGAATGAAAAGAGATGTTTCTAAATATGTCACTAGGTTATAGGGTTTTTAGAAAATTTAGTTTGGGGGGAAGAATTATAGAGGGTTTTACAACCATTAACCATACAATAATGTAAATGGAGAAACATTATTATGTATTTTTCCATCAGAATTCCCAAAACATCTAAACTCCATAATGTTATCTAGTTTATAGATGATCTCTTTACAAAGTTGGAACACTTCATTGATATTAGAGGGGATTTATCTCTTGATCACCATGCCAGTAAATATGTAATATAAGTTGTAAGATTTAATGCAGTTCTAATTTCAATTTTATCAGATTAGGATCTGAGGATTACTTTGATGTTCTGGCGATGTCTTCAGAAGGCTCTTGATACATAGTCATGTATCTTCACTTCTTATCATCCTCTGATAGATGATCAATCTAAGAGGATAATTTAAACTCTAGAAGACATTTTTATATATTTCTATATAGATTTAAACAGTGTTTTTGATCAACCTCTACCTTTTATTGAGTTTTCTTATAATAATAGAATTCACTCAGGTATTCATATTGCTTCCTATGAATCCCTCTAAGAGAAAAGGTACAGAACTCTAACTTTCTAGAATAAAGTTGAGGAATGAATGCTATTAGGACCAGATGTTGTTGATTAAATGTTAGAAATGGACTGATCTATTCAACAATACAAAAGAGTAGCTCAGAGTCAGCAAAAAAGTTATATTGACACCCGAATAAAAGACCTAGAGTTTGAATTGGGTGACAATACGTTTCTATAAATATCTCCCAAAAATAGAGTAATGAGATTTTGATAGAAGGGAAAGATGATACATAGTTATAATTGTCCTTTTTAAATTCTATATTGTTTTGGGAAAGTAGCTAACTGATCGAAGGTTCCACTGAATCTATATCAAGTTCATGATGTGTTCCATTTATCTCTCCTATGAAATTAGATACATGTTTCTTCAAATGTACTAATCTCGTTATTCTTACCACTGGAGAAATATCTCTCTTTGAATGAACAACTAATAGAGATTATGGACCGTAATGAGAAATTTCATCAAAATAAGATAACTCATTTGGTTAATGTTTTATGGCATAACCACCAATTTGAGCAATCTATGAGGGATCTTGATGATATGTTGAGGGATATATACCACATATCTTTGTATCCAAGTGATGAATTTTTAGGGAAAAAGTTTTTTTAAGGGTGGTAGATCCTAACACCCTTATATATTTATGAAATATTTTCTTTAAATAATTTTAATTCTTCAGTATATACCATTTCATGCAATCATGAGTTTAAATGAACAAAAATATAACCTTAGTATAAAACGAACATTTTATCTTAGATGTTATATTACTAGGAATAAATATATCGAACTTATGAAAATGAATGGTGAAGTCATTCGCTGACAATTATTTATGAAAAATATAAATCAATTGTATTTTTATATTTTTTTAATTAATTTTATTAAATAAATTTAATGAAATATATGTGTTATAAAATAATAAAGAATTTATGATATTCAACCAATTGATTTTTTGTAATAGGTTATTAGTAAACCCAATTGGATGTTAAAAAATCTATATTTGTTGAAAAGGGTAATTATCAGGATTTTAATGGAAAACACCATTTAAATTAAGATATTAACTCATTAATAATTTTTATATGACAAAATAAACATTTTATTTTGAATAGGGATATAAAAATTTACTATGGATGAATTTCTCATGTTTTTCTGATGACATTCTAGTTTTGATAAATAGTAAAAATACAATAAATTTTAAGTGAAAATATGTTTTTTCTTCAAAATAATTTATATGGTAAAATTATAATATTGAATTTTTTGAAAGAGTAAATAGAATATATTTTTATCATTTAATATAATGTATGTCCTGGGAATTTATTTTACATTTAATTCCGATATAAAAACATTTCAATCTTTTGTAATGTTTTGACTTTTAGAATATGTTCACTCTCTATGAAATTTGGTATAATTTTATATTAATTACTGTGAATTCATTGTTTTAAATTTCAAAAAATGATTTCATTTTATAAAAGTAGTATTTTAATATTATTTAAATATCATTATTTTATTTCGGGACAATAGGAATAATAAATTTGGTAATTTTTATTATTATAGAAAAAATTTATATTTGGTAATTAAGGGTCGGAATACTATACTAAAATTACCCTAACCCTTGAAGGAATATCATTGGATGATATTTTTTTCCTAAATAAGCCTTGGGTCGAAATGGTATCCAATTGAATTCACTTGGATGAGAATAGGGCTTTTAATTTATTTTATTTAAGGAAAACTTAAATGTGTCTCCCTCAAATTTTAATAGAAAATTCATATTTAATATAGGGTTATAAAATATATAAATTTGACTATAAATAACAATTTTAAATATAAGATTTTTTTATTTATCTTCGTATTAAATTTTTAATTATTAGGATATAAATAATTACTTTAATAGCTTATAAATTAATGATGAAAACATTATTTTGATGATAAAAAATACATATTATATTTATAATTAAAATAATATTCAACATTAAAAGACCCAAAAACTTGACAAAATATTATTTTTAAAGTATAGATTGACTAAAATTATGCACGTTTCAAGTTATTGACCATTTGAGCCTTATAGAATAGATTATGACACTTTATTATTTCATTTAATGTGATGTTAATGTTGTCACATTCATACTTTAAAAATTATAACATTTTACATATTGAATTTTATAGAAGATAAATTAGACTAAAAATATACATATAAAAGAAAACTTATTTTTATTTATCATAGTATTTGTTTTTAATTTTTCTTTGACAAATGGGTATATTAAATATTTACGATGAAATTGATGTAGTGATTATTTCAATTATAGAGATAACAAAAAAAATTAATAAAAAAATTAAAGTAAATATAATTTGTTTTAAAAAATATGGCTAGTAAAGTTTCTACTTGAAATTTACCTCATATGAAGTTAATAAAATTTCCTATTCTAAGTTAAGTTTTTATATCAATAATTTTAAAAATCAACGAATTGAATGATGTCCAAATTTACATTATTGATTATTTATCAAAACAATGTATTATTAATTTACATAAAAATCATTAATCATTTCTAATTTTTTTTAATATTTTTTATATTGTATAAAATGTTTTTATATATTTATTTATTGTCTATTTAAAAATAAATAAATATTTTACCCTTTTAATATTTAATTATTTGTTACCCTAGTTAAAAATTAAATAGAATGACAATGTGTAATTTAAAAACGATATGGTTTAAATTGATATAAAACTTGTCTTAAATTTATTGGATTATGATATCACAACCCTATATAATCTCAAAATAGAAACTGGTGCATTTTGGATGTTTTTTATGGCATTGGATTTTATTATCAATTAATATTTGTGAGGTTTCCAGAAGTGCTCGTCACCTCAATTATAGAATGTCACCTCCTCCAACACCTATTCAATTCACATTGATAATTCAATTCCATTTTCCCTTTTCAACATCCCATGTAACATTATATATATACATTTCTTCTTCAAATACCAACTCTAGTGATCTAAGAGAATATTTAGAGGAAGTACATCGAAGAAGAGGTAATCTCCTCTATAGATTTATTCAAACTTATTTCTTCTAATACTTCTTCTTCATGAGTTGTCTAATTATAAAATAATAATTCAATTATCACCTATATAATGGGGTTTTATTATAATTTTTAAACAACAATATTCCACCTATTATCTATTTTATTAAAAACGAAATCCCCACCCATGTGTACGTACGACTTGTCGTCTCCACACCGTGGTGTAATCTGTTTTTCACCACCACGTTACATGGATGAGTATAATGATGGAAATAATTACTATATATGTTTATTATAACATTATATTAATTATGAAATATTATACACTATCCAATTAAATAACATTCAATAATTATAGGAATGATATCATCACTTATGCGTACATACATCCTACAATCTCTAGGATTTGATGTGATTTATTCTACATGATATTCACTAAAGAATGCTTATATAAATGTAAATAATGAATAAATATAGTAAATATTATGTTAATTGCATTTATAATGTTATAACTATGACATAATATGTTGGACATAAACTTATTTGACAAAACATGCATTAGAGCATAAAGTAGTAAATATCATAATAGAAAGTAACAATGAAATGTTACTAATAAAAGGATTATAATATGATAATATATGATACCATACAAATTAAAATGATTATATAATAAGTCAATTAAATTATTTAAATTATTTCACATAGTTTTAGATACATACAATGATTATCAGATCAAAGGTAAGAGATAATTTCACAGTCTCATTATTATTTGAGTCTGTTTATACATAAGTATTTACTAGGGAATACATATCATTAACATTCATGTTTAAAAGATGTGTAATATTATTTTTATCCTTATACGGATTTTAAAATTCATTTTTTCACATTTGTGATTTTCTATAAAATGGTATGAATGGAATGAGTTGTCATTATTCGATATGAGGAACTTCTTGACTTTTCCAACAATAGCACGAGGAGAATTTCTTTAACTTAAATGTAATGAATGGATTTTTATGTCTTTATAGAACCTTATTTCCTGGAATATTAATCTAAAAAAAATTAATTTTATTTTAAAAAATATATTTATCTTTTAAATTTCATGGAATTTTGTTAAAATAAATCGATTTTGGAGAGGAAAGAATATTTTCCTCATGAAATAATATAAAATGTTTAATCAAAATTATTTCTCACCCAAGATAGAATTCATTAATAATGTTATTTTTGAATTATAATACACCTATTATTCCAATTATATTGTTGTGATTATTATGGAATTCTATTTATGAAATCCATTTTGTTTACATGGATTATGTAAAGGTGGAATGATGTTTAAATTAACCCATTTTATTCCTCGGGTTGTGATGAATGATTTATGTTATTGTGGAACACATAATAATAATTTTATTATGATATGGGTGGGACCTATATCTTATTCCAATTCATTGGGTAATGATTTATAACTCATTATATTTACATGGATGGAATGGGAAATTATCTCTGTTAGTAATACAAGGCTTGAACAAGGAGTGAACTTAATTTAGTAGAGGACTTTGTCCGCTACGATGGTCTTGGAAATGGTCCTTCACTAATATGAAATGATTCTATATGATTATGAAAAATGAAAAACTTCAGGTCCTATGTTATGGATTTTTGGATTATGTTCATGGATTTTTATGAACATTCATTATTTATCCCATAGCAAGATATCACGGTCTTTCATATGTAGGATAAGATTTTCAAATCTTATGTTCTTATCTATTATGAATTTGATATGATTGATATCTCCCCTATTTTCCCTTGTTGAGCATCGTATCTCACCCATTCATATGTTTCCTTTCCCCAGGTCATGATGAAGGTTATTTATTAATATATGTCAAAAAGGATTTTCCATGAAGAAATAAGTGGGGATAATATAGATGTTTAATGAACTAGTTTTTTATGATTCCTAGTTTCTAAAGATGCTACACCTATATGTGCCTTTTTTGGATTTATTATTTTTCATAATGAATATTCTTCAATTATTAAATAATATCAATGTATGTAATGTTTGGGTCATTAGATAACACTACTCTCTGACTCATGGCCAGTAGTAGTTAAAAATATAGGTTATTCGAGACATGACTAGGGAATGCATCTCAATATTGGGCTCTATTAGGAGAGGCATATACCCCTAGTTGATTTATTTTGACACATTGTTTCTCATGATACTATATAGATGTAACATTATGAGGCTTTTCATGGTATTCCCAGATGATGACCGCTATTCTAGTTTGTGGTATGAGAGGCAGTGTTGCTTGTACCATGTCTCATAAATGAGACTTCATAGAAGGAACAATTGATTAGTAATCCGATGTCTCGTAAATAGACTATATAAAAATCTTATGTTGATCTTCATTGATTAACTCTAGAGTTTGGGATCAATGATTGGGCATTTTTACAGATGTCCCTGAAGTTGGCGAATATTGGGATTTTGTGGTACAGTAAGAATTCATAATGATATGTAAGTAAAATAATGATTCCAGAGAGATTTGGGATAAAACCCTATTAGTTTCAGTTTTCTCATAAGTCTCATGCAATATATGACGTCTTCCATCTATATTAGCTTTTTCTTTATCACTCAGATCTCTGTCACACTCTTCATCCAGATTAGGATGAGATGTAGGTATATGCATCCTCTGTAGAGAATCATATATGTAGAATTTATTGGAGAATCAAGGATCTATGAGGATAATATGTTAATCTATTATGGGTGTTATGTAATCAAATCCATGTATTGGGGAAGACATGGGACTGGGATGCTGATGTAGGTGCTCAATGTATAGATTTATTTAGGAATAGGTCTGATCTACCTTGGAATTTAAATTCAATGAAAATTTAATTTAAGGGGGTAGATTGTAAGATCCCTAAAATATCCATTTGATAAGGATCTTTTGAATTTTAGCTAGATTAATTTTTTTCCCTAATGTGACTTCGTAAGGAGATCACTAGAGTTTTAGGGGTTTTGGGGGTTTTATAGAGCTCAAAGACAATGTTTTTAGAAATGGTAGTTGGGAGGCATGGGTTGTACAAAACCATGCGAACCAAGTTTCATTATTAGAGTAAACTATATAGCATGATCTATGGCTCTAACTAGGGAAAAATATCTTGAGAGAATAATGAAACCATGTCTTCATGCTCATTAGGGGGATCATTAGTTTTTATCAGAGGAGAAAAGAATGGTTTGTGTATGTTTCCCAAAACCATGTGCATGAATAGTGAGAGATGGGTATTAAAGAGGAGTGTTCTATATGTTTGGTTCATGTTTTGGCCAACCGTGATGCCAAACCCAATTTTATGATGGAAAATTACATTTTCCCTTAGAAACCTTACAACCCTTCAATTCATTATTCTTCTCTAAAAAAAATTACTTCAAATGGGAGCTCCCTTTTGAAGCTCCTCTTAGGATTCGATGTGAATTCTCCATCCGTACAATGATTAATTTGTTTTTAATCTCATTTGATCTTCACCAATAAGTTCTAAATTCACTGTCTTCCCATCATTTTTTTTCTTCGTATCAATGAATTTATTTGGGTGCAAGCTAATATTCCGTATTTAAGGGGTTTTTATGTGTTCTTCTTTTTCTTCCAATATGGTTTGATTTAGAGTTGCTAATAGATAACTATTTTTTCAAGGAAATGGAATTGGTGTTTCATACCTTCTACAAAAATGTATAATTTTTTATATCTATTTTTCATTGTTCCAACCAACAGATATTCTGAGTGTTTCTCTTAAATTAATTGAATGCCTTTCATAAATTTTTGGTGCCTTCATATATTTCCCACATAGCACCATGATCCATTTAGAGGTCGTCAACCTAATCTCAGACCACCCATAGGGTGTGTTTTTTTATATATCCCTTATTTTACCATCTACTTTAGTGCATGTGAGCTCTTCATTTTAGTGGGATCTTTAATGAATTAAATTTGAAATATTATGAGTGTTTTTATGAATCCTTTCTATGTGATTATATGATATTAAAATGATTTAACAGTTTGGAAATTGTGGATTCACATGGATGAACTCGTGGAATTAGTATGATTATGAAACATATTATAAAATATGTTAATGATATGATTATGTTGTATGTTGTGGAATTTTCTACTCCATTGATCCCAATTACATTGGTTGTATTGGAAATTTATACTCATTGTTTCTAGTCATGGTGAGACAAACATTTTATTACATAGAATTTACTATTGAGTATTCAATGAAAAATATTACTGCACGGAACTAGATTATATGGGATTCCATTGGCATTGATACTGCATGGATCTGGTCATTGGGTATGACACATGATTTCACATCATATTCTATTTAGGATTCCTTGGTCATTTATAGCTTGGTTGTTTCCCTTAGGTTATTCCATATTTTTTATTGTATAGTCCATTGTGGATGTTTTTCCATAATTACAATTGAAAAATATTATGGGTTCTTGATTACATTTAATAATACTATAAAAGATTCCACATTCTTTACTATTCATTTTTTTCATATATATCATAGTATTTCTTCTTATATAAATATATTGATTTTTTATACAAACCATTGGTGGTGGCCTACTGTTTGTTATCTTATAGAATGTTATGGTCATCATTTAGTACTAGCATATATATCATTGATGCATGTAGAGACTGGGGAAATTGATTACATTAGATTTCTTGATTGTGTATGCATAAAATCTGGGTAAAATATGACTGAGCATTGCTCATGATGCTTTCTGTAGAGATTTCATTTGGTTCTTTTATACTTTTGATTCTTTTAATTCATTATTTTCATATTTCCATGTATTTCCTAACATTTTTATATAGATATGAAAAGATCAACATATTATATAAGACACTTATTTATGTTTTGAAAATTATTGAACTCATCTGGATGTTATTATCTATCTATGATTTATATTACACATTCGTTTATTTATTCACTTATGAAACCATGATGTTACCTTGAACATTGGGGTATAGATAGCTCACCATACCATTACAGACCATCGCTACTAGTCGACATCTTCTAGTGTATAGGGTGGCACACTTGTGTTCATGTTACCCACCGACTCAGTGTACTATTTAGTAGCACCTAGAAGGGTTGATACAATAAAAAACACATTATAATAGAAGTCCTGATTTGGGATTAAATTGTGATTGTTTTATAGTTTTAGAAATATTATTTGTTATAATTCATTTAAATGATTAAAAAATGATTATATATTAATATCTAGGTCATTGTGAATATAATGGATCACTAGTATATTTTTCATAATCCTAGTTATATATAGAATGTAATGGAATTGAAGGAATTATTTCTGAATATTTTATTAAAAATCTAGAAATTTGGTCGTAGTGGTGGCCATAAAGAGTTAATCTATCATGGAGTGAGTTTTTAGAAGCTACTAGAATACAAAATACCAAACCAATATAAAATTTATAAGACATCATGTCATGATGTGTTTATGTTTTGAAATTTTAAGAAAATTTAATCATGATTTTTAATAGAATCCACTTTTCATTAGATTGTTTCCTATTCAAACTATTAATCATGAAAATAAATCATGGTTAGAGAGCCCAACCAATTGTTTTGTAAAATTTAACTGAATTTATTAATTTCATTTAATTTTAAAATATGAAAATATATAATATTTTAATGGAATGTTTTTTTACATCGAATATCTTTTAATGTTAAATAATATTATAACATATGTTTTGTGTGATGTGATATTTTTAATTATGAAATTATAAGACACTAATATGGATTTTTTTTTAAAATAAGAGAGTATAATTATTTTAAGCTAAAATAAAAATAATGGATACTTTTGAGAGTGGTTAAAAACTACAATGTGATGTATGACTCAGATATAATCCCAATAATTAATGGAAGATAAATAAATAATTTATAATATAGTTTTGATAAAAAAAATTATACATAATCATAATAAATGAGCTATGATTCAAGATCTAAATTACATAACTTAAAGTGGTGAGTTTTTTAATTTCCTGGAGTATTAGAATATGGATTCCATAGAGGTTTAGTCCAAATATTTTTAATCATAAAGGTGATATATTGATTTTAAATAGTAAACTAAAAAATTTATTTTGTATTATCCATTGGAATACTCACTATGGGTGAAAAAATGAAAATATGTGTGTTCTTACACTTTAGTAATCATATTGGATAGTGCTCTAGATTTGTTTTTGTTTATGGGATTTAGGAATGTTGAGAGCAGGGAAACTAGATAATATTATAGAAGAATATTTTAATTACATAATTACCCAATCATTTTGGGTCTAGGATTTCTGTTTTCAACCATTTCTATTATAGACAAAAAATTTACATTGTTTATTTGTCATAAAGAAGCATTTTACATGGCGAAATGTGTTGATGTGATCAATGTTAAACTCTTCAGTAGATGTAATTTTCGTATTTGGATAAATTTGATAATATTTAATGATGATCTATTAGGATTCCTCTTTTCTCTTCCAATATACATGTAATTCATGTATGTGATCTTAGTGAGATGTCATTGAATAAATATAACAAGAAACCTATCAAAAAAATTGGAGATAATAAATTCATTATATGGTTAATTCAAAGGATTTGTTAACAAGAACAAGATGATATGTAATTCAGTTAAATATTTTTGGGTAAAACTTTTTAATAAATAATAAGGGAAAAATATTATGGAGTATAATTTATAATTTTTTCATCTTAAATTCAATATTTTAATGATATATACTAATGAAACAATTGATGTAATTCTTAACTATATCATGGTTCCTATTTTTTATATTCTAAGAAATGGTGGTTAAATTAATAATGTGGTGATTTTGAAGTATATATTATGTATATTTCTTCCTTTTATAATCAAATTGTCTTTAATATTTTGGAAATGAATTTGGAAAATATTTCACTGGACCATTTTCAACGTAATATGGTTAATTATGAGATGTATGTGGAATTAGAAGTAAAAAATGTAAATCCTATAAAGGGATATACTTGAAATATATGTAGAACCCAAGAATTGGTCATAATAAAGGCGGTAACAAATATGAGAGTGATTAATTCCCATCATGTTTTACTCGAAACAATACATAAAGAAAATAAGGATGTGAGGGAATGATACCATTACGTAGTTTCAATTGGGAATATGACATGAGTTTGGTAAATAATTATTTAAGAAGTCTCGACAATGATTATACTGAGTTTAGTTTCCCATTTTTTTTAAAAAGTATCATTCCTCTAGATAGAATTTTAAATTCAAAAATAAATCCATAAATAGTTTTAAATGATAGTGTTTTTTGATAAAGAAGGAAGAAAAAATGATTTTTTATTGAAGAAAGTAATTTTTAAATAAAATAAGATTCAATTGATGTTATGAAACATAAGGTTCAGAATTTTAAAACTATAACAAAATAAATGATAAACAAAAAATATTTTTTTATTTATAGTGGAGATTGATGTTTCAACAAAGCATTGAGATATCCAAAACAAATAAAAAAATTAACCATTTGTTTTTTAAAGGAGTCTGAAAAGTATAATGGCTAACTAAAAAAATAACCTTTTTAAGAATCTTTGGTGTATAAAAAGAAAGTTATTCATATGAAAATTTATAAGAAGTTATTTACCTGAAGCTAAAATTTAATGAATGGAATATAATTATCATTGGTGTTAATTATTATATTGAATAATATCAAATAATTAAAGAATAGTTATTTGAATATATATTTTCCATTAAAAATTTTAGATTGGAGATAAAATCTGAAGACACCAATTCTAATCAACATTAGAGTATTATCTCAAATAACATAATCAAATAAAGAGATGACATTAAAACAATAATCTTTATGATGTTCTTGAATGATAAAATTTACTATAGCAAGGGGAAAATATAAATTGAATATTACGGTGGATCATATATAACCCAAAAAATTACAAAAGATGGAAGATAAATTTTTTTACATAACTCTGGAATTGAAACATTTTATATTATTAAAAATATTAGAGTTAATAAAATTAAGAAAACATGTCATGGGAATTTATTAACCTTTTCCCACAGATAGGGTATCGATTTTTTTCTTATAAAAATAAAACTCTGAACTTCTATGATAATGAAAGAATATATGTACAATGTTATTAACATTAAATCTAATATAAAAAGGAAATATAATGAATTATTTATTTATCAAAAAAATATATTGTATTCATATTGTTTCCAATACTATATATTTGGTTAAAAGGATTACAGTTTTAGTGTTATAAAAACAAAAACGTGAATCCATTGGAGGCTCGAGGATACAAAAAATTATTGTCATATGTGGAAATGTACTCATAAAAAGGTTCTTATTAAGTTATAGTAATATGATGGTGTCAAGTGATACTATAAATGAAATGAAGGTTGCTCTATAAAATATACATATTTTGGGAGAATTTTTTTCACCCAAAATAAGAAAGGAAATAAATGTATAATATGGTGATGCAGTGGATTGAGCTATATTTATTATTGTATTCAACCAAAAATAATGATTATAATTGTTCTAAAAGTAATAATAATAATAATTTTTGATTAAATGATATAGTATTTTCTAAATAATGATCTTTAAATAAATATTAAAATTTGTATCTTGTTTAAATTTATGAGGAAGATAATAATCGTGACACAAATTCTAGATAAACTCATGGAAAATCCCAAGTGGTTAACTCCAAACTAAATCAGAATTGGAAAATTTATAATGTAAGTCAATCAAATACTCTAGGGAGTAAAATTATATCTAAAATTGAAAATTAAAATATCATTGATAATGATAGTAACCCACACAATCTCAACAGATGAGATGTTTTAAGAAACTATTAATTTAACACTGATAGAACCATTATTATTTACTGAAGGAAAGAAGGATGAGTCCTATATTAAATCTATGAATTAAGATATTGATAAAATATATAATAATAAAACATGTGATCTAATATATTAGATGAGGAATCATATCATACATGTATCAAAAATGGGTGTTAAAAATTAATGTAAATAATATGGGAAGTTAATCCAAAAAAAGCCAGCTAAATTTTCTGGGGAAATACTCAAATATATCTAATCGATATTTAGGAATATTTTAATCACATAGATATAATTAAATTTATAAAAGTATATTTATTTAGTTTTAGTTATAATATATTTCAAAATAATACAAAAGAAATTTGAAGCTAATTTTGTTCAATTGAGTTGTCAAGGATAAGGTTTTCAATAAACAATTTGTTGTTATTTTATTTGGTAATGGTTAAAGAAAGGTATTCCATTTGTAGAAAGGCTTATATGGTTTATTAAAATAACCAAGATCATAGTATAGCCATTTTGATTCACCCTTTTGGAGTTCAAGACATATTTTTTTATCACAACATCTATGTGAATTCAAAAAAAATGAAGAACATTTCAAGATACTCATCAATGTTGTTGATACCAATTTTGTGTTAATATGAATGAATGAGTGGAAGTATATTAAAAAGTAATGGGATCAATGTTCTAGATGTTAATGATTAGAAAAATTACATATTTTTTTATGTCAATAAATGTTTTGGGAACATATTTATCTTTCATTTGAAATATAGTAAGGATATATTGAAAATTTAGGGCATGTAATATAGAAAATTGGTTCAAATTTAATCACTATTGTAACTATACTTAGAAATCAAGAACACAGAATTTGTATTGATGTGGAATTGTTATAGAGAACTATTGAATGATTTTTAGACATGAAATTGGGGTGGAAGAAAATTAACACAATCAAACCTACCAAGAACCAACATGTTCTAGAAGTCAGTTTGATTAAGCCACTTCAACAACATATACAGTATGATAATGGACAGTAAAGAGAACTAAGAAGTCATATCCTATATGGGAGGCCTTAACTCAATGTGATCCTAGAAAAACCCATGCATCCATAAACATAATTCTAATGAAATATTTGTATGAAAACATATGAAATTAGACTTTATAGTGAAACAACTTGCATCCTGTAGACACCAATTATTTATATAATTCCATTTTGGTTGAGTACAAGTTAAAGAACTTCATATGAAAATATATTTGAAATCTATGTTTGGCATATGAAAAGGGAAAATACATACTCACTTTTACAACTATTATTATGATCATTAATATCATACATCAGTATCATGACCTAGAAAACACTAGCCCCACATCCATCGAGGTCACCCCAAAATAGTATTTCGTATAAATAGACACATAAAATTTGGGTAAGGATTCCCATGAATTTGTGTGTAAAAAAATATTCTATATAATTCCCTAACAAACGTGTATAGAATAATAACATAGATCAAAATCTAAGATATAGGTAGAAACAAAGAAACCCATATATATTTTAACAATTGTGGAATCCTGGGTTATAGTAAGGTAATAGATTCATCATAGGGCTCTATAATGGGTCAAATCTCATAGGAAACTAGAGATACACTAAAATTAATTAGTCTATAATATTTTAATTACCCAGCTTATCATACTTCTAGGTCATATCTACAAAAATATTGTTTGGAACCCACTCTTCACTAAGATATATCTTTTAGGGAGTGTAAAAACACTTTCCCATTATATTATTTTAACATGAAACCAAGTGTCTCCCTTTAAAAATATATAGTACCAAAAAACCAAATATGTCCTAAAATGACTTATAATAGTATATAGAACCATATTGAAGTATCCTATGTGAAAAATTGAACAAAATAGACCATTCATTTTTTTATGAGATGTGAGAAATAATATATGAAGGATCCCATAAAACAATACTAGTGATGTGATATACTCAAAACAGTGTTTGTACATTGAGGGTTTATCAAGGAATACCCCTTTTGTCCAATTGAGAAAATTTTTAAATACGAGTCATGTTCTTCTCACTAACATGTTGTGTGAAACTCAATTATTATAAGGACATATAATTTTTTTCTCATGTAATTTAATTTATTCGATGTAAAATAATCTTATAAGATGTAAGAAAAATATACTAGATTTGGTGTCTAAACATATACATCAATGACTGGTTTTTTAAACATTGTCATGACAAAAGATTATCAACTACATAATGTGTGTGGCTGAAATGTAACAAGTAATACACTCTATGGATCCCAGTAGAGACATTTATATATACACCCTAAGGGCTTATTTTTCATATGACTTATATAATGACCTATATCTATTTCATAAAAAAATTATGAAATATATATATATCAAATATATTAAGAGATTAGTCACATAATTTAGAAATATCAAATAAATTATGAATTATTTTATTTTAATATCCACATTTTCCTCATAAATTCAATTTTACTTCTATCATTGAATAGGATTTCTTATGGGGAAAATGAAAGAATGGGGTGAGATAAAAATCTGTGAAAGTAGTATATCATTGTAAATATAAAGCATTGTTTCATAAATGTTTGTAATAAAACTATGTTATCAAAAAGGTAAAGAGTGATAAGTTTTATCTTAAAAAGACTCATAAGAGAAAAAATATCATTGAATAATTGAAAAATATGAAAATAATAAAATTGTGTCACATACATAAGGAATATTATCATAAACATAAGTCAATTATAACCATAATGTAAACATATTATAATAGAGAATTCTAAACACATATTCACCATTCAAAAAATTGTGCTGAAAGATAACTACTTCATGCTCATTCATAATAATATCACAATATAAAAAGTATTACTCAATAAATTTGGCAGTTATGTAAATTTGGGTCCGACTAATCAGAAATATATTTCATGAATATATGTTCCACATAGAAATTTAATTCAACCATTACAAATAAATCACCGGCATGTTAAATAAAAATATCATTGACCATCAATATATCATATAGGATCCCAATAAAAGAATATATTAATTCAATAAATGTAGTAATTTTCAAAAAGTGATTCATATATCACAAAAATATATCTCATATAGAAGGGGAAATCATAATAATTTATAAAGAAGTTGTTATGAAATTTGACTCCTTTATCAAAATTTTAATAAATGGATTAAAAAATATTTCAAAGAGATAAGATAATAGGGTTACCTAAAAACAAAAAATAAAGAAATATATTTCACCTCTAAATAAGAAGTATTTTTGTAAATCAGAAAAAGTTAATACACCTTAAAAAGTGAAACATGAAAAAGAATAAGAAATAAAAAAAATACCTAGAACAGGTTTAATTTAATGAAAAGACTGGAAATAGAACTAGAAAGACATAAATATCAATGGTACAGAAAATGGAAAATTAAATAGTATACATGATGGAAATATGCATAAATAATAAAATGATGGATTAAATTATATAAAGAATGTGAAATATTTTGAATTATTGATTGTATAACCAAATGAATGAGATTTAGTGTGATTTATTCCTAACTATGAGTTTGAACATGAATCAAATTTATACTAACCTCCTAAATAATAAATAATAAATATAAATTTTACTTGATTTATATCCTATTTCAGGGTCATTTCTGTAGAGACCTGAAGCTTGACATACATGGAAATTACATTACTTTTGTGGAATACTTAATACATAACAAAAAAGACACACAAGGATCGTAATAGTTTAGTGTCTTTGGAAACTCGGAATATAAACAACTAATCACGTTGAAAGATCTTTAACATCTCCCATAACGATCTTCCCCTTTTTGTTTCCTTACCTAAAACCTTTCTATATTTTCTGGGGAAAATAAAACATGAAAATGGTGATCTCGAATGCTCAGTAAGGGTAAGCATGGATAAAATAAAAAAAATCATATACATTTGAGCATAAAAACATGAACATAAGGTTTAAACATCAAAATCTTGAGCAATGAAATAAAACATGGAAGTACGTAAGGCATAGATCATAAAGAAACAATAAGCATGATAAAATAGCATGGGAGTAAAACATGTAATCGTGGAAACCATTCAGAAAATGTCATGATTTCTATAGTAGCCAAGGCATATCTGCAAAGACCATCTTAGTGGACAAAGTCTCTTTCTGAATCGAGTTCACTCCTCGTTTCAGTCTTGTAACACTGAACCGGATTAACTTACCATTCCAGTCATGTCTATATAATGAGATATAAATCATTACCCAATGCATTGGAGGGAGATATAGGTCCCACCCATCTCTTAATGGAATCATTCTTACTTGTGCCACAGCATAAACATAAATCATTCATCATAACCCAAAGAATAAAATGGGTTTCATAAACATCATCCCATCATCACATAATCCGTATAAAAGAAATGGATATCATTTCATAATAAGGAAAGTGAAACCATGTAAATCATAGAGACATGATACTTGAAACATATACATATGAAATAATGTCATCTTAGATGGAAAATGGTTTTGATAAAACACTTGAAATGAATTCTTGAGGAAAATATCCTTTCTTCTTCAAAATCAATTTCTTTTCACAAAACATCATGTAATTTTAAAAGAAAAATATCTTTTTGAAACTATTCATGAAATATTTTGGAGTAAGCTTCATGAAAATAAGGATTTATAAAACCGTAAAAATCCGTTCATTCCGTATAAGTTAAAAAAACATTCTTCTCGTGCTTTTGCTGGAAAAGTCAAAAAGTACCTCATAAGAGAAAGATTTCTTCCATACAATGTGGTAAAAGTAGAAAAGGGTAAAAATGACTTTAAACATACATGGAAGAAAATTAAACATTTTATGAAAAAAGTTTGAGAACATATGGACATGGATAATAATCTTAACCCCAATAAATACTTACGAATAAAAAATCTCGGATAAGAATGAGATCGGAATAATTATCCTTTACCTTAGGTCCAATATGCTTCGTACATATCCAATCCTCCTGTATAATGATTTAAATAATGTCATTGACTTATTATAGAATCATATTCATTGTTATTATATCATATATGGTTCACTTATGACTTTATATTACTGGTTCTTTTGTAAATTCCATGTTAAAGAGTGTTTTGTGTAAAATCGTTTCATTTGTCGTCCGTGTTTTGACTTGTAATTATTCATATGATTACATAGATCATGATTACTTAATTACAGAATATAAAACATGATTTATATAAAATATATATTCAGAATATACATATATATAATATATCGATAAATGGAGAGAAATACACCGTTCATGGAGATGGTAGGTCGTACGTACGCATGAACGATGTTTTCGTTTCCTTATTGAGTTTAATGGAATTAAGTAGATGAAATATATATATATATATATATATATATATATATTAATAAATCCAGTAGCTTTATAATGTCATATATTTCATTATTATTTCTTATATATACTTTATAATCATTCTCAAATGGTTAACATGGGGAATGAATCTCATCGCGTCATGGAGACGGTTGTCTGTACGTACGCATGAGCGATGATATCGTTTCCATAATTATTGAATTGAATTGGAGTGGATGATACAATATATCAGAATCAATATGATGTTATAATAACTATGTATAGTTATTCTTTACACCATAATACTCATCCATGTTAGGTGTTGGTGGAAAAACATATTACACCACGGCGTGGAGACCGTATTCCGTACGTACGCACGCGCGGTGATTTTGTTTTCCGTAGGATGGATAGAAGGTGAAATGGGGTTGTTTCATATTTATAATAACATATCAGTATATTGGTGATACTTATGTTATTACTTTATAATGAAACAACTAAAGAAGAATAAGTTGAAGAAGAAAGAAGTTTGAATGATTCGGTAGAAGAAATTACCTCTTCTTCCATATGCCTCTTTGAAACCTCCTCTTAGGGCACTAAGATTGGTCTTTGAAGTAGAAAAGGACCTCTAGTATGTTTCTAGGGAAGTGGATAAGAGAATTTATCAGGGGTTGGCCAAGCATGAAGGCTCAAAGTGGTGTGAGGAAGAGAGGGAGGAGGTTCCCTTTTATAAGGGAGGAGAGGGGTACCTATGGAATTCTTAAAAATATTAATTTATAATAAATCTAACCCCACTTAAAAACCTCCAAAAATGACTCATATTCTAAGATTAGATGATATAGGGTTTTAATCACATCAAAAAATAAAATTTAGACATGTTTGGATCTTATTTTAAACCTTATCATTTTGATTTATCCTTATTTAATCTATTTAAGTTTATTTGTGGTAATAAAATTCTAAATTTTAACTTTTAACAAATAATTACTTATTTGTTGTGAATTTTCCATAATTGGTTAATTTATAACATTATAGACCATATAAAGGTAAATTTATAATTTTTAAATATTTTTGGGATTTTTAAACAATTTTATAATATGTTATTTTTATAAAATAAAAATTGTGTCAATTTTGACACTATTAATTTATTTGAGTTTAAATAAAATATATACAGAAGATATGTTCAAACTAAAAGCTTTAATATATTTATAAATGGTCATATGTGTCTAGAAAATTATTTTAGAACTTTAAATAGTTCACATAATATTTATTTTATTATTTTTAAAACCATTTATTTGGTTTATCTCTTAAGAAAATAATTGCTACAACATTATTGTATAATTATTTAATATACTTATTTGTTGCATATAAATTAAACATAAAATCCTGGGATGAAGATAAATCTATTACCATTCACAAAAATACTTCTACTAAAATTCATCATCTTAAAATCACAATATTTAGGTTGATATATTTATTAAATTATGAAGGTGAAAAATTTGGCATCATTTAAAATAAAATAATATAAGTGTCATAATCACTTTTATAAGACTCCAAACGGTTATATATTAGGTCATTGGATTATTATGGTATATATATATATACTACCAATAAGTTGCGGTCAGGTTTTTGGGGATTTTAATGGGTATTATTATTTCAATAGAAACTATATTACTGATTTTTCACTTAATAAATAATTTCTGCATCATTAATGTATCACCATTAATGAAAATTATTTAATCCCTAAAAATTCTAAATAAATTATCATGATTTAAATTAGATTTTTTTAGACTATTCATGTTCGATTTTTTATGATGTTTATCACTAAATTAAAATTATTATACTTATAAGATTTAAGAGAGTGACATGTTGTCACTTTCATTGGTTTTAATAATAATTAAATTATTTTCATGGTCAAAAGTCAATAAAATGAATCTAATCTGACCCTTAGGTGATATGGTTCTACTTTTAGCCATCCAATAGAATTTTTTCACGTGTTAGGTTAATTTTATAATATTATATTTACCCTTAATTACCCAATTTACCTTTAACTATGGTAAAAAAATTTACCGTAGTTACTATTCATAATTCCCAAAAATAAAAAGTAGCTTATTAACATAATTTGGACCCACTGATTCCAAATATGTAATCCTTTTTTCCAAATTCAATACACAATAGTTGCAGAAATTAAATTAAAATTAATCCTGTTGTCGAAAGAAAACAGGTTTTTCTTTAAAACATTGCAAAAGATTGAATTGATTTAACCTATGAATTCAAGGTAAAATCAATTCTAATGACATACATTATATAAAATTGTAAAAATATATTCTATTTATCCTTTAAAACCATTCATTATTATAATTTAACTACATATGTTATTATGATGAAAAAAGTTGTTTTTAATTAAAATATATCGTGTTTTTTACTATTCATTAAAATATGAAAGTTATTCGAATAATATGAAAAATTTATCAAAGGTAAAATTTTATATCCTGATTCCAAAGAATAATTTTATTTTTTAAAATTGAACTTATAAATATGTCAAAAACGAGATTTAAAGTGCGTGCGCCATCAAAAGGCGGCAAAACTGCATTTTTGAAAAATACTTATTTTACCTGAAAATTTTATTTTGTTCTTATACCATGTTCTAAAAAATATGTAAGATGAATAATAATGTTATAAAATTCAAAATATAATTAATACTATTCATAATGGATAGTTCATAATATTATAATAACATATCATTGTTTAGTAAAACCCGGTATTGCGTACAGCACGCGCTATCGAATAAGGTCGCGATTGCGTGTAATGAAATCCAAGTTAGGGTTACGTGTTGTGAAAGAATCCTTCGTTGATTCATATAACAGAATCCAACCATATTTCATTTATACATTGAATATATATATATATATATACACTCAATGTGGTGTAGAATGACTATTATAAAACGAACTTGAAATTGTGTGTAACACAATCTAAGAATAGTGTTGTGTATACTTCAAGCTAATAAAGTGTGTCGTATAGCACAAGATAATATTTCTGTAGCATAAAACACATGACATCAAATAAATTAAAGAGAATACTTATCATAAAATATGGGGTTTTAAATTCTACCCCCTTAAAATGAATTTTTCCCTCAAAATTAATCGGGGTTATAAATCGTTTACTATTCATAGAAACCCACATCATAAAAAGGAATACTGAAACTTAATTTTAAAAACTAAATTATGAAACGTAATGATTACCCAAAGTAACTCATCACTGGGTTTCTATATAGGAGAACATAGGTGAAAATATGGATAAGGAAGAGAAATCTAACCATCATGTTCTGATGGAGAGTGGTAGAGAACATGGCTATGAAAAATCCATCAATCACAAAGCCATAAATTTGTGATGATTTAAGGTACATTCAGATTCATCGGATACAAGGGCACTAGGACAACATTTTTGGTTTTCAAGATCATTTCCCTATAGATGATGAAATTGGAATTAGAAGAAATACTTTCGTGATTTTGGTACAGTCTCACCATTAGTAGTTCCTTGGAAAATTTCCACTTCATCTCTTAAAGAAATGAACTTGAATTTGTCATTCCGGAAGTGTTATCAGATCATGTGATAGAAAGATGGGTCATTCCATCTGTCTTAAACAAAAGGTTATTAAAGTTATCAAAAATACATAAGTCCATCTATAGTGAAATTAATCATATATGGTTCCTAAAATGGACTTATACTTTATATATCATACTGCTTAATATAATAAAACTAGTTTTTACTAAACAGGGACTTTCTGTAGGCCAGTGGTAGGCGATAAAGGTCAGTCGCACTTCGGTTGTGGGTTCGATTCCCACAGCCTTGTCCGACGTGATGGGTTATCGCCCGCCCTGCAGGTTGTCCTTTTTCTAAAATTACATTACTATAACATCCCATCAATAATATTGAAAAAAGTTCTATCCTTAAACAATACTAACTTATGTCTAACATACTCCATTCCAATCTTTAGGCTTATCTAAAATACTTCGGTCCAATCTCATGGTATAAAGAAAATGATTACTTGGAATGTCACATAACAATCACATGAATGCCCTCATTTATCCCCCATATATCATAAGATATATCTTTTTGGTCAAATTACAAACATGTGAATACCTTAATCATGTATTCTCTTGAAGATTAAATACCCACTGAACCTCAGTGAAAACATGAATGCAGTTAAATGTTAACATTTTTTCACATACCAAAATCCTCATAATTCTATATACTCAAACCATGATATTACTTAGTCCTTATATCAATCATGATCTCATGAATACAATCAAACATCTCATTATCTTCTTATTACTTCATTATGCGCATATCATCTACTTTCCAAAAATATCTGATTAACCTTCCATGGTTACTGGTATCATTCAACATGTACTTTCAAATACTTTATGAAAGACAATAATTTAACAATATTTAGATGATTCTTTATTCCATAGTACCATACATTATTCTTTATAAACATACAATCATTCCACTAACTTCTTAAACCACTGACTGAGCTTCATCATTTCTTTCATCTCATATTTCATTTGTAGTCTCCTCATCATCATCCACATAAATACTACTCATATGACCATGCTGATTCTCTTCACGAGATTTTCCCTTAGGGCATTGGATTGCATAATTCCCATACATTCCACATTTAAAACATCTAATCATTGTTGATGTCGTAGCAACACCATTTTCCTTGTCCATGGTATTAACTGAACCATTTCCTTTGCCCTTATTGGCTTTGTGTCCTTCTTTCCCACACCTGAAGAATCTTTCAGTTCCTTTGAAACAATCTCATTGATGCCTCTTCCCACATGATTTATATTGGGGAAATTGAAATTTTTTTCCTCTATGATCATCATGAAACTCTATCTTTCTCTTATTATCTGAGTCGGGAAACTTACCAAAGTTGAGATTATTGATCATATTATGAGATTTATTATTAGTCATAATAACGATGTTTGGACTTCCAAATACCATTTCATTTGGTTTCTCATGAAGAATATCATTCCATTGTCTATCATATCCTCCATTATCGTGAATCTTCCTGTTTCCAGCCATTTTCTAAAATCCAAAAAGAATAGAGTGAGAGGCAAAAATCATGCTAGAGAAAACAACATAGTAAAGGGGGGGTACCATTAATATATAAAATCATAGGTTAAATTCTATGATCGTTAGCGCAATTCTAGGACTATAACCTATATTTATACTTAACCTTAGAGACATCCCTTATAAGGCCTCGGCCTTAAACCTTACTTAATATTGAATTAAATGAATAATTCACATTGAGGATCTTTTCAGGTTTAGAGTTTTAGAGAATTAGAACATAACTATTACATCTCAAAAGATTACAAAGTAGACACTTCTACTATGTTTCCATAATAAAAAAAACTCTTAAAAAGAATCATGTCTAGTTCCATGTTTTATATAGCATGACATTCCCTTGACCCCATCCTTGACCTTATTCCACATTAATTCCTGTGAAAAACATTTCAAAAAAACTCGGGGTGAGCATAAAAAGCTCAGTAAGGGATACACAAAGAATAAAAACTGTTAGTTTATCAAACATCAAGTAAACCATGTATACTCTATCAGAGTAATACCTTCACCTTCATGAAGTAGTAAAAACTCTTCATTGAATAAAGTATCATTACTTAACTTTTTGTAACCAAAGTATTACCATAAAACCCATATAAAGAACACATAACATATATAAAGGTAACATGGTACATAAACATACTTAAGTGAAATAACCATACGGTCGACTTCCACACATATCACTTAATGGAATAGCCATACGGCCAATTTCCATACATACATAATGGAATATCCATACGGATGACTTCCATACCCAATTCATTGGAGGTTATAACGTAACCCCCCATCCTGGAATTCACGGCACCACCCGTCATATGGTTTATCACGTAACCACCCGTCAAATTTCTAAGTACCAAAAGAAAATCATAAAACATAAAACCAATATAAAGGAATGATAACATTTCCACATTCCAATCACAATATATCATAATAGAATACTTTATCAAAACCATTTTCAATACCAAAATACATAAAAGAGTATATGGTATTTATTTTATTTTAAAAACATTACGGCTTATTGAGGAAGCCAAAGACCAAATAATACTCACGGCAGCGGAAAAGGTCGTTGTCACCGCGTACGTTAAAAGAAACATTCCTTTTTGTCATTTTGTAAAATGGTTCGTAGAAAAATATTCCTTTTTTATAAAATTAAAAGTCAAAGGGGATTATACACCGTATAAAAGAAAGTTGTGTATAAAACGAAATATGCCTCAATGAAAGGAGATTGAGACGAAGTCCCGTACCTCGGGTCCGACTTGACTCGATCGTTCTTTAACGTCCTGAATAATAAACTAGAGTTAATTTATACTTGATTATGAACCTTTTTAATGTTCATTATTCCTTTTATATCACTTATTTCCATGTTATAAACATTATGTAACCATTTAAGTTAATAATGTTTGTTTTGTCGATATTTGGTTCTTAAGTCGAAAGTGGACTTCTTACAATTACATGTTGTTCGTGTGGTCAAAGGTTCTTTATATCTAGAATGACATTCCTGATTTGGATATCATATATATCATATATATCCAGCATATAAATGTATTTATAATATTACATAATCATTTAGAGGTAAGAAATGAAATGCACCGTTCATGGAGACGGTAAGCCGTACGTACGCATGAACGCTACTTTCATTTCTTTGTCATATTAATGGAATTAAAACTAAATGAGAGGTATATATATTTTAATTACAGAATTATATTCATAATTTAGATATATAATTCATTATATATATCCATTATATACATGTACTTTTAATAGTACATTACATTTGGGGATCAGAAATGAAATGCACCGTTCATGGAGATGGTAAGCCGTACGTACGCATGAACGCTACTTTCATTTCTATCTCATACTTTAATGGAATGAAATAATAATGATATATAGGTATATTATAATTCCAGTATAACATCATATATAATAACTTTAAATCCATCCTTTACACGTTCCACATATGGCATTAACGAATCACATCACTTTGAGGGGGCGGTAGTCCGCACTTCCTTAAATGAAGATATCGTGTTTACCCATAATGGAAACCATAAAGGTAAGCCCAAAATGAAAAATCCAAAAGCTTAAGGAAAACATAAACATATTATATATCATATATAAATATAGTGTCATCTTAATGGCCACCTTTGAAGGTGTTAAAAGAATGTTGAACAATCATCGTTTCGGGAGGCAGAAATTCTCCATCCACAGAAACAGTATGTTCTTTAACCATTAGATGTATGTGTGTGTAAGTGTAGCTCTAATACTTCTTATAACAACATCCTAGTATATGTAGGATACTGTATTTGTTACAAAAGAAAAGAATAAAAAGAGTTTAGGGGGTTGGAAGAGCAAAATAAAACAAAAGGACTCAAAAGAAGACATTACCTTAAAATCGGGTAACTCCCCTTAGTTTGAGCTCAAAGGCTTCCTTGGGAATACTTCTGCCCAAAGTGAGGCTCAAAAAGTAATAGAGGGATGTGGAGAGCCAAAATGTTCAGGTTTTGGCCGAGCCAAAGGCTTTCGGAGTGTGGGTAAGGAGGTAGAGGTGGGGGCCTTTTATAAGAGGAGAGGAGGGGCACTCTTGGAAAGTATGGAAAAGTCACTTTACTGTAAAATGGTATTCGGATTTAAGTGGTCCCAAATTGATGTATTTATAGGATAAGGTGATAAGGGTTAGAAATCCACTCATACAATAGGTTTTGGACATATGTAGGTCTTAGATATTACATTATCTTTCCAGATTATTTAAATCATTAAATAATGAGGTCATCGCTGCATCATCATGATATCATAAATAAATTACATTATTTAATGTCTAAAAATTATAAAAAAAATACTATGATTTAGGAAATCTTTTTATCTTTCCAATGACTATTTATAGTCAAAAATTGGACTTGTATAACCCCATGTGAAAATTGTTTTAGTAAAACATCTCATGTGTGTGTCATTTTTACTTTAACATTAAATAAAAAGTTATTTATGTCATTTCCCAACCAAAGTGGCTCAATGGGGTCCCCAAGTTCACAAATGGATTTTCTTGGTCGGCCAAGACACATACAATAAGGGTAGGACATGTGTCAAACTCATCTCATATTATTAAAACATTATTTTTACCTTAAACTACACTAATTATCTCTAATCGCGATTAAAAACGTAATAAGTTACTATTCACCAAAAAATTATTTTAATCTCATTGAACAACATTTTACTTCTTAATGACAAACATGGATGTCAGATTTTTTAAATTCAAAACACAGAAGTGGTAAAATTTCATTTAAACGAAAAATCAGTTTTTATAAGTACCACTTAGTGGTTTTACTATTCATCAAAAATTGATGTTTTCCAGAAAAATACCAAAAATTCACCCTAAGATATATTTGATATTCCGAATTCAAAAATGAAGTCCATTTTACAAAATTCACAACATATAAGTTGCATTAATTAATTTAATAATTAATTCCCACTGTTAGAGAAAATAGCGTGTTTTTATGAAACAATAAGTATCAAAAGATTGACACTAGTTAAGTCTGATTTCAAAGTGAAATTAATTCCAATGACCACTATTGGATTTAATGGTAAAAATATTTTCTAATTTCACTTTAAAACAAATTCAAATGATAATCTAATCATATAAATAAATTAGATTAAAAAGAGGTTTTGAATTAAAATACAACATTTTACACAATTCATTAATAAATGAACTTTATCGGAAAGATACCAAAAATTTACACAAAGTAAATTTTGATGTCCTGATTCTAAAGAAGAGTTATATTTGGTCCAATAGAATTTATAAGATTGATAAAAACTGTATTTAATGACGGTTCGCCGTCAAAAGGTGATAAGTGAACCCTTAGTAAAAATTAGGGTATAAATGCCTAAAATTGAATTCTTTCCGTATTTTAAGCCTTTATCTTTTATTGGATAAATGTAAAAACATGTAAAAACATATATAATCATATTTTAGATATTTCTATCCATTCCCTCCAGTAAAACAGGTACGTGTTACCTAACATTTAAAATAATATAATTTTATTACTAGTGTGCAACGTAAGTTTTCAAAGAAACTCATCGTTACGTATCGAGTACGCTATCGAATGTAGAAACCCATTTTTAATTAAAATTAATATTTAATTTGTAAATATTAAAAAATATGAAAATTCTTTATTCTTTATTTACCTGGGAGGTTACATCCTTCCCCCCTTTTGGGAATTGTGTCCTCGCAATTTTATTCACTTATCAAAATAAGTGGGGGTATTTATCCCTCATAGCATTTTCAGATTCCCACGTTGCCTCTTCAATCACATGGTTTTTCCGCAAAATCATTACCTGATGAATCACCTTATTCTGTAACACCTGCTCCCTGTGGTCAAGAATCTGGACTGGTTGTTCTTCATAAGATAGGTTCTCTTCCAGCTGAACTACCTCTGGACTCAAAACATGAGATGGATCTGGCATATACTACCTCAACATCGAAACATGAAAAACATTGTGTACCTGAGATAAACTTGGAGGTAAATCCACTTGGTAAGAAACTGATCCAACTGTCTCCAGAATTTCATATGGTCTAATGAACCTTGGACTCAGCTTTCCTTTCTTACCAAATCTCATCACACTTTTCCATGGAGAAACCTTGAGAAAAACATGATCACCTACCTCGAAAGAGAGATCCTTCCTCCGGTTATCCGCATAACTCTTCTGTCCGCTTTGAGCTATTCTCATGTGTTTCTGAATCAATTGAACCTTTTCTTCCATCTCTTCTACCAATTCTGGTCCCATCAGCTTCCTTTCACCCACTTCATCCCAAATTGCTGGAGTTCGACACCGCTTCCCATATAATTCCTCAAATGGTGACATCTGTATACTTGAATGAAAACTGTTATTATATGAAAACTCAACCAAAGAAAGATGTTGGTCCCAACTTCCATGATAATCCATCGAACAAGCTCGTAGCATATCCTCCAAGGTCTGAATTGTTCATTCTGACTGCCCATCTGATTGAGGATGAAAAGCTGTACTAAAATTTAATTCAGTACCCAACGACTTCTGAAGGCCTTTCCAGAAGTTAGAAGTAAACCTGGGATCACAGTCAGATATAATGGAGAGAGGAACTCCATGTAACCTGACTATCTCTTTAAGATACAAACGGGAAAGTTGATCTAGGGAAAAAGTATCTCGTATAGCAAGGAAATGAGCAGATTTAGTCAAGCGATCAACAATAACACAGATTGCATTATTACCTCAAGATTTCCTCGGTAATCCCACAACAAAGTCCATGGATATGTTTTCCCATTTCCACTCTGGCACTGGTAAAGGATGAAGCATCCCATTAGGTAACTTCTGCTCTGCTTTAACCTACTGACAAGTCAAACACTTCATAGTAAAATCAGCAATATCTCTTTTCATTCCATCGCACCAGTAATACTCCTGCAGATCTCTGTACATCTTAGTACAGCCAGGATGAACTGAAAACGGGGAACTATGAGCCTCACATAACAAATCATTCTTCAACTTTGAATCACAAGGCACACATAATCTCTTCCCAAACCTAAAAACACAATCATTATCAATGTTGAATTCAGGCAACTTACCTTTCTGAACCAGATCTACCTTTTTCTGCAACTCGCTGTTTTGCTTCTGTGCTTGCTTGATTCTGTCTGATAGAGAAGATTTCACTGATACCTGAAACAAAATAGAAGGACTTCATGCACCAACAACTTCTATGCCAAAGTTAATCAAATCAAAAACCAAAGGATCTCGTTCCAAACATAGCGTGGTTAATGAAGCATTACTTTTTCGACTCAAAGCATCTTCCACTTTATTTTCTTTTCCCGGAAGGTAGTGAATTATACAATCATAATCCTTGATTAATTCCAGCCATCTCCTCTGTCTCATGTTCAATTATTTCTGAATGAATATATACTTTAAACTTTTGTGATCAGTATATATTTCACACTTTACTCCATACAAATGATTCCTCCAAATTTTTAAAGAAAAGACAACAACAGCTAATTCCAAATCATGTGTAGGGTAATTTACCTCATGAGTTTTCAACTAACGTGAAGCATAAGAAATTACATGATCATTCTGCATAAGGACATAGCCAAGTCTCTTCAACGAAGCATCACTGTATATAACAAACTCACCATTCCTGGAAGGATGTGCCAAAACAGGAGCATTCACCAATCTTCTTTTCAACTTCTGAAAACAATCATCACATTCTTTTGTCCAGATGAACTTAACACCCTTAGAAGTTAGCTTAGTCATTGGAATAGATAACCTTGAAAAATTTTCAACAAAGCTTTGGTAGTAACCTGCCAAACCAAGAAAACTACGGATCTCGGTTACATTTGTGGGTCTTGGCCATTCTTCAACAACTTTTGTTTTAGTAGGATCAACAGTTATGCCATCTTTTGAAACAATGTGACCCATGAAAGAAATTTTTTGTAACCAAAACTCACACTTGCTGAATTTTCAATATAGTTTCTTTTCTTTTAAGGTTTTCAAGATAACCCTTAAATGACTTTCATGCCCCTCTTTACTTTTAGAAAACACCAAAATATCATCGATGAAAACAACCACAAACTTATTCAAGAACACATGGAAAATTCTATTCATAAGGTCCATGAATACAGCAGGTGCATTGGTTAACACAAAAGGCATAACTACAAATTCATAATGGCCATATCTAGTATGGAACGAAGTCTTCGGAACGTCTGCTTCTTTTACTTTCAATTGATGGTACCCCAACCTCAAGTCATTCTTCGAAAAATACTGAGCTCCCTGGAGCTGATCAAACAAATCATCAATATGAGGCAAACGATACTTGTTCATAACAATAATATTATTCAAGGCTCTATAATCAATGCAAAGTCTCATTGATCCATCTTTCTTTTTAACAAACAAGACAGGAGAACCCCATGGTGATGTGCTAGGTCAAATGAAACCTTTATCTAATAACTCCTACAATTGTTTCGTTAACTCTAAAAGATCAACTTGAGCCACTCGATAAGGGGGTTTTGAAATTGGCGTAGAATCAGGAACTAAGTCAACAGTAAATTCAACTTCCCGATCATGAATAATTCTAGGAAACTCATCAGGAAAAACATCAAGATACTCATTTACCACTGGAACATCATTAATCGGAACAGTTTTTTTATTTTCAACAATATGTGCCAGGTAAAATTCATTTCCATATTTTACTAGTTTCTCAACTTCCTGATATGTTATCAAAATCAAGTGTTCATTCTTGCACACAAACTGAAAATCTTTCTAAAAAGAAACCATTTTAGCTCTGTAGTAAATCTTAGCATGATAAAGAGAAAGCAAATCCATGCCCAAAATAACATCAAACTCTACTAGAGGCAAAACAATAAGGTTTGCTGGTATATTCTTTCCACACACAAGGATAAGAAGGTTCTTATAATTCCTTTTTGTCTCAACGTTCCCTCCGGGTGTTTTTACCATAAGTTCAGGGTTCATATCGTGAGATGGAATTTCCAATTTACTAGAAAACTTCTCTGAAATTAAAGAGTGTGTAAACCCTGAATCAAACATCAAATTGGCATAATCTAAAAAAACAAACAGTGTACCTGATACCACTTCATTCGATGGCCCAACATCTACTGAAGTTGTTTCAAAGGATTTCACCACCCCTTTCTTCTTGTAGTCTGGCTGAATTCCCCCAGTTGAGTTCTTCGTTGGACACTCGTTTGCATAATGACCCATTTCATTTAACTTAAAACATCTTATTGTTGGCCTTTCATTTCCTGCTTGATCATCTTCCTTATAGTTATGAGCAATATGACCAGACTTACCACATCGAAAGCACTTACCAGACTTGGATAAACATTCTCCAGGATGCATTTTACCACACTTCTCACAGGATGGATATTTTGTTTTCTTACCTCCTTGCTTCTTTGATGAATTCTTCCCCTTTTCCTACCAAGTAGACCTCTTATTCTGTTGTTTTTCATAGAACACATGATCATCGGAAAACTCCATTTCCACCTTCTCCGCACATCGAACAAGTTTTTCATAACATCTGAACTCATGAGAAGATAAATCCCTTCGATACTTTGGCTTTAACCCTGAGTAAAAATGGTTTATTTTACTATCAAGATCTCGTATGACGTTTGGAGCATACCTTGCCAATCGAGTGAACTTTTCTTCATAAGCAGCCACTGAATCATCCTCCTGCCTCAATTATAGGAACTGTTTTTCCATCCTAAGACAAACAACCTTAGGAAAATATTTCTCAAGAAACATACCTTTGAATTCGTCCGAGTGAAGATCCTCAATCTCATCACTATCCCTGATTTTTTTTCACCATCGACCACCACTGATCAGCTTCACCTTCAAAACGGTAAACAGCAAGACTAACCTTTTGATGTTCTAAACACCCCATGACATCAAAAATCTTCTCCAGTGCTTTAATCCACCATTTATCTTGCACAGGGTCAGATGATCCTCTGAATGATTGGGGGTGTTGCCTCATGAAATGTTCCACCACTGACATGTTACTCTGCGGTTGATCTGGCTGATCTCGTGCATGGATACCACCACTATTTATAGCCTGATTCTACTGTGCCATCACTGCAACAAACTGTTCAGTTCCAATTCCGACCATCTCAGGTTGCTGATTTGGAAGGTTTTCTTCCTCCTGATGTCGTCCCAACATATCTTCTTTGTTTCCTCTGCGGAAAACCATTCTAAACATAGAAATATCATAGGCGAAGCAACATAGTAATCTGTAAATTCTATATCATTTCAATCATATTATAATTTAACACTTTTCTAACTCCTGAAGTTGTCTAAACTGACCTTTGATACGAACTATAAGGCCCCGGCCTTAAACCTTACTTAATATTGAATTAAATGAATAATTCACATTGAGGATCTTTTCAGGTTTAGAGTTTTATAGAATTAGAAAATAACTATTACATCTCAAAAGATTACAAAGTAGACACTTCTACTAAGTTTCCATAATAAAATAACTCTAAAAAAGAAACATGTCTAGTTCCATGTTTTATATAGCATGACATTCCCTTGATCACATCCTTGACCTTATTCCACATGAAGTTCTGTGAAAAAAATTTCAAAAATACTTGGGGTGAGCATAAAAAGCTCAGCAAGGGATACACAAAGAATAAAAATGGTTAGTTTTTCAAAAATCAAGTAAACCATGTATACTCTATCAGAGTAATACCTTCACCATCATGAAGTAGTAAAAACTCTTCACTGAATAACGTATCATTACTTACCTTTTTTTTAACCAAAGGATTACTATAAAACCCATATAAATAACACATAACATATATAAAGGTAACTTGGGACATAAACATACTTAAGTGGAATAACCATACGGTCGACTTCCACACATATCACTTAATGGAATAGCCATACGGACAATTTCCATACATACTTAATGGAATAGCCATACGGTTGACTTCCATACCCAATGTATTGGAGGTTATAAAGTAACCACTCGTCCTGGTATTCATGGCACCACCCGTCATATGGTTTATCACATAACCACCCGTCAAATGTCCAAGTACCAAAATAAAATCATAAAACATAAAACCAATATAAAGGAATAATAACATTTCCACATTTCAATCACAATATATCATAATAGAATCCTTTATCAAAACCATTTTCAATACCAAAATACATAAAAGAGTATATGGTATTTATTTTATTTTAAAAACATTATGTCTTGTTGAGGAAGCCAAAGACCAAATAATACTCGCGGCGGCGGAAAAGGTCATTGTCACCGTGTACGTTAAAAGAAACATTCCTTTTTGTCATTTTGTAAAATGCTTCGTAGAAAAAGATTCCTTTTGTATAAAAGTAAAATTCAAAGGGGTTTATACACCGTATAAAAGAATGTTGTGTATAAAACGAAATATTCCTCAATGAAAGGAGATTGAGATGAAGTCCCTTACCTCGGGTCCGACTTGAATCGATCATTATTTAACGTCCTAAATAATAAACTTGAGTTAATTTATACTTGATTAAGAACCTTTTTACAGTTCATTATTCCTTTTATATTACTTATTTCCATGTTATAAACATTATGTAACCATTTATGTTAATAATGTTTGTTTTTTCGATATTTGGTTCTTAAGTCGAATGTGGACTTCTTACAATTACATGTTGTTCGTGTGGTCAAAGTTTCTTTATATCCAGAATGACATTCCTGATTTGGATATCATATATATCATATATATCCAGCATATACATGAATTTATAATATTACATAATCATTTAGAGGTAAGAAATGAAATGCACAGTTCATGGAGACGGTAAGCCGTACGTACGCATGAACGCTACTTTCATTTCTTTGTCATATTAATGGAATTAAAACTAAATGATAGGTATGTATATTTTAATTCCAGAATTATATTCATCATTTAGATATATCATTAATTATATATATCCATTATATACATGTACTTTTAATAGTACATTACATTTGGGGATAAGAAATGAAATGCACCGTTCATGGAGACGGTATGTCGTACGTACGCATGAACGCTACTTTCATTTCTATCTGATACTTTAATGGAAAGAAATAATAATGATATAGAGGTATATTATAATTCTAGTATAACATCATATATAATAACTTTAAATCCATCCTTTACACGTCCCACATATGGCATTAACGAATCACATAACTTTGAGGGGGCGGTAGTCTGCACTTCCTTAAATGAAGATATCGTGTTTACCCATAATGGAAACCATAAAGGTATGCCAAATATAAAAAATACAGAAGCTTAAGGAAAACATAAACATATTATATATCATATATAAATATATTGTCATCTTAATGGCCACCTTTGAAGGTGTTAAAAGAATGTTGAACAATCATCTTTTCGGGAGGCAGAAATTCTCCATCCACGGAAACAGAATGTTCATTAACCATTAGATGTAGGTGTGTGTAAGTATAGCTTGAATCCTTCTTAGAAAAAAATCTTAGTATATGTAGGATACTATATATGTCACAGAAGAAAAGAATAAAAAGATTTTAGGGGGTTGGAGAAGCAAAATAAAACAAAAGGACTCAAAAGAAGGCATTACCTTAAAATCGGGTAACTCCCCTTAGTTTGAGCTCAAAGGCTTCCTTGGGAAAACTTTTGACCAAAGTGAGGATTCAAAGAGTAATATAGGGATCTGTAGAGACAAAATGGGAAGGGTTTGGCCGATCCAAAAGCTTCGGGAGTGTGGGTAAGGAGGTAGAGTTGGGGGCCTTTCATAAGAGGAGAGGAGGGGAACTCTTGGAAAGTATTGAAAATTCACTTTATTTTAAAATGGTATTATAATTTAAGAGGTCCCACATTGATGTATTTCGAGGATAAGGTGATAAGAGTTCGAAATCCACTCATAAAACAGGTTTCGGACATGTGTAGGTCTTAGATATTACATTATCTTTCCATTTTATTTAAATCGTTAAATAATGAGGTCATCACTGCATCATCATGATGTCATAAATAATTTAATTTATTTAATGTCTGAATATTATAAAAAAAATACTATGATGTAGGAAATCTTTTTAGATTTACAATGACTATTTATAGTCAAAAATCTGAATTTTATAACCCCATGTAAAAATTGTTTTAGTAAAACATCTCATGTGTGTGTCATTTTTACTTTAACATTAAATAAAAAAGTTATTTATGTCATTTCCCTACCAAAGTGGCTCCATGGGGTCCCCAAGTTGACCCATGGCTTGTCTTGGTCTGCCATGACACATCCAATATGGGTAGTACATTTTTCAAGCTCATCTCATATTATTAAAACATTATTTTTAACTTAAACTACACTAATTAACTCTAATCACGATTAAAAACTTAATAAGTTACTATTCAGCAAAAAAATTATTTTAGTCTCATTGAACCACATTTTACATCTTAATGACAACCATGTATGTAGGATTTTTTAAATTAAAAACATGGAAGTGGTAAAATTTCATTTAAACAAAAAATCAGTTTTTATAAGTACCACATAGTGGTTTCACTATTCATCAAAAAATGATGTTTTTCAGAAAAATACCAAAAATTCACCCTAAGCTATATTTGATCATCCGAATTCAAAAATGATGTCCATTTTAAAAAATTCTCAACATATATGTTGCATTAATTAAATTAATAATTAATTCCCGTTGTTAGAGCAAATAGCGTGTATTTATGAAATAATAAGTATCAAAAGATTGACACTAGTTTAAGTCCGATTTTAAAGTGAAATTAATTCCAACGACCACTATTGGATTTAATGGTAAATTTTTTTTCTAATTTCACTTTAAAACCAATTCAAATGATAATCTAATCATATAAATAAATTATATTAAAAAGAGGTTTTGAATTAAAATACAACATTTTAAACTATTCATTAAAAAATGAACTTTATCGGAAAGATACCAAAAATTTACACAAAGTAAATTTTGATGTCCCGATTCTAAAGAAGAGTTATATTTGGTCTAATAGAATTTATAAGATTGATCAAAACTATATTTAATGACGGTTCTCCGTCAAAAGGTGATAAGTGAACCCTTAGTGAAAATTAGTGTATAAATGCCTAAAATTGAATTCTTTCCATATTTTAAGACTTTATCTTTTATTGGATAAATGTAAAAACATGTAAAAACATATATAATCATATTTTAGTTATTTATATCCATTCCCGCCAGTACAACGGGTACGTGTTAACTAACATTTAAAATAATATTATTTTATTACTAGTGTGCAACGTAAGTTTTCAAAGAAACACATCGTTGCGTATCGAGTACGCTATCGAACGTAGAAACCCCTTTTTAATTAAAATTAATATTTAATTCGTAAATATTAATAAATATGAAAATTATTTATTCTTTATTTACCTGGGATGTTACATCCCAAGACATACCTTATAAATATCTCTAGAGATCTCACTAACGTTTTCGCATCCTAGTTTTCAAAGGTTGACTAAACCTTTCCTCTGATACGAACTGTAGAGACCCGAAGCTTGACATACATGGACATTACATTACTTTTGCGGAATACTTAATACATAACAAAAAAGACACACAAGGATCGTAATAGTTTAGTGTCTTTGGAAACTCGGAATATAAACAACTAATCATGTTGAAAGATCTTCAACATCTCCCATAATGATCTTCCCCTTTTTGTTTCCTTACCTAAAACCTTTCTTTATTTCCAGGGGAAAATAAAACATAAAAAGGGTGAGCTAGAATGCTCAGTAAGGTTATGCATGTATAAAATAAAAAAAATCATATACATTTGAGCTTAAAAACATGAACATAATGTTTAGACATCAAAATCTTGAGCAATGACATAAAACATTGAAGTACGTAAGGCATAGATCATAAAAAAACATTAAGAATAATAAAATAGCATGGGAGTAAAACATGTAATTTTGGAAACCATTCATAACATGTCATGATTTCCATAGTAGTCAAGGCATTGCTTCCAAGACCATCTTAGTGGACAAAGTCCCTTTCTGAATCGAGTTCACTCCTCATTTCAGTCCTGTAACACTGAACCGGATTAACTTACCGTTCCAGCCAGGTCTATCTCATTAGATATAAATCTTTACCCAATGCATTGGAGGGAGATATAGGTCCCACCCATCCCTTAATGAAATCATTCTTACTTGTGCCACATCATAAACATAAATCATTCATCATAACCCAAAGAATAAAATGGGTTTCGTAAACATCATCCCATCATCACATAATCTATATAAAAGAAATGGATATCATTTCATAATAAGGAAAGTGAAACAATTTAAATCATAGAGACATGATACTTGGAGGCCTTAACTCAATGTGATCCTAGAAACATCATGTAATTTTAGAAGAAAACGTTTTTTTTTTGAAAATAGTCATGAAATATTTTGGAGTAAGCTTCATGAAAATAAGGCTTTATAAAACCGTAAAAATCCGTTCGTTCCGTATAAGTTAAAAAACATTCATCTCGTACTTTTACCGGAAAAGTCAAAAAGTACCTCATAAGAGAAAGATTCCTTTCATACGATGTGGTAAAAGTAAAAAAGGGTAAAAATTACTTTAAACATACATGGAAGAAAATTAAACATTTTATGAAAACATTTTGAGAACATATGGACATGGATAATAATCATAACCCCAATAAATACTTATGAATAAACAATCTCGGATAATAATGAGATTGGAATAATTATCCCTTACCTTAGGTCCGATATGCTTCGTACGTATCCAAACATCCTGTATAATGATTTAAATAATGTCATTGACTTATTACAGAATCATATTCATTGTTATTATATCATATATAGTTCACTTATGACTTTATATTACCCATTCTTTTGTAAATTCCATGTTAAAGAGTGTTATGGGTAAAATGATTTCATTTGTGGTCCGTGTTTTGACTTGTAATTATTCATATGATTACATAGATCATGATTACTTAATTCCAGAATAAAAAAACAAGATTTATATATAATATATTTTCATAATATACATATATATAATACATCGATAAATGGAATGAAATACACCGTTCATAGAGACGGTAGGCCGTACGTACGCATGAACCATGTTTTCGTTTCCGTATTGAGTTTAGTGGAATTAAGTAGATGAAATACACATATATATATAAATAAATACAGTAGCTTTATAATTTTATATATTTCATTATTATTTCTTATATATACTTTATAATCATTCTAAAATGGTTAACATGGAGAATGAATCTCATCGTGTCGTGGAGATGGTAGTCCGTACGTACGCACGAGCGATGATATCGTTTCCATAATTATTGAATTGAATTGGATTGGATGATACAATATATCATAATAATTATGATTTTATAATAACTATGTATAGTTATTCTTTACACCATAATACCCATCCGTGTAAGGTGTTGGTGGAAAAACAGATTACACCACGGCGTGGAGACGGTATTCCGTACGTATGCACGCGCGATGATTTTGTTTTCCGTAGGATGGATAGAAGGTGAAATGGGGTTGTTTCATTTTTATAATAACATATCAGTATATTGGTGATACTTATTTTATTACTTTGTAATGAAACAACTAAATAAGAAGATGTTGAAGTAGAAAGAAGTTTGAATGAATCAGTAGAAGAAATTACCTCTTCTTCGATACGCCTCTTTGAAACCTCCTCTTAGGGAACTAGGATTGGTCTTTGAAGTACAATAGGACTCTAGGATGTTTCTAGGGAAGTGTAGAAGAGAATTTTTCAGGGGTTTTCCGCGCTTGAAGGCTCAAAGTGGTGTGAGGAAGAGAGGGAGGAGGTGCCGTTTTATAAGGGAGGAGAGGGTCACCTTTGGAATTCTTAAAAATATTAATTTTTAATAAATCTATCCCCACTTAAAAACCATAAAAAATGAATCATATTCTAATCTTTGATGATATAGGGTTTTAATCTCATTAACCAATCAAATTTAGACATGTTTGGATCTTATTTTAAACCTTATCATTTTGATTTATCCTTATTTAATCTATTTATGTTTATTTGTGATAATAAAATTCTACATTTTAAATTATAACAAATAATTACATATTTGTTGTGAATTTTCCATAATTGGTTACTTTATAACATTATAGACCATATAAATGTAAATTTATAATTTTTAAATATTTTTGTGATTTGTAAACAATTTTATAATATGTTAATTTTATAAAATAACAATAGTGTCAATTTTGACACTATTCATTTATTTGAATTTAAATAAAATATATACAGAAGATATGTTCAAACTAAAAGCATTAATAGATTCATAAAATGTCATATGTATCCAAAAAATTAGTGGAGAACTTTAAATAGTTCATATAATATTTATTTTATTATTTTTAAAACCATTTATTTGGTTTATCTCTTAATAAAATAATTACTGTAACATTTTTGTATAATTATTTAATATACTTATTTGTATCATATAAATTAAAAATAAAATACTATGATGAATATAAATCTATTACCTTTCAGAAAAATACTTCTACTCGAATTTATCATCTTAAAATCACAATATTTAAATTGTTATATTTATTAAATTATGAAGGTGACAACTTTGGAATCATTTAAAATAAAATAATATAAGTGTCATAATCTCTTTTATAAGACTCCAAACGGTTATATATTAAGTCATTGGATTATTATGGTATATATGTACACTACCAATATGTTTTCTTCAGGTTTTTGGGGCTTTTCATCGGTTTTATTATTTCAATAAAAACTATATTATCGATTTTCACTTAATAAATAATTTCTGCATCATTAATGTGTCACCATTAATGACAATTATTTAATCCCTAAAAATTCTAAATAAATTATCATGATGTAGATTAGATTTCTGTAGAATATTCATGATTGAAGTTTTATGATGTTTATCACTAAATTAAAATTATTATACTTATAAGATTTAAGAGAGTGACAGGTTGTCTCTTTCTTTGGTTTTAATAATAATTAAATTGTTTTCACGGTCAAAAGTCAATAAAATGAATGTAATTATACCCTTAGGTGATATGGTTATACTTTTATCCATCAAATAAAATTTTGGCATGTTTTTGGGTAATTTTATAATATTATATATACCCTTAATTACCTGATTTACCTTTAACTATGGAAAATAAAATTTACCATAGTTACTATTCATAATTTCCAAAAATAAAAAGAAGCTTATTAACATAATTTGGACCCACTGATTCCAAATATGGAATGATTTTTTCCAAATTAAATACACAAAGGTTTCAGAAATTAAATTAAAATTAATCCTTTTGTCGAAAGAAAATGGGTTTTTCTTTAAAACATTGCAAAAGATTGAAATGATTTAACCTACAAATTCAAGGTAAAATCAATTCTAATGACATAAATTATATTAAATGGTAAAAATATATTCTATATATACTTTAAAACCATTAAATATTATAATTTAACCACATATTTTATTATGATGAAAAAAGTTGTTTTTAATTAAAATATAGCATGTTTTTTACTATTCATTAAAATATGAAAGTTATCCGAATAATATGAAAAATTTAACCAAGGTAAAATTTTATATTTTGATTCAAAAGAATATTTTTATTTTTGAAAATTGAACTTATGAACATGTCAAAACTAGATTTAAAGTGAGTGCGCCATTAAAAGGCGGCAAAACTGCATTTTTTGAAAAATACTTATTTTACCCGAAAAATTTATTTTGTTCTTATACCATGTTCTAGAAAATGTGTAAGATGAATAATAATGTTTTAAAATTAAAAATATATTTAATAATATTTATAATGGATAGTTCATAATAATATTATAATAACATATTGTTGTTTAGTAAAACCCGGTATTGCGTAAAACACATGCTATCGAAGAAGGTCGCGATTGCATGTAATGAAAGCCAAGTTAGGGTTGCGTGTTGTGAAAGAATCCTTCATTGTTTTGTATAACAGAATCCAACCATATTTCATTTATACATTGTATATATATATATATATACTCAATTTTTCGTAGAATGACTATTATAAAACGAACTTGAAATTGTGTGTAACACAATCTAAGAATAGTGTTGTGTATACTTCAAGCTAATAAAGTGTGGCGTATAGCAGAATATAACTTTTTGTAGCATAAAACACATGACATAAAATAAATTAAAGAGAATACTTATCATAAAATATCGTGTTGTTATAATTTCATCTCTTCAAATTCATTTATTTGTTATGTTTTATAAATTTAATAAATTAATATTGGTTTTTTCAACCATTTTGAGGTTACTCAAATCCTATTTGATGAACCAAAATGATATATAAATTGTGGAAATAAATTAATATAAATTTTTTCCATATGCTTTAGTAATTTTAATAGAGTGTATTCATTTAATTATATAATAATGCAGGTTTCAATAGAATAGTATATAGTCATGAATCTTAGAATCATCATCACAAAGATTGTTTTAGATGCTTACACTTACCTAGATGATTTATAATCGATATTATTAATATAAAATAAAATTTTTAGTTACAAAATATAATAAATTAATTAATATTGATATTTGATATTACATTTATAAATTAAATTTATCTTAATATCATCATTCATTTTAATAAGAGAAAATAAACCACATAATTACCTTAGGTAGTATGAAACTAAATAGGGTTAATAATTTTTTTTGAATAGTTCAGAAGTTGAAGAAAACTAAAAAATTGAGTTTAAAAAAATTATATTCAGATTACAATTTAAATTTACTTTTGAGGATTACTTATGTTGTGTATTTTATAATAAAAGAGGTTAAATGAAAAAACATGGTTTTTGAAAACCAAAACACGTTTTTAGGTTTTCAGCATTGGAAAGCATCCAATTTCTTGGGTGGATAGTCGTTTGGTTCAACTACATCCCTAATAACATTCCTAAGATAATTTTGAGAGGTATTTGGTTATTTGTTCATCAAAACTAAGAAGTTTTAGATCCAAAAAGAATGTGGTATGTGGGGGTATTTAAATAGAAATTATTTGTCATAAAATAATGCATAATTTTTTATTTATTCTCATCACTATGAATAAGGAAAAATTTTATAATTATAAATGTTGTTTTATAAAGAAATATATTTATTAATGGAACTAAAAACACCATAAAAATGAAATCTCTAAATAATTTTATCCAATGTAAGAATAAAATATATTATTTATTAAAATAGAATATAACCTTAGATATGAAAAAACATTATAGGTTTACAAATTAATTTAATTATATATAAATAGTTTATTAAACTTTATAAATAAATTCTATGTTGTAAAAAATATCTTATAAATTATTACATCATTTATTAATTATAATGATGTAATATAACTCATCATACCTGAGAAAAATTTATTTTTCTGAAATCACATAAAAATAGTTTTTAAAAAGTATTTAAATAATAATCCTAAGATAATTTTGATATCACAATTCCAAAAACGAAGTAAATTTTGTTAAAATTAATCTATAAAATTGGTATTTTTAATATATACAATTTTAATATAAAAAATAATATTTTAAATAATTATTTAAAACTTTTCTTTTTAGAGAATAAAACATTTAATTAAATGTGGTGAAACAACTAGAGTAGAAATCATGGGAGTCTATAATAGTGGAGCTTTATAGAATCCCTTAAAATATATTATTCCAAACTACAATGCCTGGATCTTATTCTAGTAAACAACTAAATAGTGTAATCTCAATATCTTTTAGCATAGAAAGGTTCTACCAACTTGTTTCCCACATGCTAAGTGTGTATAATCATTATACAATGATCAATCATAACCCAAAATTCTGTAATTCCGTAATTGATGGAAAATTCAATGGAGGATAATCATGGAAAAAATCACCAATAAACCTAAATCGGATACCACATAAGATAAGGGGACATTTAAATGTTTTCATATAATAAGACAATTGAACATAGAATGGGATTTAATGATCATCAATTTTCCTTCCACTTAGTAGAAATTGAATTCCAAAATAAAAATAGACCAATAAATACAAATGAAATCACCCCATGCTTGATTCCTTTAGTAAAAATAATTCCATTGTTTATTTGAATCCCCTCAGTCAGTGCCTTCCATGATATCTCATTTCCCCATGTTGCACCGATAATTCCTGTTTGGGCCTGAGAAAACATCATGTGTAAGTTGTGAAATTTTGTAGATAAGATTCACCTTATTCATCAGAAACCCATGATTTGTATCAAAGAAATGATATTATTTTTTAAATGATAAAAGGTACCAAAAGTTACATGGTTCCTGTCATCATTGAATTCCTCATAGTGGAATCATATACCTGATGTAGAAATCATATAGTAATCCTTCCCATATATTGAAACAATACCCACATTGTAAAATCATGCACCCAAGAATTTATTATTTGAATAGATATCAATAGTAGTCCCTATATTAATCACAGGAATCACAAAATAGAACATTGGAATTACCTTCCCATAAAATTTTTATCATTTTATTGTATTTTATAGTTTAAGTAGTAAGAACGTTTAGTTTGAATTTACACACTCTTTCACATGATTTGGTTTTCATTTAGGATATAAAAAAGATAATTTACCATAAAAAATGTAATACAAACATTGTATAATTTTATATCAATACACATTATCCAAAGGGTTCATATACTATTTTAAATGGATTAGTTTAGGAATATTCAGACATACATAAATGAGTGTGATTAAATGTAAAACGTTTATGAATATCTTCTATTATGATATTGAAAATGAAGGACTGGTGATATTTATAAACCAAATATTTTAGAGGCTATAAGTTTCACTTTAACAACTAGAAACTCATACGAGGTTATAGACATCATACAAAAAATAGAAAAACTAGGCCAATTATCTTATAATATGAAGACATCACAAGGCCCTATGATCCAATTTGAGTGCTCAGGAAGGGTGTGAAGGGTTATCAGAAAACATTAATATGTAATTAATTTCAATGAGCCCCTAATATGTATTATACAGAGGATATTATAATATTTACACTTTATTAACATTGACCATGGTGAGTAACTTTCAATTGAATCCATGGATAATTTGGCATTCATAACTTTCATATATTCCTTTAACCATCCAATATTGATCCCTCCTTCACAAAGTTTTTTTCAAAACATTCCCAACTCATCCAATGTCAAATGTCCTCCTTTTGAGTTTACCAAAAGAATCAATTGATATTTTTTATTAATGATGAATTATTTGGGGTCCCAAATAAACCATAAAACATGTAGAGTAATTGAGTTAGGGAACTATTACTAAGAATAATCCTATCTCTAAAATGAAATAATAAATTTTTTATTTTAATTTATATAGTCATGATATATAAAAAATCCTTAAATAAATAGATTTGTATCAAACCAATATATATCAACGATATTATCTAAATTGTTGGAATGATCCTTTTATAAAATCCATGGAATTTTGCAATTATCTAATTTCATCTGGTCAAGAATTTATTATAGATCAACACATTAATTTTAATAGTGGTGATAAAATCCCAATCTATGTTCAATGAGAGTTCACTAGAAATTTATGGATTCAAATGGATTTATCCATTTCATTGAAAAGTTATTTGGCGCATCCAATGATTTTATGGGATATTTTTCTTTAAATTATTTTTAGTGTTCAATAATTATATTAAACTACACAATTATATTTTTGTGAAATGAGATAATTATAAAAAATATTATTATTTAAATTTGAAAACCCATCCATGTAATTTCAGGGTATTAGTATGAGTAACTACATTATAATTTATATTTATAATGTTCCTAATAAATAAAAATACATTCATTATTTCATAGAAAATAATCACTGAATTTTTAGTGAAATAATTTTATACTTCAATAACTCAATTTATTCAAATAGATTTCTATTGAATTTAAACCACATAGAGATTCTAATTTATAAATTTATGATAGTTGTTAAAATTATAATGTCAAAATTAGCTTTGGGTGATGTTTTTTTATTTTTATATAATGATTGATTTTTAATTGTATATTAAAAACATTAATTTTTCAAATACTCTCACTCTCTCAACTAATTTATAATACCCATTAGACTTTTTATTTATAATTAAATTTATATCTGATCCATTTTACTTATGATAATGTAATTAATTCCATTTTGATCTTCTATAACAACCCATTTCATTATCAATAAAATTCCCTTCTTATAATTATGTTTTATAGTGAAATAACATAATATTACATATAGAACATAATAGAAAACATATAAATGAAGAATAAGTGAAATAAAAGGTATCTCTTGATATTAAGGAACATATACCAATGAAATGGTAACTTGACCTTCGGAATTGTAACGTGACCCTTATGAGTATTATTCTAGCCAATGTAATAGTAACAACACCAATGAAAGTATAAATAAAATTTATCCTTCATATAAGTCACTATATGGTATATTTATATAATAATATAAGTAAAAAATAAATTTTAAATTTTGATTATTTAAGTGTCGGTATTTTGTAAGTCATGTATATTTAAATCTAAGTTTATGATGAATTTAATTATTTGAATGAAAATATATTTTATTAAAATTTATTAGTATATAAATATTTTTATGATAAATAATGATAATATAATTTTATGAGGCCATTGTTAATTTTTCAATGTGTTTGAAAAGCAGTTTTTATTTTAATATTTGTATTTTTCATGAAAATTATGAATTTATTTATAAATTAAATTTCTAATATATAGAAAAATATATTCCAAAACAAGATTTAATTTCTGAATTCTACATGTTGAAAAATGGTTGGGTTGATTTTTTTTGGATTTTTCTAAAACAGTGGAATTTTTTTTGAATAGTAAAATACGTTAATTTATGATAAATGCTAAATAAATAAATTTCAGCATCATGAATGGGACGTGGATGATGTAAATAGAAATTAGGTTAAAGTCACAATCTCTTTTTACTGTTTTTGGAAACAGGAATCAAAACTATATATAGTCCTCATCAAAAATATTAAACTAATGATTAAGATGAGGGGAACCCCACTTCCGCTCCATTATAAATACCACCCCTTTTTTACCACCTCTCCTCACACCACTAAATCCATGTTCCTTGTCCAAATTCTGCTCTATTATCTCCCTAATACCCTCCCGCATGTCTAGTAGCGCTGTTTCTCATAAATAGTCTAAAACCTCCCCCTTAAAGAGGCTCTCAAAAAATATATATTGAAGAGGTAAGTTCCTTTTTTCATTTCATTTATTTTCGTTCATGTTACTTTATTTCTTTTTATTTCGTCACCTACATTCTTCCAAATTTTATGATATCATAATTAATATAAATTTACTTTAATTTTGTTAATATAATTGAATAATTCATCATCATCTCACATTTACCCTCCTTTTATACTGTAAATGAAAACATTGTCTGGGATGTGTTGATTTATCACATTCAAGGATGATGGGTTTTTTATTTTTACTACCATATCCAATTCTGGTCATGAAAACATTTTTATGGTTGAAAAAAAACTATAATATATTTATTATTTATTATTTCAGGTTTGGATTCTTTTATATAGTAGATATTAATTTATAAATAAAAATTTGTTCTTTGTGATTAAAACCCGCCAATTAACAAAATAGTAATCATTAAAAATTTATATAATGATTCATCTTCACTCCAAATAAACAAATTAATTAAATAAACTTATAATATTATATATGTTCACTAATAACATAAAATCTCAATTGTAGAAAACCATTCCAATCTTGAATGTTTATCCTTACATGTATATATATAAACCAATCATGAAAACTAAGGAAACAAAGGATATCAAACAATGAAGTTGAACCTCTAAACCCCTAAAAAGGTCATGAATGAATTTAATAAGGATATTTAAAATAAATTACAATAAGAAGAGGTTCTATAAATATTAATTAATGAATAAAATTTGGTTATATGGGACATTAAGATCAAGTGAAGGACACCATTGTACATGAGGTAGGGGATTCTACCTGAACCACCATTATTCTTTCGAGTTGTTCTACCATTATTTTTATCCAAATGAAGTTATCTATTATTTTTATTCACGTGATTTAAATTTTGTGTATATGATCGAAACTCCTATAACAATATCCTTTCAACATTCTCTTTTGGGGATACACATGGCTTTAAATGATTCTATCCTCAATTATTCTCGTTAAGCAATCCTATTTTAAGGAAACATTATGAATTCTTAATCTTTTTTAAGTACACTATATAATCTGTTTTTAAGACACCATTATTTTTATACTACCAATATTTTTATTATGAAAACCTTCTTGGTTAACTTATAGTTTTATATAAAATATTATTCACTTTTATGTTTTAAATGACCTTTTATATTTTCCTTTAACCGCACGAAAATGTTTTAATTCCATCATTTCGTAAGTACTCTTTTATACATGTTATTAATTAGTGTTGAAATCACTTCTTATGATATAATACTATTCTACTATATTATTTCCCAGGCATGATCTAATTCCTTTCCTCCATGGACATTCTTATGAAACTCCCATTCGTTGTTTTTTATGACATGATTATGATACCCAATTATTACTTTGGATAAGACATATGTTTATTTATGATGGATAGTGTGTGATTATTTATTTGGAAAAAATGTTCATGAACATTTTAAGATGGGTATGCCCATATATTTCTCTAATTCATTGGGTAAAGATGAGTCTCATTAGACTTTATGTGCAATGGTCTTGGTCTTTAACCTTAACTAGTGAGCCTCTATGGGAAATGATCATTGAATCATACTAAATTCATGTTTTATATTTTTGTTACATTACTATGACCCCATGATTATATGATCCCATTTTTATATTTTATGATTTCATATTTTACATTCTTTTTTATATCATTATTTCATGACTTCGGAATCATTTTCTAAAGATTTATTTTTATTCTTATTCTCTTACTGGGTTTTTTTCTCATATCATTGTTCATGTTGTCCCCAGGTTATCATATGAATATGGATCAGCACAATGCATGTTTCGAGATCATTATAATGATTAAATAAATAAATGTTTTATTTAGTCCCAAGTTTTTTAGTTTTATGTACCCAGTCTTCCAAGACACTTGAAATTATGATCCTTGGCTTGTAATATGATTCTTCATTATACATAAAATATTGTAATTGTATGTGTAAAAGGATAGGGTGACTATATTAGGTATCATATCATGGTCTATTTATTTTGGAGATTCGTAATTGATAACTTTAGTAAGACCCTTATGGATAATACAATGTATAAAAAACATTCCAAATTTTTTGAAAGTAGTGTAAGTGGTTTATCAAGAAAATAAATCCATGTTTGGATATGAACACATGAATGTTGCTTTGGAAAATATGTATCTTGGTGTAAATCACAAAAACACCACATTGAGCTCGACTCAAATGAGAACTGGTCCACAAAAATGGGCCTAGATAAACTCTTTTTTTGACACTGTTAGGGGATATTATATACTTAATTCATAAGCTTAGTATGAACAATTATTAAGGGAACAAAAAAACTAATAAGCCTATAATAAAAAATTTGAGATAACAAATCATAGATAACCTAGTATGGAAACCTATGGAATCGTATGTTCAGATATAATTTTCTTTTAAAATGTTTTCCTTTTTTGTTTAATTTTTTTTATTCTTATTAGATAAGTATTCAATCCCTATAATTGAACATTAATTTCCTTAGTTAATAGAGGGTAAGATAAGAACACTTGGCAATAATCAATGTGATGGTAAATGTGTCGATTTCTATAATGATATTCTAGATATGATGAGAAAGGGTGTTCACAACTTTATGATAGTACTTGCTCAGTTGGGTCAAGTTATGATAAATAAATTAGATCTGGTTGAACACCCTCCTCCTACATGGAAAGATAAAGTTTTCACAGAAACCTTCAATAAGAAAAGGCCTATTATGTTGATTGGATATTCTGATCCCCTCCTCGCAGAACAATGGATTTACTCTATTGAAAAGATATTTTTTGTCCTACAGTGTTCAGAAGAAGAAAAAACCAGGCTGGAGTTGTATCCTTTTTATGGGAAAGCTGATTAGTGGTGGAAACTGATCAAGAATATGATTTTCAAGGAAGAAATTGATTACATTGATTGGGAGGAATTCTGGAAAAGGGTTTTCAATAAACATATTCCTCAAAACCTCCATCTCATGATAGAAAGAGTGTTCCTTATACTTAAGAAGAAGGAAGATGAGTACATTGGGGTGTATGAAACAAACTTCACAAGACTTATAAGATGTGCCTCAAGCATTGTTATAAAGACCGAAGGCTTGGTGGAATACTAATTTGCTGTAAAAAACATGAAACTACTAAAAGTTTCGGCAATTTGAGAACATGAAAGTTATGAAAAGATTTCTTGTTTTTTCATCAAGCTTTAAATGTATGTTGTAGACTCCAAATTTTCTCATGGACCCATTTTAAAAACCAGAAAATTCATTCTATTACGAGTGGTTTGGAAAATAAATCCCATGATGGAAGGAATATCGAAAATCCCAAGTGTCAAAATTGTGGGAAAATCATCATGGGAACTATCTAAAGGGAACCAAAAATTTCATCAAATGTAGAAGAATAGGGAATCAATATAAGTACTTCTGAATGGATATAAAAATCCAACTAATGTGGAAGAATAAAGGAGGGTTCAAATCAACTCCCATCAAGTGGTGTGGTGTTTCATCTGCATGAAACATGGGCATTATGAGAACAATTTATCAATGTCAGGGGTTGTCGAAGGCAATCAACAACAACCTCCAAGACATCAATAAATGTCTTATGATACCACTACTGCTAAAGTGGAACCATAAAATGATGTGGTGATAGGTATTCTAGTTATTCATTCAAGAATAGATAACATACTATTTATTTCTATTTCTACTCACTCTTTCATATCCTGAATGTTTAGTAGGACTATTCAAAAACCACCTCAAAATTTAGAGATTGAGTTATCTGTGAGAATAGAAAATGGGGATATTATTACATCCAAATTATAGAAATACTCCCTATATAACATTTGATGATAGAACCTCTAAAAAAATATCATCATACTTAAATAGTGGAGTTTGATGTTATCTTGGGTATGGATTAGATATCATTATACAATGTCAACATCACCTTCCAAGAAAGGGAGATCAATCTACACGTCCGAAATCATCCTACAATTCATTACAAGTGTAATGAGAAAGATGAAACTTGATTATAATCACTGAATTAAGTGTGTATATTACTACCTTATGAACAATCATTTCTTGCTCAAATGATTCAGAAAAATGAGAAATTATTGCTTGAATACAATCCCATTGTAAGGGACTACAATGAAGTATTTTCTAAAGAATTTATTGTTCATACTCTTGATCGAGAGCTCATGTTCTCAATTGAATTTTTTCTCAAATCACTAAGTATATCAAATACCCCATATATAATGGCCACCATATAGTTGGAAGAGGTGATAAATAATTTATATGATAATCTATGCAAGGGTTGTATATGCTTGAGTGAATCATATTGGGGAGCACCGGTCCACTTTTTCAAGAAGGAGGGTGGTTCAATTATCATCTACATTATTTATCATGAGCTGAATAAACGTAAGATAAAGAATATGTATCCCTTAACTCAAATATATTACTTGTTTGATCAGCTTCAAGGAGCCATTTATTTCAATAAGGTGGATCTTCAGTTGGGATATCACCAATTAAAGGTGAGGAAGGAGGATATTCTTAAAAATTTCATTCGAATGATGTAAGGACACTATGAATTCATAGTGATACCTTTTGGACTCACTAATTCTCCCCTAATATCCATGGATCTAATTAATAGAGACTTTACAAATTACCTGAACAAATTTGTGGTAATCTTTATCAGTGATATTCTGATATAATCCAAGAGATAGGGGAAACATGATAAGCATTTGAATACTGTGATGATGACATTTCCATGGGATAAATGTTATGAAAAGTACAACAAATGTGAATTCTAGATAGATGACATTTCATTCTTGGGGAATGTTATCACTAGAAAAGGAATGTATGTGGGCCCTTCTATGACAAAGGCCATTTAAGACTGACCTAGACCAACAACTTGGAAGGAGATATGTATCATTCTAGGTCAAGCTAGGTATTTTTGATGATTTTTTAAGAACTTTTAATTATTTTCAAACACTATGACAAAGTTTACACTAAATGAAGTGATTTTCGTTTAGACTGAAGAATGTGAGGAATGATTTAAGGATATCAAAAAGAGCCTTATCACTACCCCATTACACACACTCATGATAAGTGGAGAACACTTTTTGGTATACAGTGATGATTTAAAGAATGGATTGGGTAGTGTATGGATGAGAAATTATTATGTGACAGGCTACTCTTCAAGGCAGCTAAAAATCATTGAGAAAAACTTTTCCATGCATGATCTATAGTTGGCGGCATTGATCATTATGTTGAAAATAATGAATCAATATCTATTTGGGGAGAATTATGAAATATATACTGATCACTGGAGTCTCAAATATATATTCACATAGAGAGAGCTTAATATATGCAAATGAATATGGTTAGAGATCATCAAATATTATGACTGCTCAATACACTACCATATCAGTAATGAAAATAAGGTGACTGATTTTCTAAGTAGAAAGGATACAGCATCTTTGTCAATGATGGGAATTGAAAAAGGCCCAATAAACATATATTTGAATAGGATAGACATTGGAATAATTTAGGGTGGAATATCATGAATCATTTATCAAATGATTTCTTAATAATCCCTCATGGATAAAATATTGTATGCTCAAAGAAATGATGTGCAAATTCAGAAAATGGTGGAAGATTTTAGAAATGGGAAATCATATAAGTTCATTATTGATGATGAAGAAGTTTTAAGATTTCGGTCATGATTATGTGTACCATCTGATCCTGATGTAATGAAGGAGACTCTAAATAATTCATATAGCTCAAACATCTATATTCACTTAGGGAGAATAAAGATGTATCGAGATCTCCGAGAGAACTTTTGGTTGGACAATACGAAGAAGGATATCGCTGAGTATACATCAAAGTGATTGTTATGTAAACATGTGAAGGGTTAAAGACAAATTTCTAAGGGGATAATTCAACCACTACCGATACAAACATGGATGTGATAGAACATTACCGAATATTTTTTCACTAGACTTCTAAGGACATCCAGAGGAAACAATTTTATATGGGTCATTGTGGAACATCTTATAAAGACAACTCACTTTATCTCAATAGTTTAAGACATTTCATTAGATCAACTTGCATAGACATATATTGAAGAGGTGGTAAGAAGGTATGGAGTACTACTATATATTATATCTGATCGAGATCCTGGATTCACAATGAAGTTATAGAAGGGTCTCCAACTTTCTCTAAATGCTGAGTTGAAATTTAGAATATCCTATCATCCACAAAATGATGGCCAATATAAGACATGTTGACAGTGTGTTCATTGGACTTCAAAGGTTGATGGGACCAAAAACTTCCAATGTTTGAATTCTCCAACAACAATAGTTCCAACTTCAATATCTGAATGTAACCACATGAATCTCTTTTTTGGAAAAGGTAAAGAACACTAGTCTGTTGGGATGAATTCTGGGACCATAATCTATTAGAAGATGAAATTGTCAAAGAAATTGTAGAGGATGTGGAAACCATTAATTATCACATCAAGGAAGCCGAATATCGATAAAAGTTCTTTTTATAAATTCGCTGATGAGATATTGATTATGAAGTTAGAGACATGGTATTCCTCTGCATATATCAATGGTAGAAGGTCATGATATTTTGGAGGAAAGGAAAGTTATGTCCCATTTACATCATCCCTTTAGAAATTCAAGATCCTATTAGAGCTACGAATAATTAACTTGAGCATCCACCTACTATGTCTAAAGTACATGATGTCTTCCATGTGTCAATATTAACGATATACATAATAGATCCTACAAATATAATGTATTCCAAGGTGATATAGTTGGAGAATGCTCTTTCTTAGAAGAAGAATCTAGTGATGATCGTGGACTATTTATATAATGTTCTACATAACAATACTATACACCTGATAAAAGTATGACGGTGGATACAAAATTTCATAGAGGCAACGTGGGAACTAGAAGATGCAATGACAAAAAACTTCTCGCACCTATTTACAACACAGAATGTAAAACAAAACATTGAGGGAGAAATTTCATAAGGAGGGAATAATATAATGAACCAATGTTTTATCAATGAAATTCCTTTATTATAATTATGTCTTACAGGGTAATCACATAATAGTACATATAGAAAACTATAAAAATATTATAAATCATGAATGAGGGAAATAAAAGTTATCTCTTGATGTTAAGGAACATACACTGATGAAATAGTAGCATGATCATTAGTATTGTAAGGGGAACCTTATGAATAGAAAACTAACCAGTGTAATATTAACTTCTCTAATGAATGTATAAATAATTTTTTTTTCATATTATAAGTGAAAATATGGAATAATTATATCATCGTTTAAGTAAATATATATTTAACAAATTAGTAAATTATTTGTTTGTATTTTTGTAAGTCATGTATATTTAATTACAATTTTAGGATTAATTTAATAATTTAAAAAGAAAATTTATTTTCATAAAATTTATTTATTAATATTTATTTTCACAACTTATGATTATATGTTAATTTTAAGATACCTTATTTACTATTAAAATTGTTATAAAAGTCATTTTAATTTTAAAATTTGTATTTTTCATGTCAATTCTAATTTTAATTTAAAATTAAATTTAGAAAATTTAGGAAATTATTTTTCTAATATGGAGTTCTCTTTGGAAGTCTATACATCCAAAAAATTTCTGGGTGAATTTATGGGATTTTAATAAAATACAAAAATTTTCGTGAATAGTGATATATGATAATTTACGACATATGATAAATAAATGAATTTATATATTATCATTGATTCATAGATAATGTAAATGGCCAATGGTTTGAGATCACATTATCTCATTAATGTTTTTTCATGATAATAAATACTATTCATAATCTTGAGAAAAAATGAAACAAATGATTATAATAATGGGAAACCCCTCCTCTCATCCGCTATAAGTACCACCCATCTTTACCTCTTCTCCTCACACCCCTCAACACTTTTTCCTAGTACTAATTCTGATAACATCTCTCCCTAATCCCATATCAAATGTCCATGATCTCATTATCTCATAAAAATTCCTAATCCTTCCCCCTAAAGAGGCTCTGAAGGAAGATATATTGCAGAGGTAAATTCATATATTCATTTCATTTATTTTTATTCTAGTTCCTTTCATTAATTTTTTCCCCTCTCCTCCATTCATCAAAATGTTATGATAACTCTATTAGCTTACACACACTAGAATTTTTTTTTGATAAGGTAATATTTAATCATCATATCTTTTTTTACCTCTGTTTATACAAGAAATGAAAACATAATCAGATATATGTTAATTTATCACATTCTGGGATGCCGAGTTTTCAATTTCTTTTTCCAGCTTCAATTCTAATCATGGGGAAATTTTTATGGTTTAGACATACTATAAAATAATTAATCTATCTTAATTGTGGTTATGGAATTGTTTTTACACATGATATTAATTTATTATGAAAAATGTGTTTGTTGTGATTAAAACCCGCCAATTAGCCAATATGGTTATCATTAAAGTTTCATATAATGATTCATCTTGAATCCAAATATCATAATGAATTTTATAACCATGTTATATTTTGTATGTTTACTAATAATATAAAAATTTTATTCTATAAAACCATTCACATCTTACATGTTTGTCTTTACATGTATATAAGTAAACAAAAAATTAAAACCAAGGAAACAAATGCTCCCAGTCAGTGAAATTGAACCTCTTAAACCATCAAAAAGGTAATGAATAAACCTAAAAAGGTTATAATAAATCAATTACAAGAATCATTGGTAATGGAAATATTAATTAATTTATATAAATTTTTTATCCAGGAAATTAAGATCACATGGAATAAATAATCGTACATAGAGTAAAGGATCCAACCTGAACCACCATTATTGCTTCGGGTTGTTATATCAATATTTTTAACTAAAAGAAGTTATCAATTATTTTTATACACGTATTCTAAATTATTTTTATATGATCCAAACTCTTGTATGAAGATATATTAATCCTTCCCTTTTGGGGATACACGTGTTTTTAATTCATTCCCCCTATTATTCCCAATATGCAATCCCGATTTAAAGAAACTATCTGAATTATTACAAATTTTAAAGTACACTATAATAATTTATTTTTAATCCATAATTATTTTTATCAAACCAATATTTTTATTATTAAGACCATCTTGGTTCACTTCTGGTTTTATATAACAGATTAATCCCATTTTATGATAAATTACATTGGATATTTTACTTTAACCGCACTAAAGAGTTTTAATTCAAATGTTTCTAAAGTAATTTGTTTACATGTTATTACATCATGTTGACATCACTTTTCAAGATATATGCATATTCTACCCTATTATTTTCCATGAATTATATAATTCCTTTCCTTTATGGAAATTTTTATGATACTCCCATTTTTTATGTTTTCTGACATGATTATTATAACCAATTATTACCGTGGGTAACCATTAGGTTTATGTATGGTTCTCTATGTATGATTCATTATGTGGAATAAATATTCATGAACATGTTAATATGGGAGAACCTAGATATCACTCTCATTCCTTGTGTAACATTGAGTCTCATGAGACGTTATGTGCAACGGTCTTGGCGGTTAGCCTTGACTCGTTATACCATATGCAATGGTCTTGGTGGTTAACCTTGACTTGTGCTCTTATATGTGAAATGAGCCTTGACTCAAGCTAAATTCATGTTTTATGTTTCTATAGAATTACTACATATCCATGTTTATATGATCACATGTATATATTTTATAATTCCATATGTTCCTTGCCTTTTTGTATCATTATGTCATGTCATCTAACTCATGTGGTAAAGATTTATTCTTATGATTATTTCATTACTGGGATTTTAGTTATCCTCTGGTTATACTATAAAGATGTATGAGAATAATGGAAGTTAGTATATATTTATGAATATTAAATAAATACATGTTTCATTTAGTCCCAGGTTTTTCAATTTTATATACCTGCTCTTCCTATACACTAGACTTTACGTTACTGGTCTTGTAATATAATGAATTATTATGCTTAAAATAATTTAATGATATGTATAAAATTCTAGAGTAATTATAACATAAATATTTCAAAAATTAATCTAAATTAATTTTTATATTTAAAACACAATTTTTAAATGTTTTTCATTTTTTATCCATTTATATTATATTTTATTTCTAACAATTCTATAGTCTAATCCATTAAAAAAGGATTCTATATTTAGAATCTAGTGTATAAAATTATCTGTATAGGTCCCTTATTATCATTATGAATAATAGCCATGGTAAATATGTGTTTCCTTGAAAAGGATAAAATGGGTAAAATAAGGTTAAATAATTTGGATAAGGATTTTAAATTTCTCTAACATTTGATTTATCTGATTAAATGAATTTATTTCGTCCACATAAATTAATTTGTTGAATATATGACCACTTTCATCCATTTTTCTTTGATTCTGACCCTTATATTTTTTTACAAAAAGAATAAAAAAATTTCACTCTCTTGACAATAATATCTAGAAAATTACATTACAAAAAAAATAGTAACACTGCGTCTCTAAATATTAATTGGGATAATAAATTTATTATTATTATTATTAAGGTAAATCATTTTCAATTTTTAGTGATTGAGTAGTTACCGAAAATTCTTAAGCAATGCCAACATTTTATTTCATCCATTAATAAAAAAATGATTTTAAACATACTAAAAGTAACTCAATGTGGTTGAGTTATTTGGGTTCCAGGAATTGAAATGAAAATTATATTATATTATTTATATATAAAATGTATTAATTATAATGCCATATTTTTCATCTTTTTAATAATTTAAAATCTATATTAATATTTTCAAAAATGGAATTTGTGATATTTTATTGAAATAATATTTTGTTAAATTATTTATAAGTCAAAATAAATTTACACATGGAAATTTTGGATATGATAATGATAAAAATAATGTCTCATTACCATTTATGATTCAAATTTTATAGTATAAGAAAAACTATAACCCTTTAATATTGAAATTATTGTTACAATAGTTAAGGATATATTGGTTAAAGATTGGTCTAAACTGAATAATAAGATTTAAAATGAAAATCAACACATAATAAATATAATTGGATGATTATATTGGGTCTATATAGAGCTCTAAAATATTTCATGGATATTTTTATTCATTACACTTGAGAATAATATTATTTATATTTTAATCATTTTAGAAATTCGAAGAGTGTTCTTTCCATCCCTTATAATAGAAACTTCATTTCAACTATTCATAAAAGAACATTGAGGATCCTAGAGAATCCAAAACTAGTACAATAATCATATCAACATTCATGTTCATGAAATATCAGTTCTTTCCTATTTAATTGACTATTTTGAGGGGCCTTAAGAAGGCATGAAAAAAAGTCTACCTAAGAAGAGTTAATCATATTTACCGACTCTAACAAGATTATTACCTCTTTCAATTCCCAAAAATATGTTATAAACATATTAAATAGATATATAAAATATCATAAATATATTTATATGTTACCATAATAATATTTCAACAATTTTTCATCACTTTTCCATCCTATAAAATGATAAAAAATGCTTGTGCATACACTTGGCTTCCCGTATCCACGTAGCGTATTAATTCATTTTTTTCACCAAATTACATGGATGATTATGAATAAGGATCTAATAAATATATATTAAATTTATGAAATAATTATTATCATTTAATTATAATATCATATATATATTCTTACATTAATAAATGTTTGAAAATGAGAAAGTCGCTCATGTGTACATTTGGACTACCACCTTTATTATGCATTGTGATCCCTTACTCATTTCCAATTTACATGGATTATTATAAAGATATATTTAATTAATATTCATGATAAATATGATATAATAATTATTATTTAATGTTGAATTAAAATTTATCTTTCTTTCATTTCATCTGTTGAATATTTAAAACATCGTCCATGTCTATATATGACCAATCATCTCCATGAATTGTCTAATTAATTTTTCTATAACTACATTATATTAATGAAAATAGATATATATATATAATGAATACATATTGAATTTATATCATGAATAACATTATGTATATTTTGGAACTATGATCATTTTAAATGCACCAGAACTACCGAACCAATATTGTCATCAAAAAATGAAACAGGAAACACTCAAAAATGACGATAATAAAAAATAATTATTAATAAATGAGTGTTGAAATTTTATTTTTTTATCATCTATTTTATTAAAAGTATGTATATGTTTTAGTTATTGAATTATAATATATTTAATTTTTTTATATTGTACGAAGAAAGTACTGATAAAAATGTAAAATATGAATTACGAGATTCACATCTAACTTTTGTTTCCATGATACATATTCTATATTTCTGGATATTCTATTTATTGTTGTATTTACACTATAACTTTGATAGGTTATATCATTAATTACTTTATATATATGGTATTTATAATTTCATTTTACGATATTTCTTTCATTGGGGTTTTGATTCAAAAGAAACCAGAGGAAAGGGATTTATATTTCAATCTCATTTTAATCAAAATTATTTATGAGAGAATTTACATTAAAGAAAATTATATTATAACTTCATGTTAAATACATTTTATTTTATTATTTTCTTTTTCCCTATTGATAAAACATGCGTCCCTTTATTTTTCCAATCATTAAGCTCTCAAGAGACTAAAATAATTTCTTTAATGAAAAATGATTTTATTTCCCTCTTCCGTCAATAATAATTGTTCTCTCATATCCATGTTTTCTAAAAAAATACAATAAATTATTTATAATATTCTATTATTATTTTAATTTCATTTTTACCCAAAAATTAACTTTTTTTAAACGGTTCTATAACACCCTAATATTTTAAATGATAAACACCATATTTGAACACATATTTGATATTCATTACTAATCATAGAAGAGAATGTAAAACCCTAATACATTATGAAATATATAATTTAAATTAAATTATACATTATTTGATGGATTTTATGGAACACAACATCATGTTTGAATGAATAATATTATTATTTAAACATGACAACTATTATGTATAATGGAATACTCTCTCATGAAGTGATGCAGATCTTTTTTAACTAAATAATTATATTAATGGTAGTATGGTTATTTTTAGTGAATATATTTGATATATATGATCTTGAAATACTTCTTAAAAATACGATAACACATATAACTTATTATCCTTCAATGTATATGAAAGCAATAATGGCACTCATGCAGGCGTGCAGACAACCACCTTCAGAAAGCTGTGTGAAATTGTTTTTATTTTATTTTTACAGGGATGGTAAGAAGGATGGATTTTAGAAATAAAAACTAAATATATGAAATATTCATTATATTATTATTTTTCATTAGTATTTAATTTCATTTTTTTCTCATCAATCCATAATAATGGAAATTGTGTTCATGCGAACGTACAACATACCGTCTACATGAATAGTGCAATCTATTTTCTATCTCTAACTATAATAGATTACTATAAAAACATATATAATTATTATATATAATTTTTATATCATATTTAAATTTCTTATATTATTTTACTATGATCAAATTAAAGGGATCAAAATTATTTAACTAAGACATGAATGAAAACAAAGAAATTATCACCTGAAATAGTGACCTTAACAATGATTTTTATATAACCAGGTGATAATATACTATAATTAAATAATAAATTGTGTGATATATATTTTAATGAGTCAATAATATATTTATAATAAAACTATATATATTTTATCAACGTTCTAACAAATATGAAGGAATTAGAACCTAAGGTAAGGGACTTCGTATCAATTTCAATTCATTGACGTATGTGATAATATTATACACCTAATTTCTTTTATATGTATTAATATAAATTCCCTTTAACATATAATTTAATTATTAAATATCAATTAATGGTATTTTATGTTTCAAATTTAAATATTTCAACCGAAGTTATTTTTATATAAAAGTTACCAAGTGGTAATGAATTTCATTACTCAATTTCTTTTCATTGGGTAACATTACTTATTTATTGTCTTTAGTATTATATTATTATGTGTGTAATGAATTTTTCATATAAATTATTTTAGAAAATATTACATTATTTGGATTTATATTCTACACACAAAATATTTTAATTTATTTAATTCTCACATCGACATTATGATCATCGAAAGGGTTTATTTCACAATCTCAATTTTAATCAAGATAGTTTATGCTTAAATTTATATAGATGGAAATTATTTTATAATTGGATGATACAACCATTTAATTTTATTATCCTCTTATTATTTATTTTTTTTCAATTAAAAGATCCATTTTCACTCTTTTTTACTTAAAATTATTTAGAAATCATTTTTAATATAATCAAACATCATTTCTTTTTTCGTCCATAATTTTATTTTCATCCATATAAAGGATTGTATTTTTTTAAAAAATATTTTAACATTCAACAAGTTATTTTTTCAATAAATGTTTCCTGATATTTTAATTCTAAAAAATAATGAAATCTTCTTGTCACTTTCTCAATGTAGTTTTTTTTATCATTTTTAAAATAGTGTGAATGAAATTTTTTAACTTATAATGTATGTATAAAGGTGTATTTTTTCATGACCTCTCTTTTTCATGAATATAAAATTGAAATTTAGAATTTTTTATTTGTAAAATAAATTTTTTTTTCTTAATATTTCAGAAATTTCTGTTTTTAAAAAAAATATTCTCAAACTACAGTTGTTATTTTACTCAAAAATGATTTGAAGATATTTTTATGAAATTTATATTAATTAACACCAACAAACCATTATTTTATATATACTAATCTAAGGATATTATTTATTTGTATGATACTTATTCATCATTGGGATGGTTTTGTGCTATCCTCGGTGAGGATATTATTGAAATTCACTTTCTTAATTCATTTTTGTAGTCATGAAATTGACCAAGAAATATTTACTTTAGTGAGATCATTTAATATTAAATTTCCCCTAAATTTTTATGTTATTTATTATATATACTCTTAATTATTAATCCATATATCATTTATATATATTATTTTTTATATATAACATTTTTTGATTGAATGGAGAAATTTAAATACATTTATATTCTACAACCATTACAGATATTGGTTTATAAGTGATATTGATTCATGAATTAAATCTATTATTATATATATGATAAATGACTTGGCCATGTAGTTATGATTTAGGCCTAATAATAAATTGGTTCTCGATTCATCAACATGTCCCATCAGAAAAACCAATTGGCCAAATCAGATAGTTTTCTACCATATATTTAGATTTTATTGTGAAATGTGTTGAAAATATGTTTTAGATGTCCCACATTATGCATTCCCTTATTATGTGATCATTTATTGATTCCCATTTCATCATTAAATTATTTATATAGTACATAGATATTTTTCAAACCTATGTGATTATTTTGATGTATTTATTTGATCATCATATTTTCCGTCCACATTATGCTTAGCCTATTAATTAAATGACATGGGTTTTAGTTATTTAACTTTCTATATTGATTATGCATATTTATTTATGATACCATACATTATACACATACCCTTATTGAATATATAATATCTCCATTTTTTTATGTTTTATATTCCTCACGACAGCCGGAAGTGTTTTGGAATTGATATTCAAGGATACGGTATGAGGAATTTTGGTTCTCTCAAATTAAACACTTTCTATATTTTATGTTTTAAATTTTAATATGAATTTCATGTAGGTATCTAGTTTTCCAATAATACTATACTATTTGGCCTTTTTAGATTTTATTCCTTATATATTATTCAAATTTTATAATTTATTCATCTACTATGTTTTTCTAGGTTCATGTTGTTTATAGAAGGTATTAGAGGAATTTTTGTAAACACCTGGAGAACTAGATTTTTAAAACCATCGATTAGAGAACATTACCTTATGATATAAATTGATGATATGTATATAATAAGATTCTAAGGATATGTTAAGTTACATATCATGTGATTTTCCCTTGAAATAAATCCCTATATTGATACTATAAGTGGATGTGGTTCTATCACAGATGTACCTATAGGTAATATCTTAAAAAAAGATCCATCGGTCTTGACTCAACCATTACCTGGTACATGATAATGGTCATTACAACACACTTGGTTAAAGATTCTTGGCCTGTATATGTGGGATAATTCACATTTTATTTTAAATTCAATATAAAGGATTGGATAATAGTTTTATTACATTCAAACATTTTTAATGAAACCATTTCTATAATATTGAGATTATCTACAAATATATTTTTCACCTTAGGCTATGTGTTTCACTACTTTTCTATTACACATTATGATATATAATGTTTTATCTAATATAGTGTATGTTACAATTAAGAAGTATAACATATTGGAAGTAATGGATACCATGTTAGTGCAAACTATCGAAATAGTATGGATAATTGTTTCATTGATGGTCCTTATCAAAAAATTTGCAGAGAACAAGTCACCCAAACATTGTCATCAAATGAGGACATGGTGTTGTGTTCAATAAATATTGTTATAGTGCTATATGATTATTATAAATTTTAATGGAATAAATAGAAGATGGTAATCGCATAGAAAAAAAACATAATGGGATTAATGGAATGAAGTGTTTTCCCACATGTAATAATTATGGACAGAAACACCATTTCACTTTCATGATAAAATCGGAGTTTGATTCGAGTATAGAGGGAAATTAAATCAAAAAAATTAATGAAAGGGTATGAATAAAACCTTTTATGTTCTAATTTTCAACAATTATTGGATAGGTAACTTTGAAAATGAATTCACAAAACATCATGGTAATATACATTAGAAGAAGCTAAGCGATCAAGGCCAATCATATCCTACTACTATTATAGATGTGTAATGATTAAAGTTATTGTGAAATTGGATTCAAGAATTATGTTACAAAAATATTTTATCAATGAAATTATAGTTGAAATTTTATTTAAGTGTATAAGTATTGTACTACAGAATGTATTCTTTAAGGATTTTAGAGAATTTTTTAAATAATACCACTTACCAGGAAAAGTGATTCAGTGAAGAGTTGATATTTATTGAAAACACATGATTGAGGTAATATGAAACTCTATATGAAGTAAATTTTAAGAAAATAATGATAAATATATGTTTATAAGATTGTTTTTTTGAACATAATATTTTTTAGTGATTGAATTGTTTATGTTATCTTTATTGGAGTTTACTGCATCTTTGGATTTTTGGAATACATTCGACAACATGATGTTTTATTTTTGAAGAAATCGTGCATTCATTATCATTTTATGATAATCAATGTATTAATTTATTTTAAATGTGTCATTATGATCAATTTCATTTTTTTATAGAATATAATGTCGATATAGTGACCACCCTACTATATTTTTGGGAATAAAATCTGGTCTAACTTATTTTGGAATTTTTATAAAGATTACCATTTATAAAACGGATTAAGATACTATTGTGAAATTATATTAAGGTATTAAAGATTAATATATTATATTCTATAAATTATATTTGCCATTTTAATTTTGTTAAACTGTCTAGAGATATGAGGAAGTGATTTTAATTATTTTATTGATCCAATGATATGATTATTTTTAATTATAGTACACAGGGAATAAAATTTCTTCGTATATTTTTTCGTATAGTAAGTGATGATGTATAAAATTATAAAAGCATTGAAAATGATGATGTTTTTCTATAAATTAAGTTGATACCAAATAAGACTATTTTCATAAGTTCTCAATCGGGAGGGTAAAGGAATTACTCAACTTAAGGAAAATGATTTTGAAACAAAAATGTGATCCTAATACCTTCATTTCAGTTTAATCAAATGGTATATTAACTTTTCACATATTCATGGGTTTTTTTACCATCCCATGATCATTTAATTTATTTTTATCAGTGACACATATCACCCTCCATTATTTTTTGGTCCATACACCTTTCTTTTATGTCCATATTTTCACTTAACCCCAATGTTCCACTATATAGAAAAACATTTTTTTGATTATTCCATATCAACATTATGCATAAATTTGTCTCTAATAAATATTATGTTCAATTAATCCTTATCATGATTTTTGGATTTCATGTAGGTAATTGTCAAATACCAACCCCTTTTTTTTGATATTGAGATTAAATTTTGAGGATATAATTTATTTAATAGGGGTATAATGAAAACCCCAATAATTTAAAAATAGAAACACCATTTTTAGTGGAATATATAACAAGAAACACCATTCCTGGAATATTATTTAACACGCATAGAACTTTTGATATATTTATTTTTAAATAATTTTGATTACTTCAACATCATGCAATGAATAAAACATCAGGGTTGAACGAAAATATATTATTATTTAAAAATTAATATAAAAACTAGATGTTAAGAAGGAATGTATAAATAGTTTTATCTAAATCAAAAAAATTGCATGTTTTAGTCATGAATTAATTAAATTCAATTGTTATATATTTATTAGAAGTAAAATAAACACCATTTGGAAGAGAATGAAATGTTTTCTGAAAAAATTAATTTTTCTCAAAGGATGCTTACTTCAGAATTACAAACATAGTTTTAAATTTACTTGTACCACATTTAACAAATTTATTTCTTTTAAAAAAAATAAAAATATATAAATAATAAAATTATTTTGGTGAGTGTTTTTTGTTTTTTTGGAAATCATTAATTTGAAGATGAATATTAATAAAAACTAATTTATTTTAAAAAATATCGTTTTGGTTTAAAATAAACTAGAATGATTAATTATATTTAAAATTGTGTTAAAGTAAAAATTGTTCAATTAAATTAACCTTTTTCCATTTTAGGTTTTTTTAATCATATTTATATAGAATTTTTATATTTTAACCTTTAATACTTATAAGAATTTTCTCCTTCTAAAGCCACTCTTTCATCGCTTCTACAGTTTAATTTTAAGTTTAATTATTCCACTTATGTGAATTAAATTTGGAAAAATGTATTATATATTTTGAATCAGAATGATTTTTATTATATAATAATTTCAACACAATATTTGACCATATTGAATTCATAAAATAGCAAAAAAATAATTACCATAGTTAAGGTAAAAACGGGTTTACTGAGGGGTTAAACTAAAATGATAAGGTTTAAAAAGGACCTAAATCTTGTAAAAACCCTAGTGTATGGAAATAAGTTCACATTTTAACATATTATTATGGATAATGATAAATTTCAGATGCTGTCTTCTTGATGAAACTGTGGATATGACTTTTTCTTTTAAAATATTTCATTTAAGTCCTTCCGCCCAACTTATATATCATCCCCACCTCTCCTATCCTCTTCACTCATAAATACCAATTTTATATGATATTGAATACAAAAATTAACATAAATAGTCACATACCCATGTCCTTGTTTCCATAGAATGATTATTAATACCTCCAATGAATGATTTTTGAATAAACCATAAGTGGCCCCTTGAAGAGAAGGTGAAATTATTAAACATTCATATTTGTATTATTTCTTCTCCCACATATGTAAAATGGTCATAAAATATGTCAATATTTTAAAAATAGTATATAAAATATAATAATATTTATTTATTTTAATTTAATAACCCAGATTAATATACACTTTCATCAAATTGTAATATGAAACTATCAATCTGGTGTTTGGTGGAGTCTCGCCTCAAAAACAAATGTAATTCATTTTCCTTAACCCGATTTTAAAAATGGTTACAATGATGGATTATAAATATTTATTTTTAATTAATGAATTTATTTTACTTCATTAATTTTTATATCATATATGAATTCTTACATTCCATTATGTGGTGGAAACGGTAACATCACTCGTGTGTAGAGATAACTACCACCTCAGGAAATGATGTGGCTTGTTTTTTGGTTTACGATTTTCATTAAATCTAGTATTCTATGTTAACGAATATATTTTATATTTATGATATATCCATAATTTTTGAAATATAATATCTCATCTAAATTATTACATTTCAATCCATTAGAAATAATAATTCCACTCTTCTGTTTGTGTGTACTACCACCAACATGTAGAGTTATGAATTACTTTTCATTCTATTTTTACATTGATGGTAAAAGTGATGTATTTGATTAATATATATAAAATATATGATATATTTAAGTTCATATTTTACAATCAATTTTTTCAGGATTATTTATTTTTAAATTTAAAGTGAAAGAGATTATTTTATCATAGGATAACAAACCCATTACATTTTTATATAATTTTTCTATTATTTATTTTTTTTGTAATATTTCCTTTTTTAAACTCATTGATACTTAAAATTCATGACAAAATCTTTTTGTAAAATCACACTTCATTTCTATATTTAGTCAGAAATCCTTTTTCTTCATTTCCAGGAGTATATTTCTTTGAAAAAAGGTTTTAACATTTTCCAAACTGCTTATGAAAAAAAAATTTCCCAATTTATGAATTGTTAAAAAATTTATATAATGTAATGTTTTAATCTCTATCCATACAAGGATAATTTTTTAACCTTTTTAAAATAGGGTGAAAATAATTTTTTTATCATATAGAGAATGTACACAATTTATTACCGTTGAGACCTCTCAGTTTTTTAAAGCTTCCTTTTAAACTATTACTATTTTATTTTTAAAAGAAATTGGTTTTCCAAATTTTTTATAAATTTAATTTTTTTTAAAGGTGGATTTTAATGTAGAAATGATATTTTCCTCAGAATGTTTTAATGATATGTTTCTACTATTTATATTTATAAAAGATAAAATAACATTATTTTTCATATTTTGCACTATAAATATATTGTATTTATACAATAATTATTCTTAATCTTGATAGTGTATGATTATTTCCACCAAGGATAGCAATGAAATTCATTTCCTTGATTCATTTTTTAATCACTCACATTCCATTAAAATATTCACATTCATTTGATACCTAATAATTAATGTTTCCCTAAATATATATTTTTTATAGTGGATATAGTCTTTTTATTAGGGCTTATATCAGTTCTAAATATGGTGTTTTACATTTAAAATGATTTGATAACTTGGAAAATATTGATATATATTTATTATTTAAACAAAAAATATATTCGTTGATAAGTCATTTTCATTCATTTATTTAATAGATTATTCAATATATGATGAATGATTTGGAAATGTATATATGAGTGGGGATAGGTAATAGATATCCTCTTATTTTATCGACCAGTATTATTAGACAAGAAAATTATCTAATTTAGATGGGTTTCTACCCAAATATTTAAATTTTATTCTCAATGGTCATGATAATATGTTTCTGATGTCTTATATTATTGATTCCCTCATTATGAGATAATTTATTAATTTCTATTTGATTATTAGATTACTTATAATATCTGAGGATAAGTTTCAAGTTTATTTAATTATTTATATGACATTATTTAATCAAACTTTATTGATAATATATAATGCACATCTTATTCACCAAATATAATGTGTTCCAGTTATATACTTTGTCATATTTATTATTCTTATTTATTTATGATAACTTACACTATATTCTTACACTAACTAAGAATCTGAACTCCGTCTTTCTTATTATTTATTTTCCTAAGGGTCCATAAAATATTTATTCATTCATATGTAGGGATAAAATATATGTAATAATGGAATTTTGTTAGAAAATAAATTGTTTATTTTATTTTTTCTAGTGTACTATGAATTACATGTTTTTTTATAGTTTACCATGACTACAAAACAATTGGTTCCATTAATATGTGATTCATTATATTATATGGAAATTTAATAAATAATCTATCTACTTGGGATACAATTGTTTGAGTTGTCACAATTTCAAATAAATACACTTTTCGTATTTCAGATGAGGCCCTTTGGTCTTTTCTAAAGGGATTTATTGTTTTAAATAAAATTTTCTTAAATAAATTTTATTTTTCCATAACCACTCAACTCTTTGAAGAATTATTAATATGTTTATAGAGTTATTTTTAATGAAAATAATTTCATTCATATATGGGGGATTTTCTTTATTTAAATAAGAGATTTCAAAATAAAAATGTTAATTTACTTATGAAATGTTTGACTAATATTTATAAAGAATTCCCAACTAAGTAATATTCTAGTTATGTTATTGGAGATAAGATCAAATAATTCCATATTTTTTATTTCTCAATTTTTATGTGATAGTGATGTATTGGTGTTTCCAATTCTAGATTTATTATGGAAAACTATGGACTCATAATGAATTTAATAATGAGTTTTATTGAATATTCTATGTTTGAATAGTTCATTGGATGTGAAAGTGATGAATGAGGCATGGTGAAAAATAGCCCCTTGATGCATTAATAGGTAAAATGAGACAAAAAAAGGTTTGCATAATGTATAGGTTGATGTTGTATGATCATGTCATAATAGTTTTTTATTTGGTGTAAGCCTACCCATAAAATGATAATTTTTTGGATGAGAGGATATGATAGAATGATTCATTATTTCTTGGCTTAGTGACCTCAACCACTAATGTCATGTATTATTTATTTACATTATTAAATTTTCAATTTTTCTTATACATGTTTTTTATTTGTTGGTATTTTCCATAGATCCTTAGTGAACATTATTTATCTATTGTATGGAATGTGTTTGGATTATCCACTCTACCATGTTATATATTTGATATTTTTTTATGATAGATATCATTGTATGTAACCCTTTATTAGAATCTGAGATCACCATTTTTTCTTTTCCTTTCCCTAGGATATTAATGGTCATATTATGAATAATAATAAGGATATAATAATTCCTATTACTCTATGTATTTTATATTTCCAATGATGTATGGGAATTAGGTATGTGTCGAATTTACCAAAACTACTAATCAATTAGGAACTTCATTATGAAATAACTTCTATATCCTGAAAATGTAATAATGTAACCACTTACTCTAGGTTGTTAGGGTTTTTTATTTTATAGTTGGTATTAGTGGAAGTTTAGTAAAAATATAAGAAACTATGTTTTAAATGAACATAATTAATATGAAAATTATAATAATCCGATATATTATCTGGGAACTCTTACCATATATGGTTTCGAAATTTATGGATCACTATTCATGATGGTTATGAAAAAAATAAGTTTGTGTCATATTTTTTGTATGTTGACTAATTATATGAAGAAAATAAACACTCAAAGTAAATTTTTGGATTACCCTACTAGGGAAGCCAATAAAATAGGTGTTGGAACTGAGTAGATCATATTATAATTATAGAATATAACTCAGGTTATCTAGAATAACTATTACGGTGTGGAACAAAAACAAAATTTGTAATCTGATTCAACTATTTTGGATTTCTTCATGTGAAAAAATACACACACAAAAATTAATGGAACTATGAATCTATTGGTAGTTTAATAATGGATGGACCCCCTAAAAATAATTCAATGCATTTGTATGTAATGAAAGTGAAAAGTTGATTATTTAATTTTATTATTTGAATGGTTATGTCTATCATTGGAGGCCATGGATCTAGAATACTAAAGTGGTGGATAAAATATAAAACTTAGGATTGAGACAATTTAATTTTATATCCACTAGAAATACATTCCTCGTGAGTAACGAGTTGATATGTAAATGAAATTCCCCAATCTAAGACCAAATAAATAGGAATATGTTGCTGAGTATGAGGAAAAAATAATAATAATAGAAAGTAATTCTATATATTATTTATTTAATCTGAAAATTAAGAATCTCAATTTCTTTTATTATATAAATCTATCATTCTGAAGTAAACTATTTTCCCAATAATTTTTTCCATTTGATGATTTGGTATCATGTTCCACCTGAATAGAAAAATAATTACCCAAGTAAAATATTTTAAAAGGAAATCAAGGGAATAATAGGATGACTTGTTGTAAAGAAAAATCTAATGAGTTAAATGAAAACAGGGTAATTATAAAACATCCCAAATATGATAAATTTGAAATGAAACAACAAAGTACATTATTAATGGGAATATTAATTTTTTTCATTTGTGGAAAAATGGGTCAAAATTATATTGAATATAAGGTAAAGAAATAAACCACTTTTATCAAATACATTCACTATAAACAGTTGGAGAATTATTCAAAACAATTTTCCAAGAATCGAGGAAACTTATCACAAATTAAGACCATTAAAAAAGTCTAATTTTATTTTATGACACCCCAAACACCTTATGTAATTGAGTTATTAATATCATTTTTATTAATATTTTTTGAAAATTAATTTATTAATTCAGATGAATTCATGAAATAATAACATATGTGAAATATTACTATTCAAAAAATGCTAATACAATACATAATTACAAGGTTAAAGTTAAAAACTAATCCAAAAACTCATTGCAAGCCCAAGAAGCAACACGAGAACACTGCCAATCAGCTCAATAAGATCAATTGTCTAACCTCCATCTCTTGGATATACCATAATAAAAAAAATAAATGGAATGAAGAATAATGAGAATACTAAGAACTAAATGGATAAGTAACACCATGATGAAGTAATTAAACTCTGATGAATACTTTATGTGTCCTTGAATACTATATCACATGGGTATTTATGTAATATTTTGTTTTGACTGTAAAATTGTAGTCATTGTAATTTTTTCTCACCATTTATGTTTAGGATAACTATTGGGTTTTCTTCAAATTTACCCATTGTATATTTTTGGAATTTAAAACTAATTTAAAATAATATTTTAAAATAATAAAATTAATGATATGTAATGATAATGTTTTAATTATTATTTATGATTTTAAAATTTGATATTTCAAACTTTGGATTTAATAAAAATTAATATTGTATTTAAAAATAAAAAATTAAAAACTAATTTTTTATAAAATAATATGGTTTAATGTGATATATATATATATATCTATATATTTTAATTTTACATTTCATGTATTTAATAAATATATACTAAATGTTTTGTTATGTGGAATACACAACTGAGGGAATCTTGTAATGCTAATCCCTAGATGTTTAGTTAAGGCACACCCATGTGAAAACCAAGCTCGAGCAAACCATGGTCAGGCTCATGTGTAGGAGGGATGAATACATGTCCATGTATAAGTAGAAAAATCCCATGGAGGGATGTTATGTATAAAGCCCCCATATATTGGTTTGTTTGTTTGTGTCTTTAGGGGATGATAGAAGAATTGTGGTATATACAGGGTGTCCCAAAATATTCCCAATTTGATATGCAATGCACTTTTTTTGCATAAAAATGGATATAGACAATTGGATTTTATAATGATTAATCTATGTCATCCATGGATATAAAATGTTGGATCTCTCCCTTTCATTCTATGATTACTCTTAGCCTCCTAATCTACCAAACGTAATCTCAGCCCTATTTTCAATCATTACTGTCTTCTCAACTGGACACCCATTCACAACACACCAGTAGGTCGGTTATTCGGACTCTTTCCACCTCCATCATCAAAATCTCTTCCATCTCCATCATCCAATTCATCCTTTTCCCCATCTAAGTTTCATTTATCACCAACACACCATGGGCGATATTATTTTATGCCAATCATCATTGGCTTCCCCAACATGTTTCAATTGTAATATATATATTTATATCACTTTATGTTCCATCTTATTACTTTATGATTCTCCATAATTAGAACTATTGTTTGAACCTAACATGGTTCAATTTAGAATCCTTTATTATTAGAATATAAAATTTAAAATGTAAACACTATATTATATATATATATATATTTCAAATACAACCGAACATCACCTTTTTCTATAGTTACATAATTCAGTTAATTAAATACCTTTTGGTTTTATATAAACCCTGATATGCACTCTTAGAAAAACCAAAATATTCTTTACCATTCTCCTCTTTCAATTTCCTTAATCCCCTAAATAATTTTTCTCATCTTCCTTCCAAATAAAGGTAAGGATTATATTTTTTTTCAATTTATATGCGTATATTTTATTCTAAATTTTATAAACAGTCATATGGGATAAATTTATTTTTATAAAACTCTACTATAAATTTTTAATGATATATACATATATGTATATTTATATCTAACTATCCTAACTTATTATTATAACTTATAATGTAAGTAAAATATTTAGTTTTATTTGTTAAACTATTTTCATGCTTTTTCAGTGGTTAATTTTTATTTCAAACTATCAATTTATGAAAATTAATTATAGATACATATATATATATGAATGTATACCTACTAATTTTAATTTATTTGAAGCATTTAAAATTACATCTAAACCTATCAACTTATTCTAAGCTTTGATTATATTTTCAATTTAACATCCCATACTTTATTTTATTTTATTAATTAAAAATGTTAAATTTGAAATTCTTAATTTAAATTATTCCTTTTTAAATAAAAATGTTGATGATGTAGGCATAGTTTTATGTGATACTTTAGTATAAAAATGATAAATATTACCATTTAATGTACTAATTATAAATAAAACTTATCATATCAAGTGTGAAAAGTTTTTATACAAACATGAATGTTGTAATTTTTATAGGATTTGACTATAATCTATAATACAAGACATATCATGAATGCATTATTTTTTATTAATTGTGTGTATATCTGTATGTAATCATATTTACCTAGAGATTTTTTTTTGAATTGGTTTTATGTGATAATGCTAAAGAATTTCAATGTAATAATGAAAAGTGGGGAAATTTAGTTAATCCAATCTATCAAAAGCTATCTCAATTAAGTTATAAGTGTATCTTTTTTTATTAGCATTTGTTGTTAATGTTTTTAAAGTATAAAATGCAGTGAATAATGAATGTATATATAAATAAATCTTAAAATTGCTTCATATAATCAGGCACTTGGACCTTATAAATAGGGTTGGTAATTGGGGAGTTACCTAGTCCCTCAAAAGTGGGCAAGCCTATGATAGGTTTCAGTATTTCAAGTGGTGTCGGTGATTTTTTTTATAAGAATGCATATTTTTTTTCAAAAAATCAATAGAATATGTTTATAGAAATTTTTTAGCTTAATTAATTTTCAATGAAATAAAGCATTTTTATGGAATAAGTAATTTCCAGAATATTTTCAAGTGGTATATCTATATTAATTTTCTAAAGTACCGTCAAATTAATTTTTATAAAATAATTATCAATTAATTTATAACCATTTATAGGGAATAATAATTTCTCACCATATTTTTTTAAATTTATATTACATGGGTTTAGAAGAGTTACTTTGTGATTTATATTTCGTTGATTGTGTAGCACGCTTGAAGAATTATATTTATTTAATTTTATCTCATTCAATTTTTTATTTTGTATGGCATGTATCTAATTCTCTAAAACCAATACCAGTACACATTTATGGTATATAATAGATGTTGTGTATTTTTTTTAGTTTATTTTATAAAAAAATACACAACATTTTTATGTGTTGAACCTGGAAGTCTGGGTTTTGTCTTTACAGTTTATATATGAATAATGGTCTAGATAAATTTTGAAAATTAGAACATAATTAATGATTTAATTATGTCTCCTTAGCATACTATTGTTTCTTCAATATTTTTTGATGGTGGGATAAAGATCAAGAACAACTCTTTTCCCCATCCTGATAAATTACATGAAAAGATAATTTTAAACTCATTTATAGATGATTATGAACCCTTTTTGAACATTTTTTTATATTGAAACACTTTTACAAGATATAAAATACTCTTTAAATGCTCTAATTCATGCAAATACCAGGTTTTGTTTTTTTGTCCTTGTGCATGCACAACATCTATTTTGTACACATCAAGGAAAATATTTTGAAGGTCTTTTCAAAATTTTCACACAATCTGTATAATTTATATCCTTAGTATACTTTATAGAAGCTTCCTGATAGGGTAACCATTGTGAATCCCATTTATGTCTTGTTTTGTGTTTCAGTTTATATTGGATACACCAAGAATTTTAGTATTTAGAAGACATGTAATTTAAGATGTTTTATAAAAATAAATTCCACTCATACATAAAAAATATTTTGTTCATTCTTGACTCTATCTCAAAAACCCACTATTTTTTACACATGTTTGACCCTAATTGCTTCTATTATGTTTGGAAAAAAATAGCTCAAGAACTTGAAGCTTCTCTGAGTAACATTTTAACAAGCACAAACCCACATTTTTAAGATAATCACCAACACTAGAGGTTTTTGTGAAGGTATTAAATGAATTTTATAATTAAATTTTTATAATTAATTCTATTAATAATTTTATTTATATAGGAACATCATGATTGAATTATGGAAGAATAAGGATGTGGGAGTGCGTGTATCAATGAATTGTGATGGAGCAATTTTGTTAAGGGGGGGGGAATATAACACCCCAAAACCGTGTTATAATTATGTTATTAATACCATTGTTATTAATATTTTCGGAATATAAATGTTATTAAATTAATTTAATTCAATAAATAAGAACATACGAGAAATATTTCTTTTTGATACATTCTAATATATTGCATAATTACAAGGTTGAATCCTCCAACTAGTCCAAAAAAGACATTGTAATCCAAAACAACAACACCAGAACACCTCCCATCAACACAATTAGACCAATTGTGTTTCTTTCATCCCTTGGATCTACTATAATATGAAAATAAATGGAATGAAAAATAATGAGAATACTGATAACTATAATGATGAATAGTACTATTATGATGAATGTGAAATCTGAAGAATTATTGAAGTTTCCTTGAATACCCTAAGACATGGGTATTTATACAACTTTTTGTGACCGATGTAAAATTGTAGTCATTGTAATTTTTAGTAACTATTGGTTTTTTGTTTACCATTTGGTTTTATTCTAATATAGTTTTTTGATTTTTTAAAAATTTAAAATTATTTTTGAATAATATTTCTAAATAATAAAATTAGTGAAATTTAATGATAAAATTTAAACTATTAATTATTCTATTAAAATTTGATATTTTGAACATTGTATTTGATAAATATAATTTGATGTTTAGAAATAGGAATAAAAAAATTTATAAAAGAAATTGTATTAAAGAGATATATATGTGTATGTGTGTGTATACTTTATTTCTACTTTTCTTATGTTTACAAAATTGATACAATAAAATTGTTAAGTGCACACCATAATAGAGGGTAGCTTGTAAGGAAAAACCTTCATGGATCAGTGGAGGGACAACCCAGTGAAGCCATAGATCAAGCAATCCACAGGTCATGCCGATTTTTAGAAGGGTCAAATATATTTCCATGTATTTGTAGATAAAGCCCATGGTGGGTGCCTATGTATAAGTCCCTTAGTTTATAGTGTGTGTGTTGTGTCATCAGGGGGTGGATGAAGCATTTTGGTTTGTATAGGGGGTCCCAAACTCATTCTAATTCGATGTGGGGTGTGCATTTTTTCTGAAAAATGGATCTCAACCATCTAATCACATTATAGTCAATCTGATTCATCCATTTCTTTAAATCGGTCGATATATCCATTTCATGATAGGCTCAATCCTAGTAGCCCAATCAACGATATGTGATCTCAACCCTTTTTTTAAATCTTAGATGTTTTCTCCACTGGACACCCTTTCACATTAAAATAGTAGTTCAGCTACTGAGACTCTTTCCTCCCCCATCATCAAATATTATTCCATAACCCTCATCCATGTCTTCCTTGTCCCCATATCAGTTTTTTCCACAAACATGTTAGGGAAGTTATTAGTTTTAGTGATTCATAATCATCTTCCCAGAAATTTTATATTATAATATATATTTATTTATTTATTTATATTTGTGAAATTATTTTTCTTCTAATTAATTTATGATTTTCCAAAATTAGAACCATTATTTAATGCTACCTATGGTGAATAATAAATCCACTATAATTACAATATGAAATATATATATATATATGACAATCGAAAATCACCTTTTATTTTCCCTGCATACACTATTTTTTTAATTAAATGTGTTTTTTATTTTATATAAACCCTCATATGTACGCAATGAAACACCTGACTCTTCTTTCCCAACCTCCTTTTCCAATTTTCAATATGCCTGAAAGCAACCTTTCTCTTCTTCCTTCAAAATCACGGTATGGTTTATATATATTTAAAATTCAGGTAAGTATATTTTCTTCTAAATATTATAAACTCAGGTAAGACTTTATTTTAGTTTTTCAAAATATGATTAATTATTTTTAAATATATATGAATATATATATATATATAAACATTTATATTTATATCTATATCACCATTATTTATTATTTTCATAACTTATAATGTAAGAAAATAATTTTTTTTATTTATTATATTATGTTGATGTTTTTATGAGGGGTTGATTTTCATTTCAAACTATCAACCTATTAATTTAAATTATATATAAAATGATTAATATCTATATATTTTCATTTACCTCAAGTATTTAAAATTACTTCTGAACTTATCCTTTTATTTTAGTGTTTGATTGAATTTTTAATTTATCGTCCATGTTTAATGGAAATTTTTTAATTTAAAATGTTAATTTTTTCATTTTAAATAACATTTTTGAAGAAGTATGCATCATTTTATATAAATATATAGTATAAAATGTAAACTATTATCAATTTCTTTAATAATTGTAAATAAAACATATTATTTCATGTGTGCAATGTCTTTAAACATACATGAATTTCATAATTTTATAGGATATGACCACAATCTATAATACATGATATATCATCCATGCATTGGTTCTTATTAGAAACATATATAAGGGTATTTAATCATAATTTCATAGATAATTATTTTTAGATGATTTTATATTGGATTCTTAATGATATCTAATGTATTGATGACATGTGGAGAAAGTTAGTTAATCCAATTTATCAAAATCTATCTGATTTCTTTTATAACTATAAATTTATTTATTATCATATGTGGTAAATGTTTTTAAACTATAAAACCTAGTGAATAATACATGTATATATATAAATCAATATTGAAATATTTACATAAAATCCAACACATTATGGCATAAGTAATTTTAATAATTTTTTACTAAGGTATATCTAAATGAATTTTCAAAAACATTTTCAAAAGAATATTTTAAGAGTAATTTTCTATGATTCTAATACCCATTACTAGGAAAAATAATTTCTCACCATATTTTTTAAATTTACTTTTCATAGGTTCAACATATTAAATTTATGAAGTTTATTTCATTAAGGAAGAATCTTTCTAAAAGACTTTTATCATTATCATTTTATATTCTATATTTCAGTAAGTTGTATGGTATGCATCTAGTTTCCAAAACCATGTCCAGTAAAATTTACTTTTATGTAATAAATGTTTTTTATTTTTTCGTATTATATTAGATAAAAAATCCAATTCATTTATATGTATTGAAAATGGGAGCATGGGTTCGGGTCTTCGAATATGAAATTACAAAAACTGAATTTGAAATACAATAGGCTGTAATAATAGTTGTTGTAAACTAATTCTATATTTGATTCCATAACTACATACTCCCTTAATAGATATTGAATCATCCCATTCTACTCTGAGGAATGAATGATCAGTCAAAACACCTAGTAGGAATCTTGTAATCGAGTTTTTATTGTAATGATTGACACCTATCCCCATGTTGTAAACATGGTAGTTTTACTTTTTTCTGAAATTTAAATAATCCTTATTTTCTGGTTATTTTTATATATTAATTAGTATGTTTTTTATAAAATAATATAGGGAATGTATTTTCAAAAACAAATGTTATTCTTTTTCCTTCATTTATAATAAATTGATTTTCGTTTAACCCCTCACTGATTTATGGTATTGTGGTTATTAAATTAGCATGTTCTTTATCACTCTATGTTAGTATATGGAAATTATTATTCTATAACATGTCTATATTTTATTGTCCCAAAATTTTTGTCCTTATTTAGGGACCAGATTACATTATATTTCACAAAAATTTTATGTTTCCTTCATTCCCTTTTCAAAATAATATTTTTATAATTTGGTGTTATGTCGTCTTTCAAAAAATGTTAAACCATTAATTAATGATATAAAATTTTGAGGACCTAATTTATTTATGTGGATTAAAATATAACATCCCAAGATTTTATGATATATTTCTTTTAAAATAATTTTAACTGACCAATAGCTTTTTTAACATGAATCATCGATTTTTATGAAAACTATAATTTATCAATAATATATTATTATATAGATTTGATAAACTCGCAATTGAATTAGTGGGTAAGAAAATCTATATCCATATTTTTAATTATATTTATAATGGTTTTACATAATAAAAATTAATTGATAAATAATTAAAAAATACTCACTCTATTTTTAGTGATGTTCTTTTATACTTCAACAATTAATTTTCATTAAACATTATATTATTGTATTTATTCCACTTCTAGAAATTTTATTTCATGAAATTAAAATCATTTTTAAAATTAGAATATCACAGTTATACCTTGCTGAAACTTTTTTATTTTTCTAAAGCGATTGATTTTTCATTGAAGAGTAAAAAATTCCAATTTTATAAATACCGTCATTTATTCAAGTAGTTTAAAAGTACCATTATGATTTGGATTTTTTAGTAAAGTGAAATATGATCCATATTATTTATAATAATATAATTAATTCCATTTTAACAATAAATATTTTTTATTTTGATATAAGTTAATTTTTATGTTTTAAATTTTATTTTTCTTAAATGTGTTTTTATTCTATTTTATTCTTTTATATAAAAATCTATTTTTGAAAAGTCTATAAATAAAAACATGGAAAATTACTCAATTATTATACTCATCATGAAAAAGTTATTAAAATTTCCCCCTTTAAACCTCTAATAGTAACCTTTAAAAATATATGTCACCTCGGTAAGGGTAAAACTAGTGAACTAGTGTCCAAAGTTTATGATAAGGCTATGAAATTTACACCACACATTCCATTACTCTATTTAATTTGTAGAGTTTCTCCATTACCATCAAATTATCTATTATATATCAACTTCATATGATTTTTCATAAATTATATCCTTTATAATATTTTCTGAAAATAATAAATACAAAGTATCAATCTTCTGACTCTAATAAAGGAATAGTTATTACATTTTGATAAAAAGGGTAAAACTGTGATTATATATAATTATTTAACTATTTAATTTACTTTTTCATATCATTTTAATTTATATTATTTTTTAATTTATTTAATTATCAAATTAAATTCCAACGCGACACTGGAAAATTATTTTTTCAATAAATCAAAAAATATAATAACAGATTTTTAGAAAATTAATACTAACATAGTTTGGATGAATTTTTTAATTTTCAGAAATTTTTAAATTAATATAAAATAAATGGATTTCTTAAAGGTTTCTGTTAGTATTAATAAAAAATCTATATGTTAAAAAAATCAAATTAAATGAATTTGTCTATAAATGAAGATAATGATATTTTTTAAAAATAATTTTTATCATATTATTTAAAAACATAAATGTTTAAACTAGGACAATGTGGTGAGATATTGTCAAAAAATGTCACCCCTTATCAAATTTTGATATAATTTTCACTTTATAACTAATATTGTAACCCTTTAATGTAATGTATTTGTTATAATAGATATGAATACAAATGTTTTATGAAGTGTTTACTCTAAATGATAATGTTTGAAATTAAAACAAAACGTGTCTAAATTTTATTTTCTAAATATACTTCAAAGGTATAATATTTTTATTGAATTAATATATATTTTTAATGATTATACTTGATAAATTGATTAATTATATTTTAATATTATTTGTTATTCCTAGTGTTTCTTTTCACTACTATATAAAGGATAACACTCCCCCTCTTATTTTCACGACTTTTTGAAACATGTCCTAAAAAAACCATACCCAATTATCCCATAAATATCAATAGAATCAAACTATAGTTTCTTTTATTCTTAAAATAACATTCCAAGGTTCCTTAGAATGTTATTTGAATTAAATTTACTAATAATATTTAATTATCATTATCCACTTTTTCAAATTTATTTCTTCTTCTACTTACTATAAATATTGTATACCCATACTAGAAAAAATCCAGTATAGTAAATATACGGAGATATTATTACATAAAGGGGACAACTATTTTCCTTATCTTTTATATCCTATGAAAAAAACATCTCTCATGCGTACGTATTGATTACGGTCTCCATGTAATTGTGTAATACTTTTTTATCACCACATTACTTGAATGGTTATGAAGATGGAACTAGTTAATATATATGATTTTTTGATTAATTATTCTTATAGAATTATAAAATCATATCTACATTCATAGATTCTAATCTATTCTAAAATGATAACATCGATCTGCTGCATGTATTGACTATAAACACTATAAAGCGATGTCTTATGTCCTTATATACAGTTTTAAGGCATGGTAATAAGGATAGATTTTGTGAATATATATGATATATATGATATAATTATGATTCTATAATGTTTATTTATAATTTAACTTTTCTATTCCATGTTCTAAAAGTGAAATTAGCATTCATGCATATGTATGATATGTCATCTCCATAAATGAGAGAATTTATTTTTCTACTTATACCATTAATTGATAACTCTAAATATTATAAAAATAATACATATTATATTTATACCATTAATAACACTAAATGTATTATGAAACAATGATCAATTTACATGGACTAGTAAATCCAGACCAATATTCTAGTCAAGAAAATAAAATAGTTAACACTATGAATTTATGAATTTAACAAATAATTATTAATAAAAAAATGATGAAATGTTATAAGTGGATAATTTATAACACTATAAGTATGTATATTTATATGGTATATAATATAAAATAAACTAAAATTTATTTATACATGGATAAAATAAAATACAGTTCAAATAAAATCATTAGTAAGGGTTTTATCATCTATCTTTTGTTTCCTTGAGACATATTCCATATTCACCACTTGTTTCAATAATGTAGAATATATAATATACCCATGAAATTCTATATCATGAATCCCTATATATTTATGCTATTTGAATTTTCATTTTATGTTACTTATTCAATGGTAGATTTCATTCAAAATAAACCATATGTATAAGGTGTTTGTGTTTAAATAACATTAATTAATATTTTTTATATAAAAATTTACATAGATTAAATTTACATAAAACATTACTAATAAAACGTATTCATCATTTTTACCTTCCAAATGAGGGAATTTTAATTTTTTACAAAAAAAAATTAATGAAATATTTGTTTTTACATACACAGCTTGAACAAAATCTCCCAAAGTTATTAAAAATCAGTGATTTGAAACTTCCATCCCAATTTTCAAAAAATGTTTTTCATCAAAAAATCTTTAACATTTTTGATATTTTTATATTTTAGATAAGTGGATTCAAAATAGAAAGGGAATTTTCCTGGAGAAATATTGTTGGAATCTCTTACAGATATTTTAAACTATGAAAACACACATATATTTTGATGGGAATATGATCCATTGATACCATAATTATTTTTTCTTTTTATATTATATTATAATGAAGTATATTTATTTCATATTAATTAATTATTATGGAGAGTTTTTTATTTATAAGGAAATTTGAAAATAATTTTTATTGAATATTCTAAATATGTGTAAATCAATGGATATGAAATTGATTAGTGTGGATTAGTAATAGATAACCCCTTAATTCATTGATAAGTGCTTCATGTCAAAAAAGGTATTCATTATTTATAGAATGAGTCTCCAAGATCATTTAATTATAGTTGGTTATTTGGTGTTTTCCATCCTATAAATTGATATTGTATTGATTCAGAGTCCTAGATGAAATGATAGTGTCTTGTTTGAGATGCCTTAGAGATATGATTCATGATTTCATGGTTAAGAGGAATTAGTAATGAATGTGTAAAAATATGCATTCCATTATTAAAAATTTAGTTCCCATTACCCTTGTGTTTTCTATTGTGATATTATCTATAGGTTCTCATTGAATTCAAGTAATTATTTGAATTGAATTTGTTTTGATTATATATTTTTATGTACTTTTTTATTATTAAATCTGTATAGCTTTAGATGTATGTGACCCTTACTAAGCATCTTAGCTCAACCTTTAATTGTTTTCCATAACCCGAGATGTGAAAAAGTTTTTGAGAATAATATAAAGGATGGTAGAATTTTTCTTATGATATTTATTCTATATTCAAATGAATTATTATAATCATGTACATATCTAGTTTATAATACTACTATATAATTTTCTACTTTTGGATCCAATCAATTATATCTATTGGTAATGCAATTAATTAACCACTAACTTTCGTTTATTAGATTTTTGGTATTCACGTAATAATTTATCATTTCTAAAGAAGATGTGTCATATTTCTATATAACCCAATCTTTCATTGAATTGAATTAACTACCCATTAGAAATTGTGTTATTAAGATTCGTACTAAGAACATCCTATACATGAATAAAATTATAGTGAGAAAGTGGATCACCATGAAAGAGTCTCCACATCGAGTAGAAGAAATAAAATTTCATTCTAATGAGTAATATTAAAAACCGCAATGAGGAGTACCTATGTAATAACCATTCATATACCAACACTAAGAAATCAAATTATAGTATGACCCTTCAAATAAAATTCCATTCTTTATTGTTATAATATTCTTAAATTTTAATTTCTATTATGATTTTAGTACCCACATCTTTCTAGTAAATATATTCTATCATCTCTTTAACCAATTCAATGGCACCATAAATGATCCATACCTTAACAGACACAGGATACTATTATGAGATTTTTATAGGATGAAAATGGGAGATTCTGTCTTTAAGGATTTTTATGATTACCTTTTATGAGACATTACACACATTGATAGGAAAATTTACGTTAAAAGAGATAATTTTTTCCAATATGGGTTTATGAAAAACTAAATATGTGCTAGTGGCACTAGGGAGTTTAACACCTTTTCAAATTCCATAAAAATTCGTAATGAAGTCTTTTTTAAAAACTCCTATGAAAAAATTATATATTAAACCTGAGAACCCATTATTTGGTTAGTAAATAACTAGGTTGATAATTATGATAGTCTCATAAATCACCTCATCCATGGTAATAGATTTTGTTTCTCTCTTTTGGTTCTCATAAATGGATTATAAGATATTAATTATTATGAAATCATTTTAATCCACCCTTGGATACCCTCCCCATCTCTCCCACTATAAAATTGTGAGTTAGGAAATAATATAGAAAATATGAAAGGATCCAGTTACATAAAAATCAAAGGAGAAGAAACCATATTCAAATTAAATATTAATTCTCCACATGAATTTATATTATATAATGAATACATCAATTAATTTTGTGTTTTTATCTCTCTTTTTAAGCCGTATTGGTCGATATCTTTCACGAGTCTACCTATAATTTACTAAAGAATTATCTTCCTAGAGTTTCCTCTTCTCATAATAGATTCAAAATATATCACCTTTAAATATATCTTAAATACCACTTAAATATAGTTGATCTCATTATTCAAATATTTAATATTTTTATAATAGTTTATATGTATTTTGATCTACTACATAATATAACTTCTCACACACATGAGTTGATTTCAAATAATTAACCCAATAATTTACACTTATGGGTTCACTCGATGATGCGTGCATAATATGTTGGAAATCTCTATCATTGTAAAATATTTTTTATTAATATAACCTACAATAAAAAAAATTGGGAGTTGAAAATTGATTAAAATGGGGAGTGTTCATAATAGGTATTATACAAATAATTATCTTAATCATTTGGGTCAGTTGATATCCCTCGTTGGTTAGATAAAAACATGTCAATCTTGATATAGGTCCTCTGATTTCAAAATTTTATTTTAAACTATATGAATTTATCTCCAAAATAACCATGATCAATTTAATTAATATCTAAAAAAAATTATATAAACTCATTCATTTATTTCCCCAAATAAACACTCCAAAATTTATTCTAAAAAAATTCAAGTTATTGATATTGTTTCCTATAGTGAACCATCTATGGGAACCTAGGTTAACATAATATATCATGTGTTAAATTTGTTCCCTTTCATGGATATGACATCTAGAATTAATGATAGATGTGGAAATGAAATTATATTAGTGATTTACAACAACTAGGTTATATTAAGTGGAAGAATTAATGAGTTCCTCCTATAAACAGTTCTAAAAATATGTATTTGATTTTTGATCAGGATGGGATTTATAAAACATCCCATATGAATTGTGAATATAAGATAATGAATGGTGTCAAAATTGTGCTTAGGATCGAGTATAATAATAATATAGACATGATATTCCCAAACATTTTTAAAGAAGTATTCAAATATAAATACGGATATGAACTATTTTATATTCTATATATTCACAAAAATTATGAGATAACATAAATTGAATCCATAGGGTATTAAAAATTTGGGTCTTCGGGGGATTTCCCATACCAACCCGGGTCAACCCCAATTTAGTCAATTGAGTTGATCTATGGAAAGGCTCGAGGGCATTCCTCATCCCCATGGGCTCCCAACTGGCATCGAGCATCAACAGAGTAATCAAGGGAACGTTTTATCCAGATATAAATAAATATACATAATAGAAGAAACAAAATAGAGCATCCAAATCTATATCAAAATATCCAAATAAGGCATTATTTTATAAGAGAAGTTGAAAATGAAACAACATAACGACAAAGTCCAACTAAATCTAACAACCAAAAAACCTCCTTATGACCCCAAGGGTCATTCTCCGATACCAAAATCGACGGTCACACACAATGATCAAAACTATGCTAGGACCTACACCCCAAGCTAAAAACATGTAACACCCCGAGATTTTATAAAAAATATTCTTTTTAATTTCATTAATGTCTTGTGTTGTAAGCTACACCAAAAGGATCTTGCACAACACGAATCCTTGGCTTGCCTTTCATTACACGCAATCGTGACCTTCCTCGATAGCGTGTGTAGTACGCAATACCGAGTTTCACTAAACAACGATATGCTATTAAAATATTATTAAAACTAGTCATTATGAATATTAATAACCACTTTTTGAAATTTTCTAAATTTTATTTTTCAAAATGGACTTCATTTTTGGATTCGTAATATCGAAATTAGCTTAGGATTGATATTTTGGTAATTTTTGGATAACTTTCATATTTTGATGAATAGTGAAAATTACTAAATTTTAATTAAAAACAACTTTTTCAATCGAAATAATTAATAGTGATAAATTATTAATTTAAGTGGTTTTAAAGTATATTTAGAATATATTTTTACAATTTAATACAATTTTGGTCATTGGATGTAATTTCACATTTAAACCGGACATAAACAAGTGTCAATCTTTTGATAGTTATTATCTCTTAAGAACACGCAATTTGTTTTGTCGACGGGATTTAATTTTTTAAATTAATTAATGCAACTGATATGTTTTTAATTTGGTAAAATGGACATCATTTTTGAGTTCATAATATCAAATATATCTTAGGCCTAATTTTTGGTATTTTTCTGGAAACTTTCATTTTTTGATGAATAGTGAAACCACTAAGTGGTAGTTAAAAAAACTGAATTTTTTCATAAAACTTTATTTTACCGCTTATGTGAGTGAAATTTCAAAAATCTGAGAGACACGGTTGATGTCAGTAAGTAAAATGTGGTTCAATGAGGTGAAAATAATTTTTGGTGAATAGTAACTTTTTACTTTTATTTCCCACTGTTAAAAGTAAATAGGGTAATTAAGGGTAAAAATGATATTATTATTACCCTAACACATGTCCTAATTCTATTGGATAAGTGTAATTCGACCAAAAACAACCTTAGGAATAAAATATGATCATTTAGGCCCACTTGGATTAGATTAGGACATTTATTATTAATTTATTTAAAGAAGGGTTAAAATAGTTAAAATCAATGTTTAATAAGTAAATCATTTATAATATAGGGTAATACATAATATAAAATAGACTATAAATACTCAATAGAAAGATAAAAAGATTTCCTACATAATGGTATTTTATTTGTAATTTTTAGACATTAAATAATTTAAATTATTTATGACACATGATGATGTAGTAATTATCTTATTAATGAAATATTGACATAACTGATGTTATAAATTCTACAATAAATGTAATTTGAGACTTTTTATGAATTACACTAATTTTATAGGTTAATATGACATGTTAGTATAGATTTAATTAACTTTTTTCGAACTAATCATTCTGTTATGATTTTCACAAAAATCAATTACTAAATAGTGTCAAAATTGACATAAAATATATTTTAAAAAAATTATTATATTATTAATTGTTATTTTATTCATAAAAATCTAATTCTCTGCCAAATGACTTAGATAAGGTTATATATATTAATAATAAACAACTTGGGGTTCGTTTGGCTGCTTATAGTAAGTTTATTAACCTTATAGTATAAGAACACAAGAAGACACGGTAAAAGTCAAATTATTTAACTTAATGTTAAATCTAAATGATAAGGTTAAAATAGGAACCTAAACCTGTCTAAATTCTATTGGATGAGAGAATTTCGACCCATTTCCACATTAGATTCTAAATAAATCAATTTGGAGCTATTTAAAACCGATCGTGACTTTATAATAAAATAATATTTTTAGTTATTCCAAAGGTGCCCCTCTCCACCCTTATAAAAGGGCACCCCCTCCCTCTCTTCCTCACACCACTTTGAGCATTCATGCTCGGCCAACCCCTGCCAAATTCCCTTCTACACTTCCCTAGCAACATCCTACAGGTTCTGGTATTCCTCAAAGACCAATTTTAGTTCCCTAAAAGGAGATCTCAAAGAGGCGCTTCAAAGAAGAGGAGGTTCGGACACATACAAAGCAAATCGGACCTATGGTAAGGGAAATATCACAATCTCATTTTTATCTGAGATTGTTTATACATTGGTATTTAATGAGGTGTATTTTATCATCCACATCCATGTTTCCTCAATATTTAATATTATTTCCCTCTACCTACAATTGTTTAAATCCAATTTTACCCTTCGGTGAGTTTTTAGTAAAAGATATGAAAGGAATCTTTTTTTCATTTTTCGTACGAGGTACTTTCTGACTTTTCTGACAAAAGTATGAAGAATGTTTTTTTAACTTATACGGCATGAATGGATTTTTAAAACATTATTTCCAAGAAGCTTCCTTTACAAGTTTTCAAGTTCATTTTTAATCAACTTCTTTAGTTTAAAATTGTATGACATGTCAAAAAAGGAAAATGTTTTCGAATTTGAAAGGATATTTTCCTCAAGAATGGAGTTCAAGTGTTTTATCAAAATTATTTTCCATCTAAGATAATAAAGGGTTCTGTTTCTATCCCTATTATTACATTGATTTGATTATGTTGTGATGGAATTATTTTTATGAATTCCTTTATCTTATATGAATTGTTTTATGATGTCATGATGTTTAAGATTCCCATTTTTATTACATGGGTTATGCTATGATGTATGGTTTATGATTTTGTGGCACACATAAGAAAAGTATCATTATGAGATGGGTGGGACCTATATCTCCCTCCAATGCATTGGGTAATTATTTTATATCTCATGAGATAGACATGGCTGGAACGGTAGTTTATACCGGTTCAGTGAAACGGGACTGAAACGAGAAGTGAACTCGGTTCAGAAATGGACTTTGTCCACTAAGATAGTCTTGGAAATGAGTTTTGACTAATAAGAAATTATTCTTTATGATTATGTGTTTATGCCACAAAGTTTCATGTTTTATGTTATGATTATTGGGATTACATTTCACTACTATGATTTATCCCATGTTAGGATATTATGATCTCTTTTGCAGGTTAAGATTTCCAAAATGTTATGTTCTTATGAATATGATGTGATTGATATTTCTTTTTTTTACCCTTACTGAGCATTTGAGCTCACCCTTTTATGTTTTCTTTTACCTAGGATATAAAGAAAGGTTTTAGGTATATAAAAAAAGTGGAAGATCTTTATGGGAGATGTTGAAGATCTTTCACCACGATTAGAAGATTATTTTTCGAGTTTCCAAAGACACTAAACTATTACGGTCCTTGTGTGTCTGTTTTTGTTATGTACTAAGAATTACGCAAAATTAATGTAATTTCCATGTACGTCAGGCTTCGGGTCTCTACAGTCGGTATCAGTGGAAAGGTTTAGTCAACCTTTGGAAACTAGTATGTGAAAATGTTAGTGATATCCCAAGAGATATTTCTAAGGTATGTCTAGGGATGTCCCTAAGGATAAGTATACGTATAAGATATAGTCCTAGAACTATGGTAACGATATTAGATTAAACCAATGATGTTAGATATTGAAGTTACTCCCCCTTTATTATGTTGTTTTCCCAAGCGTGATTTTTGCCTCTCACAGTATTCTTTTTGGGTTTTAGAAAATGGCTGAAAACAATATGATTCACGATAATGGAGGATATGATGGACAATGGAATGATATTCTTCATGAGAAACCAAATAAAATCGTATTTGGAAGTCCAAACATCATTATTATGCCGAATCAGCAATCTCGTAATATGATCAATAAAGTAAAATTTGTTATGTTTCCTGACTCAGCTAATAAGAGAAAGATGGAGTTTCATGATGATCATAGAGGAAAGAAAGTTTAATTTACCTTATGTAAATCATGTGGGAAGAGTCATCAAGGAGAATGTTTCAAAGGAACTGGAAGATTCTTTGGGTGTAGAAAAGAAGGACACAAAGCCAGTAAGTGCAAAGGAAAAGGTTCAGTTAACACCAGGGATGAGGATAATGGTATTGCTACGATATCAACAATGGTTAAATGTTTTAAATGTGGAACGTACGGGCATTATTCAAACCAATACCCTAAGGTAGAGTCTCATGAAGAGAATCAGTATGGTCTTATGGGTAGTATTTATGTTGATGATGGTGAAGAGACTACAAATGATATGTGAGATGAAAGAACTATTGAAGCTCGGTCAATGGTTTAAGAATGTAGTGGAATGATTACATGTTTATCATGTGTAATGTTGGTACTATGGAATAAAGAGACATCTAAGGATTATTACACTGTTGTCTTTCCTTGAGTTTTGAAAGTGTGTGATTAATGGTACCGGTATCCCTGAAAGGTTATTCAGATATTTTTGTAATATAGATGATATGAGCATAATGAAGGGATAAGGGGAAAATTAAATGTTTGATAGTATTCATGAGCTCACGACTGATATAAGGAGAAGGTTATATCATGGTTTGAATTTTTGGATTTTTGGTATGTGGAAAGAGTTAACTTTTGACTGCATTCATGTTTTCACTAAGGTTCAATGGGTATTAATTCTTCAAGAGAATACATGATTACGGTATTCACATGTTTGTAATTTGACCAACAAGGTGTATCTTATGATATATGGGGGATAAATGATGGCATTCACGTGATTGTTATGTGACATTTCAAGTAATCATTTTCTTTATACTATGAGCTTGGACCAAAGTATTTTAGATAAGAATAAAGATTGGAATGGATTATGTTTGACATAAGTTAGGATAGAACTATTTTTCGATATTATTGATGGGATGTTATAGTAATATAGCTTTAGAAAAAGGACAACCTGCAGGACGGGCGATAGCCCATCGCGTCGGACAAGGCTGTGGGAATCGAACCCACAACCGAAGTGCAACTGGCCTTTATCGCCTACCACTAGCCTATAGGAAGTCCCTGTTTAGTAGAAACTAGTTTTTATTATATTAATCAGTATAATATAAGAAGTATTAGTCCATTTTAGGAACCATATATGATTAATCTCACTATAGATGGACTTATGTATTTTTTTGATAACTTTTCTAACCTTTTGTTTGAGATAGATGGAATGACCCATCATTCTATCACATGATCTACTAACACATCACGAATGACAAATTCAACTTCATTTATTTAAGAGATGAAGTGGAAATTTTCCAAAGAACAACCAATGATGAGACTATACTGAAATCACGAAAGTATTTCTTCTAATTCCAATTTCATCAACTTTAGGGAAACAATCTTGAAAACCAAAAATGTTGTTCTAGTGCTCTTATATCTGATGAATCAGATGGTACCTTAGATCTTCACAAATTTATGGCTTTGTAATTGTTGTCTTTTTCATAGCCATGTTCTCTACCACTCTCCATCAGAACAGTATGGTTAGATTTCTCTTCCATATCCAGATTTTCACCTATGTGGAAACCCAGTGATTAGTTTATTTGGGTAACCATTACGTTTCATACTTTTGTTTTTAAAGATTGGTTTTGGTATTCCTTTTTACGATGTGGGTTTCTATCATAGAAACTTTCGAATAGTAAACCATTTATAACCCTGAAGAATTTCGAGGGCGAAATTCATTTTAAGGGGGGTAGAATGTAACACCACGAGATTTTATGAAAAATATTCTCTTTAATTTCATTAATGTCTTGTGTTGTACGCTACACCAAAAGGATCTTGCACAAAACTAATCCTTGACTTGCCTTTCATTACATGCAATCGCGACCTTCCTCGATAGCGTGTGTAGTACGCAATACCGAGTTTCACTCAACAACGATATGCTATTAAAATATTATTAAAACTAGTGGTTATGAATAGTAATAACCACTTTTTGAAATTTTGTAAATTTTATTTTTCAAAATGGACTTCAATTTTGGATTCTGAATATCTAAATTAGCTGAGGGTGAAATTTTGGTAATTTTCGGATAACTTTCATATTTTGATGAATAGTGAAAATTACTAAATTTTAATTAAAAACAACTTTTTCAATCGAAATAATTAATACTGATAAATTATTAATTTAAGAGGTTTTAAAGTATATTTAGAATATATATTTACAATTTAATTCAATTTTGGTCATTGGATGTAATTTCACATTTAAACCAGACATAAACATGTGTCAATCTTTTGATAGTTATTATCTCTTAAGAACACGCTATTTGTTTTGACGACAAAAATTAATTTTTTAAATTAATTAATGCAACTGATATGTTTTGAATTTGGTGAAATGGAAATCATTTTTGAGTTCATAATATCAAATATAGCTTAGGCCTAATTTTTGGTATTTTTCTGGAAACTTTCATTTTTTGATGAATAGTGAAACCACTAAGTGGTAGTTAAAAAACTGAATTTTTTCATAAAACATAATTTTAGCGCTGCTGTGAGTGGAATTTCAAAAATCTGAGAGACATGGTTGATGATAGTAAGTAAAATGTCGTTCAATGAAAAGAAAACAATTTTTGGTGAATAGTAACTTTTTACTTTTATTTACCATGGTTAAAAGTAAATACGGTAATTAAGGGTAAAAATGATATTATTATTACCCTAACACATGTTCTAATTCTATTTGATAAGTGTAATTCTACCAAAAACAACCTTAGGAATACAATATGATCATTTAGGCCCACTTGGATTAGATTAGGACATTTATTATTAATTTATTTAAAGAAGGGTTAAAATAGTTAAAATCAAATTTTAATAAGTAAATCATTTTTAATATAGGGTTATACATAAGATAAATTAGACTATAAATACTCATTAAAAGACAAAAAGATTTACTACATAATGGTATTTTATTTGTAATTTTTAGACATTAAATTATTTAAATTATTTATGACACAAAGATGATGCAGTAATTATCTTATTAATGAAATATTGAAATAATTGATGTTATAAATACCAAAATAAATGTAATTTGAGACTTTCTATGAATTACACTAATTTTATAGGTTAATATGACATGTTATTATAGATTTAATTAACTTTTTACGAACTAATCATTCTGTTATGATTTTCACAAAAATCAATTACTAAATAGTGTCAAAATTGTCATAAAATAGTTTTTAAAACAAATATTATATTATTATGTGTTATTATATTCATAAAAATATAATGTCTGGCCAAATGACTTATATAAAGTTATATATATTAATAATAAACAACTCGGGGTTCGTTTGGCTACTTATAGTAAGTTTATTAACCTTATAGTATAAGAACACAAGAAGACACGGTAAAAGTAAAATTATTTAACTTAATGTTAAATCTAAATGATAAGGATAAAATAGGAACCTAAGCTTGTCTAAATTCTATTGGAGGAGAGTATTTCGACCCATCCCCACCTTAGATTCTAACTAAATCAATTTAGAGCTATTTAAAACCGAACATGACTTTATAATAAAATAATATTTTTCGTTATTCCAAAGGTGCCCCTCTCCTCCCTTATAAAAGGGCACCCCCTCCCTCTCTTCCTCACACCACTTTGAGCATTCAAGCTTGGCCAACCCCTGCCAAATTCCCTTCTCCACTTCCCTAGAAACATCCTAGAGGTTCTGGCCTTCCACAAAGACCAATTTTAGTGCCCTAAAAGGAGATATCAAAGAGGCGCTTCAAAGAAGAGGAGGTTCGGACACATACGAAGCAAATCGGAGCTAAGGTAAGGGAAATATCACAATCTCATTTTTATCCGATATTGTTTATACTTTGTTATTTACTGGGGTGTATTTTATCATCCACATCCATGTTTCCTCAATATGTAATATTATTTCCATCCACCTACAATTGTTTAAAACCAATTTTACCCTTCAGTGAGTTTTTAGTAATAGATATGAAATGAATCTTTTTTTCATTTTTCGTATGAGGTACTTTCTGACTTTTCCGAAAAAAGTACAAAGAATGTTTTTTTTAACTTATACGGCATGAATGGATTTTTAAAACATTATTTTCAAGAAGCTTCCTTTAAAAGTTTTCAAGATTATTTTTAATCAACTTCTTTAGTTTAAAATTGTATGACATGTTAAAAAAGGAAAATGTTTTTGAATTTGAAAGGATATTTTCCTCAAGAATAGAGTAAAAGTGTTTTATCAAAATTATTTTCCATATAAGATAATAAAGGGTTCTATTTCTATTCTTATTATTACATTGATTTTATTATGTTGTGATGGAATTATTTTTATGAATTCCTTTATCTTATATGAATTGTTTTATGATGTCACGATGTTTAAGATTCCAATTTTTATTACATGGGTTATGCAATGATGTATGGTTTATGATTTTGTGGCACACATAAGAATGGTATAATAATGAGATGGGTGGGACCTATATCTCCCTCCAATGCATTGGGTAAAGATTTTATATCTCATGAGATATACATTGGTGGAACGGTAGGTTATACCGGTTCAGTGAAACAAGACTGAAACAAGGAGTGAACTCGGTTCAGAAATGGACTTTGTCCACTAAGATAGTCTTGGCAATGATTCTTGACTAATAGGAAATGATTCTCTATGATTATGTGTTTATGCCACAAAGTTTAATGTTTTATGTTATGATTATTGGGATTACATTTCAATACTATGATTTATCCCATGTTATGATATTATGATCTCTTTTGCATGTTAAGATTTCCAAAATGTTATGTTCTTATGAATATGATGTGATTGATATTTCTTTTGTTTACCCTTACTGAGCATTTGAGCTCACAATTTTATGTTTTCTTTTCCCCAGGATATAAAGAAAGGATTTAGGTAAAAAAAGGGAAAGATCTTTATGGGAGATGTTGAAGATATTTCACCACGATTAGAAGATTATTTTTCGAGTTTCCAAAGACACTGAACTATTACGGTCCTCGTGTGTGTGTTTTTGTTATGTACTAAGAATTCCGCAAAAGTAATGTAATTTCCATGTACTTCAGGCTTCGGGTCTCTACAAAACAAGTACAAAATATAGGTTTGAGTATTTAAACTGAGTAGGTATGCCCGAACAATCAATTCTAAATACACATCCTTTAAAATAAATGAAAAATAAATTTCATTTCTGAAATAAAATATATAAAAATATTCTTTTTCAATCATTTTTTTTTTAAAACTAAAATATGTTCCATTTCAATTTTTATCATTTGAAAACCATATTCTATTCCAAGAAGGAACCATATTCATTTTGAATAAAAATGATAACATTTCATTCATAATGGAGATAAAGTGTTTAAAATATTTCCAAAACCCTTTTTCTATATACACTTGAAAACATATTCAAATTTTTGGAATAATTCTACACTACTCAAGAAGTACGAACAATATTTATAAAACAATGAAAATGGGATGATATCACTAAAGAGAATCCCAAAAATAATGAATCATAATCATTCCCTATATGAAACTAAGTTCGATTAGATTTGGTTGAAACCTAGAAGCACTTTAATAATCCATAATATACTAATACATTTTGACTCATCCCAAAAATCATGTCTCACTTGATGACATCAACAACACCATCACACCCATGGCCATCCCTTACACGGTACATATTGGGGATCTCAATCCCATAGTAATAAAAACAAAATATATCCCTATAATATGTTCCACTACTCATAAAGTAATCCTAACTAGTGCATCAATCGTTCCCAAAAAAATTGATCATTATGCTATGTTTCCTTGTCAATATTTATAAAGAGGGTGATCCAACTGATGCCAATCGAGCATCCAATCACAATCTCATATATAATATTAATTTGTATGATATGCATCACTCGAGTCACCCGAAGGATTAATATATTTCCTTAAAACTCATAGAACTTAAACGAGTCCACACTGAGGATCTCCTATTCTACTCAAAGTAAATAGGTCATGAGGTGTAAACACTGAGGTCTTCCCAGCCATTAAAAATAAATAAGGCATGAAAGGTATCCTAGGATATTTTTCATGATAAAAAAATTCTTCACTATCTCAAAAAAGTACCAAACAGTCCTAAATGATGTTTTAAATAAACATCAATATTTAAAGAACTAAATCCTCCATTCCAAATATGTGAAAAAATATCATTTTCAATTTGGAAATCATTTATAAAACACTTCTATTTAAACACTCACACTACATTTTCAAGTCACGGTCATCTTCATCAAAATTACAAATAAGAAATTATATACAACCACAAGCCTAGACATTTTTAAAATACAAATAATAATTTCCTTAAAATCCAAAACCAATTTAAAACCCCATTCAAAGAACCCAAATAATCACCTAATTCTTCACAAATATATTTACAAATCCCAACCATGATTTACAATCCAATAATAATTTGAGAAATTTGTCCATGAATTTTATCAAAAACAATAATCATTCCAAGGATCACACAACACTATTTAATATACCAGGAAGGTGAAAAAATCATGAAAAATATAATTTATAAATTATAAATGTTGGTAGAAAAGGAAACTGACCTCGATATCCCGACGCTTCCACAAGTCACACGTAAAACCCCCACATGAAGGATCCAACATCGAATATATACCAAAATAAATAATAAAAAAGAAATAACCCAACATCAAACTTATGAAAATATGAACCCCGAGTCCACATGACCTTGGGAGAATATAAACTCAAAACAAAAACGAGGGATAATAAAGATGTAGAATGAGTGAGGATATAACCTTGAATATCATGATTGAAAACTTTACAAAAATATGTTATATCCACCACAATGGATGAATGAGGATTCTTAGAGATAAAGGAGAAAATTCCCCTAAGGTCACACAAACTTGGGGGAGGTGAAATGTGGCATTTTCTGTTAAAAAATATGAAGTGGAAAAATAGTTTTCACAATTTTAAGTTTTGGGAATCTTGCTTTGTTTGGCCACACAATTTGGTAAAACATGTGGCCACCATATAAGATAATTCCTACCACTAGACTTACATATTATTATCAACACAGGATCTCCAAATGCAGTCACAAACATTTTAAATATACTAACATCTATTAAAACTATAAGGAATCACAATGAGAACAATGGTTGTTCTCCCCACCATTTTGGAACCAACCAACATGGGAAACCTTACACGGTCCAACTTGGAATCCTTCCCCCCACATCAATCATCAAACCCACACCGCATGTGGGAAAAAAAAGTACTGAAACACGGAACCTCAAATTTTCATCACAACCACACTAATTATAAAATGCTACAACAATGAACCTCACACACCTAGGATTCCTGACAACACGCCAGCATCAATCTGAGGCCTATGGATGTAGCCTGGATGTTTGAAGAATATCCTACCTAATAATCAAGAGGTTAATGTCCCATGTTGAAACTTGTTCAATCCACAAGAATAGGGTTTTATAATATTAATACTCATCCATTTCTACCTCAGATCTAAAAACAATATAAACAAGATACACAATAGAACTCACCTTCACTCAAGAGGGAATCAATTTAGAACTTCCCAAAAGGCAAACACAAAAACATTAATATAAAAGTTCATATGAAATTAGCAATATCCACATTTACAATTTAATGTGAAATCAGTACTATAAAACCCCCACTAGACATAACCATTATAATAAGATGAGAAAACGCAAAAAAAAAGGGGACTTTAAAATAATCTAATTGCATCACTTTACACTGAAAAAAGGGGTCCATGTCTTTTCCTAAAAACAACCCAGAAAAATACTATTTCATGTGAACTAGGTGTACACTATCATGAATGGACATTATAGTTCTCTGGAAAGATGAAATAATATGATATTGGTTTCCACACTAATGGAATCCTATGATCCGATGCTTAGAAGAAACATGAGAATAAAAAAAGGCATTTTATTCCATGATAGGTTCCAACAACTTCAGGTATTTTCCCCATCTCCTTAATGGAATTCACTTCAATGATTCCATATATTGGAAGAATAATAACTACCCAATGCACCCCCTATGTAACAGTTTCCACATAATCAATTTTTATCATCATGTTGGAAAAAGAGGTTAAATCAATCTCTGACACCTTCAACTGGAGATCAGAAAGAATTTGATACTCAAAACATTGTACCCTAAAGGAATTGTTTGTGGACCACCCTAGAGATTAAGAGACAAGATCCATAATTTTATAGAATTACTCCAACACCAATCCATAACCCCTCTATAAATAGAACCTCTATATCCCTATTCTCACCTTCACTATCTCCACAAAATACTGATGGATGGACAAATCCTTGAAGAACACCTAGGTAAGATATTCCTGAGGATTGTTATGAGCGACTGACTTACACCACATCCATGTCAGTCCTTCCAGCATAAAGGTAATGAACATCGCCTTTAAACACTCAAGAAACTCAAGGAGACTGAAATTACCTTATATTTTTCACCCACTCTTCATCTTGGATTGGATCCACTTTACCAGAATAGAGAGGTGGATTTAACTTTCGAAACTAAAGAATGAAATCATTAGTTTTATCTAATGGAGGATGTTCCAATTGGTAACCACCATTTGTTATACTTTGAATATCCATCAAATATTTATGGGGAAAACACTAAAAAACATAAAAACTAAGAGCTCGATCAAAACCAACTTATCAATAATAATTCTCAAACTCAAAACACCACATAAGAAACATTTCCCAAATCACATAGAAAATGAACCATACAACTACTGATAATTTAAAACATCAAAATTTTCATCATGAAAATAAATTTGAAAATAAATAAAACAATGAATATTTGAACACTCACCTGGTTTATTTCATGGAGCCTCACTAATACACATTCTCGTGCCACCCTGGACACTCATTGAATCATGCCAATTTAGAAACTCATCTGCACATTTATCCACACATATCATTCATTTGAGAACCGATGAAAATACCAATGGTCAAACAAAATATTTCCATTTTCCAAAACAAAATCTCACCCAAGAGTTTCACCCATTAAATCCACTTAATGTTTAAATATTCATAATAAAAATAAAAATATCACCGACCACTAAACAAAAACTATTTTCAAACATCTCACATCTACCAATTTAACTCCATCCAAATCTCATTTCATGAAATGTAAAACATTTTTACCAACCCAACCAACCATGTTTCATTAAAACCCATTTGGTTAAAATCCATATAATTATCATTCAAATAACGTTTCCAAAACATCATTCAAAATAAAATTTGGATTTCGATGAAAGAAATTTCAATAACTCAATATTTTGATTATAAAGATCCAATCTCATTAACCATTTCTATTTCCCCCCCCCAAGGGTAGTTTTAAAAATAATTATTTTCATAAATCTTTCTAAAAAGTTTATTATCAAAATTATTTTCCACATTCAAGAAATCCAACCATTACCACTAAAAAACCATTTTCACAATTTCAAAACAAGAGTTTTAAAAAATCTGACGCATGGAAGACAAAAAAACCCACAAGAGGTAACTAGTGTTGATTGGTGACTTGAACATATGGTTGGAGGCCATATGCCAAACACACCACCATCAGAGAGAGTCTTCTAGTACTATGTCCTTATCTCTACATGGCTTTTTTCGCCCTAAAATCTCATATAGACCATTATCCCAACTCCCACTTCTTATACCAAACAAAAAAAACAAACCAAAATAATCCTGAATTCCAATGGAAACTCAAGAATCTACCAAAAAAGTGTTCCCCATATACTACCTCAGACTTGTACCTAGATATTTGACAATATTACTCCATCTATCATGACATCCCAAACAAAAAACACACTCAAAAAGCTATTTCCACCAAAGAACCATGCCACCCTATTACCATTTTTTAAAAAACCAACTGGGGTTAACCCTGATCTGGTCACCCATGATGATCCCTTATATGGCCTGAAGGGCGTTCCCATTCCCCACTAGATGGAAAATAGTGGTATGAATTAAGAGAGTAACCATCAGAATTATTTCGGCCAATAGAAATTAAAAACATTATAGTAGAAGAAAAACAAGGTGAGCCCAAATATATAAATATCCAAATATAGAATCATTTTACAAGAGAAACTAAAAATACAACAACTAAATAAAAAATATCAACTGAATATGATAAAAAACACCCCCATTTGACCACTAAGGTCACTATATGATACCAAAATCAACCACATCTCATGGAAACTGAAAACAAGCTATGATCATCACAACATTCTAAAAACAATAATAAATTATAGGCATGAGAATTAAAACATAGTAGGATTTCTTCAAAAATGTATTCCTAATGTGCATCCTTTAATATAAAATAAAAATCAACTTTAGTTTTCAAATAATATATCGAAAAGTAATCCTTTTCACACATGTTTACATTATAAAACTAAAACACAATATATTCCACTTTTTACCATTTGAAAACTGTATTATTTTCCAAGAATTCACCATAATCATTATGAAGGATAATAATAACATTTCATTAAAAATAGAGAGAAAGAGTGTCAAAAAGTAAGCACAATAGTCATACAACAAGGGAAATATGATAACATCACACTAGATCATCTGACCAATAATGTATCACAATCATTAACTACAAGAAACTAAGTGTCAATAGACCTGGTTATAACCTATGATCTCGTGAATAATCTAGAACATACTAATACATGTTGAAGCATCCTACATATAATTTATCACATGACGAAATAAAAAATCCCATCATGTGCTCAACCATCCCCTGCAATGTAAAAATAAAGGGGCATTCCCATGGAAATAAAAACAATTCCCCTGTTATTAGCACCTACTCATAGAATATTCATAAGTAGTGAAGCAATCATTCTCATAAAATTCACTCACTTTTCTATATTCCCATGTCATTATGTATAGTGATGGTCATCCAATTTATTCCAACAGAAAATATTATCACATGTGTGTGTATAATAATAATTTATATAACAAGATTCACTCAAGTCACCACAAGGATCAAACTCTTGCCTTAAAGATCAAAGAACACCAAGGGGTCCATAAGGAGGATATCCCATTCTAATCGTAGTAAATGGGTCTTGATGTCTCCACCATAAGAAAATCCCACCAATTAAATATAAACAGGTAATAATGATTATCTAATGAGAGTTTTCATGATAAACACATTATCCACTTTCACAAATGTTCTAAACATACATCACACATGTTTCAAAAACCCCTTAGAATTTAAGGAACTAAATCCATGTTTCAAAAAAACAATCATTTAACATTTCAATCCAAGGTCATCTTCATCAAAATGCTAGATGGGCCATTATCTACTACCATATAACAAGCCACTTTTGAAATCTAAATATACTTTTCCGTTAAATAAAAAATAACTCTAAAAACCCATTCAAGGATCCCAAATCACCATTTCACATACTGAAAATATATTTACAAATCCAAACCATGCATTAAATTCCAAAAATCATGTTTGAAAGAAAATCTGGCATTTTACCATATACTTGATGTACAACATTTAATAAAATAATATCATTTATCACAATACAAGGAATAAATCACTAAATTATAAAAAAACAAGCATTTTAAGGATTATACATTTCAATTTAATATTCTTAAACGGTTTAAAAATCAATAAAACTAATTCTTAAATTATAATGGTAAGGGAAATGTGACACCTACCTAAATATCACATCACATCAACAATGATAACCTAAAACCACAACAAGATGGATCCAAGATAAAGGATCAACTAAGAGAAACCATAAATAAAAAAACACCCAATATTTACCAAAGTAAAAAAATCAAACCTAGGTCCACAAGACCCTAGGAGAAACGAAAATCATAAGAAAAGGGAAGGAGAAGTAAGAAGGGGAAGGAGAGAGATATTACCTTGACGACCTAGCCCAAAACAATGGAAAATATTATATTCAACCCAAGGGATGAATGTGGGGGCCTGGAGAGCCAGGGTAAAACACAAATAGGTTCGCACAGACTAGGGGATAAATTGGGCATTTTAGGTTAGCAATTTCTAGAGGGAAAAAATATAATTTCGCAATTTTTATGTTCTGGGAAGATCGCAGTGTTTGGATTCATGGTTTGGAAAACTGATCTACAACACTCAGATGTGCTTCAACATTAAGATATGACACCCCCCCACCCCATATGATACCCGCATAGTTTTTGTGATTGTGCATATGCCATGTTCCCACATCCAGAAGCATCCCATGTCACACACAGTTTCTTGGAGCATGCCACATGGTTTCTTAAAAACGTGATCCACATGCTACTGACACCAAAAACTAATATTATAAAAATCTTGGAGGAAACAAAACAATAACCTTTAAACCAATGATAATAAAAATATCACACCAAATTCAATCTCTTCTAACTAGAAACATGAGATAAAAACCTAGATTGTAAAATGAATCAGAACCATGGATGAAAACAAAAACTTGGTTGTGCCAATGGATGAACCTATGTTATTATACTAGGAATTGGATATATTTCAAGTCTTTAAGTAATTTGAGATAGAGGCGTGTTTAGTCCTCATATAATTCAAAATAGGTGGAGGAAATTTATAATGGTAATCACAAACCATAACCAAATACATAAAATGGTCGAGGGAAAGGACCATATGTGAATTAGATGTAGAATCTATTAACAAGTCAGAAGATAAGGGATACTCCTAGGAATAACACTGACCAAAGAATACTATATTTTCCCTCTTTAGGGGATAACATTATAGTTACCCTGGTCTTCTTATGTATTAAAATTTCATATAAAAATCCACCCTAAATAAAATGATTGTAGATTTGGAATTAATCAATTAAGAAAACATAATCTAAATGAGAAAGAATATTCACCCATAGAGATTTAAAATACCCAATTCATGAATAAGATAGGTGAATCCTCTTACATATGAATTTAATTGGTAAATATATCGATAATAACATGCCTAAAAATATCTGTTTTTACATTATAATACCTCATATAATTAATTCTATTGGCATATAGATGTTTCTACAAGAATCATCGTTTTTCTTTGGCACCATAAGGTTATGGGAAAAAAGTGTAAGATGATGAATAAATACACAAATAACTTATTTCCCTCATTTTAAACTTGGATCATTCTATTTATGGAAGAGATATATTAGGAAATTCCATTTACGAAGTGATATATCATCTATCACCCAAGCTGATGTAAAATCATCACGGGAGAACAGGTACCTTTAAAAGGATCTACAGTTGAATAATAAATCCATAAAAAATTTACAAGAGTTGATATTGAATTATAATACTTCAAGAGGGGATGATTAAACTGAAACTTTTTGGGTAATGTCAATCTAGGATATCCTCTTATAGAATTTAACTTTTGTACTGATATATTGAAAATCATAGTACTATCAATGATCTATTGAACATTAACCACTATCTAAATCTATAGTATAATGGAAGGGAATAATCTCATGTGTGGGAAGATGTGTGAAATAAAGCCCCCTCAATTGATGATTAATATTTCATTAAGATCGTTCCCTTGGATCTCTAATCCCTAACATAGTGGTCATGATCTACAATTTGAAACACCATTATAACTACATAATCTAGAGGAGGAATATTTGACATATGATATCTACCATCATCAAAGATAAAGGATAAAATGAAGGAGGGTGCATTGGAAGTCCTATGAAAAAATCATTCAGATGGAAAAATATTATATTAGGATTAATTATTTACTTTATTTTTAATTAAATTTTATAGGTTTTTGAAAATATTGGAATCTATGTTGGCCAACCATTTATTTATTTGATGGTCTCCTATTAATATTTTAGGGGTCATTGTTTTTTAAGATATATTTTTATTTGTTCAAAATATATTTTGGGATAGTTTTTTTTAGAATTTTAATAAATTTTTGTAAATAATTTATGTTTTATAAATTTTTATAAAAATTATACTTTAAGAATTATTTGTGGATCTTCAAATGGATAGGGACTTGAAAATTGTAATTCAATTTAGGTTTTTAAAATTTTATTACTTAATAATATATATATATATATATATATATTACTTTATTTTTTCTTATTCTTTATCTTTTTTAATATATTATTTTTAAAATATTATATTCCGAAAATGTTGAAAATATATTTTACTAAAAAAATTATAAATATTTCGTAAAATTAATTTTTATAATATATATATATATATATAATCCAATAGGTTTAGGATGTAGATGGATCATCTTCCTAATATATTTACTACAAAATATTAAAAGTGTAAGTACAAATGGTCTTACAAAGATGATGAGCCAATTTATATTACTTGTTTATTTCATTACAACTTATACATCAATCTGAATTTATCACAATGAACATAATATTTATTCTTTAGGGATGAGAATATATAGTGTGTGTATTCACATCCACTTCAAAGAATATATAGGTCTTATTTTTAATTACATTTAATTTTATTCAAGGAATATATTTCATTCTTGACTAATTAACTAGAACCTTATTTTTTCATCATTATTAATGGTTCACTATTTATGAAATCATTGTAGTTGGTAAAATATTAATAATATTTATTATAGTAATGAGGTGAAAAACATTCTATGTTGAAATTTAAAAATGTTAAATATAAAAGTAAATTTAATGACTTCAAAAAATAGATATTTTTTAATATAAATTTTTTTATAGTGGAAACAAATCAACCGCATTGCATCTTGATACCATAACATGGTGAATAAACATTGCACGAACTTGGGGTTTGATGTAAACCCAACAATGTTTTTAAAATTATATGAGAGTATTGTTTTTCATGTATTTCCACTACCTCAAAAGATTTCACATACAGTTGTAGTCATACTTCCTCCTTATACTTCCATTTTATTTCTACTGGAACCGAAATCTGTGGTACTACTCTTTCCTCCTGAAACATATGTATATATGAATCTATAATGTATTTAATTGATTATTTTCCAACATTATATATGGATCTATATCCTATGAAGTATGTGTTCCGGATTGGATCCCCAGAATCGGTTGAAAATGAAAACTGATCAATGGTCCCCTCATTCTAGATACATTCACCAAAGGAATAAATAAACTAAGAAATCATATCAATGCTATACCCCAATGGAGCACTGAGGATATAGGTTTCATTAGGAGTCTTAGATGAAGGTGGTTTATTAGAAAAATTATTAAGTATATGTTGTTCAGAATCTTCTTGAATGTTGTGTAAGATTATTTGCATGTGGTGGAGGATACTATATTGGAACCTATCAGATGAGTCATTTTCCCTATAATTATCTTTCTGCTCACACATTACCTTATCTCTATCCACGATCAGATGGTGGAGGTGGTGGGGGTGGTGGTAGATGTTTATCATTCTGATTGGCTATATCAGGCACATTATTATCAAAAAAATTCTACATGAGCACGTGGATCATGATATAACATTGGATCATCATTATAATCACTATCAAATAAAGAATCAAGATTATATGTGAGATTTAATAGATATGTGTGAACTATATCCTTATTTAAACGGTCTCCACCTCAGCATCATTGATATGTAAAACTTGATCTAATCCCTCTAATTCCAAAAATAATATCAAAAAATTTAATACAGATTTAGAATAAAAATATTAAAAAATTATAATAGACATACAAACTAATGAAGGCTTACCACTTAACATAAAATAAATGTGATAGTGTGATACTGCTAATATTTAATTAAATCTCATAGAACCAGTATCTAGAGTTATATTATTGGATATGCAAGTCAAATGATATTTTACTATCTATACATGTCCCATGACATAGTGTACTCAGCACGGTAGCATGAAAAATCAGTCTTTTTCCGATCGTTGGACAGAATTATTTTTAGTGAATCAATCAAGAATGGTTCATTGTTGATTTTAGTCAGGAATCCAAACTATCACATGAAATTGTTTATATAGTTCACACAGTTGTGTGGAAATTAATGAGTAACATCACTACACCATTATATCTAACCAAAGCGATGTAGTATGATGGAAGAAATGAGATAACAATTAAGTATATGGGATCCATAAATAATGAAATGATAACTAAAAAAGTATTCATAAATTAGGAAAATAACTTATCCTTGAAATCATTCAAATAAAAAAACAAAAAATAATAATTTTTATTTAATAAATTAACATCTAACTTACATTATCTAGTAATAGAACATCAAAAATCATTATAAAATTCTTTACACTATGCCTCAATGAATCTACAATACATTTATCCAGAATCGACTTGGTAGATAAAAAAATATGTGGTTAGTTTACAAAAAATAACATAATAAAATTATTAAAAAACTCAATGTGATTATATAAACATACCAGTGTCCCCGTGAAAATTCATGTAAATAGAAATGTGGAAATGGGGAAATATTTCTAGTAGAAATGCATGGAATATTCTCTCATTCCCACATATATAGAATAATTATACATCATTAAATATGTTTTTTCTATACTTGGAATTCTAAAAAAAATATGTTAAAACAGACCCCCAACAAAATGCAGCATTACTATAAGAACCATCATGTAATGGTAATTACATCATTTTTACTATCATCATTGAGTAAACAATATAATGATTTCCTCCTGTCATCCATATAATTTTTTCATGTTTGTCTTGAATCAGTGTCTTCTCATCTTCATCTTCTATATTCAATGAGAAATTCTCAAAAATTAATCACATGCCCTATCAAAAAACATAAATAAAAAATTGTCAGTCGAAAAAGTCAACTCCAATAAATTGATATATGACCACATTCTAGTATCCCATATTCAAACTTGAAAATTCCTCCCCATGGATAGGTATACCATACATGGACTATGAATCATCTAAATTAATTATTATCTCCCCCCTTAGGATCAGTAAAAGTGTGTGTCATTGATGTCCATTTATCCAAAAGTGTAGAATTCAAATGATAATAGATCATCTTAATGTCACATGAAAATAGTCTATATAAACTATCAATTATATAATTGGAATAACAGGTGATTCAAGTGCACCATTTTATAAGTGATGATATCTCAAAACATAAATTTTTTTAATGGGTATCTATATTATCACCACACTTGACACATTATAGAATTATCTATTTAAGATAACCACCTCCATATTGATATAAAAAAATATAATAATTATTTATAATATTATTATTATTAAACATCATTAAATTTTATAAATATCTTAACCTTTGAGAATAAAATCATAATATTTATAGGTGGAGTTCCCCTGTTTTGGAAATATTTGTTGGCAATTTTATTTTTTTTCTTTTAAATATCACGATGAAAAAGTGATGAATACATTTACTAAACAAGAAAATGAATTAATTGTATTTTAATAACTAATTTTATGATATTAATATCATTTATGTTGAATAAGAATATCATGGGAACATATAATATAGTGTCAATAATATAAGAATATAATGTTATTATTTGAAAAAAATTAATCAACTAATTTGTTATGAATATTTTGGAATTCGCAAGTATAATATTAGATTTATCATGTCAGTTTTCGGTAATTTGTTTATAAGAATTGAGAAACATGTGTATGTGTAACCTTCATAGACACATAAACTATATATCAATGATTCTTTCATATAACTAGGAATATCTATCTCATTATGAATTTCATTTTTTTATACTACCTCTTGGTAACATCTAATTCATTTTATATAGTATTCTGGGGGAATCAAGATGTAGAAAAATGATATGAAATTCACCTATAGTTGTTTTTAGATAACATTAAAAATTCCTATTAGTCGATAATTTATAAACTGGATCAATGGTTTACTCCTGAGCTAATTTTATTGACAGATATTATATGATCATTTGTGTGTAGTAATATCAGAATGCATTGAAGTTACTAAAATCATAGTAATATTTTTATAGTAAAAAAATAATATCATAAGAAAAAAAACTACTTAAAGGACCATAGAACTCAATGACCATATTACATCCCTCTATTCAAACCCTCTTTGGAAAGATTACCTCTCCCCATTAAAAAATTATTATTTGATAGAATGATTCATGAACTAGACCTTTAACTTAGTTTAAAAAAAATAATATTATATATAAATAATCAAGAAATGAAAATAATGTTCTGTATTTATAATTAACAAATAATTTGATATTTATAATTACTTGTAACGGGTAGCATCTAAACTCCCTAGAAGATTCCATTACTAAATTCCAAAATTTCCTTCATCATGTTTTTATATTTCTTTCCATCATTATATTCCAATGATGATTTATACTGTATAAATTTCATCATGTATTTATATATCTATTGATGTGCAAACAAGATGTGTTCCAAAATCTCATACATCATATATTTTTGAGTTTCATCTAATAAATCAAATATGAACAAATAAGACCATATATAACTATTTTCTCTCTTTTATAAGGTCAATTTCAATAGAAAACATATAAATTCCATATTTTATTATTTAATTCTTCATGGAATCATCCTTGAACTAGTTAATAATTTTTATTTTGAGGTTTCTAATATAGTATCAATGGTATTAATTGTCTAGTATCTGTGGAAAAAATCCAATGATTGGAAATATTACCTGATTAATCAATTTTAATTATAAATTAAAAATATTCCTCCAACATCCATCATAAATTCTTGGAGAAAATATACGAACTGATTTTTTGATAAGTTGTATTCCTTATCAAAAATATAAAATAATATTGGAATATGGGGATAACTTCCTGGTTTTTTGGTGGTAGTCAATAACATTCTAGTATACCTTTGGTACAGAAATTAGATATCAACCAAGATAAATTGTTTATAATGTATAAAATAATCCACATAAGGATATAATATCCAGGATAATCTGTTATATGGTACTATAGATTGATTCATTTCATTCTTTTGGATAATATATTAAACTTTGTGTAACCAATAGACAATAGATTTTTACAACCAAATAACTCAATAAGTTTTCCTAAAACACTATAAAAATCATCCCAGAGCCTTTACACTTACATAGTGGAATTTTATCATGAATTATATTCCTTTATATATTAAATTATATAACTATAATTTTTTTAATCTTCCACAATACCAAAAATTCCAGATCTCCTTTATAAGAACTTTTCAATTAAAAAATAATATTTGAAATGAATTCATCATCCAATTTATTATTACCCTTAGATGGGGTAGGTTTCACACTTTTGTGTGGATTAAATCAAGAGATTAGAAAATTTTTTAAATTTTTGTTAGGTATAGCTCAGATATGAAATTATCAATATGAAATTATCTTTTCAAAAATAATCAGATAGTGATTAATCATAAATTATTTTAGGAAATAACTCTAATTTAAATAAATGGGTTAGTATTTTATCACTATCTTAATACACTATCTATTAAAAAATTATCTCCCAATTCAAATACAAAATTCTTCTAAATAATTATTCCTTATAATGATAATTATGGGAAATTATCATCTTGGACTAAGGATTGACCAATGAAAATTTGGTAAGTGTCTCATACCATCATTCTGTCATTATTCTAACGATGTAGGATTGTGCAATAGTCGGTGTGATGACACATGGATTGGATCATAAAGTTAATCAACATTTCATTCTTATAATTTATGATCATAATCTTGTTGTTGCTTTAAAATTTCATCATTATCAAAATTTTCCACCATCATATATACTTTATGTGAAGGATTATCCCTAAGAAACATCAGTCTCTCTATGAGATGTCAAATCCTAAGTATATGAAAACATATCTTGGGGATCTCATTGAAAATATTCCATTGATAATGTAACATATTTGTAAATATATATAGTAACTTAAAACTCCATCCTTTTATAATTATATTGTCCCCTATATAATGAAAATGCATATTCCCAGTCCTCAATGTCAATAATTGGACATTCTATTTATGTTAACAAATCATAATATTTTATAAATTTGTTTATAAAGGACTATATAACATAACTAACCATGATTTTTTATCATTGATTTATTTTAATGTGAACATTATCTAATATTTTAGAGCCTTGGGAATTACCACCCATTTTCGTGGTCCACTATAATTGAATCATTCTTTTGAATCAATTATTTCACTATTGTAATACAAATATGCATCGAAATTTTTATCTACCATAATAAAAAGTTATTAAACTTATCTGAGAGTAAAACATAATAATATTTTAATATTTTCTAACTTTCTATTTTAAATATGGATTTCCTAAATAAAGGAATTTGATGATATAAATTGGTGTCATTTTTTGGATAAAATTGAAATTGAATCATCCCAAGAATATCTCTAGGAGTTTCAAACCTTGTGTAAAATTAGGCCTCCATATTATGATATAGGTGCAGATCGAGTTAATACCAAACCAACCATTTTATATTTTTTTCCACTAGGTGCATCTATAGCAGAGCCTGCATTAATAATTTGGTATCCAAATAAGGATTAAATTCTAGCATACCACACACTATTCACATTACCAAAATTTTATGATGATTTTTGATATTTCTACTTATCTATAATTTTTATGGCTTGATTTTTTTTTGAATTAAAGATAAAGTGAATCATTCAATGTATGTTTCCCTAGAGTTTCAAACAAGGTGCATAGTAAAAAAAACTTTTTCAAATACTATGTAAAGATGGAGTTGATATCAAACCATCGTTTTATTATTATTACCCCAAAGTAAACTTTGTCAAATCATACCTATAACTTTTTTTATCTAAATAGGGATTTAATTTCTATGATAGCAGAAATATTTTACATTAAAAAATATAAGATATTTCTAAACCCGCACACTAGGATCTAGGGATAAAAATAATTACATAAAATAATTTTATTGATACAAACTCAGATAAATCTATTATTATTTTACAAAATTTCTATAAGGTAAACATTATATCTCCAAAATAATTTGACAATATGTAGAAGGGATTAGTTTATTTTAGGAATATCGCCCATATATTTATCTTAGAAAAATTATGTTTTCCACTATATAAATAATTCCTTTTTATATCCTTGATATCTCTCATGAATTAAATCAACATAAATCATAATTAAATTATAGTCCAACAAAAAAATTTCTAGGGAAAGGGAAATTAAATAAATGGGTGAGATTGAAAGCCATGAAAAGGGAAAATATCATCATCAATTTCTCAAGGGTTTGATTGTAATAATATCGTGGAACAACAGAATGGGATAGATATATTATCAAAATAAATTCAAATAACAGAAATTCAATATAATTAATTATAATGGGAAAAGAAATATCAAATAAACAATCAGGTACCATGACATAAGAGTGTGAAATTATAATCATGAATGACCAATAATAATCAAATTCATAAGAACTACAAATATGGAATTTGTATAATAAATCATGAAAAAGTGAAAAAATAAAAATATCTTCATGTTTATGAAAATGCACAATCATGTGAATAAATAACAACACAATAATTTATACACCTAACCTTTTTATTAAATAAAATCCTGACCATTTACACAAACAAAATTCTTGTCTCATGAGATATAAAATCATAACCAAGGAATTTGAGGGATATATTGGACCTCACCAATCAATTATCCATATATATATCTTCTAATTGGAAATAATCATTAGTCACATTATAAAGATCCTATGGAATGAAAAATGGGTTTTACAACATTTCCAAAAGGTATATCTAAAGTGGATATCGAGAATGTAAATGGTTGATAAAAAAATAATATCACACAAAATGAAATTTTCATAAAAACATTTAGAGTTTGGTTCATGAAAAATTACATTCAGGGAAATACATCCTTCATAGATAAAGAAGAGATTATTATTAAAATCCTAAAATAGCATTTTAGATGAAACATTTTTACTTTGGAATAAGTGATGAGGTTATGAGCCAAAATAAAAATACATTTTTATAACAGTCCATTTTTCTAAATAAAAAGCTAACAATTTCAAAAATTAATATTTAGATTGAAATATCAATAAATAATCCTTTAAAAATATTTACTTTTAAAATATATATTCAATAATTCATCCTTGAAAAAGAGCTAGTGGTTTCAAAAAGGTGACCTGTTTTTTTATTCAAAAAATATACTTTGAAAAATAATCACTAATAATTGATATTTGAAAATAAATAAATTCTGTGAAAAGAAATGTGGAGTTAAATTTAAGAAAATTAATTTTTAAAGGATAAGAAACCTTTTGATTATTTTGAAATAGTATTATTATAAACCTACATCATAAATGGAGAATGTAAAACATCCAATAGAACAGTGGTAATATAATGTAATAAAATCACAAAACTAAACACATATTTAGATTCTAACAGAAGAAATGAAAACATTTTTAGGAATAAAAATGTGAAATGGATGAAAACACATATTCAATGAATATGTGATATTTTTCTAAAACAACATTTCTCTTCCATGAGAAAGAAATTAATGGAGAAGTCGTTTTTTATTAGAAAACATCATTTTTCCCATAAAAAATTAAATACCTTATAAAATAGAAAATATATGAATTTATCAAAATTAAAGGAATTATTCAAAGTGAATAACATTTTAACTCCACGAATGAAAATTTTAGTTTTCCGCTTCCTTAAAGAATATGAAAATTATTCAAGAAAGACACATTAAGAATGATGTTTGTAGTAGAAATGTATATCCCCAAAAAAAGATAAAATAACACAAAATTAAATTAAAGGGAATAATATCCTTAACATATATTAAATATGGTTAATAAGAACAATCATAACTCAATGAAGGATAATTGTGTTTCCCAAAAATGTTATGGTAATGGTAATATAACAATAATAGGTTTACTAAAAAATGGATGCTAAAATATCAGGATATAAATGAGATTAATTATACATGAAGTCAATAGATCATAATATACATAGTATAAAATTACTAATTGTGTAAAATATCCCTAATGTATCATTGGTTTGATAAAAATACAATGTAACCCTTAAAGTAATAACCTGGAATTATATGCACTGTTTTTAATTAAATGGGATTATTTTGAGACTAGGAACTAAGAAGGTATGTAATTCTGAGGCCCAAAGTAGCCAGAAATTATTTCTGAACATTTTTTAAGAATCATTAAATAATCGTACAAGAGGTTTTTTTCAAACTTTTAAAATAGTGCCCCGATCAAAAATACGGGGAATTGTTGAACTCAGAGTATCGGGATTCACCTAGAATGTCCCAAATATTGGCTGTTGCGGGCCAATAGTGGAATTTAGTTTTTTCGTAAATAAAATAATTAAGTAACAATTAGTTTAATTTCAAATCCTTATAACTCCTAAACAATAACTCATATCGTAAATCTGAGAGTACGAATTGAGCTCTTAAAGGCATGTTTCCCTTTGGTTGGCTTAACCTCAACCGGCACGGGTTGAGGGTGAGAGATAGTTTTTTAGTGCTTTTTATGAAAATTAAAATGCCTCAAGTGCGCGGTTTTGGAAACTTATAAATGGGTGCCTAGATTTAAATTATGAGGGAAACATTGCACTTGATATAGCGACATTACCTAATAATGTACCTAACCTCGACCGGTGCGGGTCAGGAGGAAAGGTTAATTTTTTTTACTTTTAGAAAATTAAAATAAACATAAAATGATTATTTTATTTAAAAATATATTAGTTTCAACATAGTGATGAGATCATTATTTTATTCCACAAATTAAACACTATAAGGAATTTTAACGGAATAGTAACATAAACATTATTTCATAAATGAAACAGTGTTACGACATGACGACTAATTATAATAGAAATGTTGTCAGGAATTTTACTTTTAATGAGATGATAGGATTGGAGAAATAGATTTAGATCTTTAATTAATTTGATGAACAATGATATAATTCTCTCCAATGATGAATGTCAACGAATTGGACAAGAAGTTATGATACCTTGGAAAATGGATCTGGGACTGATGAACTCCAATACATTCGAATGGATCGTGAATCCCTGTGGACGGATTGCCATCAGTGATGAAACATCCCTCTGATTGATGAATCCCTTGGTAGAGGTTACATTTTAATTGGTTACACATTTTTCTTCCTAAAAAAATGAACATGGATCATCCCGCGAACAGGTTGATCCACAAAACGCTTGTTCTTGTGCGAGGGTGTTGTATCATAGGGATTGCAACATGATTATAAATTTTCGGATAGAACCTTAATTCCCCCATCTCATGTTTCAAAACCTCTAACATGGAGGGTGTGGGCCGACACGAACAAGTCTCAAGCCCCTCCTCTGTGGATGTTATTTTTTTTCTTCATTACCAAAACTCTGATTTGACAGAAAGGACGCACTAAGGTCATGGTAGTAAATACGGTGCACTAAAGACGATATTAGAACAGAAAGTTCAAGGAACAAAAAACCAGGGCGGACCCAGTAGTCTGCAAAAATTCTCGGTAGTACACTGGCACCACTGACTAGCGGCAGAGTCCTGTGGGGGCAGCCGCAGGGGGGTTGTGGGACACCACGACAATTCATCGACGTGGAGTCCATGGCTCGTTGGTGCCGCGGCAATGCAGTATGGGCTTTCAGAAGCTGGGAAAGGCGGGATACAACGACCCGACCACATCAGTGGGGAGGCCCATACTAGGGGTAACAATGTTGGGTGCTAGAACATGGTCCAACTGGGATGGCATGCAGAAGGATAGGTGGTCAGATTAGCCAACTACAGCACACCACAAACCAGACACCCTCATGGCGTCTAAGCTGTAGGAGGAACATACCTGCACAAGCGGGCCGGGAACGAGGCAGTATGGGATTCTAGTGGGCCGGATTCACAACCCAATGGTTTGTGTCGGATCCAGACCATGTCGGGTCTCTGAACACGGGTCGATTTGTTGGACCTCTGGCCGGGTCGGACCAGACCGTGACTCGACAGACCACTTTTTGTAAAAACAATCACAACTCTAAAATCGTAAGCTAGATTCACAAGAAGTTTGTAGTGTTGGAACCCTCTTGATGAGGCGTATCTTTTGGAATGTTCTAGGAGACATTAATAGAATATGAGTTTTGAAAATTTGATTATGGAGTGGATTCTCCTGGATTCATGCACGCAACATGATGGAATCTAGGGGCTACCTAAGAACCAAAGACTACTAATAATTGGCCCCGTGTAGACCAGCTATAAGCGACCTAATGTGGACTAGCTATGATGGTCTAAGTGGGTAAGGGATTTGTGTCACCTAGTATAACGACAGTGGGGAGCGATATTGTGTGACCCAATAGACACACGGTACACATTAGCGATGAATAACTCAGTATGATGGACTAAGTGAGAAGCGTCTTTGTGTGACTCGGTAGTCGCACGATGGAAAGATGCTCAGTGTCACCCTATAGACCTATGATACTCATTAGGTATGAGTACGTCATTAGTCCAAGGTGTTCTGTGAATGACTGATAGTTTTTCCTTACACACATTATATTATACATGTGTGAGTTGATATTACCTTGTGTGTACCTTCCTTTGTGGTCCTTCACTTGTGGTTCGAGATCCCTACTGATTATTTTGTAACTAATCCCTAAACAGTCTTCTCCCACACATTTTGTGCCTGTTCTAGATGATAGGTTCTTTGAAAGAGACCTCAGCAGCCCTTGACCAGGCCGTGCTTGGTGAGATACAACAAGCATGACATACTTTCCTGGCTTTTGGAAACCAGTTCATGCATATCCTTCAAGTGGGATCTTCTATAGACATCATATTGTGATCTTTGGTACTCTCTTACCTTTAGTTTTTCTTTTGTTAGGTTTGTATTCTGGTCCATATGACTTACAACTTGTAACTTTTCTTACTGGTTGTTTAGTGGAACGCATGTCTTCCTTTGCAACAATTTTTGACGGGGTTGTGTGTGTGTATACAGGTACTCAAGAAAATTTCTCCCACTCATGGGATAATTCCTTCAGTGCTAGACTCATTTCCATAACCATTGGGAGTTGGGCTTAGGGTAGTCACAACACTGTCAATGGGGATGGATCGTAACACTTACCTTATTTTAGATTTCCTCTATTCATGTTCTTAGATATCTAAATAATCAAATTTAGTGTACTGGTTAACTACTTAGTATAATTATTTTTAGATATTTCATTTAATAAGTATCATTTTTATCATCTTCTATTATTTTTTTTTTTCTAGTTTTTTCTAATATTGGTTACTAAAGCGGCTGGTTCATTATCAATGTAAATTTTTTTTAAGTTGACATTAGGTAATGGTTTAATAGAATATATTTATAATATATATTCATAGAGTTTTATTTTATATACTATTCTATTAGAATAAAATTTAAATAGTTATATTGGATTTTCTAAAATGAACTATGATTATGAATGATTCTCTGGCCTGTTCATTTTAGGTGGTTATGTTTACAATGACCGCTTAATAAAAGTATAAATAATAGAATATACAATATTATTCTTAGATAAAATTAATTGTGTTATAATAATAAATATATTACTTTAAATAATCCATTAGTTTCTTATATATTAGGTGGTGACTAAAAATAATGTATACCGCTTTCTGGAGGCATCAGTCCCCATGTATGCATGTTCGATGTTATTTTGATTTTCTAAGATGTCAGAAACAAAAAAAAATAGTTTCAAAATTATTATAATATCACATATATTTATTAATTATACTAATTAAATTCTATTATTATGGTTAGGTTACGGTTTTAAGTGAAATAATAAAAATAAAAGAATAATGATTATGTAATACTCACTTTTGGACCTTGAATTTTCTCATCATGTTCTCCTTGGAAACGAAGTTAATATAATAAATTCTACTAGAATTAGGATTTATGTATTGAATATGAAATCTAGGAGAGGAAAATTATAGAATGATTTAGGGGTAGTTTAATAGGGTATGTGTGACTCATGATGGGAGGAATTGATTTCCTTTTAGAATTGAAGAAAGGGGAAATTGTGTGAACAACCATTATTTTTCATCAAGGGAATGAAACTATTCATGGTTTAATGGTTCCAAATGTGTGAAATAATGGATTTTATATTGAGATATTGTATATAAATACATAAAACCATATATTTTATAATTATTTTAACATGTTTCCAGCCTATTATCAGTTGATTTGAACAAATTATGAACTTTTTTATTTGTAACATGGTTTAACACAATAAATATATATTTTATTGACAATTTATGGTAACACATAAAAAGAAATTTATTTTACAAAGAAAAATTTACCCTCCATATATTTTTAGTGAAATTCTAAAAAAGATAAAATTAAATTTTAAAGTGAAACATTTAATATATTGAAAATTTATTTCATTGAAAAATAATGTTTTCCATTAAGTGTTCTTCAAATTATATAGTATTTATTACAAATTTAATGTGTCTTATTTTATTTATATATATTTTTTGAAATTATATTGGATTCACTTTTTGAGATGTGAATAATTTATTTGTTTAGATAAAAATTACAGAATAATAGAAAATAATTTAAATTTACACTTTTACCATTATCTCAATAAATAACTTTAATCCATTTAAACTAATGATTATACATGATATTAACATAGAATTTATTAATTATTATTATAATATTCATATAAAATATGAAATCGACATTTTAGGATTCAATTTATATAAGTGTTGAAAACGAATTTTTATGTTTGGTGAATAAAAACAGTTTTTAAGTAAAATATTACTTATAATTCAAAAACATAATCATAGGGTTCATAAATTCAATATTGTAATTTTAAATGATTTTTTCAATTATAAATATTATATATAGTTGTGTGTGTGATTGTATGTTTTAATATTATTTAATGACATTCTTTTATTAAGATAATACTAGAAAAGTGATGGTATTTTCAAAATCATTTTTTTTCACTATTAAAATAAAAATCAATTATTTTATAAAATTATGAATAAGTAATCCAAATATAATATTTATTTAATTAATACCAAATGAAGTTAATTTTTCCAAATTAAAATTATAAATTTTAGAAATTTTTATTTAATGAAAATTCAATTTATAAAGAAAACTACATTTATAAAAAAGATAACCTTTTTATACTTTAAGTGTTCTTAATACAATTTTATATGGATTTATAATTTACTATGTTTTTTATTTACTATGGTTTTAAAAATTCATAAACTTTTTCCACAAATATCATCCATTTTTTCCTGGATTTTTTTAATTCAATGTTATTTTAGATCAAATCTGTCCAATACAGTATTAGTTTAGGGACAAACAATATTCCTAAATATTACAACATTATATCCACCCATAAATAAATTTCATCATCAAAATTTTAATTTTCACATACTATTTAAAATAGATAAGTGTATCAAAAGGTAGTAATGAAACATGGTATAATTTCTAGATAAATATCAACCATACAATCTTAGAAAAAATATAATTTCCCTCATAATTAGATTATATTTTACAGTGTTTTTTTTTCAAGAATAGTTTGGGATAATCATATTTTATGATTAGGATTCATATATCCTATAATATAATTATATTCCCAAGAAATACCATAAGTATCCTTGCTTTGATAGAAGATGATAGGTTAGTCTGAATTGTGACTTTATGATTTTGGTAACTAATGTAGTCTCTATATAAAAATAGAAAATTTATAACACCCCATAACATTAACAATCAATAATTACATGATTTATTAAAACTATAAAACCCACTAATATTTAATTTTATGTATGTTTTAAAATAAATTTAATCTCTTCGGTAGCACATGTTCCATGAAACACCGAGAGTAAACGAAGTCCAAAATATTTTTACAATTTTATCATGTCTATTATAATCTAGTTGTTGAATTCGATTGTGTGAATAGGATTAAATATATTATAAAATATATAAGTTTTAATCACATTTTTAATTAATTAATTAATTATTTGTGAATAATTTGTCAATTTTTAGTAAAATCATTTTATTCACCAAAAAAAAGGTTTTCCTCAAAAATGAATTTCTCTCATTTAAAGAGTAAATATTAAAATCAATTTCTAGAATTTTTTAAATTTTATTTTATAAAACTAAATCTTTTTTTAAATGATAATATTAAACTTTTATTATGGTGAATTTTTTGAAATTATCTGAGATGATTGATTTTCCGATGAATAGTGAAAATAATGATTTTTAATAAAAATGTTCTATGCTTTGTATTAAAATGTTCAACAATTATCTAAATTTTATTTTAAAGTAAATTAATTAATATTAATTTACATTTAATATAATTAATTACATTTTTTTCATACTTATACCATATTTTTGTACAATTAATGTTTCAAGCTTAAAATAGATTTTTCAAGAAAACTATTTTTCATTGCGTTCTATGGGTTTAATTTAAAATTAATCACAAAATTTCTTTTCGTTTATATTATTAAAAAAATCCATATTTTTAATCTATATTTTAAAATTTAATAAATAGATAGATTTTATTTTTTTCAAATATTTACAATATACACGGTAATTGTCTTTACGACCTTAATGGGTCAATTGGGTAATATACGTTATTAATAAAATGATAATCACTAGAAAATTACCCAAAAAAATGTAAAAATTTCATTTTATTAGTAACTTTAATCTATATTTACTTAAGTATTAGATATATTAAAATTTGTTCCCTTTTTAAGAGATTATGATCCTTAAAATAAGTTATTTATTGAAAAGTTGAAGATTTCACATTCCTTATTTTTTTTAAAATATAACATTTTTAATATAGGTTTACCTGTATATATCTTTGACTATGAGTATTATATTTAATGATAATGGAATTATTTTAAACATTGAAATTTATTTTTCATTTTATGTGTTCAAATAATTACAATAAATTCGTTCACAACAATGATTGAGTAATTATTTTATTAATTAAATAAATTGAATAAACGGTATTAAAAATAATTTGATCAACATAATTTTTTTATAATTATATCACTAAGAATTTTCAAAGATTACCTTGAAATAATATATATTAATTAAATAATCTAGTTTTAATTTATATTTTTTTATTGATTTTATGGATGTCAATGTAATCTATAGTGTCAAAATCGACAATAATAATATTTTAGGAATATAATTTGTTATTATGATTATTAAAAATTATAAAATTGTAAAATAATCACAAAGAGGATAATATATTGTCGAATAATGTATCCATTTTTTATTTATAGGACATCATTTTTCACTTGAATCTATAATAGTCATATTGGGTTTTAGTATTTTTTGAAATTCTAAAAGTTCCCCCACTTCATTTTTTAAGGGGAACCCCTTCCTTCAATTCTTTACACTATTTTGAACAATATATATCAACCAAGCTATACCAATTTTTCAAACCAACTTCCCCAAAAAATATATGGAGTTTTTTTCCTTCTTAGTGACCCAAAGATGATATCTAATGGATGTTTACTTTAGAATTCGCAATCTTCATTATTGAGTCTTTCAAGTTTATTTCTTCTCCTACTTCAAATTATTGTTTTATTTCAATACTAAAATAATTTATACAGTATTATATATATTCTAGGATGTTATTATTATCATTAAAGAACTATATTATTCATTTTATCTAACCTATTCATAATTAAATCACTTCACTTGTGTATATAAGACTTACCCTCTCCATGTAAGAGTGTAATTAATTTTTCATCACCAATTTACTTGGATAGTTATAATGATCTAAATAATGGAAATATATTATAATTATGAAATGATATTGATTAAATAAAATTCATATATAATCCAATTCATTACCCTTTCAACCACTTAGAAATGATATCATCTCTCCTGCATACGTGTGGCTTACTATCCCTCTGAAGTGAAGTAATTCATTTTCATTGTTCAACATTAAAGAAGGGTTATAAAAATATATAGAGTTACATAATATGATATTTATAACAATGAAATAATTTTTTAATGTTTTATAGTATCAAACACAATATAATATAGAGATTAAATAAAAAACAAGCAAGAGAAAACAATGAAATTAACCCCTAAAACTATCAAAATGATGAAATATTTCTAATGAATGAGTGGTAAGATATTATAAAAGGATCATACAAGATTATATAAAGTGGAATATGGTTATTTAATTAATTAATAACTTGTTAAAAACTATTATACATGTGGTATTAATTCATTTTAAATAACTCATACTAGAGTTAAGGGATTTCTTAAGTCGTTTTTCATGCATTGAATTAAACTTCTACTTCATGGATTATGTCATGATAATATTATGTGTGAAATGAATTTTGATTACCATATTTTTTATTTTATCTTTTTTTATTTATATAGGATACACATATTTTTTTCATTTTAGTAATTCCCTCTTTAATGATATAATCTATGTAATGGACCTCATCTCAATTTTCTTTCATTGAGGTTTATTTTGATGTTATGCACCAATATTTGTTTATGAGTTTTATATAAATTCCATTTTACATGTTATATCAGGAATTTATTTATTATCATTATATTTAATGTTTTTTAATATTATTATTTAATGGGGTATATTATTAAGCTGATTACAAAGAGATAAGTGTTATTCCACAATTTCATCATTAATCAAGATTAATTAAATTTAAGACTCTCGTAAAAAGTATTTCTCTACCACATCCATGTTTTCTAAAAAATAAAAAATATTTATAATATTCCTAAATTATTTTTTAAAGTTATTTTTATCACATTTTTGATTTTTTTTAATAAAAATTATAAATTAATCCTTCTATCATTTTCCAAACATGGTAGTTTATGAAATTTCATTCAAAAGTTTGAAAATGATGTGTTTTAGCATATACAATATGAACAAAATTTCATGGAATCATGTATATTCAAAACACTAAAGTAGAGTTTACAAATTTATAAAGTTCCTTTCAAAGATAATGACTTATTTATTTTGTGTATAGTTTTTATATTTTTTAAAAAAACAAATTAAAATGGGTATTTTAATTAAGAAATATTTATGAAGTATCATTAATATATTTTCATCTATGTAAACATCATTTTTTAAATGTTATGTTGAAAATTTACTCGAATTTTTAAATTCATTATATTTATTTAAAGGGTTTATGGTCTGTTTAACTATAGAATGTATTGATATTCCATATGACAGATTAATATAATACATGTAGTTATTTATTTTATTAAGGAAAATTGATTGAATTGTTTTATTTATCCATATTTGGAATGAAATAGACAAGGTAAATTATGTGTGTGTCCCTCTATAGCTTGTGGATGCATCGAAAGATCTCATGATACATATTATTTTGCTAAATAATTTGGGTTTATACCCACATATTTAAATGATCTTCAGGATATATCATAATTTTAACTATATTGAGGTTTGATCGTGATAACTCAAAGGTTTCCACCAACAAAATTTAATTATATTGAGGATAGATCATGAATGTAACTATATTTAGTATATATCATGATAGTTCAGATCTCTATCATTTGTATTCCATTATTATGAATTTAGTGATTGACATTACAATTGATTATTAAATTAATATAATATTCATGGTTTTTTTTCATTAACATGTGATAATTTACATGGAATTGTTTTATCAACCTTGATTCCAACCATATTATTCCCATGTTATTGAGTAAATGGAATTTTTTTAGTTATTTGACTTTGAATATTTATTACACTTTATTTATTCAAAACTTATACAGTATTCTTTCCCTTACTAAGAATTATATCTCGCCAATTTCTTCAGATCCATTTTTTCGAGGGATACATATTAGTGTTTTGTTATTGTTATACAGGTATACAATAAGGTGAATAATTGAATTCTGAAATAAAATGAGTAGTGTTTTAAAATTTAAGTGAATTTCAATTACGCAACTAGTTTTCCAAGACTACCAAACAATTCGGTCCTTTGGAATGTGTTCTCTTATATAAAGTGACAATGTAATAAAGAAACCACAAACTCATGAATAATAGAGTCGGTTCCTTTATAGAACGAATTATTTAATATTTAATATAAACCTCGTAAACTACATTTAGGAAAATATATATTTGATAATAAAACCCAATGATGGAATTTGGAAATTGACCCAAATAAACAAATATTATTATTTATAGATTAGTAATAAGAAAATTTTCAACTAATCTTAACTGTTTCACTTCTTTTTATTTTATTCATTATGATTCATAATTTTATAATCTAATATAGTATGTTGAATATTTAAAAAATGGTTCTTAGAAGAAGTAATCAAAAATGTATTAAAGAACATAGCTATTTATCTCCTGGGAATGATAATTATGATAGAGCTGGTGTTCTGGCTCAAGATTGATATGCAGCTAGAGGTGAAAAAAAATATAAATATATTTGAAGATAAAACTCTTGTAATTAAAAATAACATTCACCATATGGATTCCCTTTAGAATCCACAAAACGGTTTCACAATGTCATACCACATTATGAGTTAGCAACATCTATCATTCTATGGGACTACAAATCTATTTATAACTGGGAAATGGAGAAGTTCTTTAGAGACTAAATTTTTTGATTTGGGAAATAATGAAAGTGATAATTTTAAAATGTATGTTTATTATCTCTCTCTAGAAATATGGATCAACGGTGTTAATTGAATCAAAATACTATGGATGAGGAGGAAATTTAAACCATGGAATGAAAGAATTTTAATGAATTTTTCTTCGAAAATTATTTCCATCCAGAACAACGAGCAGATATGTAGAATAAATTATTGGGTCTAAGAAGAAAGGGAGAAGAGAATTTTAGAATGTATAAAGCTAACATTGTAATGTTATCTTGGAATGTTTGTAACTACATATGTAATTGAAAGAGTAAGATTGATCATATCAATGATGGGATCAATCCAACCATTCAATGGGACCTAGTCTCTGATGTATTCTCCTCATATTGAGATATATTATCATGTATTTTCAATATAGATAAATAATTCCCCATGTCATATGGTTTTGAATTAAAAAAACAAAATAATAGGATGGCAGAAAAAACAGATATATGGGAGAAGAGAAGGAAGGATTTTCCCTCGTGTTAAAATTATGTCATGAATCATTGTGGGAAGTGATTAAATGGATTGGGAGTTTATTATAAATGTGTAGATAAAGGAAACCAAGATAATAAACTCAAAAGTAAGAAATAAAACAATTATAATTAGTATTTTGACGGTAGGGAGTCATGAAATAATGAAAATAAATTCCCCGAGCATCAAGGTAATCTACCTTAGAATAATATATGTGATTATGCTCAAGATTACAATATCAATACAACCGAAGTATAATGATTGATGATTTTAATTTTTTGGTTTGATAATTATGTTGTAATTTTATGTTAAAAATCGTAATTTGATTTAGTGACTTTATTTATAGCTTTCTGTGATTCTGGAAATTGTTGCTAAAATTTTGGATGATTCTTAAAGATAATTACTTATGTAATCGATTAAGTTAATCATTTATTGTTGTTGTTTAAGGGTAAAGTATGAATTATCATATTGGATGAATTTATCTAAACATTATTGATTTAGTATATATTTATAGGCTGCAGGAATGACTTTTAGATCATACGATTCATTGAAAGGGTCTATGGATACAAACATTCATCATCAATACTAATTTCATTAAATAATAAATGAAGTGGAAATAGATCTAATCACAACTAAAGGATAATATTATTCTTATAAATCAATGAGTTTGTTTCTATAGAGATTTAGGTAGATATTTAAGTAATTAATTAACTCTAGTGAACTGATTTTGGAATAAAAATTTTATCATTTTCATGTCCTACCAAGAAATCAATGTCCATTTAACTCATCAATAATTTATATTTTTCGGATGGTTAAAATTATCATGATCATGTTATCTATCACTCTATATCATATGTTTGTAGTTTGATTTCTCTTTAATGTTCTTCTTTTCACTTCTCAATAATGATCTCTTATTCAGAATCCCAGTTTTGTGGTAACCTTCTCATGTCTCATTTTCTTCTTTTTAAGAGATATATTATATGAACCATTTTTATGATATAGGTTTCATAAAAAGAAACTTTTAAATATCAACATTTTATTATCGAAGTAGAATTTCAAAATACGGGGATTCAATTTTATAAATGTGGGGAGAATGAAACCCCACATTTGTTTGTATACACATTTTAAATAAATTTAATCTCTTGGATAACTAACATTTCATGGAACACTAAGCTTAAAAAAACTCCAAATTTTTATTATTTTAACATGATTATTATAAACATGTAGTTAAATTTGACTATGTGAATATCATTAAAAACATTATTTAGTGTATTATTTTTCTACACATTTTTAATGTATTAATTAATTATTTGTGAATAAGAACATAATTTTTAGTAAAATCATTTTATTCATCAAATATATATCTTATTAAAAATGGATTTATTTATTTTTAAGGATCAATATTTTAATTGATATATAAAACTTCATTAAATTTTATTTTATAAAAATAAAACCATTTATGAAATATGAAAAATAAAATTAGAATAAGTTCATTTTTTTAGAATTTTATGAAAATATTGAGTTTCATGAAAATAGTATAAAAATGTAGTTTTTTTAATAAACCAGTCATTTTATTTTTTATATAAACATCCTCTATTATGGTATTTTTATCAAAAAGTAAATTAGGTACTCTTTAATTATATATAATCTAATTAATTAAATATTTAATCATACTTATAAATTATTTTCAATGTCCCTAGATAGAAGGGTGTTTTTACTAACTAGGTGAAAACATCGAAGATTCTTTACTCGTTCTACCATTATAGATATCCTAGAGTTATCATTAATGAACATATAGTTATGTTAAGAAACTTCATTTTGACTATGCATATCCTTGAATATAAATTGATAATAGTATCATAGAAGATGTACAACGATCCTATTTAAATTATAAGTCTTAATATTAGAGATCTTAGGACATTCAAGGATGTCCTCATCAAGAAATTCACATGGAGTTTGTTCTCTAATGCTGGCCCCAATGATTCTTTATCCAATGGGTTTAACTAGAAATTATTATAATTGATATAAACATTATCATTCATTTTTTATTTGGCCATCTCTAAGGAAATCAGTCAATAGCATCATTCATGATACATGGTGGCTTGTAAGTAATAACTACACTCTCAGTTATTGGACCACTGATTGTAATAGTACCCCACTGTAGTATACAATAATAATAACCAATGGTTTATTAATCATGAATATTACAAATCTTATTATATAACATTAAAACCATGGAAACACGTTACCTACTCAGACTAGTCTAAATATTCATAATTACTTCTTTATAGTCTATGATACTCTCATATGAAAGCATAACAAGATTAGACAGTTCAATATAAAAGAGTATTATAATTTGAAATTCAAAGGCCCCAACAGACCACCATTATGTCTAACAAAATTGAATGCATCTTTCATTATAACAGCTATTTTTTTACCCATTTGGCGGATAGAGAGGAATATGATTCCTAAAAATTGACAAATGAGAAAGACTACATAGAACATTGTGTCAGCCTATTTTATATGCTTAAAGGATGAACAAGATTTCCATCCCCTTTTTATAACATGTTGTTTTTCCTATATTTATAGGGAATATGATCCATATAATTTAATAATGCAGTTGGACATTCATTTTTAGGTTCATGATATCATGGAGAGGATCAGTAGTGAAGGCTAAAGTGAAAAGGTTCAAAATATCATCCTAATACCTATTTTATAAAATTTATCTATTATCCTGAGTGCATGATATGAAAAATGTTTTGATGACCAGAATTGTTCCATTCACAAGGGCTTCTATCCCATATATAAGAAGTTTTACAATTCATCAGTGCTGTAAATATGAGTTATTTCTAACAGTATGGATGAATTGAACAATATTAGTATTTTGGGTTTCATAAGAAGACCAAGAAAACCCAATGTTCTCTAATAAATATTATGGATCCTGCCAAAAAATCATGGATCAAGGCTAACATTGATGGTGTATCCTCTGCAATTATAGGTCCCTTGGACTGTTATGGTGTTATTTAAACTCACCATGGATTTTTCAAGGGATTATTTAATCATTAAAATGAAATTTGAGTTTCATATGAAGTAGAATTATGGGCCATAATTTATGAATTCATGTATTCCATTCAATATAAGTGAATCAAGTGATGGATTGAATCTGACTCTAAGGTTTCTATCAAATCCTTACAAGAAAGAACAAGAAGTGTGCCTGGGAAAATCCTTCCTTATAGGATTGACTGTAATAGAATTGATCAATAACATAATTTGGTTACCTCACAAGCATATTGATTATAAATTCAAGTGCATGATTCCTTATAAGGCCCCAGCCTTAAACCTTACTTAATCTTGAGTTATTACAAGATTACACATTGAGGATCTTTTTGGGTTTACAGTTTTAGAGAATTAGATCATAAAACCTGCATTACATTCCACATATAAACAAAGTGGTTACATAAAGATAGTATTCTTCATTCCCATCAATGGAAACACATTTAAAATAAAACACCCTTGACCTGTGAAAAACATTTCAAAAGCTTGGGATGAGCATAAAAACTCAGTATGGGTTATAAAAAAAAGGAAACATGGAAAGGAAACATGAGTTCATATATACATAAGAATGAAATCATACTTTACCCATAAAACATAGGCACTTTAACATACCTCATAAAATCATGAATAAATCATAGAAATCATAAGACATAGAGGTAAATTGAGGCATTCATAACATTCTTACGTAGGGAGTAACCCTCTTGGTTACGTTTGGAATACCCATCACAGTATATTCCCTAAATCTCTTCGGAGAAACCTTAATGTTTCACTCCTTCGCGTTACCCAATGCATTGGAGAGCTATAACGGGATCACCCGCCCTTAGTTTATCACGGAACCACCCGTCTTCATAATAATGCCCAAGAACCATAACATAATCATATCACATAAAACATGCATAAAGGAAACATAAAATTTCCACATTTCAATCACGAGATATCAGTACAACACATTGATATAAAAACATTATGAAAACCATTTTCAATACCAAAACAAAAGAAATGTAAAACATGGTATTTATTTTTCTTTTAAAAAGAAGGTATGGCTTGTAGAGGAAGCCGAAACTCAAATAACGGTCACGATGGCGGAGAAGTCGTTGTCGCCGCATACATACTACAAAAACATTCCCATTTGTCGTTTAGTAAACGCTTCGTATAAAAAATATTCCTTTTGAATAAATGTAAAAGTCAAAGGGGTTTATACACTGTATAAAAGAAAGTTGTGTATAAAATAAAATATGCCTCAACGAAAGGAGATTGAGACGAAGTCCCATACCTCGTATCCGACTTGACCCGACCATTCTTTAATCTCCTGAATAATAAACATGAGTTAATCTCTACTTGATTATGAATAATTTTCAAGTTCATTATTCCTTTTATACCATGTTATGAACATCATGTAATCATTTAAGTTAATAATTTTCATTTTTTCGGTATTTGGTTCTTAAGTCAAAAATAGACTTCTTACACTTACATGTTGTTAATTTGGTCAAAGGTTCATTATATCCAGAACGGTATTCATGATGTAGATATCATATATGTCATATATATCCAGTACATACATGCATTTATAATATTACATAATCATTTAGAGGTATGAAATGAAATGCACCGTTCATGGAGACGGTAAGCCGTACGTACGCATGAACGCTACTTTCATTTCTATTTCGTATTTTATAGAATGGAATCATAATGATATAAAGTTATATTATAATTCCAGTATAATATCATATATAATATCATAGTTCCATCCTTTATATGTCCCACATATGGTATTTAACGAATCAAATCACTTTGAGGGGGCGGTAGTCCGCACTTCCTAAAATGAAGATATCGTGTTTACCCATAATGGAAACCATAAAAGTATGCCCAAAATTAATAAAACAGAATCTTAAGGAAAACATAAACATATTATATATAATATATAAAAATAGTGACATCATAATGGCCACCCTTGAAGGTGTTAAATGAGTGTTGAACAATCATCGTTTCGGGAGGCAGAATTTCACCATCCACGGAAACCGTAAGTTATTTAACCATTTGATGTAGTTTTGTGAGAGTGTAGCTCAAATAAATCTTATAACAACATCCTAGTATATTGAAGATACTGGTGTTGTTACAAAGTAAGTAAATAAAAAGAGTTTAGGGGGTTGGAGAAGCAAAATAAAACAAATGAACATGAGAGAATGAATTACCTTTAAAAGTGTAACTCCATTTGATTTGAGCCTAAAGGCTTCCTTTGAAAGGATTATGCCCAAAGGTAATCCTCTAGGATTAGGAGAGGGATGTGGAGAGAGAAAATGGGCAGGGGTTGGCCGAGCCAATGGCTTGAAGAGTGTGTGAAATGAGGTAGAGTTGGGGGCCTTTTATAAGAGGAGAGGAGGGGCACTTTTGGAAAGTAAAGAAATATTACATTATTTGAAAATGTGTTTCGGTTTCACAAGGTCCCACATTGATATAATTCGTGGCTAAGGTGATAAGTCTTCTAAATCCACTCATCCAATAAGTTTTGGACATGTGTAGTTCATAGATATCACATTATAGTTCCATTTTATTTTAATCGTTAAATAATGATGTCATCACTGCATCATTATGATGTCATAAATACTTTAATTTTTTTAATGTCTAAAAATTATAAATAAATTACTATGATGTAGGAAATCTTTTTAGCTTTCCAATGACTATTTATAATCAAAAATATGACTTTTATAACCCTACTTAAAAATTGTTTTAGTAAAACATATCATGTTTGTGTCAATTTTACTTTTCCATTAAATAAAAATATATTATTGTCATTTTCCAACTAAAGTGGCTTCATGGGGTCCCCAAGTTGGCCCATGGCTTTTCTTGGTCGGAAATGACACAACCAATAAGGTTGGGACATGTGTCTAGGTCATTTCATATTATTAAAGCATTATTTATACCTTAAACTACACTAATTACCACTAATCGCGATTAAAAACATAATAAGTTACTATTCACCAAAAAAATTATTTTAATCTCATTGAACCACATTTTACTTCTTAATGACAACCATGTATGTCGGATTTTAAAAATTCAATACACATTAGTGGTAAACTTTCATTTAACTGAAAAATTAGTTTGCTTGATTACCACTTAGTGGTTTCACAATTCATCAAAAATTGATGTTTTTCAGAAAATTACCAAAAATTCGCCCTAAGATATATTTGATATTCCGAATTCAAAAATGAAGTCTATTTTAAAAAATTCAAATAATATAAGTAACATTAATTAATTTAATAATTAATTCCCGATGCCAGAGCAAATAGCGTGTTTTTACAAAACAATAAGTATCAAAAGATTGACACCAGTTTAAGTCTAATTTCAAAGTGAAATTGATTCCAATGACCACCACTGGATAAAATGGTAAAAATATATTATAATTTCACTTCAAACCAATTCAAAACATAATCTAATCATATAAATAAATTAGATTAAAAATCAGTTTTGATGTAAAATGCATTATTTTTCACTATTCATTAAAAAATGAACATTGTCAGAAAAATACCAAAAATTCACACAACGTAAATTTTGATGTCCCAATCATAAAGGATAAGTTTATTTTGACAAACATAGTTTATAAAATTTTCAAAATATAGATTCAAAAATGGTTTGCCATCAAAAGGCAGTAAAACAATCTTTTAAGAATATTAGTGTATTCCATGCATAAGATTGTATTTATTTTCATTTTAAGCCTCTATAACACTATCTTAATCATTAATAGACATAGATAAAAATATCTATTATTCATTACTTACTTCGGATGTTACATCCTTCCCCCCTTTAGAAAATTGTGTCCCCGCAATTTATTTACTTATCGAATAAATGGGGGTACTTATCCCTCATGGCATTTTCAGATTCCCATGTTGCCTCTTAAATCATGTGGTTTTTCCACAAAACCTTTACCTGCTTAATCACCTTATTCCGTAACACTTGCTCCCTGTGGTCAAGAATCTGGACCGGTTGTTCCTCATAAGATAGGTTCTCTTCCAGCCGAACTACCTCTGGACTCAAAACATGAGATGGATCTGGCATATACTTTCTCAAAATCGAAACGTGAAAAACATTGTGTACCTGAGATAAACTCGGAGGTAAATCCACTTGGTATGCAACTGATCCAACTCTCTCTCTAGAATTTCATATGGCCCAATGAACCTTGGACTCAACTTTCCTTTCTTACCAAATATCATCACACTTTTCCAAGGATAAACCTTGAGAAAAACATGATCACCTACCTCGAAAGATAGATCCTTCCTCCGGTTATCCGCATAACTCTTCGGCCTGCTCTGAGCTGTTCTCATGTGCTTCTGAATCAGCTGAACTTTTTCTGCCATCTCTTCTACCAATTCTTGTCCCATCAACTTTCTTTCACCCACTTCATCCCAGAAAGCTGGAGTTCGACAACGCTTCCCATATAATGCCTGAAATGGTACCATCTGTATACTGGAATGGAAACTGTTATTATATGAAAACTCAACCAAAGAAAGATGTTGGTCCCAACTTCCCTGATAATCCATAGAACAAGATCGTAGCATATCCTCCAATGTCTGAATTGTTCGTTCTGACTGTCCATCTGATTGAGGATGAAAAGCTGTACTAAAATTTAATTCAGTACCCAACGACTTATGAAGGCCTTTCCAAAAGTTAGAAGTAATCCTGGGATCACGATCCGATACAATGGAGAGAGGAACTCCATGTAACCTTACTATCTCTTTAAGATACAAAAGGGAAAGTTGATCAAGAGAGAAAGTATCTCGTATAGCAAGGAAATGAGCAGATTTGGTCAAGCGATCAACAATAACCCAGATTGCATTATTACCTCAAGATGTCTTCGGTAATCCAACAACAAAGTCCATGGATATATTCTCCCATTTCCACTCTGGCACTCGTAAAGGCTGAAGCATCCCTTTCGGTAACTGCCGCTCTGCTTTAACCTGTTGTCATGTCAAACACTTCACAGTAAAATCCGCAATATCTCTTTTCATTCCATCCCACCAGTAATACTCCCGCAGACCTCTGTACATCTTAGTACTACCAGGATGAAAAAAACAACACATTCTTCAACTGTGAATCACAAGGCACACATAACCTCTTCACAAACCTCAAGACACAAACACAAAATTATCCAATAACTCATGGAAAATTTTATTCATAAGGTCCCTGAATACAGCAGGTGCATTGGTTAACCCAAAAGGCATAACTACAAATTCATAATGGCCATATCTAGTACGGAACGTAGTCTTCAGAACGTCTGCTTCTTTTACTTTCAACTGATGGTACCCCGACCTCAAGTCAATCTTTGAAAAATACTGAGCTCCCTGGAGCTGATACCACTTCATTCGATGGCCCAACATCTGCTGAAGTTGTTGCAAAGGATTTTACCACCCCTTTCTGCTTGTAGTCTAACTGCTTCCCATCACTCACGCTCCTTGTCGGACACTCGTTTGTATAGTGACCCATCTCATTGCACTTATAACATTTCACTAACTGTAAATCAACTTTGTTCTTATCTTCACCTTGATCCTTTTCAGTGAAATCACGAGCCTTATGTCCCATCTTACCACATCGGTAGCACTTCCCAGAATTCATAAGACATTCCCCAGCATGCCTTTTGCCACATTTATCACAAACTGGAAACTTAGTTCTCTTACCATCAGACTTTTTTGAAGAATTATTACCTTTCTCCTGCCACCTCGGTCTCTTCTTCTACTGGTTGTTATAGAAAACTTGGTCATCAGCAAACTCCATTTCCACCTTCTCAGCACATCGAACAAGCTTTTCATAACTTTTAAACTCACGAGAAGCTAATGCCCTTCAATATTTTGGCTTTAATCCTGAGTAAAAACGATTGATTTTACTATCAAGGTCCCGGATAAAATTTGGAGCATACCTTGCCAATCGAGTGAACCTTTCTTCATAGGCAGCCACTGAGTCTTCCTCTTGCCTCAATTCCAAGAATTTCTTTTCCATCCTAAGTCGAACAGCCTTAGGAAAATACTTCTCAAGAAACATACCTTTGAATTCATCCCAGTCAAGAGCATCAATCTCATCGGCATCCCTGATATTTTTAACCATAGACCACCACTGGTCTGCTTCACCCTCCAAACGGTAAATAGAAAGACTAACCTTTTGATTTTCTGAACACCCCATGACATCAAAAATCTTCTCCAGTGCTTTAATCCACCCTTCAGCTAGCACAGGGTCAGATGATCCTCTGAATGATGGTGGATGTTGCCTCATGAAATGTTCCACCACTGACATGTTCCTCTGCAGTTGTTCTGGATGATCTCGTGCATGGATACCAACGCCATTTATCGCTTGAGTCAACTGCGCCATTACTGCCACAAACTGTTCAGTTCCAATTCCGACCATTTCGGGATGCTGATTCGGAAGGTTATTTCCTTCTGTATGCCTTCCTAGCACTGCTTCCCTGTTTCCTCTGCGGAAAACCATTCTGAACAAACATGTCTTAGATAAAGCAACATGGTAATCTTTAAATGCTATATCATTTCAAAAAAAAAATATTTTTGGATAATCATTTAATAGAATTATAACTCCTAAAGTTATCTAAACCGACCTCTAATACCAACTATAAGGCCCCAGCCTTAAACCTTACTTAATCTTGAGTTATTACAAGATTACACATTGAGGATCTTTTCGGGTTTAGAGTTTTAGAGAATTAGATCATAAAACTTCCATTACATTCCTCATATAAACAAAGTGGTTACATAAAGATAGTATTCTTCATTCCCATCAATGGAAACACATTTAAAATAAAACATGGATTTTTTCTTGACACATCCTTGACTCTATCATCTTATCATGTACCTTTCCCTTGACCTGTGAAAAACATTTCAAAAACATGGGATGAGCATAAAAACTCAGTATGGGTTATAAAAAAAGGAAACATGGAAAGGAAACATGAGTTCATATATACATAAGAATGAAATCATACTTTACCCATAAAACATAGGCACTTTAACATACCTCATAAAATCATGAATAAATCATAGAAATCATAAGACATAAAGGTAACTTGAGGCATTCATAACATTCTTACGTAGGGAGTAACCCTCTTGGTTACGTTTGGAATACCCATCACAGTATATTCCCTAACTCTCTTCGGAGAAACATTAATGTTTCACTCCTTCGCGTTACCGAATGCATTGGAGAGCTATAACGGGCTCACCCGCCCTTAGTTTATCACAGAACCACCCGTCTTCATAATAATGCCCAAGAACCATAACATAATCATATCACATAAAACATGCATAAAGGAAACATAAAATTTCCACATTTCAATCACGATATATCAGTACAACACATTGATATAAAAACATTATGAAAACCATTTTCAATACCAAAACAAAAGAAATGTAAAACATGGTATTTATTTTTCTTTTAAAAAGAAGGTATGGCTTGTAGAGGAAGCTGAAACTCAAATAACGGTCACGACGGCGGAGAAGTCGTTGTCGCAGCATATGTACGACAAAAACATTCCCTTTTGTCGTTTAGTAAACGCTTCATATAAAAAAGATTCCTTTTGAATAAATGTAAAAGTCAAAGGGGTTTATACACTGTATAAAAGAAAGTTGTGTATAAAATAAAATATGCCTCAACGAAAGGAGATTGAGACGAAGTCCCATACCTCGTATCCGACATGACCTGACCGTTCTTTAATCTCCTGAATAATAAACATGAGTTAATATCTACTTTATTATGAATCTTTTTCAAGTTCATTATTCCTTTTATACCATGTTATGAACATCATGTAATCAGTTAAGTTAATAATGTTCATTTTGTCGGTATTTGGTTCTTAAGTCAAAAATAGACTTATTACACTTACATGTTGTTAATTTGGTCAAAGGTTCATTATATCCAGAATGGTATTCATGATGTAGATATCATATATGTCATATATATCCAGTACATACATGCATTTATAATATTACATAATCATTTAGAGTTAAGAAATGAAATGCACCGTTCATGGAGACGGTAAGCCGTACGTACGCATGAACGCTACTTTCATTTCTATTTCATATTTTACAGAATGGAATCATAATGATATAAAGGTATGTTATAATTCCAGTATAATATAATATATAATATCATAGTTCCATCTTTTATATGTCCCACATATGGTATTTAACGAATCAAATCACTTTGAGGGGGCGGTAGTCCGCACTTCCTAAAATGAAGATATCGTGTTTACCCATAATGGAAACCATAAAGGTATGCCCAAAATGAATAAAACAGAATCTTAAGGAAAACATAAACATATTATATATCATATATAAAAATAGTGACATCATAATGGCCACCCTTGAAGGTGTTAAATGAGTGTTGAACAATCATCGTTTCGGGAGGCAGAATTTCACCATCCACGGAAACCGTATGTTCTTTAACCATTTGATGTAGTTGTGTGAGAGTGTAGCTCAAATAAATCTTATAAAAACATCCTAGTATATTTAAGATACTGGTGTTGTTACAAAGGAAGTAAATAAAAAGAGTTTAGGGGGTTGGAGAAGCAAAATAAAACAAATGAACATGAGAGAATGAATTACCTTTAAAAGTGTAACTCCTTTTGATTTGAGCCTAAAGGCTTCCTTTGAAAGGATTCTGCCCAAAGGGAATCCTCTAGGATGAGTATAGGGATGTGGAGAGAGCAAATGGGCAGGGTTTGGCCGAGCCAAAGGCTTGAAGAGTGTGTGAAATGAGGTAGAGGTGGGGGCCTTTTATAAGAGGAGAGGAGGGGCACTTTTGGAAAGTAAAGAAATATTACATTATTTGAAAATGTGTTTCGGTTTCACAAGGTCCCACATTGATATAATTAGTGGATAAGGTGATAAGTATTCGAAATCCACTCATCCAATAAGTTTTGGACATGTTTATTTCATAGATATCACATTATAGCCCATTTTATTTTAGTCGTTTAATAACGATGTCATCACTGCATCATTATGATGTCATAACTAATTTAATTTATTTAATGTCTAAAAATTATAAAAAAATTACTATGATGTCGGAAATCGTTTTAGCTTTCCAATGACTATTTATAATCAAAAATATGACTTGTATAACCATACTTAAAAATTGTTTTAGTAAAACATATCATGTTTGTGTCAATTTTATTTTTCCATTAAATAAAAATATATTATTGTCATTTTCCAACTAAAGTGGCTCCATGGGGTCCCCAAGTTGGCCCATGGCTTTTCTTGGTCGGCCATGACACAACCAATAAGGTTGGGACATGTGTATAGGTCATTTCATATTATTAAAGCATTATTTATACCTTAAACTACACTAATTACCACTAATCGCGATTAAAAACTTAATAAGTTACTATTCACCAAAAAAATTATTTTAATCTCATTGAACCACATTTTACTTCTTAATGACAACCATGTATGTCGGATTTTAAAAATTCAATACACATTAGTGGTAAACTTTCATTTAACTGAAAAATTAGTTTGCCTGATTACCACTTAGTGGTTTCACTATTCATCAAAAATTGATGTTTTTCAGAAAATTACCAAAAATTCTCCCTAAGATATATTTGATATTCCGAATTCAAAAATGAAGTCTATTTTACAAAATTCAAATCATATAAGTCACATTAATTAATTTAATAATTAATTCCCGCTGCCAGAGCAAATAGCGTGTTTTTACAAAACAATAAGTATCAAAAGATTGACACCAGTTTAAGTCTAATTTCAAAGTGAAATTGATTCCAATGACCACCATTGGATAAAATGGTAAAAATATATTCTAATTTCACTTCAAACCAATTCAAAACATAATCTAATCATGTAAATAAATTAGATTAAAAAATAGTTTTGATGTAAAATGCAGTATTTTTCATTATTCATTAAAAAAATGAACATTGTCAGAAAAATACCAAAAATTCACACAAAGTAAATTTTGATGTCCCAATCATAAAGGATAAGTTTATTTTGACAAACATAGTTCATAAAATTCTCAAAATATAGATTCAAAAATGGTTTGCCATCAAAAGGCAGTAAAACAATCTTTTAAGAATATTAGTGTATTCCATGCATAAGATTGTATTTATTTTCATTTTAAGCCTCTATAACACTATCTTAATCATTAATAGACATAGATAAAAATATCTATTATTCATTACTTACTTCAGATGTTACATTCCTAGTCAAAGGAAGAGGTTATGGGAATGAATATGATGTGGTCCTTTAGGGCCCTTGATTATTATGCTCCAATGGTGGATGTGGATATGTGTGGTGTAGCACATGCCCATATTTGTAATAATACCTTGTAACTCTTTTCGATTCTTGATTTTCTTATATTATATTTTCTTTAGGGAAACTTTTGACTAGATCGTAGATATTTTTCAAATACCTCATTTTGGTATAAGTATTTTTACAGGCAAAAAAATGAATTTTTTAAATAAATAGATTTTTTGGCAATTTAGGGGGTCAATATTAAGTGAAATTCTATAAATTATGTGGTTACAATTTTGAAAAATAGATTCTATTTTTTTATTAAAATGGTTGAAATATATTAAATATGTCCCTTTTATTTTTTCCAATATGAATAGAAACCTTGGTAATTTTTGTTACCATAATAGAGTGTAAATTGAGTAATATAGGATTAAAATGATGAGTATTATAAAATTAAATTAACACAAGTCACAGTTTTAATGGGTTAGTAAATTTTATCCATAATTATTCATGGTTATGATATATGACAATATTTTAAAAATATGATGTGATTAGGACCATTATAATATTTTATCTAAAGAAAAGTAAAATATGTTATATTCGTAATTTCATTAATTATTACATTTTTAATATTCTAGTCTCCCAATGTTATCTTCAATAATAAGTTTTCTTTTAAAAAATAAATAATTATATTCATCCTGTTAAATTATTTTTACTTTTTAGTGAAGAAATATTAACCATAAATTCTTGCACCATACTCACATAGTAACTAAGTAATTGATGAGAAAATAAAATAAATGATATTAAAAATATTAAAATAAATCTTATTTTAAAATATTATTTTCTTCGACAAATTTATAAATGAACTTGAAATATTAATTTCTTAATAAAATATTTTGTTTGAATTTATATTTTAGTGTTTATTTTATAAAAGTCAAAATAATTAATGTTGTCAAAATTTACAATAATGTAATCTTACAAATATAATATTTTATTAATTTATTTTAAAGACATAGATGTATTAAATAATAAAAAATTGGATAATATATGATCAGAAAAATCATTACCTATTCATTTATATGTTATATGGATTCATTTGTCACTAGAATAATCTTAATATTTATTAATATTTTGATATGTTTGAAAACGGTCACCTTAATTAAATTTTAAAAGAAAACTCATTCCTTCTGTTCCGTACTAAACATTGATCTTTATAGTCAGAAAAAATCTTCCCACTTCTCTTAGAAAACATCCTTATCAATGATTTTGTGTTTCTGGTATTTTTAAAATACCGTCCCTAATGTCCCAAATAGTATATATAAAGGAAGTTCGTTGAAGAATAGGTAATCATCTTTACCAACTATTTCATGTTAATTTCGACTCATAATTCCTCTTCATGTGTTTCTTACATCTTAAAATAATAAATCAAGTATCATATATATATATATATATTCATTTGTTATTATGATTATAAAACAACCATATTCTATATTTTATACATCATATTAAGAACGAAAGAATAGCACATGCTCACATATGACATATCATCTCTATGTAGTCGTGTAACTCATTTTTCATAACCACTTTACTTTGATAGTTTTAATGACAGAAATAATGTATTTATATGATAATTATGAGATGATACTAATTGTGTAAAATTAATATACCATCAACTACCTTACCCATTCAATCATTTTGAATTGATATCATCGCTCGTGCGTTCGTACAACTTATCATCTTGACAAATCGATGCGATTCATTTTCTATGTTCAAAATTAAAGAATGGGACTAAAATATTATTTCATGATTAAATATGATATTTAAACATTAAATTTATTCTATATATTTTGTATTTATAACCTATTAAATTAATCTGAGACATAAAATATTAATCAATCCTGAGAAAACAATGTAATTTACACCTGAAACAATGAATGTATTGAAATATTACTAGTGCATAGGTGGTAAGATATTATAGATGGATCATATAATACTTTATAAATATGAAAAGGGTTATGGAATAGATTAATAATGTGTTTTAAATCATTATAAAGTATGTTTTAACCCATTTAATGGAATTCAAAGACTTTGTAAGGGATTTCTTAACTAAATTTTCATCATTTGGTTAAACTTATACTTCATCGATAATGTTTCTCTATTAATATGTGTGAAATTATTTTTATTATCTTTTATTTTTCAACTTTTTATATGGATTTATTAAATGTGATTTTTTTAAAATTTTAAAAATTAATTTTAAATTAAAAAATGGTATTATCCTGAATATATATTCCAAAAATATTTTTAAAGTGTTTTAATCAATTTCAACATCCTTTTATGAATCCTATTTTATTATTGTTCTATATTGTTACCTTTCATAATTTTTTTTTGAATGGTATATAATATTTTTTTCTATGGAAATTATAGAAATTATGTATAAATTGTTTAGCCAATACATAAAATTATTGAATTTTTTAAGGCATGTTGATTCTGTTTTATTATTTATTTATATGAAGAATGTGTTGGGTATAGTATGTTGGGGTAGGGCTTGTTATACCCACTTTATGTGTTGACATGTCTCCTAATATAAATAAGTTTCCCAAATCCAATGTGTTAACCGATAGATTTAAAATTTTTAGAGTATGGATCTTGATAGTAACTACCTTTAGGATTGATCTTGATTGGAAAGGGACTTCTTCCCATATATTTAAATTATATTTCACATAGATAATTATTTTATTTATGTCGATGATAGATCTTTATTTTTCATTTGTATGAAATTATGCATTCCGTTTTTATGAAGGTAGTTATTTAAATTCCATGTGATTATGAAATTAGTAAAATATCTATGGTTAAGTTTTATTATCATGTGATTTTTTCTATGGAATTTTTGAATCGCCATTTATTCCTAAAATATTACGCTCAATTTATTGATTAAATAAAATTTATTTCAATTATTTAACATTCCATATCATTTGTATCATTTTTATTCATATCTTATGTTGTAGGATTATCCTTATTGAGAATTTGCCTCTCCCTTTGTTATGTTTCAATTTTCCTCCGGATATGATTTTAAATTTTGTGATCTATATATATGGATAAATTTAGTGGAATAATAAATTATAAATGAAAAATGTTGTTGTTTTAAAATTTAATTTTAATTTCAAGTATGTGTCTATTTTATGAATACTATAAAACTATTTGGTTATTTGGGAATCAATCATTTGTACTTTGTCCCAATGTAATAAAGTAACCACAAAATCAAGGATACTATATTTGTTGTATTTGAAAAAATGGTTATACTTTATTACTTTTCTATTATATTTAAAACTAATAGTTTTATAAATCTAGGAATTACATCACATTAATAATTAACACTAAAACATAGTGTCCATTTTGTCTAAAAGAATGATTTCTTAAATATAAATTCATGTTTAATTAAAAACACTTTTTTATCTTCTAGTATGAGTCCACTTGGAATATAGATTAACCTTTATTTAGTTCCTACACATCCTTAGATACTTCGAAATCATTTTTAAACTTATGATTAGAAAAAATTATTACTATGTGGGATGGCACATACCCAATCATGAGGTTTGAGCCGTAGTCCCACATGGAATCATGTGAATATCCCCATATGAAATTTAATTCTGAGTATAACTAAGGGTATAAATATCTATAGTGGGTATAATATACCTTCATTATTGATAAAAAAGGATAAAAAATAACATGGTGGAATAAAAAACAATTCTACAACAAATAGAGTGAAAATAATCTCAAGTCATATAGTATAATAAACTAAGGACTACCATTGTGGTAGGTCAAACTAGAGTGTAAGTAAGATAATAAATTAAATTAAGCACTATGTAAATCCCTTTGGAGTCTATATTTCTACCACCTCTAAAAAATATACTCTATCTCCGAGATCCAGGACATTGGGAATTTTCCCTTCTCTAGATCAATGTTCATGAAATTTGGAAATGCATCGAGATCATCATGTAGGGATCGAGTATAAATATAGTATTTCAACAAAAATGAACCCTTATCATAGATTAATAATATATAAAATATTTCATTTTGTAAAATCAAATATATAAAGTAAAAATATATCCACACATCCATCATGTCTGAATTCTCTATCAATCCCTAAAAACATAAATACCACATGTTTCATCATTACATTGGTAAGGATATCAGTGTAGGTCACCATAAGTTAAAATATTTTCAAAATGTCCAAGGTTTAGTTGGCACCATACACTCGTTAATTTTTTCTCTATTTTATAGATTTAATGAATGCCACATGATCCACCCTGATAATGGTCATTAATAGAGACAAAACATACCATACCCTAATGGTGGTTGTTATTCATGGATAATGGTCAGTCCAACTAGATGATTCTAGTATATTTAGATTTGAATTTCACCTTTGCATGAAAAAATCCCATATCAACATGTATAAGAATGATACTCATCTTCTCAGAATGGTGTACCCCCTCATTGGTTGACATTTCAGAGATCTGACTCATACCATCAAATAAGCCAGAATCTCTAGCCCTTGAAACAACATCAAGCTCCGCCTCCAAGGGTTTACGTAAAAATATTGAAAATCATATTCTCTATTATTTCTGAAGAATTTTCCTTGAATATGTGCTATAAGATATTAAAAAAAAACATTGAAAATAATAATAAGGTGTGTCATGATCAGTCTTTAAGTTTTAATTCATACACACCTTCCTGAAAACATAAACAAGCACGTGTTACATAGGTTGTGCACAAACCATAAGATAAAATATCATTACTGGGTGTGAGAGACACTCGTGCACACGCATTATACATATATCAATCATTGGTTTCTATAATAAACAATCAAATTAGGACAACGTCATATAAAAGGACTTATATGGTAAAGGACTTCCTAACATAATATCATATATGACACAAAAATACTCTAAAGGAATGTCTATTCTAGAAGAACCATGAAAAATGGAACTCGTGAATCATCTCTAAATTAAAATAATATTATAGTAATAGAGATATAGATATAAGAATCTAGGATAGAAAACAAGAGACACAGCAAAGAAGGATCGATAGGAGAAACACCATTGTGATGTCCTATAATTCCAAAAAAACATAATAAACATTTTTGTTACACAAATATGGGAATAACCTCATGAGACTACACAATGCACCATATAATAGTCTAAAATAGAATCATTCCATGATCATTCATGAAGGATGGATGTATTTTTTCAACAATGACTATAACTCACCAATGATCTTCACATAATCATTTCAAACCAAAAGAACCAGTAAAGGTTACTAATCTAAGGACATATTTAGATTGAAGTATAGAAGATATCATTCCATACCAGGAAACATGGAATAGGTGGAAGTTATAAAACTAATTGACCTTCTACTTAGAATTATCCCTAATGTATCTAATCACAATGATGGGAGGAAAATTGAGGAGTTTAATCAAGAGAAAAAAGTGGGGATTGAATTAGGCATCCCCTCATTATGGTCAAACATGGTTTGAAGTTGAAAAATGGTTCATTGAAAGAGATAATCAGAAAAAGTTGAACGTTTTTTCAATTTCAATGATATATGACCATCACCATGCCCTACACCATGGTATGTTCATGGTCATGGTGTTCTTGAACTCAAAATCTGGAAACAGACATCTATACATTGTGATTCCCAACAACATCCATTTGACCTCATGAAGGCCTCCACAATTATAGTGGTGAAGTCATCAAAGTCATGTACCATATGTTTATTCTATAAGAAACATGCTATAGAAACATTTGTTATCTACCTTTACTATTTTACACTGAAGATCACACATATCAAAATTGATATCACTAGGGAATATTTCTCAAGTTTTTTAACTACAAACCTATACACCCCACTTTTAGAATTTTATAAGCCTCCATCATAAACCAAATCCATTTTTTAACCATATAAAACTTATACAATATATAAATTCCAAGACATACATTAAAATATCCATTTAATTCGAGGGAATTACAACCCCCCCCCCCTCCTCTAAGGGATTATTTTCCATGAGAAAACTCATTGGAGTTGATTATGAATAACATAGGTCATTATACCTGAAACTCAGAATCCCCATTCCAAGTATCCTATTGGACTCATCCGTGACTCCAAAAAATCTGAACAAGTGGCACCAAATTTTCATATAAAACGTTCTGATTCTAATCAACTATATCGATAATTCATTCTTATATGATTCATCTTGATTAAAATCAACATCCTTATAACCTATAACACTTAGTGTTTTAATCATGTATATCTAAAATGAGAAACATAGAACACATCATGCATACCCTAGTGACTCTAATTAATACCCCAATGGTATGAAACCATCATTATATGCTAGATGATCTCAAATGTTAATGAAAATAAAAGTTCTATATTTTCTTTATTTTGAACACATTGGTACCCCAATCGAGTAGTCAACCATATGAAAACACAACCACCCAAAAAAACCAATATAGTTCACCTCCTACAATATACATATTATATCTCTCTATTACATGTAGAGAATAACCAATTGCAAATCAACTAAAATCTATTAGAAATTTCATATACCAAAATTATTCCCACAAAATCTACCTCACCCACCCCATGCTAGAATAATAGTGAGAAACAAGTTTAACCATAGAGTTCCTCATAAGATTCTGTCTAGATAAAATCATGGTAACAATATTTAAAATAAAACTCCACAAGGGATATATTCTCTTTCAGGAATCCTTTAATGTATAGGATGCAAGATCAAGGAACATCCTCAAGAATATGGATCACACCTCAAACTTCCCATTTTTTGTGGGTGAAATATCGTAATCCATCTTAACTAAGTCCCCAGAGCCACCTACAAGCACTACCATAACAAAAACATGAAACATGGGTCATTATCTCATATAATAACCATAGAACCTTAATGAAGAAAAATAATCTCATAGACATATATCTTTATTAACACATTTAAATGATGAGCCCCATTGATTGTTCAGAAATACACCACAATATTTAGTTGATCTTCAATCATAAATAATATATCTTGATTCCTAATGGTCCTTGTTAACCCTATCAAAAAATATATTGTTTTATCAACCCATTTTTATATATAAATTGAATGTGGATGGAGGAACCAACCAGGATATTGATTATCAACCTCAATAATCTAGTGGATAAGACATTATGAATGAAACAAATAGTATCCATCTGCATACCTTACCAAAAAAACTACCATCTTATGTTAAGGTACACCATTTTTTACCTAGGATGCACTGTCCACTGTGATACGTGGTAGTATCTCGTAATATCATCCCTAATAAATTAAATACAAACAACCTTCCCATAGACATAAATAATTTCATTAAATCCTACTCTTCCTCCAAAGACTATACTTCAAACTCATAGGCATATTTTTTAGTACTTGTGAGAGTATCTAGAAAAACATTAGTCATACTTGGTGAATAATCAATCTTGATATCGGACATCTATAGATACTCCACTCAGCACCTCATCCTGATATTCAATTCTCATTCTGAGAATATATAATGGATGAAAATATGGACTATGGAGACATTAAACCTCTCACTAAAGAGATAACTTTACCTGAACTATATATCATATACCACAACAACCATATACATGACTTTTTTTTGGGTTTTTCTACTCATGGGGACATAATAGACAAGTCTTATAGGCAATTATCTAGTATATATTCTTAAACAAAACCCCAAGACCAACCCTTAAGAAATTCTAGAAAACTCCATATCTCTTACCGTGTTCCGCAATGTTCTATTCCAGATATATCATCAAACACCACATCAGCTCATGAAATGAATCCTCACACTGATCTAACCACTCTAGGTCTATAGATATTCTAGCCTCTAACGCTATTTGTCCAAGGAAACACACCTCATGTATCCAAAAATGACACTTTTACATCATAGTAAAAAGATAATGTGCATGTTGTGTACTCAATACTATATAAAGATGTAGGGTAATCTTCTCTATGTTCCATGAATAAATAAGGATATAATCATTTAAAACCATAATAAATGCGTTAATATATGAGTGAAATATAATTTTCATGAAGGCCATGATCATCGTTGGAGTAATCAGTAAACCAAAAAAAATCAGTAATAACACGTATGGCTGATACTGACTCCAAAACATAGTCATTAGTATGTCTTCCTCCCTAAACCATAGCTTATAATAGATTGAATGTAGAATTATCTTGGAAAAAATGATTTCCTCACAACTAATCCAAAATATTATAGATTTAAAGTAAAGGGATCATGTTCTTCATAGTCACCTGGTTCAACAATTAGTAATCCAACAAAATCAAATACCATCATAGGCATTATAGGAGAACCACATAGGATCAACCTAAAGATACATGCTCAATAGGATAAATCCATTCAATAATGAGTTATTAAGAAAAAAAATTATCTTCTTCAACTCAAATGGTTCCAAATGATGAGGATGAATTGAAATCCGTTTTCCCCTATAATGAGTTCCATTTATATCACAATCCCACTATTCAGATATAGACCTAAATATTTTTCTAGAAACAAATACTGATTAATATAAAAAATTGGATGGAAAGATGATGATTCTATCACTAATCCTACCAAAATAGCTAAATATATAATATTTTTCCTAATCTCTCTATTAGGACTCAAATCTTGGTCCACTAAACAAGATCCCAACTATTGATCATTGGTCATTATAAAATTATTCTCTTTAGGTGATGTAAATTATATCCATCTTTGATAAAAGTTTATGTGTGTATGATAGGTCATAATAAAATCCATCCCAAATATCTCATTTAATTGGATCATCTCTATGATCATGAAATCTCAAAAATTTCTGAATCTCACAATCACTACAAAAATTTATGAACACGTACAATGGTATCCCACATTATTTCTTAAGGGTGGGTTTATAGAAGGAATATCTGAGGAAATTATTACCGGTAATTCTAGGATAGATACCACTTGAGTGGGGATAAATTAATGGAATTCAATGATATCAAAAAAAATGTAGATAGTGTTGAGTTAATCATGAACACACCAAAAACTATAGATGGGCCCTCTCCACTATTAATTGGAGCCTGATCCATTATGGAAACGCATCCTACCCCTCCTCAATTCCCTTGAATCATTGACATTTATGTGTGGGAAATTTTAATCATGTATTGAGTTCCTCCACCACCAAATTTGATGTATCTCCTAGCAATGTTCCATGAACCCTTTGAGAAAAAATGTTGAAGTTGGCCAGCTCTTCCACATCTATCACACTCCATAGGTGACATCTTACATGAACTTATCTGAATCCCTCTTATCGAAAAATTGAATAACTAGGTAAAATTACCTCCCAAAGAATAAACTAAGGATGTAATCCTCTAAACCGTCCTACTTATTTCATAATATTTCTATTCCTACTATAGAAGCTAATCTCTCATTAATGATAGGAAACACAATCATTAGTCCTCTATCGACTAGAAGTAAGTATGTTACTCAGACCTCCTATAATATTTTCTTTATTTTTTTTAATTTTCTCAACAAATCATAGTATGATTTCAAATCAAATAACATAACCTACTATTTTATCTCACGGTGGATGAATATCTCATAACTCATATCTTATAGGGTCAGTTTTTTAATCTAGTGCAGGGGTGGATCATAGTAGCTCTATAAAAGCATAAAACAACATTATTATAGAGATATATTCTTGTTGTAACTTTATAAAATTTTGATAGTGGTCCAATATAATCATGTCATGAAAATATTTGTCATGGAATATCTCTTTGATGGTCACTCCAGTAATACACTATCATATTCCAACCTAATCCATTGTAGTCCACCTTCACATGGAAGAACCCTGTAATATGAAGTTCATAAAAATCACACGGCTATATAGAAACGTTTTTAGCATATAAAATATTCCATTGATTATGTATATCCATCCCACTACACCATACATGCCTCAGCTTCCCTGATAGGTTGGTCAATGCATGAGATATAATTTCTGAGAAGGTTTGATTATTTTTTTCAAAAAATTTCAACCATGAATATGAATAACATGTAAAATACATGGTTGAACATGCTTTTTAGAATGAATCACAAGAGGTAATTTAAAGCAATATTTCGGTACACCCTTCTTTACTATAAGTGTTTTTTAGTCACGTTTTCTATAATAATAGAATATTAGGATCCCTCTACTCATGTTCTTATAAAAAACCTATGTGTAAACATTTTAAAAAAGTTAGAAGAATTCAGAAACTTTTTGAATCCATTAGTTCAAGTAGGATTCTAATCATTTTATGTGATCACACCAAACTACCCCTATGAGGATACCCATAAACTGAGTTATGTCCATCATAGAACTTCAAATAGTTAAAGTAAAGATATTTTTCCAACATATTATTCACAGTCATATACATAAATAAAAAAATAGGTTTAGTTAATATTGTTCCATTATAAATATATCAGAGAAATATAGATTTATTACAAAAGCATTGTTTTTAAATCATGGAATCATTTATTTCATGGCTTGAAAATAATTAATGGTCTCATATATGAATTTTGATCATATATTCCTAATCATGATACATGAACACAACCAAATAATTCAAATTATAATTGCATAATAAATCTTAGAACCACCATTAAATATTAATATTGAAATAGATAACAGATATCCAATCAATAGAAACAAGCTGGTCCACTATTCATATGGTTTATAGGCACACATATAATTACCATAATAAATTCACATGAAAACTAATATCCATTCTACTACATCACTAAATAATATGTAATGAAAAATGAAAAGAAAACAAAAATCATTGATACCACTTTGTAATGCACTGGCCTAAAACATTATGTTCAATATCGAGTGTCACCTGGACTCAGGTTTTCCTCTCCAAACAAAAGATATTTTCTACTAGAAATGAGGGTCTGAATGTAATAAATGGGGAGACAATAACCAATATATAAATATAGAAATTCAAAAATAATAACATATAATCCTAACTATAGAAATTTACAACAAACGGCTTGGAAAAAATCTAAAATCATACAGTATAATAAACTGAGGACCCCAGAGTGGATGGTCAAACCAGAGTATGAGTATAATAGGTAAGTAAATAAAACACAATGAAAACAACTCATGAGTCCATATGGATAATACATGTGAACACCATGCTTTATCAAATAACTCCATTTCATTTGGCATTTTCCCTTCACTTGATCCCTTATTATGAAATCTATATGAACATCGAGATACCTGTGATGGGTGTGAGTATAAGCCTAGTAGAAAACAGCAAATATGTCCTAAAAAAAGGGAATAATATATATAATATTTCATGTCATTAAATTAAGTAAATTCCCAAGTAAGCATGCATACATATGGGTGATGAGTCCTTATGACCTAACCATGCCACATGAACCTCATCCCCACATATTTTGAAGATATGCTTGTAAGGTTATCAATGTCTATCAACACACATCATAAAGAAATGACATATTTCCCTGTATCTGTTAGTACCCTATTAAAGTCTCCATTTTCTAAAAGTTTACCCTTTATGGAATCTCACATGAACCACTATGATAGTGGTAATTAATAGAAACACCACACACCCCACCCTCATGGATGTTGTCATCCTCATTTGATGGTAATTCCCACATGATATGTCTATCATATTTAGATGTGTATGTCACCCCAATATGAAAATATCCCATATTGGTTTGTTTCCAATTATTAGTATCATTAACAGTCTTTTGGAGGCTACACAGACACACCCACAAGAAAATGTATCCAAGCATGTATTATAAAGTCTATTGACACACCATAATAATATATATAAATGATTGATATCGAGGGAAACTCAGACACCCACATGAAATATAAATCAAACATGGTTTTAAATAATAGAAATTAAAATTTCAAAAAAATTATATATAACGAATATTTGGTATGGAACTTCCTACCTCATGATCGTATAGGTCACATCAAGGTTCTTTGAGAAGGTAGACCCCTAAAACAAGATCACACAAAGAGACACTAGAACTATATCCTAAACGACATGAGATTCAAATAAGAGATATTCTAGATAGAAACAGCAAGGATTAAAATATATATATAGTTAACCAAGAAGAACCAACAAGGGAAATATCATGAAGAAATGCTAACACTCCAATGATCCCGAAGACATACTATTGTTATGAAAAATATGGGGATAAATTTTCTTAGATAATAAAAGCATCTTCATATATGAAATAATACTATTAATCCCTGATAATTCAATAAAAACGTTTTTATTTGGCTAGAAATAGATATACAAATCATAGTTCTCTATTGAATCAACCCAAACCAGAAGCACTGTAAGAGGATAAATTGAGTCCTTAGATAGATCAAAGGAAATGAAATATGGTTCTAGACGAGGAATAAAACAAGTATTGGATGAGGTTCACATCAATAATAAACATTTTTCCATGAAAACCACAAAAATAACTAGTATATAAAAAGTAATAGGAATTGAGTTGTTTTATTTGGTGTAATAGAGTGATCAATGAATTAACCATTTCCTTATTATGATCAAACATGGTTTTACTAAAAAATTGTGGCTCATTTGTTTGATTCCAGGAAGAATGTTACTTTTTTATGATGTTTCAACATAGCTTTCATATCACCATTCCCATCACCCTATAATTTTTATTTACACGGTGTTCTTGAACACAATATCACAAAATGGATAAACCTATGTTTTTTTTCAAACCATTGGACACTTTCCCTCACCATGACCTCTAAAACAAGAGTGGTGATATTTTTTAATCCATTGACCACTGATTCATTTCATGAACACCATTTCATCAAAACACATGTTTTCCCCCTTTCTTGTTTCACACCAAATTACACCATGTCAAAAAAATACTTCTGTTAGGGCATTATGTTGGCCATTTTCAACCAAAATCTTCTAAAATCCATTATTATGCTTCCAAATTTCTCATAGACTAACTAAAACCATATTTCAACTATATGAAGACTAAGAAACTACATAAAACATTTCATAACATTATTTAAAATACCCAATTAAAACTAAGGTGTTATAGAAGGGGATATAAGATAGAAAAAAAACATGTCAGTCTCTTTTAAAGTTTATAAAAACCAAAATAATGATTCCCTTTTTATAGTAAACATTAATCTCAAATAATAATTTATATACAAAATAAATAAACATAATTTTTTAAATATTTCATAAAATATATAATCAGAAATCAAAAAGGGTAAATCATAAATATGAGGTTTTCCTATAAAAATGAGGACACATTAAAAAATATCCCTTGAAAAACATGTCATTCACCTTTAAAATAGGTCATACATTTCATAAAAATTTAGATTTTTTAAAGCCTTATGATATAAAAAGTTCTCTGTAAAATTAATATTGAATGAAAAGAAAATTATTGTAGGTTCTTAATGAAATAATTCCCATATGAAACAGAATAGTACTCTTTCAATAGGAATAACATATTCTGTTAAATCCATCATACTTGTCTTGGGAACAAAAAAATTACAAAATGCAATGGAGAGGTATATTTGGATGACATGTCATCGTAAAAAGTGTCTAAGAACTATGGAATCCATTAAAAATATATTAAATTCCATTTCCAATATAAAATATTATAATTTATTTTATTTAACACGTATTTATAACCACATTCAATTTTTAGGTAAAAATAAGTATTAAATTCCTATTTAGTAAAAAATATTAAAAAATACAAAGAGAAATGGGAAATATGATGCTATTCAAAAAATAATAGAATATTTATTAAAAATATTATAAAAAAATAAGTTTCACACATTATTAAGTTATTATCATGTTGTATATGATAATAAAATATTTCATTCACTCTTCTTTAAAAATGTCAAAAATAACTCGGACATAAAATGCAAAAAATATTTGTTTTAAAAAACATTTAAAGAAATTAAAATACAGTTTTAAATGAAATTGAAGATAAATAATAGTGTACTAATAACATACCAAAAACATTTTAAATAACCTAGATATTTTTGAAAAAATATAATAAATACTTTAATAGTTTCGGAATAAAGTTTCAGTGAAAAATAATTTTACTTTATGATTGACCATCCATATACTAACTTTACCTCCTACATATGAAAAACATATTAATTATTCACAAGATTATGAAACATTTTCCAGTTTATCCCCTTATAATATACCTTTTATTTCATTTATTTCAATTTCATAAATGGTTAATAAATCTATTTTGTTCATATCAGCCTTTTTGATAAGTTTATTTCATAATCGTAATAAAAATATTTTTAGTTGACAATGCAAAATGGTGTAATGATTCCCCCATATATAGAATTTTAATAATGGAATATTTATCATTTTTTATACCTTAAATAAAGTTTTATAACCATCTATGTAAGGTGGTCATGAAAAATCAATTACATTGTTTCACAGAGAAGGTAGTACGTACATATGCCTGAATGACATTTTCATTTACCCATTTAGTGGAAATGAAATATATTCTATAATATTTTTTCCTAAAATAAAAAATATTTTAAATTAATTATATTTAAACATTATTTTAATCCTTAAGACCATACATAAGATATGGTAATGAAATACGAATAACATCGCTTCGTAGAGGTGGTATTCGACATGTCAGTATGAATGAAGTTATCATTTTCAAATGAATGGAATGGTTAAGAAGGTATGAAATATTTTATTTATAAAAAATAATAATAATAATTTAATTAATATCATATATATTTATTTGATATTTCATTTTAAGTATCAATTTGATCTGTTGAAGAAAAGATAAACATATCACTTTGTGGAGTCGGTAGTTCACATGCATGCACAAGAAGTGTATTTATTTCCCAAGGGACGTAAAAAGTAATGAAAAGTTTTTATACCATTAAAATTATAAAATTTTAGTATATTTAATATATTTATGTTATTATTTAAGTAAGGTTGAATAATATTAAACCTAGGTAAGTGAATAAATAATCCTTAAACACTAAGTTAAGAATTATATTACTTCATTAGAAAACAACCTTTTTATTACAAATTATGTCTTCTTATAAAGGTTTTTTAAAAGTAAGTGGAGTAGAATAATTGTAAATATTAAGAGCATTAAAATAAAATAATGATAATTATCCATTAATATGGAACCAAATGGAAAAAATTTATAATTTTGGATAAAATAATGTCACAATATAATTAATTAATAATATTTATGCACGTTCACATTTCATTTTAAGCAATGATCTTTGATTTGAAACCCTTTTTAACCACCATTTACGTTAATTGTGGGAACACATTTTTCACTAATTAAGGGTTATAAATTTACCTATATAGTTGAAATTTCCTCAAAAATAGTCCTTGGATAAAATTTATAACTATTTCCCATCCCTCCTATCCACATTAAAAAATATTTTGAAATATTTAAATTAAATAATGTTTATCATTTCATATCGTTAATGTTTTCTTATAACAAGTAATTTTATCAAATTTCAAGAAAAAATAAACAAAATTAGAATATAGAAAATTTTAACCTTGATAAAAAACAATACTAATTTTTAGAAATACAACAATTAATCATATTACGTCTAATTAGAGGTTTATTATTTTAATTCAATATAAATTTAAATAATAAATGTTACTTTTAAATTTATTGTTTTAATGGAAATAAATAATAATTTTGAAAAAATCCATATTTTCCACTATTCACTTGAAAATCAATCATTTTAGGAAAATATAAAAAAAATATAAGAATCTTATTATGAGATGCTATTTGAAAAAATAAAATCTATTTTTTGAAATCAAAGTTAAACAATTTACATAATGTAGCTATAATATCCATGAACAAAATAAAATAAAAACCATTTTGAAGAGAATGTATTTTTAAAGTGGAAAATAAATTTTTTCTCATTTCATGCCAATTTACCTCAATTACATGAATATACATATAATTAATTAGATATAAATTTTAATTATTTAATTATAATTATTTTTCAATAGAGATAAATATAAAAAGACAATGCACACAAAAAAATCTATAAAAAAATATCTTTCTTGACATCAAAATATTTTATCTTCTTTTACAAATGATTAATAATAAATATATGATTTGTTATTAATTTAATAAATGAATAATTATATTGATATTTCAAAATAAAATTTTTCTTATTCATACAAATCAAACTAATGTCTAAATCCTAACTATTATATTTTTATATTATTATTTCTATAGTATATCATGGTACATTTAAGATCTATTTTGTTTATACCAAAAGTTATTTAATATTTTTCTGTAAAAATCAAATTCATAAATATTGTGGTGTTATATTAAACCCACTTAAATAAATTACATTCTTCTAATTTTATCTTGTGTCTCATAAAAATAGTTTTTTACATCAATTACAAATTGGGAAAAAAATAATGGTTAAAGGAAGAAAAATTTTAATATTTTAAAATATATATATAAAAAACCCACACCATAAACATGTATAATAAAATATAATTTTCGAAAGTTGAGATGGGAAATGTTATGGTCACCTAGAATAACACATAATCAATTTTTCATATAAGGGGAACATTGGAGTGAGTGAAAATATGTACATGGAGGAGACAAATAACATGTATTGAATAACATAATGTGATACATAACATTGTCATGAGAAATTTAATGATGAATAAACCATAAATTAGTGCTAGATAATTAAGAAAACCAATTCATTAGAAATGAATGTAATTGGATAACATTTTTATTTCAATATCCTTTTACAAGTGTTGATGGATTATTTTATTATAAAGATAGGAAATATGTGAAAATTTATTCTATTCATTTACTTCCATTTCATATGAATAATTTCATCCATTCATTTCAATTAAATCAAATATCACTTATATATCATCTCCTACACCAAAAAATTAATATTCATGTTGAATTTTCAATTTTATATATAATTAATTAACTTTTAATGGATCATAACATCCATAAAATCAAAATAATTTATTCCTAAAATACATAGAAAATAACCAATTCCAAAAAAAATATCCCAACGTAAGATAACATCAATAAATAAAACATTAATCTCTAAATCCTAAATCATATCACCCAAAGCCCAACTTAAATAAATATGCAATTAACTAACTTTAAATCACATAGAATCATTCATTGATAAGATTGAAACTAAAAATTCAGAATTATTTGACCTAATATTATTCTAATATCAACATAAATTTTATCTCTAGATAATATCAGTCACCTCAAATGTCACTTACGAGAAATGTGTATGTACTAATGATATAATCTCCAAAATATTCATATATTTCCCATAAATATCATGGATAAAGAAAAATATATAATGATATTTTATATTAATTTAAATGATAAATCACCCAATATTCCTCAAATAAAATCAACAAAATTTGGGGAAAATTCTCCATTTAATTTATTTATATAATGTTACAAATTTTGTGAAATTGTACAAAAATAAATTTTATCACTTAGTACCCAAATAAATTTTCAACCCCATTATTATATATATGATAAATCAGACGTTCCGAAAATGAAATGTCCCTTTTTTCTCAATTATCCATAATTATCTCAACATAAAAAATTTCTTAATCTTGATGGGTATCAATAGCTTTAATCTTACGTCAGCAAAATATAAAATCTTTATTCTCTAAATACCATTTTTACTTCTAAAAAAGTTAAATATAAGGGATACATATACCTGAAACATTTAATTCAACCTAATATATATCTCTTAAATCACTCAAATGAAATAAATTCGCAAAACAGGTACCTATATATTTTAAATAATAATCAAATTTAGACTCATTAACCCAATATGGTATCTAAAACTCATAAAATATCATCATTTAAATCCTTTTATCCTCTAATGTTATGTAAATCATTAACATGATAACAAATATAATTACTTTTTAAATAAATGACTTATGGTTACATGATTAATAACAAGGGTTTCGGCTTATTACATATTGAGTATCATTTAGGTTTAGAGTTTTTGAAATATAGAAAATGGATTTCATTACATAGGTAATACTGAAACATGATGTCCAGTTTTCATAACATAATTGGATTCCTAAATTGAAATTCGTGTTTTTTATATAATTATTTATATTTTTAGATAAGTTATAAAATTAGAAAGATTGAAATATTTATATTTCCTACACATCCTATGATTCTATGAAAAAACATATTTGCATTATAGATTATAAAAAACTCAGAATGGGGAAAATAAATAAAGTACAGTTGTTTGTCCATTTGAGGATTTATTAAACCCCTTATAAAATTATTCCTTTTTCATAATAAAAATTATACTCCAATAATAATTTTCTTATAAAAGTAAAAAAAATTATTATATAAATATTTCATATATTATCTCATAATTAATAAAAAGGGAAAAATAATAATCATGATTTTGTCTCATGAAACATGAGAACCCCTGAAAAAAATTCCTTTCAAAACATAAATCTCACCCTTTAAAAGGTCAAAACTTTAATAAGACATAAGAGTATTTTACTACTAAGTAAAATAAAATATATCCATAAAAAGTATTTTTAAATATTTTAAACGCAATTTAGATAAGCTGATATATCATAATCAGATTAATGTCATAATTATTATAATAGTATCTTATATAAATGTAAAAATATAATAAAAAAATGTAATAATAATTATTCATAGAATTAAATAATTACATAATTCAATGGATAGCTATATTGGGATCATCAACTATCATAAAAAATTTAAAATTAATATATAACATATAAACTACATTAAGGAATTAATTCACATCATCAAATTTTATAAATTATTCTATTTAACTCATATATGGATGCACTTCTGGGTGTCACATAAAAATAAGGATAAAAATCGTTTTTCATTCAATAATATTAAACAAAATCCAGAATATAAAAGAAAATAAAGTATCATATTAAAATATTTGAAAACCTAAATATGTATATTTTAAAACAATAACAGTCATGATGGTGTGAAAATCATCTTGTGACATATATTTTTAAATAATTGTACCTTTCAAAAAAGAAACTAAAATTTCAATAATAACCCATTTAAAAATCATTAGAAATAATTCTTTGAGAACCATGGTAAAAAATTATAACATTCTTTAAAATTAATTTGAACATAAATTTAATTATATTGATTACATACGTAATTTTCAAAAAACAATTATATGGATTAATAGTATAAGAAAAACTTTAAAAAATATAAAATATGATTATAAAAGAAAATATCTTACCTTGATTCAAAAAAATCACTTAATTAGTTTAACTCATGTATAAATAAATATTAATATTATTCTTTAATACTAACCTTTTTCATGATTATTCTCTTATTATAATCCCTTTTATTTCTTTTATTACCATGAATTTTAAAGTTAATAAATATTTTATGTTTTGGTCGGACATTATTTGGACCATTGTTTCATATTCCCAAAGAACATTCATATCTTGAACATGGTGAAGGGGTAGATTATTTAAACATATTAATAATATTAATCATGATATAATTAACATTTTTATACATAAAATTAAATTTTATAATCCTTCAACTTTTTTATAAATTAAAAAATAATTAAATCCATTCATGGAAACGGTAGTCCATGTGTATAAAAGAGCTATGAATTCATCTTTCTAGTAGCTAAAAATGAAATAATATAAATAATAGATTTATTCTAAATGATAATAAATACATTAAATATTTAGTATCTATTCATTAGTCCAATAATTATGACTAGGCATGTGATAATAAAATTAAAAACGGATCACATTAATTTATGGATGTGGTATTCCAAACGTGCCCACGATCAATGTTATCATTTTCCTATGGAAGATAAATATTATAAAGAAAATAATACATTATATTTTAATAATTATAATTATTTAATTAGTATAATATTTTTTTATAAATCATTTTTACCAACTATATGATCGGGTGTTGAGAAAAACACATCACTTCGTGGAGGGGTAGTTCACACGTATGCCTGAATAATGTTTTGAGTTCAATAAGGACTAAAAAAAGATTGAAAAGGTTTATAAAAATATCATAATAAAACTTAAGTATATATAGGATATTTGTGATGTTATTTTATCAGGTTTTAATAGTATATTAATGAGGTAGAAGATGAAATAATCTTGAAACACACAGTTAAGAATTATACATCTTCTATAAAAAAATCATTTGGCATACACCATAATACTTCTTAGGATGGTATTTTGGTAGAACCAAGAACTCAAATACCTAGGGAGGGATATTTTTTGAGGAATATAGGAATGTATTTAAATATGTATAGTTTACAAAAATTTGTGATTAATAGATGATAGGTTGCGCTTTTTGATATGTGAGGGTTGTGGCATAATTGTTAATATTGTAAGCATTAAGATATTATAAATATCACAATAAAGTTAAGTGGAAATAATGGAAATAATATAGAAATTTAGACATGATAAGGTTTAAATATCCTAAAATAATAAAACTCACTCAAGTTTTATTTTCGTTTTCAACATTATATTTTAGTTTATCCCCCACTTTAACCATTTTAAACCATTACCACTGTAATACTTGTATAACTCATTATGGGTTATAAATTTAAAAATATAGTGTAATGTGGTTAAAAAATTCAATATATTATGTTTAGAAAATTTAAATTCCCAATTATCCAATCAATATTATTTTATTTTAAATTGACTTAATGAAATATTGATTATCAAAAAATATCATTAAAGTAATTTTTGGAATGATTCATTTAATTTGAATTCAAAGACTATAAAAATGAAATGTAATTAGAATAAGTATACATTTTCCATTAGTAAAAAATTATAATTTTATATTATATTAATGTAATAAAAAATTCATCTAAACATTTTAATTTCATTATTTTTAATATCATTTAATAGTATTTTTCTACTTATTGTAGAAGCTCTATATCGGTGTTGCATAAGTATTAAAGGTAATTATATATTTAATCAAACTTTTAAGAAAATACCCATCATATAAATAATGTATTAACATTAAAAATTATAATTTATACGCTGTCATAAATAATTTTAACATAATGATTGTATATTAGAATTATTAAAAGGAAAATAATGACATTGTGTGTTTATTAATTAATGAAAATAATATGAAAGTTATAATCAATGTAAAGTGTAAAAAATTGAATAATTATATAATATATAATGATATATGTGTAAATAAACTCTATAAATGAATTAAGGAAATTTTTTGGGGATATTATGGGGTATTATCTAAGAGTCATAACCCTTTTTTCTTATTTTTCTATTACCATGCTGACAAATATTTCCACCGTTACTATTCATAAAATCCAAAAGTAGGGATATTTTTTCCATATTTAAATACCCTTACTAAAAATATAGAAAAGGTTTTTAAATTTCAATTTATAAAATTTAAATTAATTATTTCTAATATACTCTTACATAAAATAGTTATTATTAAGTGATTAATTAAATTATATATAATTGAATTAGTATTTTATGAAATTTTATATAAATTAAAAATGAAATTTTAATTTTAAAATAAATGTTTTATGCAAAATAAATAACAGATTTGAAAAAAAATCTGTATTTTTAACTATTCTATCAAAAATTGGTATATTTTATAAAATCCAATATATTCAACTCAATACTATACATAAATTATATTTTTAAAAATTATATTTATTATTTAAAATAAAATTTATAAAATATTCATTCTTATATTATAATATCTCCCCATGAAAAACAATAAACCAAATCATTGAATAAAATATATTTCTAAGGAATAAATTTACTTTATTCTCTTTCATTTCATAACAATCATAATTATATGAATGTAAAATCCATAAATTTGATATGTAGTCTAATTGTTTTATTAGAAAAGTAGCAATATTTATTAATCTAATTTATTATGATAAAAATACATTGCACACATAAATATTGTTTTATGGAAAATATCACCTTTACCTTAAAATATTTTATATTAATTTCCATCAAATATATAACAAATGTATGATTTGTTACACATTTAATTAATAAAAAAACCTATAAAAATATTTCAAAATATTTTTATTCATATTCATACCCAACAATAAAATGGATAGGTTATAATGGTCACATTTGAATAATAATATTTTTGTAATATATTTTTGTTTTTTTACGCTTGTTATTACATACACAACAAAAAATTGAACAGAATTTTTAAAAACAAATTATAAAATCATATGGTGTTTCAAAATATGTCACCAAAATCAGGAAAAAAATCATCTATATGAAGGAAAATAATTCTTTCATGAAACAAAATTCCAAATATCATGATGACGTGTTATATTCCCTAGAAATATTAATCATACTACCAAGATTTTCATTAATTTGATAAAAAATTGTTGTTTGAACATAAAAAAAATAAAAAATCCATAAATGTATAGTTAATAATAATTAGTACCACTCATTATCACTATTAAATTAAATATTAGTCTTTTCATAGGATTTTAATTTTGGATTGGTTTATGATATAGTTAATACTAATAAACCTTGTTTGACCTCTGTTTGGGGAATCGATTTGTATAATTCCCAAACTCCTTATATTTAATTGGATGAAGTGTTGAGGTTGACTTTTTTGGGACTCTAATACCATCTATTTTTTGGTCTATGTCTTCATCTCACTTCAAAAATCCTGGTACTAATTGCCAATCCTTCCACACTTGAAACATTTTCATATTCCATTGATACATTACACTAGGAGTTTCTTCCCACCTTCATGAAAAGTATAAAGTTGAATATTCACCCATTTATCATCATGATCACCTAATATTGTAACAATTTCCATAAATATCTTTTTTTCTAGGTTAGGATGTTCCAAAATATTATTGTTGTTAATAATAATTCGATATAGTTATGTGAGAATATCCATGTGGCTTTCATCACTAGATTCTATCCCACATGGTTACTTGTTGGGAAAACCTCTACATTGTCTCTGGAATCCATTTTTAACATGATTACTTCTATAATGAACTATTAATAAAACTATAAGTACATACTTATGTGTGATGAAAAATTGATATCATAAGATAACTTTTTTGAGATTACAAATTCAACGTCAAAATATCTTACTCTTAAAAATCATTACACATCATTGGATTTAGTATTAATAACTCTCTATTCCATGTTAGTTTCATTATAGAAGGTTATCCCCTATAAAAAAACCTAATTAACTAATGTAGTTAGGAAATAAATCTTTCATAGAGTTTCATAAAAATTATATGATTAACCAAGGAGTATCCCCTTGGAGTGTTTATACATGTGTGTTGTCTTACTCTCATTCAGTGTACACTAGAGTGATGATTTATTTGATACTCCCCCATCGTTTTCAATAGTGATTACCCTTGGCTCATCTTTTAAAATTTAGCACCCACTTTTCAGTATCCATAGAGTGATTTTTCATCCACGAAATATCCATAGTCAAAACATTATTCAAATTATAGTATGTTTTCCAAATAATGGACTAATCTAAAGGGTTTTATCTAATGTTCTCTTATCTTAATACTCATAATAAATAAACCAAGCCCAAAAATTAACTAAAAAAATTATAGATTATAAATAAGGCACCTTAGAACCGAAATCCCATATCTGGGGAGAAAATACTTTCTTTGAACTCAATGTTTGACACAAACAAAGAAGGAACTATCATTATTTTATAACAGTTCCATAAGATAAACTTTATATCTCTCAAATAGTCACACAGTATTTAAAATGGAAGGATTAGTGTATTTGAGGAAAGTCACTAAATTCTTTCCCATCCTAGCCAAATGCAAACAAAATAAAGCGTAAATAATAAAAACCCAATAAGTGGAAGACACATCAACATGTCATGATGTGTTAGATCATAAATATACCAAGAAAAAGGAAAAAGGTATAAATATATTATAAAATTTACTAATAATAACAACAATTATTCATTATTCATTATATAAGGACATGTAATCCCAAATTAAGAAACATATACCATGACATAGGAGTGTGAGATAATAAAAAAATGAATAATTGAGAATAATCATAGGGAAATTACATAGAAATATTACATCTGTACTGTAATTAATGACAATTATAATAAGGAAAATTTTGATCGTTTCTATACATAATTTTTTGAAAGACCTATATTTGATCATGTCCTTACAAAACAATGTAAAAAAAGTTATACCTGGTCATTTAAAATCACAATAAAATTAAAAAATCTATATTTTATCATGTCCACACACAATCAATTGGCCAAATCATAATGTAATCATGTTCACACACAATCATATTGAAAACTCTATATGTGACAATTTCTTATAAATTATCACACAATCATATCAAGAAATCTATATGAGACAATTTACAAGAAATTGTCATATGAATATTGAATAACATGATCTTTTACACTAACAATCTTATAAACAAAGTGTAACGTGATCATTTCTACACACAACATTCATATTTTATGAAATAGAAAATAAAAACTTATTAATTATAGGGATATATTATACCTCACTATTAAATGATCCATACTCATGTGTGGAACTTGAAAAAAATCATTATTCATATCAGAAAGATATCATGTAATGAAAAATGGGTTTCATAATATTTCTAAATGGTATAAAATTTTTACATAAATAATGTAACTGGTTGATACCAAAAATTCATCCAACACAAATGAGTATTTAATAAGAACATTCAAAGGGCGGTTTATGAATAATAAATTCTTACATAATATAGACTTTATATACAATGAGGAAATTAGAAGTTAATTTATAAAAGTTTTCTTTTAGATGATACTTTTAAATTTTTCATAACTAATGATTTTATGGGACCAATAAAAAAGTCATTTTTTTATGTTTTGTTTTTTGAAATAAAAAAACATAACCAAATCAATAACATTAATTAAATATAAATAATTATTCATTGAAAAAATATAATGGTCCCAAAAAGTTTTAGTGAAACCCTTTCAATAAATATTCACATTTTAAAACAATTTTCAGTAATTGATACTTGAAAAAAAAATTATTATTTCAAAAATTTGAATTTAAAATATTTTGAAAACATAAAATTTAAAAAAATAATCTATTGTGATTGTTCATTTAATTGAAATAGTTGTTATCGAAAAGAATTTTTGACTGAAGATAAAATATTTGATATTGAAAGGATAAAAAATCATTTTAATGTAAAGGGCATTATTTTATTTAAAAACTTGTAATTTTATTAGAAATAAGTTCATAGAGAAATCATAATTGAGTTAAAAATATCATTTTTTCTATTTATAAAATATTAAATATCATATGAAATGTGATATTGAATAATTTTTTAAAAATTCAATAAATATTCTTAAGGAAAATCATTATCGCACAATATAAGAAAGTTTGAGTTAACTAGATCCATTATGGATATCATAATTCTAGAAAAAAAGAGATATTAAGAACAGATTTTAGGTATTATAATTCTAAATCCCAAGAAAATAAATTTAGAATACCACATAATTAAATAAAATGGAATAATTTTCTAAAATATGAAATAAGTTCAACAAGAACAATCATAATTTAATGAACATGAATTAATTTTCCAAATTTCATTATGAAGATTATAACATAAAATTTATAGGGTTACAATGAAATGAACAACAAAATATCATTAGTTGAATATTATATATTATAATTAGTGATAATAGGATGTGAATACACCATATAGAAAAATAATGGTCTGAAATATCGAATATGTTTCATGGATTTGAAAATGAGACAAAAAACCCTTACCAAGCTTCTGATTCAATTTGTGTATGGCTCTAACTCATTGATTAAAAAAATTATGTTGATCATATACCTTATTCTCGAAATTATTCACATCTATTTTATTTAATAAGGACCCTTTTTATCATATGTTATTTTTTTATTATATATATATTTCTTCCATTGTTTATATGAGCTGGTTCGATCCATTTTTTTTAACTGTTTTGGTATGTTGACCATGGTAAAATGTTTTTTAGAACAAAATTATAATGCCAATAATGTTTTGTTTTTTTAAATTATAATTTTATTATAATAAATTTTATACAATTATTGGTGTTTTCTTAAAATGAACTCTAATTAAGAGTGGTACTCTAATATCTTAATTTTAGGAGTTTAAGTTTGCAATGACTTTTTACTATTAATAACCACTACTGGAAAAGAAACCTATACCCTTGTTTTTTAACCATCGGTATAGTCCCCAAAACCATGGGTATAGGGTATACCCACAGTTTTGGGAACCATGGGGAGGTAAGGTGTCGATATATATATAAGATATACCAATGGTTTTAAGACAAGTTACAAAAGATTCCAAAACCATGGGAATAGGTGCATGCCACAATGTCACTAACCTTGCACCCAAGGTTTCTAAATTGACAGTATAAGTTTTAAAAAATCCCTAGTCATGGGTTTCGACCCCTAAACTATCTGAATATGAGTCACACACATGACCACTACACCATTATGACTTATTGGTATATATATATATATATACTTATATATTTATATAAATTGTCACAACATGTGGATAACCAAGAGAATACGTGTTCCTATAAAAAAAGCCTTGTAAAAAATATTCCTTAACATTGGAAAGTTATACCACAGTTTTGGGGAACCATGGGTATATCGAGGACCTATACCCCTGGTTTTGGGAGAACTATGGGTATATGTCTTGTATAAAAACCCTACACACACATTTTTTCAAGAACTGTGAGTCTAATTTTTTTAATATTTGATAGAGGTAAAAATAGGGGAATGAAGTGGTAACATTGAGAGTTGTTCCTTTTATAGGGGAATCCCACTGTTGATGGTATGTTTAATTAACTCTCCATGTTTATCCATTGAAAAAATAGCTTTAATTTTATTGTTACTCTTTAGTAAGTAAAAATATAGTTTTAATTGAATTGATGCACTCTATTAGAATGGAAATAGATCAACTAAATTGATTAATGGATAATAATATTTCATTGTTTTTAGAAAATATAAAAAATTTAATTTAAATAAAGAAAATTATATATAACATTTTTTTGATTTTAGAACTAATTTCTCTGAAATAGATTCCCCAACATCCATTAAAATGTTAGAAGGACTATATCATCACCTATAGTTGATAAATTTGAAATGGGTGGCAAAATTTCATGACACAAGTTATTTTTGAATATGAAAATCAATATATAATATTTAAAACATACCTAATTAAAATGTATTATTATTTGTTTTTAAATTTATAAAAATATTAGAATACATATTATATAAATATTCCATTTCTATTAAATTATTCTTATTACTATAAATGATTATGATTATTCATTTTATTACTCTAATTTGATTGGTAACTATTTAAAATATGATATATTATTTAAATTGTTTGGTACTCTTCCAAAAATCATAGCATTATTATATTTCCTATAACAAACACTTACTTCCTCCATTATTAATCCTCATAATTTTATATTAAAAAGTGTCTTTATTTATTTCTTTTAAAAATCGCATCTCCTTTCAAGTATTTTATTTTATTTTAAATATTTTTTAAAATTGTGATATTTCTAGGATACCATGTCAATATAGATTATCCATATTCTATTTTTTTTTTATTTTTTATCATCTTATTTTAATATTTTTATTTTTATGTTGAATATTTATTCTTCTTAAATAATATATCATATAGATGAAATAAAACAGTGTTTTTGTGATTAGTTCCACGTGATTCATAGGTAAATATTTCAAAAATATTTGTTAAGATGGGAAATATATAAATGTATAGGTTTTTATAGTTTTACCCAGTGTAGAAACATCGACCTTAAAATATTCACTCAAAACCGTAGTCCAAAATAGATTAGGTTAATTTTCATTACAAACATAGGCCCCTTGTTTTGAAAAAAATTATTATGATTTTTCTATAATTCATTAATAATATTACAGATCTTATTTTACAAAACAAAATTATCAATATCATCCAAGATCGTCCACGGAAATTCATTATAAGAGAGATCACATTCCAATTACACCACTTCAGATTCATTATAAGGGAGATATACACTATTAATATCCTCAACAATGTTATTGTAAAATATTTTTTACTTTGATATATGTTTTATAGATGGGTAAGTCAAAATTCCATTTCTTCAAAGTGATGAAGAATATCAAAGTGTAGAATGTGCCTATTATTTCACATTCCCTTCTTCCAAACCCCTAAATCACATTTGCATATAGTTATTATTTGGAATAATTAATCTGTAAAATAAATTTATAAGTTCCATAATATTTTTTCAATAAATATATTTTATATATTTTTGGGTACAATAATGAGTTTTTGAATAGAACGGAACTTCACAATCATATCATTTACTAAATCTGTTTTTTATATATTCATTTCTCTAACCCCATCATTTAATGTTAGAGTTATCAATAATTTATCATAAATATTTTCTAATGGGTCTATCAAAATGATTTATATGATGGTATTGTGGCATGTGAACTCAATTATAGGATGGTTTTTGTCTCAGCAACCTTTTACAACTAAATTATATAATCATCTACTCTAGTGTTTTTGTGGTCCTTTCATATCAACTATGTATATGATAATTATATTTAAAAAAATGATAACTCAGTGATAAATGAATTTTGATTTCCATATTATAACATTTAACTAAACATAAGATCTCAATCAGTTATAATTGGAATTGATGTTCCATGTAGCCTCTCTACTTCTATGATATATATTTTGGAAATTTGATCAGGTGATATATCTTCTCAAGTGGAAATGAAGTAAATAATCATTATAAGATGATACATCATAGAATATATGTCTATTTTTTCATTGGTTAAAATTGGAAGAATTAAAATAAATTCAATGTTTATGTTCTCCCATTTAAATTTTTATAAAAACCTCTAATTTTGTGCGCCCTATTTATTAAAAATTAAGATTTCTTTACAAGATGGACCCAATGAGGTTAATGTTTATTCCTATATAATTATTAATATAATAAATTGATTTCATTATAATAAATTTTATGAAATTATACATGTGTAAACTCTATATAAAGTGATTCATGGGGGGTTATTATAAACACACTATGTTCATAAGGCTTTTAGAGTAATGTCAAAGAGTGGTTGGAAGCTATTATAGGGAAAAAATGGTCTGTAGGAATGAATCTGTTCCACATAACCACTAATTATGTGGTTGCATTTGATTGAAAAATTTCACCACATTATAGGTCCCATGATAATGTATAAGAATTAGTGTGAAAAAATTTGCCCCTTGGGTTGATGAAAGGATTCTATTCTATATCAGATTAATCTATAGAGGATCTCATCGTGTCATTATTCTAATGGGCTATCAATTTTTTCTATTTATATTACCCATCCTACAATAACTACAAATGTTTAGAATTTTATAATGTGTGGGGTTGATACTATAAGTGAAATTCATATTAAAATTAATATTATTTTTTCTTGTTCTGATTTACTAAAATTAAAATTAACAAAACTCCCTGGTGGTTTTATATGGATTGACTAAAAAACATGATTAATAAGAGAGAGTTCATATAAAATATAGGGATTTTCATTATTAATGTGAAATCAATCATAAATTATGATATTAAACAAAATAAATAATTACAATACTTATGTATATTATAATACCTCCTTATATAAACTAGAATAACAATTATTAGTTGATCTCATTGCTAAATCTAATAAATCGCTATCCTAATTGAATTATGTTTAGTATTTAAGTGAAAGGAATAGTTAGGTCTACTCTCTCTCTCTCTCTAAACTACCCTTAATCACATTGGTTTTCCTCTTATAATTACCACCCATAGTTAGTCTATCAACAAATAAACAATATATTAATAGTTTCATAAGAGGTAAATGGAAATAAAAATATCATTTAAGAGTTACTATCATTACATAAATTGATGAAGCAATCTATATAGGATAACCAGTTTTATATCATTGAAAAAAATTGAAAAGGAAACACAAAACTATGCTAGATTTATTGTTGATAATGACCATACTCATTACACAGTTTATTTAGGTTTCTGATTCAAAATCATACTAGGTTAGGTAACCTCCCCCCCCCCAATTGGAGGTGGGGGAAATTCTTCTTTTGTATACAAACCACATCCTCAATTCGTTGTGAGATTTATTAATATTCCTATTTTTGAATCTTTTCTATATTCTATCTGATCTTCCCTATGTTTTATATCATCCATATCATTACCGAAAAAATATTGCATTATCCATGTGTTGTATCATTTTATAATATTCCTTCAAATTTACGGGAAAGAGTGATAGTGTAGGAATAGAAAACTTGAATCTTTTCATATCTTCTTATTTCAATTTCTTAATTCAAAACTCATCCCTAGCCACATATCTTTGTTTTGTGGTATCTTCAAAACCCATTGTATGTAGGAAAGTCCCCATGCATGTGATCCTATGAAAATTTCTCCTAAATATAACATTTACCATTTCATTATGGATAGATTTTACCCCTTTATAATTTCTACATAGATAAACCCCCAGTGGTGTAGAAATAAACACTAAATTGTATCCCTCTTCCCCATGTATTCGGTTAAGTGTGGTTTTTTTGTCAACGTCGTAGAACATAAGTGATAGTAAAACCTTATTAAATTCTCAAATTATCCTGACTTACAAATCCTGTTTCTCCATTATATATCAAAAACATTATGACATAGCTTCTTCCTGCACCAGAACTCATTCCCCTCTATAGTGAAACCAAATTTGTAATGTCACTTCCTTATGATCATCATTTCTCACTATATTATACTATGAAATGACACCTTCATGATAATTCTTGTTCATTAATCATAAAAAAATCTATAGATGATACAAAAAATAAATAGACAATGGTGCAACCTTACCTATTTATTTCATCAACCCTGAGTCAGAAAAATTCAGTGTCGGGATTATGGTGTAGTGGTGTTCAATTATCAAATTCTTCCTAAGATTCCTCTTTTCCATCAATCGTGTATAGTGTTATTTCTATAGTAGAAAATGTATTAGGTCATAACCTTAAAAATTACATAATCTAAAATTAAGTTAAAAATTCACATTAAGGATATTCTAATGTTTAGTGCTTTAGAGAATTATGTCATAACATATACATTACAACTTGAATATAACATTTATAAACTTTTACTCACTACACATTTTTTCAAAATACAAAATCTATAAAAACATATTTAGTTCCATGTTTTAGACCACATGAATTTTCCCTGATCCCATCCCTGACCCTATTCTTCTTTAAGTCTTGGGAAAAACATTTTGTAACATAAGATGAGAATAAAAACTCAGTAAGGGATACATAATGAAAGAAAAATTGTATTCCTGAAAATACATGGAAACCATAAAAACATTATCATAAATTAATACCTTTCACCATTAGCAAGTAGAAAATACACTTCTCTATATATAATCACATTGTTTACCCATTTTTGTAACCAATATATTACCATAAAACCCAAAAAATGCAACATATAGCATATAAAGGTAACTTAGGACATAAACATAATTACATGGAATAACCATACGGCCGACTTCCAAACATATCACTAAATGGAATAGACATATGGACAACATCCATGCCCAATGATTTGGAGGTTACAATGTAACTACCCATACTTGGTTTTTCAAGAAACCACTTGTCAAAAGTCCACGTACCCTTATATAATCATAACACATAAAATATTGAAAATATATAAATTTCACTAATAGAATTTCATTTCCAATCATAATAAATCATTTCAAGATATAGAAATACATAATCAATATAAAAAACTGTTTTCAATACCAAAACAATCAATAAGGGAATAAGATATTTTTTTCCTTTTAAAAACAATAAGGCCAATAGAGGAAGCTAATTATAAAATAACAATTATGGAGGCAGAGAGTTCATTATACCCACATACATTAAAAAAATCCTTTTTTCATTTAGTAAACATTTCAAAGATAAAATATTCCCTTTGAGTGAAATTAAAAATCAAAGGGTTTTATTATAAACCATTTAAAACAAGGACATTTATATTAGCAAAACAAACCTCAATGAATTGAGATTGAGATGATGTCTCTTATAAAAATTTTATAGCCTAATAATGTCACATTAAAATTAAGAAAATGAGTTGATGGTAAATAAAAGTGTATCTCACCACTTGGACATAAAATTTACAGAAATGAGGATATAGAAGAACATATACCAACATAACAAATGGAAATTAAAATATATAATAAGAAATAAGTCTTTTACTAAAAGAAGAAGGTGAAAGGTTCCCTTATAAAGATCATATCATTAGATTAAATATAAAACAATGACATAATTTTGTCACAAAAATAAATAGACTCAATAGAATTTGATATTAAGTTTAAAACAAATAGAGGTCATCCACATATAATCATGGATAAAAACCAATGACAATGATATTTAACTAAATGAATATAGATTGAGTTAAGATTTATTTTACAAATATTGTATAAATGACAAAAGAATTTATCAATGGGGTTATTATGTGAACCAATAGTATATCTTCAAAAAATTAAGTTTAAATTACAACATTAATAAGTAAATAGTGATTACAAAAATAATATTGGCATAATATAATCAACTAAGTTGGCATAAAACCCAATGAGTGGAAATTAAGTTTTGAAATTCCCTTATAAATATCATTTTGTTAATAATATAGATCGATTATGTGTATACACTATAATTACACATAATTAAATTTTAAATACAGTATATGATATCAAAAAATATTTATCACATAATTAGAGTACAGTATAATCATGATGTAGAGTATTAACCCATAGAATGGAAATGGGGTTAAGAAGTTTCCTTAACTCATGACCGACTTGATTCGTTCGTTCTTTAATTTCTTGAATAATAAAGTTATGTTAATTTATAATTTATTCAGAACATTTTCAGGTTTATTATTCATTTTATATCTCTTATTACAACATTATAAAAATAACATAATTATTTAAGTAAATATGTGTCGTTTTTTCGATATTGGGTACTTGAGTTGAAAATGATCTTGTTATAGTTACAAACTGTCCATGTGGTCAAAAGTAAATTATCTCCAGAATATTAATCATGGTTAAAATATCATATATATTTATTATATTTGTATTTATAATAGTCGATAGCATTTTGATATAAGATATGAAATGCACTATTACTATACAAGGAAAGTCGTGTGTACACATGAACACTACTTTCATTTATTTATCATATTAAAGAAATGAAAACTAAATGATACCTAGATATATGATAATTCCATTATAATATCAAATTATATAAATCTAAATAATTTTAATAATTCCATACTTTATATGTTCCATGTATGGAATAAACGAGCTGTATCACTTTGAGGGGGTGGTAGGTTGCACTTCCTCAAATGAAATTATCATATTTTCACATTATACAATGAAAAAAAGTAGGATTTAAATAAAATAACAAAATAATATAGAAAATATAAATATAACATATATCATATATAAATATATTTCCATCATAATGGCCACTATGAGATGTGGTACGGGAAAATTGAATAATCATATATTCGTGAGGCAGTGGTTCACCGTACACAGAAACAGTATGTATGTATCCATTAGATGAATGTGTATGTAAGGGTAGTTATAATAATACTAAAAAAAATACTATTATATTTAAGATATTAGTTTTGTTTTTAAATAAATTAATAATAATATACTAGGTAGTTGAGGGGAAATACAAAATAAAAGAACATTAGAGAGGATGTTACCTCTAAATCGTGTAACTTTTTTTATTTGAGCCTAAAGGCTTTATTTAATTGACTAATGCTCAAGGTAAAACTTCATCGAGGAAGATATAGTTGTTGGGAGATTATTTGGGAATATTTTTTATGATCCAAGGGTCTTGAGATGGGTGGGTAAGGGGTTGGGGGTGGCGGTCTTCTATAAGAGGGAGGACGGGTACTTTAGGAATGTCGTGGAAGATTATTTTATTATAAAGTGAATATCGCTTCAAAAAGGCCAAAAACTCATTTATTTCGATGATAAAATTATTATGGTTAGAAATACTCTCCACCAATATATTTTAGACAATTTTTCGATTCAAATTTAACCATATAATTTAGCTTTAACCATTAGGTAACTAATTTATCTCTTACCATGTCTCTTCGTGTATTCATACTATGTGGTTAATATCATGACCATAAAATACCAATCGAACCATAATTGGTTAATTAATGACATTTAAAACATTTTCTATTTCATTTTCCATAATCATATATTTTTAGGACTATTATATAATTTAATAAAATAGTATTTGTTTTAAAAACTCATTTAGATCAATTTTTATAATATTCATATCATGACATTTTAAAAAACTATAACGACAGGATTATTTGTAAAAAAACTTCAATATTTCAAATATAACAAGTCATAATCAACCCTAAAATAAGTGGATGGCATAAAAAGTTTTGAAATAGTTTTATTTTAATATTTATAATGTGAGTTATTTAAATCATTCATTAATAAGGTAATCACCACATTAACGTTATTTCATAAATAGATTTATTTATTTGATGTATAAATATTATAAATAAACTAGAATGATGTAGAAAATATTTTTATCATTATAATTACTCTTTTTAGTTAAGTATAATACTTACATAACCCCATATAAATCTTTTTTAGTAAAATATATATGTTTATGTTATATTTTTCTTTATTTTAAATTAATTCTTATAAAATGTCATTTTCACATCCAGATGGCTCCATGGGGTCCCAGAATATACCCAAGGATGACCACGGTCTGACATATCTCATCTAATAGGATTAGGACACATGTTAGGGAAGTTTAATATTATTATAATTTGATTTGATTACCCTTATTTAGAATATTTTCCCTTTAACCATGGTAAATAAAATAATTACTGAAGTTACTATTCATAATGTCAAAAAATAATAATTACCTATTTACAAAATATGGACCTCCTTATTCCAAAAATGGAATCCATTTTTCCAATTTCAAAACACATAATTTTCAGAAAAATTCATTGAAGGCTCTCATGGACTCCTTATCCCCCTACAGCAGATGGAGCGGGCAGAGTGTCAACTCTTCTAAAAGCCATTTCTTCACTTCAGACAAATGCCTGGTCCCAAGGAACAAGGAGATTCAAAAGATCCTTGGTTGTTGTGGGATGTCGTTTCCCATTTCTTACCTCGGGGTGCCGATCTCCTATGGCCGCATTAAGAAGGTGCACTTCTCTGCGATCCTTGATCACATTCTGGGCAGAATCTACAACTGGAAGAATAAGCTACTCTCCTTCAGTGGACGGATTACGTTGATCAACAGTGTCCTCGCGTCCATTCTCATACACGTCTTCTCGGTGATCCACCCTCCTAAGGGTAATGTAGAGAGAATGGAACTTATCCTTAATTCGTTTCTGTGGGACGCCAAGGAGGAGGGAAGGTTCCACTGGGCATCCTGGAAGCGTCTGGCCAGACCAGTGGAGGCAGGAGGAGTTGGTCTCCGTGATATCAAGGGTACTCTTCAAAGTCTTCAGGCATGACTTGCTTGGGAATTTATCGTTGGGGATTCGTTGTGGGTGAAGTTTTCCAAAGAACATTACCCGGAGCTTGAAACACGGGTCCTCTATAGTTCCACGAGTATAGAAAGGTACATGTTCTCATTTATTGACACATTTTCAGGTCATGCGAGATGGATCATCGGTGCAGGGAAGATTAGTTTTTGGGACACCAATTGGTCGGGGGAACCCTTGGGATACCCTGACTGCCCTTTTCCGGATATCAACTTTAGTAGTGCATGCGAGAATTTCGACTTGATCAATACCTCTTTGAATGCTAATCAGATGTCTGTGTTCGAAAATATTGTCATGAGTGAGGTACCCGATAAGTGTTTCTTCTCGGCTACTAGCTCAGGCAGGTTTACTTCGCAAGGCTTCAGGAGTATCGTTCAGCCAGGTATCACCACCAACGCTTGGGATCCAGCACTATGGTGCAATTAAATCCCTATTACAATGATCTTTTTACTATGCAGAATCAAGAACAGGGCGTTACCTACGGAGGACAGTATCCAGCGCTGGGGCGTTTCTTTGGCCTCTAGATGTTTCTGTTGCACTAATCACATGTGTGAGTCGGTGAAGCACCTATTCTTTCAAAGTCATTGGGCGCTTCATCTTTGGTCCCTGTTCACACATAATCCTGGTAGAAATGATGGAGATTATTCTTTCCAGGAATATGTGGAGTGCTGGTTTTCTGGCTCGAGGCCTTCTGGCCAAAAGCGGACGGTTATAACGATCATCATTGTGGCTTTGTTTTGGGTGCTTTGGGAGTCTCGCAATCAAGTTCGGAGGGGAGAATATCATTCGTTTCTATTCCTCCAGGATAGCCTCAAATCCCTCATCTTCGATCTTGCTTCTCAGATCAACGGTGGTTCGACGTCAACTGCGATTAACAATCTGCTCAATCGCCCTTGTTTTCTGAGAAAGGGTTCTGGTCAGTGGGTTAAATAGCGTCCTCCGATTATGGGAATCAAACTCAAAATTTATGGATCATGCATGGGGGGAATCATGAGTGGGGGAGGGGTGCTGCAAGATTCCTCAGGCTCAGTTTTCATCATCTTTAGTGCCTTTTATGGGCCAGAGAATTCTCTGAGTGCGGAGGTCCATGCACTGGCTTTGGGTCTGGCGGTGTGTAGAATAAGGAAGTTGACAGTGTCTGAAATCAAGACGGACTCAGAAACCCTTGAGATGATCATGAAAGGGACCAGTGGGGTTCCTTGAGAGTTCACTTACATCATCATAAGGTACAAGATCAGAACCTCACATGGGAAGATTATTCATCACAGATGGAGGGAGGATAACTTCGTGGCAGACTCCCTTGCTCACTTGGGTATGCAGGATGTGCCACTCATCATTTATGACTCCATTTTTTCACTCCCTCCAGAATGTTCCTCTTCTGTGCTGGGTGATTCCCTTGGACTCCAACATTTCCAACCCCCTTGAGGGGATCTTTTCGTCCTGGCCCTTTTCTTTTTGAATAAAAAATATACTACTACTACTAAAAAGTCATTACTATCAAAAGATTGACATGTTTTTATATCCAATTTCAAAGTAAATTATTTCCAATGATAAAAACATAATAATATTACACTTTAAAACCAATTAAAGGTACAATTTAGCTATTTAAATAAATTATATTAATCGGTGGCTTCGACTTAAAATGCAATATTTTCATTATTCATTAAAAATAAACTTTATCAGAAAAACACCAAAATTTAATCTAAAGTTAATTTTGATGTTATGATACTAAAGACAAAATTTATTTCTCATATAGAACATATAAAATTGAAAAAAACATAATTTAAAAACGGGATCCCCATTAAAAGGAGGAAAAATGATCTTTTAAGTGAATTTGATGCTTAAAATTGAATTCATTCTTATTTGAAGCCTCTAAATATATTAGATAAATGTAAAAACATTAATGAATATGTAAAATCATTATATAGTTAATTATGTTCTCTACATCAAATAAAATGGAAAGGAATTAACTACCATTTAAAATAATAATAATATATTATTATTTTTTGTTATAACTCAAAGTTTTGTGAAACGTAAGATTTCCAAGAAACCCATTGTTGCATGTTGAGTATGTTATCAGACAAATCATACCCTTTAATTTAAAAATAATATTTTATTCATAAATATTAATAGAAATTAAAACATGTTATTTTATAAATTTCTAGGTTGTTACATCCTTCCCCCCTTTTAGAAATTGTGTCCTCATAATTTTAAAATTGGGCTCAGAATCTTCATTGAAAGACCCACATCAGGAAAAGATTCAATAAAAGTATCACTTTTAAAGAAAGAAAGAGAAGTAAAAAAAGGACACCAGAGATAACATATACTATGATTCCATGTAAAAAACAATGATATGGATGTAAAATTAACACTCATAGACAAATAAAGAGTTATAGGGATCTTCATCACTAAAAGTTAACCACCAAAATACCATATATTTGTGGTTGGGTAAAAGTTTATTGATAAAATAAAGCATATAATTTTTATTCATGGAGATCCTTTTTATAGAGTTGAAAATTTTTATTACTACCTAGACTAAGATCCTAATGAAGACAACTTACTTCAAAACTAGAGTTTCATTATTTAATAAATTTTAAACACAAACTCATCTTTTCTCCAAACGATGACTATTCAAGAAGACTTTGTAACATAAAAAGTGCTAAAATCAACTTATAGAGAATCACACAATCCACAAATTATGAACTATATATTTTTCATATCTTTAGACATTAAAAAACCAAAATGGTTAGTACATAATCAGATAATCCCCAAAAAGGATAATATTAATAAAAAGAAATACAACTCTTAATCTACAAAATTCGACCAACAATACCCAAAGTTCAAAAAGGACCATTCAATAAATAGTTGACCTTAAAATTCTTCAAAATAATCCAAACTAAGAGTGAAACCGAAAACACAAAATAATTTTATCACATAATCTTCCATGATAAATCTTAACATTTATTTCTAAATAACATCGACCACTCTTAAAGTCTCATTCTAAAAATAAATTAACCTAATAACATATTCTCCAAGATAGGTTAATAATTTCCATAAATAACTCAAATCCAAATAATTACACAATAAAAAATAGATTCTTCCAAAATATGATTCAACCATTACTCCTCAAATAAATTCGCAAAGAATTCTATTTTTCCTAGGAATATAGTGTTCCCAAAAGTGCGAAAGTTCTCCAAAATGACATATATAAATTAATCACAAAATAATTTTCCTATACTAAGGATATCTATTTGATAAAACATAAGGTCCAAAATAAACCTATTATTTATACATAAAATCATTTATTTAAAAATAATAAGTCTTATAAACTAGGTATTTCAGGCAGGTTAGTCGTATGCGATAAATCACAGAAGCACTTTGGTTGTAGGCCCAATTCTCATAGCATTGTCCGACATGATGGGTTGTCACACGGTCTATGCGTTTTCTTTTTTCAAAAACTATATAATTTATAAAACATTCTCAAAATTAGATAAAATCATCAAAAATAACCATAATATATTTTAACTTTAATGGTTATCTCATACCCAAGATTTTTCATCCCAAAAAGTAATAACCCTTAATTTTCTTAAATTCAAGGATCATATAAACCATGATGGTTAATTATAACTATATCCAAAAATGAAAAAATAATCCTTTCTCAATTAAAATTTTTATATAACCAACTTATTGGTTAAAAATAAAAGAAGTCATCTAAAGTATTCTCATCATTAATACATTTAAACATATCATCAACCATAGATCCAACATAACACTTCAATTCTTAAAATGTATAAATATTAATCATTGAACATTATTAATGATCATTTATCCATTTTTTCATCTTATTATATTATACATCCTTCCTAAAAACAAAATCACGCATCACATCCAAAGATTCAATAATGTTAAATAATTAGCTAAGAAATAATCCAAAACTTTCATAGGTTATTGTGAGTTTCCTCATCCTAAATTGGAATGGAATTAGGTATTGATAAACATATACTTGTATGGTCTGTTTATCCCAATACTCAACCTTCTTTATAGGAAATCTATTTGCATAATGACTAAGCACACCACATTTAAAATAATCAATTGATCCCTCGGAGATAAGTTTGTTCCATTTCATAGAGTTTACAAAAAAAATTTCTTTTTCCATAGAAGGTAATTGATTTATGACCTTTATTGACACATATATAAAATCTTTCCATCCATTGGAGGCATTTCCCTAGGTGTTTCTTTCCACATCCTTGACAAATTGGTTTTTTAGCATACTTACCTTTATAATTATTACTTAAACTTCCATAGGGATTATTTTCTCATATATATGATGCATTATAGAAATCACCAAGGTTCAATTGGTAAATCATTACTCCAGATAATTGGTTGAGAATAAACACAAGAGTTCTCATTTACTCTCCCATTTTATTTAGTTTCTTATTCAGAGAACCACCACAGATTCCTTCACATCCATGGTTAATTTGGTGCCTACTAGATCCAGACATTTACTAAAACCAAAAAGGTATATGAGAGTATATTATTAAAATCATCATATATTATCTTATGAGGAGGGTAAACATAAAGATATACTTATTCATGTTATCTTAAACTCATTCAAATTATCTAAAATAAATTTGTCTCCTTCAAATATGCTATCCTCTGTGGTTATATAAAACATGTCACTTATGCTTAAATATCACCCTAACCTCTAAAGTTATCTAAATAGACCTTTGATACCAACTACAAGTCCGTAGTCATAAACAAAACATAATTCTAAATTTAGTTAATAATTCACATTGAGGATACTTTAAATTTTTGAGATTTCGAGAATTTGTTCATAACTTGTACATAAAAACATGAATATTACATGTAGAAACTTCTACTCACTATCCATTTTTTCATAAAACAAGAACTCTAAAAAATAAACATGTTTAGGTCAGTGTTTCAGATAGTATGAATTTTCCTTAATCCCATTCTTGACCCTATACCTCCTTAAGTACTCTGAAAAATATTTAAAAACTTGGGATGAGCATAAAAATATATTTAAGGGATATATAATAAAAGAAAACTGTTAGTCTTGAAAAAACATGAAAACCATGAAAACTTCATCATAAAGTAATACTTTTCTGCTTTAAGATGTAGCAAAAACAGTTCACTTTATATAATCTCGCATCTTACCCTTTTTAAAAATAAAAATATTACCATAAATCCTATAGAATTCAGTATATATCATATAAAGGTTACTTGGGACATAAACATACATAAATGGAATAACCATACGGTCGACTTCCACACATTTCACTAAATAGAATAGCCATATGGCCAACTTCCATACCCAATTAATTGGAGGTTATGATGTAATCATCAATACATAGTTTATCATGGAACCACCCATCATTTGGTATGTAACCACCCATCATGAGTTTATAATGTAACCACCCATCAAATGTCCAAGTATTATTTTATAATCATAATAAATAAAATATTACAAATATCAAAATTTCATTAATAACATTTCATTTTCAATTATAATAAATCATTTCAATATATTGAAATACTCAATCCATTTCAAAAACCATTTTCAATACTAGAAAAATCAAAAATGGAATAAGTACTTTCTTGACCATTAAAAAAATTAAGGCTTATATAAGATGTCAAATATCAAATAACAATTATGGCGGAAGAGAGTTCCTTGTCGCCGCATACGTTAATAAAATTCATTTTGTCATTTAGTAAAACGATTGATAGACATAATATTCACATTGAATGAAAGTAAAATTCAAATAGTTTTATTATACACCTTTTAAAACAATGATGTGTATGTTATCAAAAGATGCCTCAATCAAAAGATATTGAGATGAAGTCCCATAAAAATATTTGATAGCCTAACGTTGTCACTTTAAAATTTAAGGAATGAGTTTATGGGAGAGAAAAATGGTCTCTCATTACTTGGAAATAAAATGTACATAAATAAGGATATAAAATAATATATCCCAACATAATAAAATGGAAATTAAAAGACATAACATAAAAGAATTCTGTGACTAAAAAAGGAAGGTGAGAGGTTCCCTTACAAAGATCATATAATTAGATTAAGGATAAGTCAATGACATAATTATGTGTGAAAATATAAATACAATCAATATAAGTGTATATTAAGTGTAAAAAAATTTGGTTTCATTCACACACATTCTTGTTAAAAAACAAATTACATGGATATTTAATCCAATGAATGGATATTGAGTTTAGAATTTCTTAAAACAAATTTATAAATTAAATAAGAATTTATAAATGGGGTGATTATGTTTAAAATAGTATATCCACACAAAATAAAGTGTAAATTACAACATAAATAAATGTACATTCATTCCACGCATAATCATGGAAAAATATAATCAACTAAATATATTTAAACCCCAATGAGTTGAAATTGTGTTTAGAAAATCCCATACAACGAAAATTCTGGTAATAAAATAGATCGACTGTGTGTATTAACTATAACTGAACATAAATAAACTAAAAATAAAACATATGATATAAATATTTTTTTCTCACATAATCATATTACGACATAATCAAGATGTAGAAGATTAACCCAAAGTATGGAAATTGGGTTAAGAATTTCCCTTACCTCATGTCTGACTTGACTCATTCGTTATTTTATTTAATGAATAATAAACATGAGATGTTTTATACTTATTTCAGAAACTTTTTAAAGTTTATTACTCCTTTAATATCTTTTACTACCACATTATAAAAAATTATATAATTATTTAAGTGAATATCAGTTGTTTTGTAGATGTTTGGTACTTGAGTCGAAAATGATCTTGTTAAAATTAAAAATTGTCAATGTGGTCAAATTTATATTTTCTCCATAATTGTATTCATGATTTTAATATTTTATATATATCCAGTATAAATGTATTTATAATAGTCCATAACATTTGGTGATAATAAATGAAAGCCATTGTTCATAGAGATGGCAAGCCGTATGTACGCATGAACGTTACTTTCAATTATTTTTATATTGAAGAAATGAAAACTAAATAATAAATAGGTATATTATAATTATTGTATAATATCACATTATATATACATTACATAATTTCATTAATTCCATAATTTATACATTACATGTATGGCATGAACGAGACATATCACTTTGAGGGAGTGGTAGTCCGCACTTCCTTAAATGAAATTATCATATTTTCAAATTATGGAAAGCATAAAGGTATGATTTAAATAAAATAACATAAGCATAAGGAACATATAAATATAATATATATCATATATAAAAATATTTCTATCATAATGGACATTGTGAGAGGTGGTAGGGAAAAATAGAATAATCGTCATTTCGTGTGGCAGTAGTTCATCGCACACAGAAAATGAATGTTTGTATCCATTAGATGGAGGTGTGTGTAAGTTTATTTTTAATAATTCTCATAAAAAATCCTAGTATATTTAATATAAATATTTTTTATGAAATTAAATAATTATAAGAGCATAGGGAGTTGAGAGGGAAAACAAAAGAAAATAACTTGATAGATGATGTTAGCTCTAAATCGGGTAACTTATTTTGATTTGAGCCTAAATAATTTATTTAATTGTCTTATTCCCAACATTAGGATTATAGGAGGAATATAGGGTTTATATGATCTTATTTGGAAATATTTTTTATGATCCAAGAATATTTAGAGGTGTGAGTAATGGGTTAGGTGTGGTGGCATTTTATAAGAGGGAGGAGGGGCACATTAAGAATGTCTGGAAAGATGATTTTATTATAAATTGAATTTCGATTAGAAAAGATCCACGACTCATTTAATTCAAAGATAATATGAGGAGTGTTCGCAATCCCATCAACCAATAGGTTTTATACATGTTTTGGTTTCAAATTTAATCTTATCATTTAGCTTTGACTCTTAGTCGATTAATTTAACTCTTACAATGTCTTCTTGTGTATTAATACTATATGGTTAATATAATTACACTAAAATTACCATAGAACAACAAGTGGTTAATTAATGACATTTTAAACATCATCTATGTAATTTTTATGAAGCTTAAATTTTTAGAACTATTATATCATTTAATAAAATTGTATTTCTTTTAAAAACTCATTTATGTCAATTTTTTTAATATTCATATCCTGACATTTAAAAAATTCATTACTTTATTATTTTGAAACAAATTTATTAATTCAAAGATTAAAAGTCATTATAATCCAAAAAATTTAGTTAGGGAATAACATTTTTCAATATAAATTTATATAAATATTTATTTTCTAATTTATTTAAATCAGTCATCAACAGGTTAATCACAACATCATCATTGTGTCATATATAAATTTATTTATATTATGTATAAAAATTATAAATAAAATACCATGATGTAGGAAATAATTTTAGATTTATAATTAATATTTTAGTCGAAGATATCACTTATATAACCCCATATAAAAAAATTTAGTGAAATATATATTTTTCAGTTATATTTTTCTGTATTTTAAATTAATTCTTATAAAATGACATTTTCACATTCGAGTAGCCCTATGGGGTCCTAAAATTGACCCAAGGATGACAATGTCTGAACATATCTCATGAAATATGAATATTTCATGGGTTATAGAATTTTAATATTATTATAATATTATTTGTTTACCCTTATTTAACAGATTTACTCATTAGCCATGCTAATGAAAATAATTACTGAAGTTACTATTCCTAATGTATAAAAATAAAAGGTAACAATTTACACAATTTGTAAATCATGATTATAAATATTGAATCCATTTTTCAAATTCAAAACACAGAATTATAAGAAGTTAATTTAAAATTAATTTCCATTGTCAAAACCAAAAAGAGGGTTTTTAAGAAGTAATAACTATCTAAAGATTGACATGTGTTTATGTCCAATTTCAACGTGAAATTACTTCCAATGAAAGAAAATGAATTAAATGATAAAAAAATAATATAATTATACTTTAAAAACATTTCAAATGGAAATATATCTATATAAATATATTATATGAAATGGATGTTTTGAATTAAATTGCAATATTTTTCTCTTTTAATTAAAAATGAACATTATCAAAAAAACACCAAAATTTCATTCAATGTAATTATTTATGTTGTGATTATAAAGAAGAATTTTATTTTGACAAATATAACATATAGAATTAAGAAAAACAATATTTATAAAGGGTTCATCATCAAAAGGCGTTAAAATAATCTTTTATGAGTATTTCATGCTTAAAATCAGATTCATTCTTATTTGAAGCCTCTAATATTCATTGGATAAGTGTAAAAACATTTTATAAATATGTAAAATCATAATATAGTTAATTCAGTTCATTATAGAAAATAAAATTGTAAGACATTAACTATTATTTAAAATAATATTATTATTATATTATTCTTCGGTATAACTCAATGTTTTGGGCAATGTATGATTGTGAAGAAACCTGTTGTTGCATGTTGAGTACCATATCGGAAAAAATCATCCCCCTTAATGTAAAAATGATATCTTATTCATAAATATTAATATAAATGAAAAAGTATTATTCTATAAATACATGGTTTGTTACAAAAGTTGAAGTTCTAATTGTTAAGTTGGCAATGTTTGAGTGAAATCATCATGACATTTTTTTTAAAGTGGTATAGTACCCCATAAGAAAAACATGCCCCACATAGAAGTGTTCTAGGAATAGGCCATACATAATAATAAATATCCCGGAATCAAGTGACATGTGAGCTGAATTTGGGTAGGATGACCCCTACCATTGATGTGTGTCTCCCCACATTGATGAAGTTCCCCACCCACCATCGCAGTGACATGACCATCGTATATTGATGTATCCCTACTCTAAAATGATTGTGCCATGTGTGCGACTGATTTTCATCTTCTTCCACATTGGTTTGTCCCTCTTAATTAGTTGGCTGGATGGAAGTCCCCCATGGGGCTACCATGTTTATTTCTACTATTGGTTGGGGATGGAAGGTGCTTTCTATATTTTTACCTAAACACATAAAAAGCATAGTAAAAATAAACAAAATTAAATTTTCCTTTCTCTATTTCATTTTCACAAAATGTCATCCCAAATATTAAATACCAATAAATAATTAGAAAAAATGATAGTATGGCATGATCATATAAAAAATATTGACATTAGTTGTTTAAAATTTAAAAAACTCATGCATAAATTTAAGGTTATCAATTTCCTTACCCTTAAACCCTGATTTCCGTTAATCATATACCACCACAATGAATAGAAAATTATCTCTGATTATATATATATTTAGACCTCAAAATCAATGGATCTAAACATTTTTCAATCTTGAATCAAATATTTTAGCCTCAAATAGAAATATTTCATTAAATCCTCACTTTTCAGAGAAACATGTCAAGTATGAATTTTAAATTTTCACATTCAAATTGAGGGGGATTCACCTCAATTCCATTATATAATCATAATTCACTATTACTAACCAATATAATCATGATCTAACTTGATCTTTTATTTCTCCCATCAATATAGTTAACAAAAAAATTGATTTTTTCACATACTTTTAGTAAACGTACAAAACATTAAACTTGAAATGGTTCAAAAATCACAAAATTTTAAATAAAAATCATTAAAAATACTTGGTAAATATCAATTAGGAAAATATAAATTAGAGGATAATGGGTGGGAAGATAAATTTTGAAAAACCTAAATTAAAAAAAAGGAGTTTTATCTCCAAATTGTATTTCTAGATAATCAAAGTAAAGGGAAACAATGTTCTCCTCCAAAATTTATAATCACCCCACACCTCAGGATTAATGTAAGGCCATGAACAATGAATATAATGAATAAATACACCATCATTAATTATTTATACTTTGTCATTTTTTCATTCTTTTTTTGAAACTAATAATTATTTTTTTCACATATTTATTTAGGAGAAGTTTCACATCGACACCTAACCACACTTAAAAAACATTATGGGTAATGTGATGTTGATTATATACACATCAAAAATTGAACTTAATTCATATAATTTTTCCTTATTTTATTTTTTATAGAGGAGTTGAAATAAATACAGTAAATGAAAGAATAAAACTTTTCTCAAAAATCAGATGAAACTACCAAAAAATCCCTTAATAAATTACATTCATTTTTATATGGAAAACCTCTCCCCTTATTCTTCAACTTTGATAACCTTGAAAACTACTATGTATATAATAGAAATAAATAACATTATCTTATAATTTATCAGATTACTATCAAAGTTCGTCCACAATATCTATGTACAAAAATATAGATTAATGTATTATTTGAGTCTTAATGATAATGGAAAAATATAGAACAATGATTTAATAACATTGAAAGTGAAATTTTATAATCAAATATTTGATGAGATAAAATACTTGTAAAATTTTGATATGCTTCAAAGGATCCCTCGAAAATATTTATATAATGATTACAAATATTATCTTACATCACTTATTAGGAACGAAAACATATGTTAAAGACTCAAACACTAATAGAATACATTATAATAAAAAATTAATGAACCTGGATTATATATATATATATATAATTCAATAAATATAATAGGTATGTTTCAATTACATAATCAACTATCCTCCGAAAATAATGATTCATCAAATTCATGTTCCTATTCTTACATTAATCATTGCATCCCTCCATCATAATCATTTATTCATATCAAGATAAAACATAATATTTGGTATCTTGGTGTTCCTAAGAAATTTATTATCATAGATCATAAGTAAATAAATAAGATAAGTGTGGGAATGTATATTTTCATTAAAAATGTACTTTAAAGATAAGACACCACAATTATTACAGAATTTGAAGCATAGTCCACATTCAATCTGAAGCTCTTATTCAAATTTTCTATATATACTTTATGATTCTGGAACAGAAAAAGAAATAAAAATAGTGAAAGAATGTGGTCTGTGTATTTAGTGTTCCAACAAATAGTTGGGGGAGGATGGACTACATTGTAAAATATAATTCCAAAACACTATGTATTGAAAATGAAAATTGATAAAATCTTAAGTTATCACCCCCAAATCAATTTTATTATGGTTGTTAAGCTAAAAATTTCCTATTTAATCATGTAATAGGTTTATAATATTGAGATTTCCCTCTTTAATTTATCAAGTTTTTCCTTTGTTATGCATTAGTTGTTTGTCATCTCAATCTCCTACTTGAAATATTATTAAAAAAAATTTGAGGACTAAACCAAGTAGTGGAAATCATATTTTGATGTAATTTAGCAAAAATCCAAACTTCATAAACCAACTATTTCTAATCTTCCATTGGATACACTTCCATATTTTCACTAACATTATTAGCCCCTCGTTCTTCTTCTTGATTGAAAGTTTGTGGGGGTTACCAAAATTCAATAATTGACAAAGATATGAGAAATAAAATAATGTATATATAGACTTGTAATCTATCTTATAATTCTCCTCCTTCTAGTTTGGGATGCTCTAGAGAATGTTTAGGAGGATTTACCTGATCATATGGTTTAGTAGGTTCCCAATTCACCTCCTTAACAATTATTAACATGTAATATATTTGTTTAATAGTTTTTATTCCTTACAACTATTTATTTTCATTAGTATTGAATGGTTGGTTTTGTTTTCCATCCTCTTTAGCATCATGATTAAAGGTGTTACTCTATGGAAAATTCATAATTAATATGGGTGATCATATCTTACTTTATATTCAGCTTTTGACTCGACTTCACTTTTAGTTGTATCTTCATGTTATTCCTCAACTTAGACATCCTCTTTATCTACATACATAAACACATCATCTCCAATTGAAATGATTTTTAAGAGAATTTAACCCTATTTGAATTTACATTAAATTATTTGGATTCATATATTTACGACTGGGAATTGTTTTGGTACCCATGTATGAATTTGATACTCCCCTACTAGGCTTCTGATTTTCCCATTATTTTCATCCATTTTTGTGAGAATTTTGAATGATCAATTTTCAATTGGTCTATGCCCTTACGATTACTTATTGTTATGATCAAAAACCAAAAACACCCAGAGTTTATAATAGATCGAATAAAAAATAAAATAACCCAATCTAAAATAATATATAAAATTGGGAGAGGAAATATATTTTCTAACTATTATATCAATAAGAACCTTTTTCATATAAATTGATCAAAAAACATGACACAATCTGACATTTTCATTATTATACTGAGCTATCAATGTTTAGAATCTATAATATCTAACCTACATTAACTAAAAATCATATAATAGTCGAATTTTCAGGTCGATACCATAAGGAAAAGTCTTATCATATTTAATATTTTTGAATTTATCATGATTTAATAAAGTTAAAACTATCCAAACAATGTAGGTGGTTGAATTGGAATAACTAAAAAACAATGATAACAAGAGTAGAATTGACAACATATGGTATTTCAATATAAAATATTTACAAAACATCACGTGTGATATTTCATTAAATTAATAGTGACAATATTTCTCAATATTCGTTATTTTTACCTATCAATATAAACTTCAAAAACCTAAACTCATTAATCCCTTTTGTCCAGGTAATCGATTACCAACCAAATTGTAATATTCATAATATCTATGATAAATTTGAAGTTAAATATTATCTATCTACTCCCCTAAATCAATTTAGTCCCCCCCATAACAACCATATCTTTTTTTAGGTAATTGGGGATATGATTAAAAATGTTCTGAATATAAGCATATAAAAAAATAAACTAGTTTTTTACTCATCCTCATCTAATAAATCTATTTTCCACTATAACACCAACACACCTACATTTTAACTCATAATAAATAATTAATTGATCAAATTTTGTATAATAGAATATGAAAAATAAAAAATTTAAAAAATTTAAAAACCTTGCAAGAATTAACAAAACCATCTACAAAAGAGATAAAATATTTTATAATTAAAAGAAAAAGAAATAAAAAATAATCCATAAGATATGATGTCTTGATATTTGATTACGACCCTCTATATTCCACTATTGATTTAGATGTATATTTCTAATATTTTATTTTCCTAGGGACCACCACCCCACCCACCTCCAATGAGATAGTCTCCCTTTACACAATCTCATCCTCCCCTATTTATTGAGATATTTCTTTAGGTTTTAAATTTAAAACCTCATATATTTTTTGCCTTATCTTACCTATTATATTACTTATTCTTATAATTCCATAAAAATGCATTATAAATGAATAAATAACCTTTTATAATATTCCGTTAATTATCTAAAATAGAGGAAGATTGTAGTCTCATCCAACTTAAATTTATACTTATCTTCTTATATAAATTTATTTACATAAATATAATCCCCTTCCATATCTATTTATTAAGGGGTTTCAACAAATCCATTTTTATATAGGTGAGGCCTCATACACATGATGCAATTAGAATATCCCCTGAATTCTTCTAGTAACATGTGTATGGGTGTAGATATTTAATATTTGAATTTCTATGAAAATAAAACCCCAAGGGTGTAGATAGAGGCCATATAGAATATTCATCTTCCACGTGAGTTCTCCTATCGAGGGAATCATATTATAATATTGGTGACAACACATCCACCATCCTTTCTCAAATAATTTCAAATTCTAAATTTATTTTATCTATGAAATAGTCAAAAACCATAGTTATTGCTTATATTTTAACCTAAAACAAATTCCTCTTTGTATTGTAGCCTACTATATTTCAGTACACTCGTCTATTTAGCATTTCATTTTTCATCTAGATTTGGAAATTTTTATAAATGATGGAACAACAACACTCATCATTAAATTTGGGCTTCATGGTCTATGACACAATTTAAGGACCATAATGAAACCTTCCCTCTTTGTTTCACCCTATAAAATCCACTACAATGAAAGGTAGGGGTTGTGGTATAGTGATGTTTCAGTATATTGTGATGCTTAAGATTCCCCTATGTTGGTCATGGTGGATTGAGATGTACAATGGTAGATAAAACACATCGTCATGTGTCACCCTAAATATTAAATCTCTTGGGTAAAGGTGATATAAAATTTATACAGGGTTCAAAAGACCTCTACCATTGTCGTGTATCGCCCTACACTAGTGATGTGATCCTCCCAAAACTATATTGATCTCACCCTCATATGTCTATGTTGTTATTCTTCTACATGTTTTTTCCATATGTATAACCCATTTGCCTCCTATTTTCCATTTGGTTTACCTTACCTTTTAGTTATATTGTCAACATCCACTCCTAGGGTGACGATATTTATTTCTCCCACTAGTTCAGGATTGGTAATGATTTCCATATTTTTTTCTATACACCTAGAAATAAATATAAAAAATAAACTATATTTTAATTATTTATTTTAATTTCGTTTTCTCAAATTTTCATAAAAAAAAGGTACACACAAATAAATAAAAGCAAATGTGATATGTTAATGATCTTATAATAACTACTTACATAAGTTAATTTTTTTAAAAAAAATTCACAAAATTAAGAGAATCATAAAAAAAAGATAGGTTGGATATACCTTACCTAAGCAGTCTCCAAAACAGTTGGTGTCGAGTCATTGGAACCAAATAGATAAGGCGGAGGAAGGGTTTTTTTTTCAATGAACACCCATGAGAGTAGGTATAGGTGTGTAAAGTAGTAGGGAAAAAGGTTGTTTTGCCTCTCAAAAATGAGGAGACACTATAGTAACACAATAATTTCATACATAAATGGGACATTTTAATATATGAATACTCAATAAATAATAAAAAAATCCATGACAGAATGTTTTATTCTAATGTCGTCGGAAACATGGATACATAAATAACATGTCCTTAAGTTAGCTACATCATCTCCCACTATGTTTCACATAAATATCATCTTTCTTATAAATATCATACATATTTCCTTTTTTCACATCCTCTTGAAAGAAAACATAAGAACGAGGGACCTCAGATTATTAGTAATGGAAAACAAGGTATATATAAATTTAACATGATAATATGCACACGAGAATAAGACAATAACATATCAGAATCATACCTTGTATATCATGGATAATAAAAATTAGTCATGGCATGAATCTTTTACTTTTAGAAGACATTAATCACAACAGAATCAAAGAACAATATCCATGAGATCATAATAAATCCATAATATTAGAAACTATGAAATAGAATTTGTTTAATAAGAATTAAATCATACCATACCCCATGGAAAACAAATTTGTTTCATTTATATTTAATCACTTTATTATATCATAACCCATGAAAAATGAAGTGGTCTTCATATGAAATTTATCATAGTGATAACATGTGTAAATAAACAGATTCATAAATATAAATTCATCATAAAAATAAACCATTTTGATAAATAATTAATATCAATTTATTTCATAAAAAATGGAAAATTACTTTGAAATGAAATTTGAATCATTTCCTGGGAAAGATAACATTTCATTAAAAATCACACTTTGAAAAAAAATTACTAAAACATTTTGGAAGTCTTTTTCTTTAAAAATAATATTTTAATCATATAAATGAATCTTTAAAAATAGTTATCTTTTCATGATCGTATAAATTTCCATTTATTTCATACACATTAAAATAAATATTCCTTTCACTTTTCTGGTCAAAGATAAATGAGAATTTGTAGAAAAACAAAATAATGATTCTCTCAAAATATATTCACAAAATACAAGAAAGGGTAAAAAAAATATTAAATAAATTATATAATTTAAAATGGTATCTGAGATCATTTTTAGAAAAAATATTTTTGGTTGAAAATTAGTTTTCAACTGATGAGGGAAATAAAGATTATTTTTCATTAAAAATGGTTTAGAAATAATTTTATTATAATGAGAGGAAAATTAAGGGAAAATGTATTATTAGAAAATAAAAATAGGATACGAAAATTCATGAGTTTCTTGAGATAGTCTTCACAAGATATAATCATCAAAAACATAAATATAAACAATCCAAATAAATTATTATATTGTATTATAAAACCATTAAAACACTGGTAACCCTGAATCATAAGCCCCATGAAAGGTAAATTATAAAATTAATATGAATATCACAATAATGTTTTGGTTAAACATCATTAAATTAACTCATGGCCTTTATATGCACATTTTAAATGAAATAGACAGTGAATTTATGAAGTGTCCCTTGGAGGAAAAAAAGAAATAGAGAGATCCCTTACCATAAGTCGGAACTACCATTGTACACATTAAAACCTCATATAGAATAAATATAAGTTCAAAATATATATATATTAATAAAACATAATTAATTATATTATACCATGTATTATTTACTTATGATCGTTTATTAACTTATTATCAATTCCATGGAAAAGTCATGTTTCAAGAACCAACTTATCTTCTTTGTTTCTTATATTTTTTTTATTTTTTGTTTTCAGTGATATTACATTGATCATGGTTCCATAATCTCTATAATAATAACCATGATATAAAAATCATATATATTTATTATATATATATATATAGTTTAATCCATAAAAGTTAGAGATAGAAAATGAGATGCATCATTCATTGAGAGGGTAGGTCGTGTGTATGCATGAACGTTGTTTCATTTTACATGATGTGTTTAAATAAATAAGGGTAAATAATATATTAAAATTAAAAAATAATATTTATGTCTCATATATCTAATTTAGATTAATTTAATTAATCCTTATTAACTTCCATGTCAAGGGTTAGTGAATCGCGTCTCTTTGTGAGGCAGTGTTCTATCTTACACATGAATGACGTCATATTCCAATAAAATGTAAAGTAAGGTGAAACATCTGATATAATGATTAAATAATCATAATGATATCAAAAATATCATATATATATATATATAATGTAAATTCATCATTATATTCATCTATGATTGGTGGTGATGAAAAAAATAACATCGTCTCAAAATGGGGTAGTCCACCATACACAAGAATGATGAATTCATAACCCATTTCATGGAAGAGGGGAATGATTTTTGTTATTCCATTTAGATAATAACAACTCATTATATGCAAGTTACTTATTTCATTACATCTTTATAGAATAATAAAAAAATAAGTAGGATGAGGAATAAATAATGTAAAATTAAGATTTTGGGTCGTCACCTCTTCTATGGAAAAAAACTTTTAGTTTTCTCCAAAAGGATTTTTAGGGTGAATTTAAGAAGAAAAAAATCATTCAAGGATGATTGGAGGGAACTATGGAATTTTTTTGGGTTGGAGTAGGTTGTAAAAAAATTATTTGGATGTTTGAAGAGGATATGAGAGGTGATTTCTTTTATAAGTAAGGTGAGTGGTACACTTTTATTTTTTGAAAAAAAATGTGTACCCATGTTTTTCACATGAGATAAGGTACTAAAATATATTATTATTAATAATAGACAATATAAAGACTAAATATGGATGTAAAATGGGTTTTTGAAATGTTTTGTGTCATTTTTTAACTATATAATTTTAGTTTAACCCGCTGTAAATCCATTTTTAACTTAACCATAATAAAAAATTATTGTGTTCACAATTCATTAGGGTAAAAAATTAAGTTCAGATTATTAAATAATATAAATTATACTAATTTAAAAAAAAAATTGTCCTTTTTTTGAAAACCCATTCCCAGAAGTGGAAATTATTAATTTAAAAGGAAACACACATTAATGGAAAGAAGGTGGTTTTCCAAAGAGAAAGTGGTTAAATGTAAAAAAAAGTTTTTATATAGAAATTAAAAATAGAAATGATTTGAATGAGAAAAATTGGATTAATAAATATAAAATTTTAATAATTTTATATTTAAATCAATTTTAAAATAACAATGATATTTTAAAATTTCTAAATGAAAAAGTATTTTTTAATAAAATGTAGTATTTTTCATTATTTATCAAAAAAATAATCATTTAAAAAAATCAAATAAATTCACCCTATGAAAATTATGGACCAGTGATTTCAAAATTTAAGTTAATTTTATCAAATTATTTTTATAAATTATTAAAAAAATATTTTTTTGTGTTCACTAATTGAAACAAAAAGCATTATATGGAAAATAGTATTTTGAATACATATAAAGGCTTTACCAAAAATAAGGTACCTTTTTGTCAATATGTTTTCATTATATAAAACCATTATACTTGATATTTAAAATTTAGTTAGTACAATTAATTCCACCAAGATTAACTAATAGAGAATAATGGTCATGTTTAAATGATAATATTACTTTTTTTTGTTCATTAAAACTCAATGTTGTGTGTAACACACGATTCCAATGAAATTAAATTTACATGAAACAATTCATAAAATATTAGTGTGTTACATTATACACCCTTAAAGTGAAACTATCCCTCAAAATTCATCATTTTGATACAAGAAAATGAGGATACTTCTACAAAATAATTTTCTCATATTCCCATATAGATTTTTCAAACTGGTGGTTTTGTCATAAAACATTGACCAGTTAAGAAGTCTTATTTCAGAGGACTTTCTTTGTCTCGTTTATAATCACTATCAATAATTCCTCATAATAATGTTCATGTTCCAGTGGTACAGTCTCTACTTTTAATACAGGTGAATGATAATGTTTGTACATTCTTAAGTGATATACAGGAAACAGTTCATGATCTTGAGAGAGGTTTGGTGGAAACACCAACCATTAGGCTACCATACCAATAAGATCATGAAATCTAAAAGGGGTTAAATACCTAAGCTTAATTTTTTTTCTAAATGTAACTAAAATCATAAATGGATAAATTATTACAAACAACTTATCAATATCTAAAAATTTTAAATCATGTCGATGATTTCCTGTATAAATTTTATTCTAACCTTGTGCCTCAATTATGTGATATTTAATATATTCTCTTCCATTTCCTCACCATACATGGATTAAATATAACAAGCATCCTTGTTTACAACATAACCATCACAACCTTCTAAAAATAAAAAATGTGTGTGCCATAATATCATAAAAGATACATCATATCAGAACATATGAAATGAAATGAGTTTCATAATAATTACATAATATCATTACCCATGTAAAATAATTGAGTTTTATATACATTCCATAATTTCACAATAGTATAACCCGTGGAAAAAGAATCAGGTTTCATAAGAATTTTAACATGGTTATAACCCATAGAATTAAATTGGTTTCATAGTCATCTTATCATAACAATCATAAACCATTCATACAGACAATAATATTGGTATCCATGGATAATATCCCCCATTAAATCATACATAAAATCAAAGGATGTCATATTATATGGAAAATATTTTGGAATGAACACATGGAACATTTCTTGAGGAAGGTAAATTTTTTGAAAAAAAGAATTTTTAAAAAATAAATATATCATAAATAATTTTTTAAATAATTTTATTTTAAAATATTTTTTTATATTAAAAATAAATCATTAAAATTAATTTTTAGGTTATGATTCTGAAAAATTCCATTAAATTCATGCATAATAAATCAACAGTTTTTTCTAAATTTTATTAAAATTCAAACACATATTGTTGGAAAAAAATATGAATATTCTTTTGAAAAAAAAATTCAAAAATGGATGAAAATTTCTTTAATAATGTCGTTATATAATGTTAAAAACATTCCTTAAAACATATTTAAAAAATATGGTTTTTGAAGAAAAATGGGTTTTTGATGGAATAGGGAAATGAAAATGATTTTTCTTAAAGAAATACCATTGAAATATTTTGTACATGAAGTGAGTAAAGTGAATTGAAAATATGTATTATCAAGTTATAAAGATAATATAATAAAAATAATGAGTTCATTGGGAGATGGGTCATAATATTTTATCATCTTAAGTATAAAACAAATCCTCAAATGCGATGAGAGTGTTTTATAAAACCCTTACTCATTTAGTAACACTAAATCATGATCCCCATAAAAGATAAATAATAAAAGGGATATTTAATTCCCAAAAAAAATTAGGTGGATCATCATAACTTATATTTTTGGGAAATATTTACATGACATAATAGAAATAGGTGGTGAGTATTTCATGTGTCTCACAAGACTAAGAAAGAGATATATAAATCCATTTTTATGAGTCTATGCTTCCATTATACATGTCCAAACCGCATGTATACTAAATATAAGATTATTATAAATCTATTAAAGAATAATAATTATATATATCATACCTTATATGATTTACTAATTAAATTTTATTTCCCGTCTATTATCAATTCAATGTTAAAATAACATTTTAAGCAATAACTACTACATTTTTCCCGTGTATTTTTTTATTAGTCATTTTCAATCATATTACTTTGATAATAGATCCATAATATCCATATTGTTAACTATGATATTATTATCACATATATATATATTGTATATTCATTTTTTTCCATCAAAGTTTTATATATAAAATGAAATGTGTGTTCATTGAGAAGGTAGGTTGTATATACAGATGAATGATTTTTCCATTTTCTAGAAGGATTGAAAGAAATGAAGTTGAAAAATATATTACCATTTCTGAATATTTTTTTATATTTGTTATATATTTTCAATAAACCCATCCATATTAAGTATTATTTAAATAGTGAATGAATTGCATCACTTCATGAGGTTGTAGTCCACTGTACACCTAAACGACATTATCATATTTCCATTGAATGAAAACAATATAGAAAGAAGGTATAATGATTCCAAAATCATAATAATATCACACATATCACACATAAATAATAAATTGACCATTATATATACGTGATGGATGGGGATGAAAATAAATTGCATTGGTTCTTAAGGTGGGAGTCTGCTATATACATGAATGATGATTTCATAACTAATTTGATGGAAGTGGATATTGATTTAGGTTATTAAATTACCATAATAAAATATCAATATGTGTAATTTTTTTTTTATTATATAATTGAGGTTTAATAATAATTTAAGGAGGTGCCGGAATAAATAAAATAGAACCCTCGCTTAGGGATATTACCTCTCCATTGGAAAACTTCATTTGGTTTACACCAAAAGGTTTCTTAGTTTAAAATTCTATAAATGATAAGGCTTCTAGGATTATAGGATGTAATTGAGGAAGTTATTTGGATACCTCTCAGTAAATAATGATTTTTTATGTGTGATGAGTGGAGATGGGGAGGCCTTTTATATGTGTGGTTAGTGGAACAAATGTAATTTTTGAAAATAAAAAGGTGCACACACATTTTTCACAGGCCACACGGCCCCAAAATGAACCATTAAATATCAAGAAACATAAATGATACAAACATTTCCATATAATTGTTGTAGTAAAATATTTGGGTCATTTTTACTGTTTATCTTTTTAGTTTAACCCCCAGATAAACTCATTTTTACCATACTCGAAGTAAATAGTTTTTTACTATTTTTACTATTTGTTAGGGTCAAAAATTTAGTATAAATTATTAGATAATATAAATTATTTTGATTCAAAAAAATTATTCCATTATAAAAAATTACATTAACATTATTGGAAATATTAAATTTACGATTAAACCTGTAGACACAATGAGAAAGCGGTTTTCCAAAGTGAATACAATCAAATGTTTAAAAAATTTATATCAAAATTAAATATAGAAAGGATAAAAAAAGAATAAAATTTATTAATTTATATATAAATTATTTAATGATACTTTTAAGAAAATATTAAAATAATAATGGACCCTTTAAAATCATTAAATAAAAATGAAGTGTTATAAAAAATGGGTATATTCATTGTTCATCAAAAACTAATCTTTATAGAAAAATCCCAAAAATTAAAAATAAGTTAATTTTGATATGATGAATTTAAAAATTCATTTTATTTTTTACAATCAGTTTTTTAAATTTATAAAAAATAATTTTTATTATTTTCACAAAAATATATAAAAACATTCTTCAAGAAAAGAATATTTTTGAAACATATAAATGCTTTACCGAAAATTATTTAACATTATATACAGATGTTTTATTTACATCAAACCATTAAACTTTATATTTCAATTTTTTTGTTAGTATTTAATCTACCATTTCTAACTACTATATTAAAATGGTTGTGTTTAAATAATAATATTAATTTTCTTTCATGGTTCGATAAATATTGGTGTTGCATGTAAGACAAGGTACTGAAGAAATTATATGTATTTGTAAAAAAATCCTAAAATTATAGGGTTGTATAGGCAAGGAAGGTTTCAGGTTAGAATCAACATTAATCAAACTCTAGTTATCTAATGATAGGTTTCTAGTCGTATTAGGAACTAGAATTATAGAGTCAAGTATGATGTGGGAAATGATTATTTATATCTTACCATAGAGTAGTGAATATGTCATTGAATGAATAAAGTGTTTTTGTGGTTTTTATATAGATATTCATCACACTTAATGAGTCTATTCATTAGTGATGATAATTAAAACTTTAGTTTTGATTTATTCTCATGGTTTCCTATTTCATTGAATGAAGACTATGTTATATAACTACTGAATATGAGACATCCACAACATAGATACCCCTTCCGTTATTCAGGATTGGTTATTTTAATATAAATACATATAATAGTGGTATCAGATCCTATATAAATCCATTTTGAAAAATAACACTCTGAAATAGAGGATTTAATTTTGGAAACATGGACGAGTTAAAGATCCCTAGTCTATAGGATCCTAGGTTATAGTAGAAGTTCCTATACCACATCTACTTCACTAATTCAATTGTTTAAGGAGATCATTTCCTAGATCATTGGAGAGTGATGGAGGAGTTTAATGTCTAAGGATTCTGGATATTTCCATATAAAATTCAACCATTCCACACCTATATGTTTTGACTACGCTCAAAACACTATTCCTTAGTGAGTTTCAATACACCATGGGGAATAACGAAGAAGATTTATTACACCATAGGTTAGTGATCACACTGTACTCAACTAGCCTTATCTAGTCTGGGAAATATGAATGAAAACTAATAGATAAGTTGTAACTCATTTTTTAAAAGTTATTAATTTTAAACAAATGGAATATTACAACCTTGTTAACAATATGGTACATAGGTAATAATGAAATAATATAGAGATTTTATACTAACCCATTAATTTAATGGAATGAGCAGAAACTTCTCTACAACTACTTGAGGTTATTCTAGAGAAAATGACTGAATTCTATTTGTATTGTAGGTTTGAAATTCAGAAAAATAAAATAAATGAGATACATATGTAAAACAATGGTGGAAATTTGAATTATTATCAACTCATTTAAGGCATTTTCAAAATACAAATAGAATACATTATTATTTTTTTAAGAAGAAAAGTAATTTTAAACTCGTTTTATAAAGACTAATGGTTTCATTCATGAAGGAGATTTCAATAGTTATATAAAGAGCAGAAAGCGTACAATAATGACATCCATCTATACCTAGTGCATTATCTACAATATTTGATGTTTTCGAAGGGACCTCTAAGTCTATAAACTATTATGTAGACCATTTTTAGTGTATTTAGTAAAATGAAGGAATTTTAATGAATTATCAAATTAAAAGAAGTGATTTAACCCTAAACGTGAAAATAAGAACCCATATAAGGAACGACCTAGCTTAAAATCCCATTAAAGAATGGTGTTATTTTTATTATTTGGTTCATCGATAAGTTATTAATCATATTCTCTAGAGACAAAATCATAGGGGTTAACCCTGTAAAAAACCTATTTTGTTCTATTCACTATTTTATACATATCAAAAGTGGGTAGAAGATTACAAAATGAATATACAATAAAGGTATTTCAAGAGAAATTGTAATCAAATAAACTTCCATAAGAATATAAAACGAGTGTCCCTTCTAAATAAGAGTTCCATATCCATTAATGTTATTAGAGTTTTGAGGAAATGTTTATAAAATGTAATAAAGTTTCATACTCAGATTCACCCCCCCCCCCCCAAATCCTTCTAACACACTAATTTTTTTGAAATATTATTTTTTGAATTAAGTTAATATTTTGATATTTTAAATTTCACACAACACATAATAAATATTTTTTATACAAAAGAACAAAGTTTTTATTGCATTATACACAAAACCATGTAAATATTGAGCTACACACAACCATATTTTTTGTTTTTATTACACACAATCCTGAGTCTTATTGATATATTTGGTTACATGCATAGTTTATTTTTACCAAACTACAACATATATTAATATTATTATTAAAATATTTTATATATACCACTAGGTAATTCTAATCAAAGTTAAGAATAAGATTAAATTTTTTTTGAAAATATGATTTCAAAATTTATTTATGATAAATCATTTAGTAATAATTTAGTATAATTTAATTTATAAAGTATTAGAAACTAAATAAATTATGTTCCTAACAAAATATTCTATGTACGAACACAATTTTATCTCAATAAATTAAAAAACTTTATTTTATTAATGTTTTAAATTAAATTTATATTTTATATACCCAATAAATATTTTTTATACCAATCTGATTGTTTTATATGTATATGATAAGAATAAATCCAATTTTATGAATAAAAAGATTTTTTTTCTAAAATGTAATTTTACCACATTTTAATGGTTAACCCACTATAAATATTATTTTTTAAACTTTTATAATTTTTATTTGAAATAAAAATATTTATCTTTTGATTCTTAATATCATATTTTACATTGGCCTAATTTCTGGTATTTTTCAGAGAAGTTTCATTTTTTGGATAAAATGTGAAAAACAATAAATTTTAATTCAAATAAATTTTTCATCTAATTTATTTATATAAGTAAATTATATATTATTTATGTTTTAAAGATAAATTTGATAAATTTGAAACAAATTAAAAAAATTAGGTATTTGGAACCAATTTTACATTGAAATTGAATACAAAACATTTCAATCCTTTAGACCATTTGGCTTAAAAAACTACTGACATGGCATGTCTGTGGGGATAATTTTATATTAATTTCTGCCACTACAATGATATTAATTTATAAAAAATGATAAAATATTTTGAATTAACATAATATATAATTTATAATAACATCAACATAGATTTTGACCAATAAGTATAGTGATTTGATTAAAATTAATTATAATGACTAAGAGAAAAATTAGCTTCATAAAGGGCCAAACCTTAATATTAAGAAGAAAATGACATAAAAACATTCCCAAAATATATTTCAACCATAAAATCCAATTTATATTTTTAAAAAATTATTATATCAACATTTTATGTGAAAATTGCGGGTGCAATTCTCTTTTCAAAAATTTACAAGAATGTCACTCCTCCTCCACTATAAAAAGGAACACATCCCTCACACTTATTCACACATATCAAGACCTTTTTATATACCAAATTCTACTAATATAATCTCAAAAAATTGATCCCTTCATCCTATAATCCTCCCTTTTAGAAGAAATCCAACCAAATAATCCAATTAGTGAAAAGCAAGAGGAGTCACCAAATGAATAGGTAAAATCCATCCACAAGATCCTTTTTTTATTTTCATTATTCACCCAATAAAATATTATTATTATATAATTTTATAAAAACTTAAGTATTATTAATATCCTAATATGTTGTTATTCTAAGGGTTTGAGCTCCACATACACACACATCCATCTAATGGGTAATGAACTCACTGTTCTTATGTAAGGAAATCTGGAACATCAAAAAACATTGTTGTTTATATTTTCTTTACCACCTCTCATAGTAGGGAATTATGATGGAAATTTTGTATTTATATAATATATATGATATTTATTATGTATTTATTTTTCTATAATTATTATATAAATCATACCTTGTAACATTTCTAACCTAAAGACCACTTTATGGTGCCCCGAGTCAGGTCGTCACCAGACATTAGGCGTGCCTCCTTGTACCCTAGAGGTTGTGGACTAGTTGTGTCGGTCTAAGAAGATGAATTGCGGAGACAGTACCCTCTTTTTAGATTAATTCCATAGTGGAAATGATATCAATAGATATACGAACTAGTATGAACAAATAAATAGAGAGCATGCGACAATTCCAACACGTGACCATGAAACACATGCTATAAAAAGATGTTGAATACATTACACGTATGGTAGTCATACAATAATAAACCAAAACCAAAACTACTATAAGATCTTGAACATGGACTTAAGTCTCATCCCGATCCAGACCTCCAAGGAACCAACATGATATCCCATACACAACCAAACACCAAGTCCTTATCTATAACTTGTATCAGGAAATAAGTGGCACCTTCTTGGGTAGCCAAGTTCCATGGTGTCATAAGAAGGGTGTGAGTAAAATACAATAAGCCACCACCCATAGTGTTCAACGAGATAACTAATATGTAAAACATTGTATGCTAGGAAACATGTTCATGAAAAAAATGCAATCACTAAAATCATTTAAATAATTATGTACTATACATTTTATCCTTTATGTTCTTTAGGGTCAACCAATCAATAAAACTAACTCAAGTCACATTAGGAGTCTAAGATATGGAACAAGGGGTTACAACCAATTTTTTCTTCATGGGGATTTTTACTAATCAAAAACTATTACATAATCAATATTTAACAATATTCAAAAGATCATTCTCATCATGTGTACCATGGTATAGGTGTTTCATCATTTAAACTATTGAATAAGATATAAAATTACCATGCATAATGGAATCGGTCAAGTTTCCTATCTCACTGTGGATAAACATTTCACAAAAAAAAACATCACACTTACCTTGGAGGTTCAGTCATGGTATTCGAATCAATTGTATCACACTTACCTTGGAGTATCTATCTAGCTAGTCTCATCCAATACAATAGTAGGGGCTGAGAGAATCAGTCCTACTCCCAAACTTGTGAATTCCATTGGTGGGTTTAGAGCCTTATTTCAACCCAACCAATTGGAGGACCCTTAATCCATTATCCCATAACACCAAGCCATGTGCACATTATTTTTTATACATTTACCAAAGATACCTTATCACAAACCATACATAATTGATAAATATACCATTCACATCACTATAATGTCTAGGATTTTCCATGTATTGTTTATAAATATTATAAAGAATTATTTCGAGACTAGCCTTTTCAACGGCGTGAAATTCTGAGGCTCGGAATAATTGGAATAAATGTTTGAAATAAGTTAATATTTTAAACAGTGAACATGAGTGGTTTTATTGAAAAAGTGGAATAACATTTAAACAAGTTCCTGATTCAGAAATCCGAGTGCACTGTTTCATTCATAGAAACATATTTACTTTAGGTGGGGCCTAACATTGAGCTGTGTGGATCAGCTGCCAAAGTTCGTTTTTGGATGTTTCAACGGAAATAAAATAAATTATTAGTTTAGTTTATTTTAAATGTTTCTATAACATAGTGAAAATTATTTTCTTTTCAAAAATCAGGAGCCCACGATTAAGCTCATAACCCAATAGAACTCCCTATAATTCTCTGGAGCTTTGGAGTGGAGCCAACCATGGAGGATTCATGATGGATGCTAATGAACAATGATGTGTGGATCATTGCAAAGTGAGATCAAGTCTCGATCGATGATTGATCTCATTATTCAACGAGGATGAAGGTATGGATTTTTATTTCTATTTTTATCTTCCATTTTCTTGTATTGAACATTGAATGTAGATCATTCCACAAATAGGATGACCAGCGGATTGTTCTTTCTTACAGGAGGGTGTTATTTTCCATTTCTTTTGGGATCTGATTCGAGAAATTGATTTTTGATCATTGTTGGATTACTTCTTTATTTTCCATGTTTATTCATCCTAATAAAAGCAGATCAACTCCATGATGAATGATGGTGGAGGTTCGTTCCTCAATTTGGATTAATGGATTTCTTCCTCTTTTTTCTCATTCATCGCGTTCTTCGCAGGGTGCCGAAAAATGGATCGTTGAGAGTCTAGTTTGCAACACAACTATCCCAAATAGTAGATTGATCGTCACGATGACCCAGTAGAAGTGGGACGGCGATGGTGTATGACAAATCGGCTCAGAACAAGGAAAATATTTCTTCAAGCGTTATTCATGTGGGAGGATTGGAACTTATTTTCGAGGCCGATCGAAAGCCCAAAAACAATGGAAGCAGCTTTGTGTCATCAAGGAAACCAATAATCTCGAGTTTTGTGGAAATCAAATAGCTGGATCGAAGACTGGAGGAGTACCTGAGGTGCGGCAAAGCAGGTTCATGATTCTGGAAATTTTCATAACACACTGATTATTTCCAAAATAAAACGTTGGGTGGGATCGGCATCACAGAAGTTATGGTTTTCACATTGCACGCAATATAGAACACGATGTGCCTTGTGGATAAACAATGTGTGGACCCCACTAAGTAGTCTCTGGAGTTTTGGGTGACGGCAAGCACTTACACAGCATGTGAACATTGTCACATGGTGTGTGGGTCCTTATAATAACTCTTCATGTATCTCAAGAGATACAAGGACACTTGGTGTAGTACACGACATATACTCCACCACATGGCCAGACAGGGCTGGATACGCGGGCTACCCCGTTTACTAGAACATGGTCTGGGAAAGACTGGTTGAAGCCGTGTATGGGAACATGGCCATCATACAGAGGGTCCTCCCCGAGTTGCAGGACATGGTGTGTCTTTCTCTTACATGCCGTGTATACCTTTTTCTATACGACAAGGCTTGCAACATAGGCTGTTGTACATGGGATGTACCTGGGGTCAGAGGACACACCATGTGACACCTCTACATGCCATGTACTTCTTAGTACATGGGTTGATCTTATTGTCCACTATTCCTTGGATAGGATCTGTTTGGGATAGTGCCCCATTGCTCTTTTTTCTAAAGGTCCAGTATCGTTTACTTCCACAGGAGTATGATTCCTTTAGTAGGAAATTTCAAGATAGAGTCAAGTATCCCGGTGAGAGGACTAGAGTGAGATCCTCTATCCATTCTTGACCCGAGTTAGAGTCAGGTGCTGACATGACTAATCACACAGGACTTTGATCCTTTACACAGCAGGTGAATCTGGATGAGTCATGGTATCCGACAAGGCCCGGAAAGAGATCCTCATATTTGTATCATGATCTTTCCTCACTCAGGAGTGTGTTCTCCTAGAATGAGTCTCTCTATATCTCATGACATTTCCCAACGAACGGTACATCTCAAATGGATGTTATCAGAGATATCAAACTCATAGAGTGATTTCTCCTGGTGATTTCTTCGTGAAATCGTCGAACTGAATCCCTAGAATGGGTATGTTGTTGTGTGACATATCTCTAGACGAAAGGTCTGCGTTTTTTAGTATATCTGGATTTAGTTTCTCTTTTTATATGATCAGTATGCATATACTGTGTAGAGATGAATGTACCATTACATTTTGTATTGATTTTTTGTTTTAGAGTTCCTCTAATGAGTATTGTTATACGTACCCCTGTATGGGCATTGCCCACACATGTTCTGTCTTGTGTACATGAGAGGCCTTTTGACGGAGTCTGGGGTAGACCAGACCGGACTGATCTTTCTGAGTTCCCTAAAGTCAAGGGGTTTCTACGACTATGATCAGTAGTCTCGGTTCCTCTTTGTTCTTACAGAATGGACTTTATAGTTTAAAAACTCTTTCTTTTGGTGGGCTAGTATTTGGCCCTTTTTTAATTTACACGCTATACATTCATTGTACTCTATTGGATGGATTTAGTTGTATGAATTAAATTTTTTCCTTTGGTGTTTTTACATTTCAGCAATATTGGCGTTGGATATGAGTGTGTGTTTACAGGTACATAGGAAATGTCTCTCGTGTTAGTGTTATGCCTACTCGGTGCAAGTCATCATCCCCTAGTCAATTGGAGGCAGACTTGGGGAGTCGCAACATGGGCCCCACTAGGAAGGGTCGTGACAGAGTGTTATCATAGGTGGTTGATTCTACCTTAGGAAAAAGAGTCTGTGAGATTGGTTTGGGGGAAACATTGTTAAGTGTTTTGAGCTCACCTTTCAGGTCAAAGACTCCAGTGTTGGTGTGGGCGGCTAACTTATCCCAACACCAGCACTCTGGTTACCTACTTTTTAACTCAGTACATGAAAACACTAGTTGAAAGGAAATAATAGAATGGTACAAGAACCATTTATGATTGGGTTGTGTTTTCCATGTCCTTTGTGTTAGCTATCCAGATACACTTGTTAACAGTGGTACATCATGTATCCTTACCGGATTCCTTTGCGATGTATACCTTAAAGGATTCAGCATCTCGGTGAAGAGGATAACCACTTTGGTGACAAGGCCTCGATACAGGGACATGTTCCTTAGACATTACCTCAAGGTGGTACACCTGTTATACCACCACAAGTGAAGAAGCATGTGGTACCTGCTTTACCGACAAACAAGGGGTGTTGGATGAGTTTTCTCCATGAGTTCCAGTGATAGAGACCCCTAGGTTCTGAGGTGAGCTCAATCCTCAGACATCAGAGTACTGTCGTGACGTGGTGACCAGAGTTTTCCATCTTGTGAGGACATCAATAGACAAAATGGTGATCCTAGGAGTGAGCCTTCATTAGGGTTTTGTGAGATTTTTGTGGATTTTGACCTCGCAGACTCATGACGAGGAGACTCTTTCATGGACGGAGTTTGAACAACTCTTTAAGGGGGAGTTCTCTCCTATTACGTTGAGAGAATTTTGTATCTAAAATCTTCTTCAGCTCTAGGAGTGCAGTTTGATGATGGCTAACCATTCATCATGGTTCACCAACCTCCCCATATACTTGATGGATTTGGTCATGGATCATTACTTTAGAGAACATACCATCAAGTGGGGTCAATAACGGGACATCTGAGATATTTTCAGGCCTCTATGCATTTTGACTTATGTTGAAGTGCTCAGGTGGGACTTGGTGATCGAGAGATTTTAGGTAGAGTAGAGATAACTGACGAAATTTAGCATTAGGCAGAAAGATATGGAGTCCTTGGGAGCAGGGATTCAACGTTTAGCATAGGGATCAATATGTGGGAGACATCACAAGAGGACTCAGGGAAGGGATTCGACAGTCCAGTGATCTCAGGATGGATCTAGTCAGCCTAGGTAGAGGTGATTCTACTCATGTGACAGTAAGTGAAATCGCTCTAGAGACTTTCTATGATGTTGAGTTGCTGACAGGGAAGTTATGGATGGACCACTAACGCAGAGGTAGAGAGTGGTGCAGATAGACCCAACAGGCGGCGGACACGACAAAGGATCAGGGAGAGCTGTAGGTGGAGGAAGATGCTTCAATCAACTTCCACCACCACCCCCAGGATGACCGCACCAGGATCAGGGAGTTGGGGGATAGGGGTGGGGAAAACTGCATGTGATCATGGTGTACGACCCAGGGACTCCATAGATGATCCTGGGTAGGATATTTGCCTTTTCTACCTTAGCTTCCATACTTATAGACATAGGATTCAGTCATTCCTTCCTCACCACATTTCTTGAGCAAAACCATGAGATTCTGATAGTGGCGTTGACTCAAGCCTTATGCTTAGAGACACCTATGGGAGGAGACTCGATGATCACGTTCCTTTGAACACAGTGTGATCTTACACTTGGAGGTGAGAGTTTCTATTGGAACCTCTTGGTGTCTACATAGAGGCCTTATGAAATCCCTCTCCGTATGTATTTTTTATCTTTTGTCCATGCCCTGATTGAATGCTTTTGGAGAAGAGTGCAGTGTTTCTATAGTGATAGAATAAGGTTTTGATTTGTCAGTGAAAAGGAGACACATCTGGAATAGAACGAGCTCATGCATAGGAGGTTGAAACTCCTGATATGGATAGCCTTACACTCATTGAAATAGATTTTGTGAGCTTCTAGTTCCTAGTAGTTGTGGCGGTGTACAAGGACTTCTTCCCCAAGGATGTTCCAAGACTACATCTCCACTGAAAGATTGACTTCTGCATCGACTTTCACCCCAGGAAAAAAATAATTTCCTCAGCATCATATTGGATAGATCCTGCAGAGCTTCGCAAGCTGAGGGTGTAGTTGGAGGACTTGCAAAGTAAGGGTTTGTAAGACCTAGTGTTTCATCTATGGTGGCCCAATTCTGTTTTCCAAGAGGTGGACAAGAGATTGAGTTTTTTCATTGATTACTGGATCCAGAATCAGGTAATAGTGAAGAACTAGAATTTACTACTAAGGATCAACAACCTCTTCAATCAGAAAAGTGGGTAATAGTGGTCCTTGATGGTTAAACTTCAATCAGGTTACCCCCATTTATGAGTATGGGATGAGGATACACCAAACACGACATTTAGATGCCGCTACATTCAAAATGAGTACTTAGTTATGACTTTACTGTTGAAGAATGGCCCTATAGTGTTCATGGGACATATAAACTAGAACTTCTAGTTGTACTTAGACCAGTTCATTGTGGTCTTCATCAACGACATCCTTGTGTACTTGGCATCAGTGGAGGAGCACGCGAGACACCTACGGATGGTTCTAGATGTACTCCCAGAGCATCAGCTTTATGGGAAGCCCATGAAGTGACAGTTCTGGATTTAGGAGGTCCACTTACTAAGACATTTTATCTCAGCAGATGGAATATTTGTAAACATAGCCAAGGTGGAGGTAGGGTTATCATGGGAGCCACCTTGGAGCATGACAGAGGTGTAGAGCTTCCTTGGATTGGAAGGAAATCATCAGAGATTCATTATTGATTTCTTCTAGATATCCAAACAGATGACAGCCTTGACCAGAAAGGGGAAACCCTTCATGTGGATGGATATGTTCCGGCATTCTTTTGAGCAGTTGGGATTGAGTTTGACGAGTGCCCCGATCTTGAGATTGCCGGAGGAGGGTGTTGAGTACATAGATTTTTGCGACGCATCAGGGATCGAGCTTGATTTTGTTCTAATGCAGGGACAACCAGAGATTGCTTATGGTTCACTCTAGCTAATACCGCATGGATAGAATAATGAGGCCCATGATCTCAAGTTGGAAATAGCAGTATCCATATTGAATATGTCGCGAAATTACCTTATTGGCAAGAGTTTTATCGTCTACTCTAACCAAAAGTTCCTTAAATACATCTTCTCGCTAAATGATCGGAATCTAAGGCAGAGGCGATGGATATACTTCCACTAGGATTATGAATTTGAGATTTTCAATTCTCATTAGAAGGGGAACATTGTGGTAGATGCTCTCAATAAGAGATCGAGTTCGCAGCAAATGAATGAGGGGACGAAGGAGTTTTTCTCATTACAGATATCCTTCGTAGAAAGGGAGGATGCAACTTACCTTCAGTCGATGGATATCACCCCTCCACACATAAATATATTTAAGTAGGTAGAGCTAGGACATTATGTATGAAAGAATTTACATGCTCACTTATCCACATGACATGCTCCTCATTGATATTCACAAGGTTTGGAGCACGTAGTTCTTTTGAGAGGATGCATTGTTGTACCAGTAACTTTGTTGGAGGAGGCCCTGAGGTAGATTCATATATCCCTCATGGAGGTACACCATAGAATGGTAAAGATATTCTAGGATTTCCAATGGTAGTTCTGGTGGTCATGAAATAAGAAGGCACTGGCAGAGTTCATTTATCGATGCCTTACGTACCAGCAGGTGAAGGCTGAGAACTAGGTTCCAATGGGGTTAACTCACCCCAATGAAGTGATAGAGTGTAAGTGTGATGGAATATCAATGGAATTTATAATGGGAGTACCATGAAATCCCAAGGGGCATGATTCCATCTAGGTTATCGTTGACTGACTCGCCAAATCTGTCCACTTCCTAGCTATTAGAGAGTAAAGTTTCATAAGGAGATTGGGATGCCTCTACCTGCAAGAGATAGTTCAGCTTCATAGAGTTCCTTCAACAATGGTTTCAGATCAAGAGTCACATTTCACATCCCAGTTGTAGAATGGATTTTAAGTGACTTTTGAGGCTTACCTACGCTTGAGCACAGCGTTCCATCCACAAACAGATGGTCATACTAAGAGGACCATTCAGGTTTAGGAGTATATGTTGAGAGCTTGTATCTTGACTTCGGTCTCAATTGAGAGGACCACCTACCATTGGTGGAGTTTTCATACAACCATATCTACCACTCCACCATCTTCCTGGCACCATTCGAGGCCTTTTACTGGTGACCCTAATGGTCACCGCTCTACAAGACTGACCCTAGAGAGTCAGCACTTATGGGTATAAAGCTGGTGTGAGCTACCACTAAGAGGGTGTAGATCATCTGAGAGTGGATGAATACTATAGAGAGCCGGTATAAGTCTTATGCTGGTAGACAACGAAGACCTAGGGAGTCCGAGGAGGGGGCCCATATCTTCCTTAGGGTCTTATCTAGACGTGGGTTATAGAGATTTGGCTGTGGTGGAAAATTGTCTCTGAGGTTTATCATCCCTTTTCAGATATTTCACACAGTTTTCAAGGTGTTGTACCACCTAACTCTAGCATCGTATTTGAACTGGGTTCATGATGGCTTCCACGTGTCATAGCAAAGGAGGTACATGCATGGCCTATCATACGTCATCGGTTGGGGCGAGTTGGACATCAAGGATGGCGCAAACTTTGTCGAGTACCCAATAAATACCAAGGATCGACATGAGAGGATAATTTTTGGGTGACTGATTTCCTAGGTGTGCATCTGGTTGTATAATGGGGTCCTTCAGGAGAGAATGTGAGAGCGGGAGGCTCAGATCTGTGCCCAGTACCCACATCTTTTTTAGTAGCCTTTTTTTGGATTTTCGGGCTGTAAAGCCCTAATGTGATGAAAATAAAATGTCATGGATTTTTTGTGTATTATTTTTAAACTTTATATGGAATTACATCACGATTAGGCATTTTGACAGCGTGCGATTTTGAGGATTGTAGTACCTAGAATAAATGTTTGAAATAAATAAAACTTTTAAACAGTGTGTGTGAGTGGTTTTCCTAAAAAAGTGAAATATCATTTAAAATAGTGCCTATAAAAGAAATCTTATGAAACCATTGCATTCAAAGCAGGGAAATTTCCTTGTGTGGGGCCTAACATCGACCGACACAGGTCATCTCAAAAATTTATTTTTTTGTAAATTTCAAAGAAAATAAAATAAATTAATATGTTATTTTATTTTAAATGTTTCCATTACAATGTGATGATTGTTTTCTTTTTAATAAAAACGTGCCACGGATTAGTCTTAAGACCTTGGAGAACTCCATAGAATCCAATGGGGCTTTAGAGAGGAGCCAACATTAGAGGATTCTTAACAGACACCACTGAACGACGACTTATGGATCATTGGGCAGCGTGATCGAATCTCGACTGATGATCGATCTCCCTATTTATATATGACCGAGGTAGGGGTTTTTATTTCAATTATTATTTCCCCCATTATTGTATTAAATGACAAACACGGATCAACCCACAAATAGGTTGACCCGTGGATCTTACATTCTTACTGGAGTGTGTTATTTTTTGTTTCTTTTGGGGTTTTATTTAGGATATTGATTTGTGATAATTGTGGGATTATTGTTTTATTATCCATGTTTAGTCCTCCTAATAAGAGTGTATGAACGTCATGAAGAATGACAATGGAGGTTCTTTCCTCAATTTGGTTTATTGTATTTCTTACTCTTTTCCTTTTGTTCTTCACATTCTTTGAGGATGACAAAAAATGGATCGTTGCAAGTCCATTTCGCAATGCAATGTTCTCAAATCACAGATCGAACATTACGCCAACCTAGAGGAGGTGTGATGACAATGGATAATGATGAATCGTCTCAGAATAATGGGGATTGATCTTTGATCATTCTTTGTGCAGGTGGATCGAAACATGTTTTCGGGGCCGATCAGATGCCCACAAATAATGGAAACAGCATTGTGCTGTCAGGTAACTTAGAATTAGGAGTTTCATGGTGATCGGATGGCAAGATCGAAGACAAGAGTAGTACGTGAGTCACGGTGGAGCAGGTTCACGATTCTAGAAATTTCCGGAAGACACGATGTGTATCTCTAAGAAGATTCCATGTGGGACTGGCAGGGCAACAGTTAGGGTTTGTGTACTTCAGGTAATAGAGAAAACAACGCTCCTTGTAGATACATGATGTGTGGACCCCACCTAGTGGCGGTTGGAGTTTTGGGCAACGATAAGTGATAACATTGCAGGTAACCATTGTCACACGGTGTGTGGGTCCTTACGCGGACTCAGCATGTATCTCGGGAGGTATATGGACATGTTTTGGAAGCCATGTATGGGCACATGACCAGTATAAATGGTTTCCTCCCTAGGTAGCGGTCCACGACGTTCCACTCTCTTACATGTTGTGTATACCATCTTCTTCACGATAAGACTTTTGACATGGGTCATTGTACACAGGTTGTACCCAAGGTTAGATGACACAACATGTAACACTTCAACACGCCATGTACTTATCAGTACATGGAAAGATCTTCTTGTCCATCGTTCCTTGGAAAAGTTCTGATTGGGCTAGTTCCCCCTTTATCTTTTCCCAGAAGGTCGGGTATTATTTCCTTCCACATGAGTATGGTCCCTTTAGCAGGACTTTACAAGATAGAGTAAGGTATCCCTCCGAGTGGCCCAGATTAAGATCCTATATATATTCATGATCCTAGGCAGAGTCAGGTATAGAAGTGACAAATCCTATAGTACTATGATCCTCTACTTAGCAGGTGAATCCATATGAGTCATAGTATCTTCTAAGGCCCTTGTAGTGATCCTCATCTGTTTTTTGTGATCTTTCCCACCATAGGAGTCTGTTCTCTTAGAATGAGTGTATCTATATATAATGACTTCTCCTGATGAACGGTACTTCTCAGACTGATGTTATTAAAGCTATCAGACACAAGGAGTGATTTATCCAAGATGAGTGCTTTACAGAATCATCAAACAGAATCCATAGCGTAGGCATGCGGTTGCGTGACTTGTCTCTGGACATCAGGTCTCGGTTTTTTAGTATATATATATTTCGTTTCTATTAATGTATGGTTAGTAGACATATACTATGTAGAGATAACTGTGCCTTAATTTGTGTATTGCTTTGTGGATTTTAGGGTCCTCTACTGAGTATTGTTATACTCACCCATATATGGGCTTTTCCCACATGTGTTGTGTCTTATGTAGATGAGTCTCCTTTTGATGGAGTTCATAGCGGACTAGGACCATATTGAGATTTCTAAGTTTCCTATTGGATGATGTGTTCCGACGGCTATGAGAAGTAGTCCATGTACCTCTTTGTTCTTACAAGTTGTACTTTGTAGTTTTCAAACTCTTGCTTTTGGTGGGCTTATATTCTAGACTAGTTTTACTTTCTACACTATACTTCCATTATACTCTATTGGTTGGGTTTAGTTATATGCATTCATTTTGTTCCTTGGTTGTTTTTACATTTTAGCATTTGTGGGATTGGAGATGTGTGCATGTGTATAGGTACCAAGGAAATTCTTCCCATGTTATTGATATTCCTACTCGGTGCTAGTCACTATCCTATTGCCTATTTGAGGTGGGCTTGGGGAGTTGCAGCATGGGCCCCATTGGGACGCGTCATGACAATCACAAAATTATCCATCTTGTGAATTAAAATCAATCCTTACCACATTAGAACATTCACCAATTAAATTACATAACCCTTTTAACCCATTTTTATTCCTCATTCATAAACCCAATAAGTATATCCAGTAATTCAAAAACAATATCCCATATTCTTCAATTCCCATACACTAGACAATTTAACACATTTACCAATTCACAAGCAATTACCAATTAAATATGTTCATTATTTCATATAAATTATCCCACTTATTAATTTCTTGTAAAATCACTAATTCACCTATATTAATAACTCTATTACATCAAACCTATTATATATTATGCCAACTAGTCCCGCATTCAATTTCATCAACTATTCACATTCATCATTTAGATCATATTGAAACAATGATAACATGCCAACATCATCGCCATGGTCATATCTTACTAGGTCGTATATCAATTCAATAACTATGGTCACAATAGGCCTTTAAAACACATCATGGAATAAAATTACCATTCAATATAATCATATTAAATTGTCTTGAAGAAACACTTTAAAACACGGGTCTTCCAATTTAAAAAATAAACATTCCCCAAAGAATTTTTTTCCAATTTCAGACATCCAAAATAACCATTAAAGCATTTTAAAAAGAAGGATCATTTCCATCATTTCAAACATCCTTTTAAATTTCATAAGAAATCCTTTTTTGAATTATATGAGTTCCACACCTCCTTTTATAGAATTAATGACTTTAAAAAATCATTTTCCTTCAATAAATCTATTATCAAAACAAATCCCTAAAAAACCATTAAAACCATTTCAAACTACATTTGAATTTACAAAAACAATTAACTTATAATCATTTCAATTAACCGATAAGCCTTATCAACATAACCGATTACACATTTACTATGCATTCATTATCATAATCCCCATATCTAATTGTTTTCCAATTATTTTAACCATTTAAAAGGGTCTGTCTTACCCCTTCGGTAGACCTAGGTTTTTTATCACTCACCAATAGTCCCAACATGGACCATGAGGGGATTCTCACCTCAATATAAGGATCAAATATATTTCCTTAATCAAATACATCAAAACTCAACAAGGAAATGTAATATCACAACTATAAAAACATATATCACATCACGATTGTGGAAAAAAGAATTAATACCACCTACCCCATGTTTGAAGATGACTATTAGCCCCAAACACATCCCTTTATTCGAACTGAAACACCATGTAAAGACCTAGCATTTAATTTAATAGAAAAGTTATGATTTTAGGGATTTAAAATGAGAGAAGAGATTTCACTAGCCATATTCCAGGAAATAGAGAAAAGAGGAGTGTCAAATTGTCCCTGATATTCAATTCTCATCCTAACGGACTCTAAATGCCTAATAATCAACGGATAATCACCCATAAAGGAGGATGTGGCTACTGATTCATTACCCCTACTATAGGGGGTCCAAGCGGTTGTAAAATTAGTGATGAAAGAAATACAATCGGAAGATAAAATATAAAACCCCTATTTTTTATTATCTGCAAAGTTTGGCTGCCTGGTTATCAAAATTGTGCACTAAGTGTATGGGACCCTCTATCCAACAGGTTCTATGCCTCATGGTTTAATGGAAGCACCCACATGGTTTGAAAAACAATGTGGAAAGCATGTGTTATCCTCTGCATGAAAGGTCCCCCAAGAAGCACATTTTTCTGGCCTAGGGGCATGATTTGTACTAACTATGCACCAATCATGTGCTTCACAATATTTGACATCTTTTCCCCTCCTTTTATGGCCCTAACACCCAAGGGAACCCCCAAAACTCCTCACACCCAATATTTCCACCTCATTATTCAAAAAAATGAATTATAACCAAAATTTAAACAAGCATGTATATTTATGAATGTAAGAGATCTTACAATGTCCCCACCTTATAATATCTCTTCCTTGAATCTTACTTAAAAACCTTATTCATCCACCAAAAAAAAAGGTCAGGCCATATGGCCTACCTATCAAATTTTATTTCCCAACCTTCATCCTAGACATGGCCACGCCATCATAGCACTCAAACCTAGGAAATTGTCCTACCTATAGAGACCTTATCCACCATAAAACACAAACATTAACTTAAGACTCCTCAAGGACATATAAACCTCAACCTCATCACTACCAATGTCAACATAGTGGAAGGGTTTGGTAACATCGTTGGTCCACCAAAAAAGGACACCAAAAATACACTACATTAGCCTAGTAGATCCAATAAGAACAACATTAGTCATATCATCTCCCTGCATCATGGCCCATGTCACTTGGTGTCATCTCACCCCAACCATCCTGGCTATGACGGTGACTCAAGAACAACATCACTCAATGGAACATCCAAATTACAACAAAATATTATGGCCCACCACAGTTTATAAATAATGTTCTATCTGACTCAGTCAATTTCTGAAAATCTGGAAGGCCCAACCCAAGCATAACCTTCATCTCAAGGTACTCAACTAGTCAAAACTCAAGATAACGACTATTACCAAAACCAAAACACCAACACAACTGTCATTCATGCCCAACCAACTCATAATACGTGTCACATCACTGATCATCCACTTTCCCTACAAGTTTCTCAACACCACACACATTGTCTTTCCACCACCCTATATTAGTGTTGAACAGTCCAATTACCATAGAAAAATTTTCAAGACAACATTAACTGAAGGTGGCCTATAGACCACCACATCCATCCCCTCTTAACAAACTGAGTCGAACCATCCTGAGAAACTCACTCCATTGATTCCTAACATCCACCTTTGATAATTCGTCCTCTACATGGACATGATGAATCCTTAAATAAGACGTATCCTCTCATGTGTGACAAGCTACAAAATCCCATTCTCACCACCAGTGAAAGTTCACCACCACGACATCCACTGCTCTGCAAAACATTGGCGGTTATACAATACTCAACAACACATCCTATTGCAAACACACTAATCCACTAAAACAATTCTGACTTCAAATTAGTCACATTCTGTGATGTATGTCTACATTTTTTTCCCATTTTTCTTTCTACAAGGAATCCAACACATGCCCTTACAAACAACTCATTGGCATCTTTATGCAATGAAATTTATTCCATGGTATTATAGATTTGTCCATGACAAACCTACAACTCCACACATAAGGATTATTATACTCACCAATTTCCTCATGAAATTTCATCCACTTCCATTCACACATTGATCATATGATGAACATCAAGCATGGAAGTGGTTGTCCGTCTTCTCTTAGAAAAATAAAAGAAATATCAAATGTTTCCAATTTTCAGCTTCTAAGAAAGGACTCTATCATTTTCTTCAACATCTAGCCCATCCCAAGAACCTCTCTCTTAAACGGTTGATGGTGTTCCCCGCAACACAAGTCTCCACAAGTGAAACCTCAGAAGAGTACCCTCTACAGTGTTTCATACCCAAACAAAACAGAATCATGTCATTGGGAATAAATCTATAGCCATATCAGTGCACCTGGGATGAGGTCATGATATTGGACAAGATCGTCACAAGCTAGAAGTATGATAAGATTTAGTCGATTAGCACCCCCACAACTATCCACCACTGATGTCGACTCCCATTATAGGGACCCCCCAACCGGTCACATGTCTCAGGCTTCCCTAACTTCCAATTTTTCTTCCAATCTCAAACACCACTACTCGAATGGGATTTATATGAAATACTAACCAACACTTCATGACCCTCTATCATGTGGTTGTGACCCAAAATTCATATTTTCATCACAATAATTTCCTCACTCAAGTCATTCTATCATGACCCGATTGATCTATATTGAAACCCATTGACCACCACCCTGATCCAAAACCCAATTATTTCACACATAAGTCATGCTTTTCATAGTGATAAATCAAAAATTGGATAGGTGTGTAACCTGAAACACCTCTCCTCTTCTGCAAATGGAATAATTTAATTCCAAAATGACCCCACATCTGGACCTCCTCAAAGACTTCAAGGTCCTGCAATTTCCTTTAAATATACACTGAACACGACTCCAATTCAGACTTATTGTATACCTAGAACATGCTTAGTCATCTAACCTTGCCTCTTGGTCCATCTACCTCATAAAACTCAAGGAATTTTCAATATTATCATTCAATAAAACAACCATTCATACAAATACATAGGGAAAGGCTCCTAATGACCACCAGTATCTCCAATTGTCAATTCTATAACATAAATGTCCATCCATGCTTTGGTCACACTTGTTCCCTTCTTCCAAAATCAACATCAGTTCCCCTAGTAACTACCATCAAGGCCACAAGGAAAGGCTCTTAATGACATACCCTCTCCCCAAAACTGACCATACAACCAACCACAAGTATTCTAAAATCATCCAAAGAAATAGATCAAACCATGAACATGCACTTTTACTAAACACAACTACACTGACCATGCGTCAATGCCGCCTTTAAAAACCAAATGTTCATTATATATTAAGGAACCTTCTACATGGACAATCATCCCTGGAGGCTACCATCAATTCTCAAAACTATTGAATAATATCCACAACTTAGTAAGACTCTTTTCCTTCTACTTGTCACTACCCGTCCTCGGGGCCCGTGTTCTGACTAACCCAAGCCCGCCTTCTATATGCCAGGGGCTTGAGACTAGCACCAAAGGAGAATCCCTGATAATAAGAAAAGGAATTTCCCTTAAACCTATAACACACATAGTCTGAACATAGGCAGTAGAGGCAAAAAAGTACTAAAATAGAAAAGTAAGGTGTGCTGAAAGTAAGTGGGCCAATATACAAACCCAACTGAACAACAAGTACATGTAAAAAGGGAAAACAGCTCCTGGATCATCCACCGGGGAATCCTACCTACAGGGTAGGTACATAACTCGAACAAATTGGCCCTATGGTACGTCCCGCCTAGTATAGCTCCAAGCATCCTTCCATCCATCACCCTCAGCCTCAATCACTAATGTCTGTCGTCTGTAGAGAACACAAGAAGGTGCAGGCGAAGCTCGTGCAGGGGTGAGTAAAACAATACTCAGAAGGGGACCCCGAGACCCCTGAAGGTCTCCCAGAATCCTCAAAAGATAAACCACAAAAAAAAAAGATAAAAACACGAGATATCAACCAACCCTACATTGGTATATGCCCATACATATACTAAAGTTATCAATCACAGACCTGCTCCAACTCTCGATCCCAAGCACAAAACATTCCACAAAGGAAGTGAAGTCAATAACCACGATGATAATGATTGAAAGACATGACTCACCTCACACAGGTATACATATTTCGTAGAGTTATAGAGATGATCAGATGTAGTCACCAATTCATCTAAGCTGTCAGACCCACATAGGATATAGGACCAGCTAAGCTGTCGGACCCACATTAGATATAGGACCAGCTATTCTGTCGGACCCACACAGGATACAGGAACAGAAGTCAGAACTATCGAACCCACGAAGGATCCCGGTATAGTATTCATCGCTGTCGAACCCACGGAGGATTCCGGTTCAGTTGTCATCATTGTCGAACCCATGGAGGATTCTGTTAAAGTATCATCGCAGCCAGCCCTAGGGTTCCCGCACATAGCACGCTCGATTTCTGGAGGGTCCACTCCTAGAGCCAAGTGTTGATACTTAAACTATCGCAATGTCCTCAGTGGATGTATCTCGTAGTTATGTCTCATCATAAGGAACCCAACGCAACAGACAGCGTGTCAATCGGACTCCCAGTCTGAGAGTTATTGGCATTTCCGTTCCAGGGGACCCGTTGGATTTTACGCTCGATCCAACCCGGATGTTTTCCAAATTTGTCCAAAAATCACTTAGTGTATTTCAAAAGGAATGCCTCGTCGCAATGCTCTCATTGTCGTAGACATCGTGTCGATTAGACGTGTGGTCTAGGAGTTATTCGAATTTAAGCGAAGACAGGCCCAGCCCATCAAACCTAGTGGGTTGGCAGATCAGCCCGACCTAGCTCGGCGAGTCCAACCTGGCTGCGGGTTGGCCCGGCCTGGTGAGGTGCGATCCACCTGCGGACCCGGCCCGTGCTATGGGCTTGTCCATTTCGCTCAGCGGCACTGCCTCTTCCTATGCCCGACCGGCCGTAGACGGCCGGTTCAGCCCGGTGCACACGGCTCACACTACGGGCCACGGTTATCCGCACGCAGAGCCTGCGGGTGCCGCGCTTCTCCAACCCAACTGGCTCACAGTCGGCCGGTTCGCCCAGCCGAGCGGCCTGCAAAAGCGGCCCGCGTCCTCCTCCATGCAGCACCTGCGAGCACCGTGGTTCTCCAGTGGGCCGGCCAGTGGGCCGACCTGTCGTCCCACGGTGCGGCTCCATGGCGGTCGGCTCGGTCGGCCGCCTCTGCACCTCCACCGCGGCGCGATGGCGCCGCGGTCCTATTGCTCTATGTGTGGCGCAACGGCGCCCCACATCTTCATCCGCCGCGGCCCTCCCGGTCGCGGTTCCTATTTCTTCTGTTGCGTTCTTCTATGGCGCGGTGCGATGGCACCGCACCCTTTCGGCTCCTCCTCCGACGTCAACCCCCCAAGATTCAACGAAGGGATTTCAGAACATGTTTGTTCGGAATGCATCCTCCACATTAGGTGATAACAATTTGTCCACCTTCAATCCAAAAATAAACGTCGAAGTACGTGGTTATAATTTATACGTAAAAATAATCCAATTTCCCTTTACCTTGTATTTGTCGTTGTACGTTGACGAGTCACGGAAGATGGATGTTGCGGAAGTCGGATGTCATTCTGTCAATGTCTGAGGAAGAAAATCTCGGTGAAGGCGAGTCAGGAAGACGCCCTTGGTGTACTTATTGGGTGGCGGTGATTCGCTTCCTTGCTCCAGTTGAAGAAGGTAGAGGATGAAGATTCGTGATCTTCAGAGACGATGAGGGTTCTTCATTGGAATAGGTTGTTCTTCCAAGGGTTCTCCCAGGATCCAATGAATAATCGCCAAGACAAAATAAAATAATATCCTCCGTAATATTTTAATGTTTCCATGCATTTCAAAATAATTCAAAAGAATTCATATCACTAAAAATTAATTAAGGAATTAATTAATCCTTTTGTTGGAAACATTAAAGGGGAAGGTGGAAAGGCTCCACCATTAATTGTAATTTCAAGTGTTAAAGGGAGGTTAAAGGGAATTTGAAGCGTTTGATGTTCCTGTGGGCCCAAACTTATAACATCCTCCCAAGGGAGGTTAGGTGCGGGTGGCCCCACCACCATCCACCCTTTGGAGGTTTTAACTTCCATTCAAATAAAAATGTGTCACACCCATTTTTAATTAGTTTAAATTTGAAACACCAAGAAATTAACTTCCAATCATGATAAAACACAACTACAGTAAAGGTATCCTTAAGAGAATACCAGCGCTGCGAGATCAACGGTGCCCTCATATTTCAATTTTGAGCACCGCTTCAAAAGATATAAAATCTCGCATTTACGTTTACTGAATGTACCCAAACAAAACTTCAGAAATTGATTTCGGGCATACCTGGGCTCGGAATCAGGCGCCATCAGAAACCGCGGACTTGTAAAATTCCAATTTATTAATGAAAAAAAATTCCATAGGATTTCTAGGTCTTTACATCTACTACCAGAGTCAAAAAAACTTATGTCTATGTCATACTCACCCAAAAGAAATAATGTAACATCACATGTATTTATAGAATAATAATTTTTCATATATATTATTATTTATGAATTATATATTAATTTTACTTAAAATGGTACAATTTTTCTGATAGTGTACCCATCACGCAAAAACGGATATCTCTGAAATCTTATATTTCATAGAAAACTGAGTTATACCGAAAAATAATATGTTATTAATATTATTATTTTAAATGGTAGTTAATGTATAGCCTTTTTATTGTAGAGAATGAACAGAACTAACTATATTATATTTACACATGTTTTTTAAAGGTTTTTACATTCATCAAATTAATTTTAGAGGCTAAAAATGAGAATAAATCCAATTTTATGCAAAAAATACTCTAATAATATTAAAACGTAGGTTTACCGAATTTTAATGGTGAACCATTTTTAAATATAGTTTTTTTCAGTTTTATATGTTCTATTTTACAAAATCAACATCTTATTTGGAATTTGGACATAAAAATTTTACCTTTTTTGAAATTTTGGTATTTTTTTATTAGAATTATATTTTAATGAATAATCAAAATTACATCATTTTAATTCAAAACTTAATTTTTGTCTAATTTATTTATATAGTTATGTTATCATTTTAATTTGTGTTAAATTTTATTTTAATTAAGTTTTTATCATTTAATTTAGTGTTGGTCATTAGAAATAATTTCACATTGAAAATTTACATAAACACATGTTAGTCTTTTGACTGTTTTTACTTTTAAAAAAACATGTTTTGTCAGAATGAAAATGGGAATTGATTTTAAATTAATTACATCAACTTCTAGGTTTCGAATATGGAAAAATGTATTCCATAGTTGCAATTAAATGTTCCTAAAAATGTAAATGGGCCCCTCTTATTTTTTGACATGAGGAATATTATCTTTGGTAATTATTTTTATTTACCAAGGTTAATGGGTAAATCGAGTAAATAAGGGTAACTATAATATTATAATAATATAAAACTACCGCAAGACATGTTATGATCCTATTTTATGATATTTGGCCAAACAAGAAGACCCCTGGGATGAAAATTTAGCCTTTTTAAGCTACTTGGGTGTGATTATGATACTTATAAATTTTAAATTAAAGGATAATATGTTATTATCATATATCTTCTTACTAAAACAATTTCAATATGGGTTTAGATAAATGATATATTGGACTATAAATATTATTTAGAAATATAAAAATATTTCCTATATCATGTTATTTTATTTATAATTTTTATTCATTAAATAATTAAATTTAATTAGGACATTATAATGATGGAGTGATTGCATTATTAATGAAGGAATCGAAAAATGATATTATAAACATTAATATAAATGTGGTTTGGAATAATTTATGATATACATTATTTTTCTAGGTGAATATATCTTGTTATAAGACTTTTAAATTATTTTCTTTGGGGTTATCTCTCTGTTTATATTCTATTTAAATTATATAAAAATAATAGTGTAAAAATTGAACAAATTTATGTTTTATAAAAATAGTAATTTATTAAATTATATAAAGATACTAAAAAAATTGAATTACAAATTTATTATTATAATCTCTAAAAGTTAATTTCCAAATTTATCAAATTTATCAAATTTATCAAATTTATCCCATATAAGTAAAATTTAATGTCTCTTAATATTTAAAATGTAGTTACCATAATTAAAATTAAACGAGAATAATTTAGTGTAAACTGAGAAGAAAATGTTTAAAATAAAATCAATACATGTATAAAAAATATTAGATTATAGGATTTAAAACTATAATCATTTTATCTTAGACATATCTCATGTTAGAGTCATTTGGATTAAAAAATTAATTTAATATTAATTTAATATTTTAAGAGTTTCCAAGGATGGCCCTCCCCTATCCTAAAAAAGATACCATCTATTATATAATATTAACACTTTTAAATTCTTTTGGGTATGAATCCCTCTACCCAAAACCCGTCCTAGAATACTTCCCCGCGTTTTGGAGGCTTTTTTTAGGCATAACACCCTACTTTGAGGTATTAATGTGTTCTTCAAGGGTGATCGACTGAAGAAGAGGTGTTGTTTTCTTTAAGTATTTCAATATTATTTCTTCTTCCACCTCCTTCATATATCCAAAAACCATTATGAGATAAAAAATACATTATATACAATAAACTAATATTTTATTATGTTAATATCATCCCCTAAATTCTTATCTACTTACATCAAATGGGAATGGAAGTAATTGTTCGTGTGTATGTGTGAATTATCACCTCCATGAACTAAATTAGTGTGTTTCCATTACTGTCTATAAAGATCAGTGATAATGATGGAGGTAATCTTAATATGTGATATTCATGATATATGTATCATTTTATAAGAATAATATTTCAATTATGTTTTTACCTTCCATGCACATAAAAACAATAATGTCGTTCCTGTGTACTGGTGAATTATAACCACCACAAAGCGAAGTGAATTGTTATTATTCACCACATAACATGTATGGTATATATATATATTAGTATATTTAAATGATTATTAGGATTATTATAATTTTTTCATAATTCTTCAAAGATTAAATAATAGTTACCTTATTTCTAAAATTATCAATGAAAAAGTATAATGTTACTCACGTGTACAAACGACATACAGTCTCCATGAATATAATTTTATTAATTTTTACTAACAATAATTTATGGTCTGATTTAAAAATAATTATTAATGTATAAAAGTGATTATTATGTAATGAATAATATTTCAGAGATGATGGACGTATGACTACATGGAATAGTGACATCAAAACCATGTTCATTTTTAATTCAAGTACAAAATATCGAAAAAATGTCAGATATGAACTTAATTAATTATGTAATTTTTATAACATGGTAGTAAGTGACATAAAAGGAAGAATAAACTTCAAAAATATTCTCAATAAAGTATAAATTACCTTAATTTTATTATTCAGTAATATAATGATTGTATGTGATTAGTCAAACTCAAGGTAAGTGACTTCATCTCAATCTCCTTTCATTAAGGTGTATTTCAATAATATACACCACCTTATTTAATTTGGTGTATAATCAACCCATTTGACTATTAATTTAATTAAAAGGTTTTAAAACTGTGTCATTTTCTATAAAGTGTTTTACAAGATTAAAAATGTAATATTTGTATTTAATTTATGTAGTGACAAAGGCATTTCTATCATTGTGACTATTATTTGGTATTTGGATTCCTCTACAAGACGTATTGTTTCTAAAATAAAAGTAGATTCCATATTCCATTTTTAGGTATTTTGGTATTCAAAATGGTTTTTAGAATGGATTGATTATATCAATATCCTAAAATGATATCTTATGATTTCAATGTTGAAATGTTATTTTTTTTCTTTATACATGATTTATGTGTCATGATTATCTTAAGGATCCTGGGAATAGCTTATGTATACAAGTAGTTACGTGATAAACCGAGGGCGGGTGAGCCCATGATAGCTCTCCAATGCATTGGTAAATAAAATTAAGTTAAACAATAAGGCTGCTTCTAAGATATTTTTGGAATATATTTGGATGGGTATTCCAAACATAACCATGAAGGCTACTCGTTATGTATCTATGAAAGCTACAAAATAAGTATGATATTCATTGTAGAAGTTACCTTTATGATTTATTGTTTCTATGAATATTTAGAATGCTAATAATTTCATGGGTTTATAAATATTAATGGAATAAAGTTTTATTTCATTATTTTATTGCTTAATAATATTTTTTGATCATCCTAGTTTATTAAAATGTTTTCACAGGGTATAAGGATGAGTAATAGAAATGAAAAAGTCAAAAATATTTTTATCAAGAAATGAAATCATGTTTTATTTATAAATGGGTTACCTTTGTTAGGAAAAATGGATAATGTTTTAATAGTATCTTCCTATATGATTATGGGATGATATGTATTAATAATGGTATAATTATCCAAAATACTAAACTAGAAAATACCCTCAACTTAAATTCTTCAGGTAAATCAAGATTATGTAATTTTTAAGACTGGGACCTTATAGTTGGTTTTAGAGGTCAGTTTAGATAAAATTAAGGGATAGGATATTGTTAATAGAATATCCATAAGTTATTTCTAATTTATATACAAATTAAAATGATATATCATTTTATGATTACAATGGGTCTTCACCTAAGATATGTCTATTTATAATGGTTTTTCATAAAGTAAAAAAGGGAAGCTATGCTGGTAAGACATCTAGTGGAAAAGAACCTTCCAAATCAGCTTGCTAAGATGGTCTAAATAGGAGTAGAATAGTATGTTTTAGTGATGTCATAGTTGATTCAAAATATAATTGGTGGTGGTATCCATGCATGAGTGCAGCCAAATCAACCATCGAGGAACATGTTAGTAGTGGATCATTTCATGAGGAAACATCTACCATCATTTAGATGATCATATGACCCTATGCTAAATGAAGAGTGGATTAATGCCCTAGAATCGATTTTTAATTTCATGGGTTGTTCCAAAAAGTAAATGTTTAGTCTTTTTTTTTACCATTTTCTAGGTGAATTCGATCAGCGGTGGTCAATGGTTAAGAATATCATGGATAGTGAGGAGATTGAAGCTCCTGACTGAGATAAATTCAATTGTATGTTTCTTGATAATTATATTCTTAAGGTGTTTGAAAGTAAGATAAAAAACAAGTTCATGGAATTGAGGTATGATAACGACTCAATAGATGCTTATAAAGAAAGTTTCACTCAATTGGAAAGGTATGACCCAAATTTTATACAAGATCATGATAGTAAAACAAATCATTTTTAATCAGGATTAAATCCAATGTATGTAAGGGTATTGGATTCTCATGAGTTCAAAAGTTATGAATAAAAAATTGATGTGCTAAGAAAGAGGAAATGAAGTTTTTCGATGGTCATGTATTCTTTGAAAACAAGCATAATAAGATGTCAAGATAGTAGGATAAAGGGAAAAATTATTCAAAAATGTCAGATGGTAAGAAAATTAAGTTTACAGTTTGTTAAAATTATAGTAAAAAGCACATAGGGGAATGCCTTTTGAATTCTAGTTAGTGCTTCTGATGTGGTAAAATGGGGTATAGGCTCGTAACTATGCTCAAAAAGATCATAGTAAGACAAAATCGGATATACATTTGGGGAAATATTTTAAATGTAAGGATGCATGTTATTATGTGAAAATGTGTTTGATGAAGAATTTGAATGATCAGAAGAAGTTGGGCTATAAGTAGAAAAGTGTGGTGAAATCCATTGCATCTACTTTAGTAGATGTAGGTCCATCAAATGAATTGTATCTGGTACATTTATAATTTATTCAGATTATGCCAATGTGTTTTTTAGATTCTGGGTCTACACACTCTTTCATTTCTAAGAAATTTTCAATTAAAATTGAAATTCAATCTCACAAAATGAATCCAGAAAATATAGTAAAAACACATAGTTGAAATTTTGAGACAAAAAGAAAATTATAAGAATCAGTATGTCCTTTTCTGTGGATGGAATCTACCTGAAAACATTATTTTTTCCCTCTAGTAGAGTTTTATGATTTTCTGGGTATGGATTGGATTTCATGCAAAGATTGATTGTAAAAGTAAAGAAATTTCTTATCAAAAAGTCTTTCCATTTTTGTAAAAGAATAAACCATTACCATTGATAATATATCAAGAAGCTAAGAAACTAGTAAAGATGGAAATGAATTTTACCTTACATATATTGTTAAAAATATAGGAACTGTACATATTAATGATGTGCCAGTGTTAAATGAGTATCGTGATGTTTTACCTGATGATTTTCCATGTATTATACCAGATTCGGAAGTTTGATTTTCTATTCACTTGGTTTCTGATACTAATCCAATTTCAAAACCCCCTTATTGAATTCCTTAAATGTAACTTTTAGAGTTAAAGAATCAATTATAGAAGTTACTAGATAATGGTTTCATTAAACCTAGCACATCACCATGGGCTTCTCCTATATTGTTTATTAAAAAGAAAGGTGGTTCAATGAGACTTTTCATTGATTATAGAGCCTTGAATAACATAGATATTAAAGAAAAGTATCATTTTCCTCATTTTTATTAATTTTTTGATCATCTCCACAGAGCATAGAATTTTTCAATGGTTGACTTGAGTTTGGGGTACCATAGATAAAAGTAAACGATGCATACATTCTGAAGACCATGTTTCATACTAGTAATTTCCATTATGAATTTGTAGTTATGTCAGTTGGGTTAACTAATGAAACTTATATATTCAATGATCTTATGAATATAATATTCCATGAGTTATTGTATAATGTTTTGGTTTTGTTTATTGTTTTTATTTTAGAATATTCTAAAAGTATAGAGGATCCTGAAATTCATTTATGGTTTGTCTTGAAAATCTTTAAAAAAAGAAACAGTATGGTAAATTCAGCAAGTGTGATTTTTGGTTACAAAAAATTACATCCCTTGGTGAAATTGTTTCTAAATATGGCATAACTATTGATCCTACTAAAAGAAGAGTTATTGATAAATGGACAAGACCCCAAAATATAACTGAGAATCATTTTTTTCTTTAGTAGGCTATTTTTTGAGGTTTGATGAAACTTTTCAGGGTTATTTAGCACACTAACTATGTTTACTCGAAAAGGTGTTGAGTTCATTAGGGCAAAATAATGTGATGAATGTTTTAAGGAATTGGAAATAAGATAGGTGAATGATCCAGTTTTGGCATTGCCTTTTTAAAATGGATAATTTTTTATCTACATTTATGCTTCATTGAAATGACTTGGATCTGTCCTAATGTAGAATGATCATGTAATTTATTGTGCTTCACATCATTTGAAAACTCATGAGTTAAATTTCATATAGATGATTTGTAATTTATTGCTGTTGTTTTGGAAATAAAAAATTAGAGGAATCATCTGTATAGATAAAGATGTAAAATATATATTGACCATAACATTTTTAAGTATATATTTATTTAAAACGAATTTAACTTGAGATTGATAAGATGGTTGGAATTAATAAAGGATTATGATTGCATCATTTATTACCATCCTGGAAAAAAATGTTTCTGATGCCTTGAGTCGAAAAAATAAAGCTACATTAACCATGTTATATTTGGAACTTGACCCCTGGATTGATGATTCGATGAACTTTGTCATGGAAATTGTTGGTGTAGTAAATTCCTATCTTTTGTTTCAAGTTACACTGAAATTGTCTCTATTAGATAGAATTAATCAAGGACATAAGGAAGATAGTGAGTTACAGAAAAATGTATAGTTGGTTTAGAATATTAATTTACTTGAATTTAAAATTGATAAGGATTTCTATTAAGGATTGGAAAGAGATTATGTGATACTTTTGATTCAAAATTGAAGAAAGAGTTTTCATGTAAAGCTCATAGTTCTCCTTTTTCAGTTCATTTAGGAAGTATTAAGATGTGCAGAGATATTTGGGTGTATTACAGGTGGCATAGAATTAGAAGAGATACTACTGACTTTACCGTGACTTGTTTAACATGTCAATAGGTTAATGTAGAGAGGCACTAACCAAAAGGGATACATCAACCTTTTCCAGTACATGAGTGTAAATGAGAAAATATATCCATTGATTTCATAGGGTTATTACCGAATACGTCTCATGGTAACAATGTGATATGTGTTATTGTTGATTGATTGACTAAATCTGCTCATTCCCTTCCTATTCAATATAATTTCTCTCTATATCAACTTTAATGGTTTTATCTTAACGAGACAGTTAGGTTATATGGAGTTCCAATCTCAATTGTATCATATCATGATACCATGATTACTTCTAAATTATGGAGAGGCCTTCAGAAGTCATTGGGTAATAAATTAAATTTTAGTATGGTTTTTCATCCCCAATTATATGGGAAGTTAGAAAAAAAATTCAAAACATGGAGGATATTCTACATGATTATTCAATAGAATACTATAGAATTTGGGATCATAATCATTCTTTGGTTTATTTTTCATATAATAATATTTTTCATTTGAGAATAGATATGGCACCATTTGAGGCATTATTTAGAATGCATTGTCGAACTCCAACTTTTTGTAATGATGTAGGTGAAAGGAAGTTGATGGGACCAAAATTGGTAGATGAGGTGGAGGAAAAAGTTCAGATGATTCAGAAGCCCATGAGGATAGATTAGATCAAGAAAAAAACATTATGCGGATAACTGGAGGAAGGATATTTCTTTCAGGGAAGGTTACCATTTCCTTCTCAAAGTTTCGCCATGGAAAAGTGTGATGCATTTTGGTAAAAATGGAAATCTGAGTTTGTAGTTCATTGGACATTGTGAAATCTTTTGGAAAGCTGGATAATTTTCCAACAGTGTACTATTACCTCAACGGTTATCCTACATACTCAATGATTTTAATGTTTCAATGATGAGAAAGTGTTTTTTAGATCCATCTCATTTTTTGAGCCCATAAGTACTTCAGTTGGAAGAGAATATTTTTTATGAGGAACAACTCATCCGGATTCTTGACCATAGAGAGCATGTGTTGCAGAATAACAAGATTCATCAGATTAAGGTTCTATGAAAAACCTATTCTATTGAAGAGGTATCATGGGAATTTTAAAATTCTATGACGGAGAAATACCCCTCACTTATTTGATAAGTAAATAAAATTATAGGGACATAATTTCCAAAAGGTGGGAAAGATGTTACTTCCCATGTATTTATAGAATAATACATTTTCATATATATAAATATTTATGATTTATATATTAATTTTACTTGAAAGGGTATGCTTCGTCTGATAGTGTACCCAATACGCAACAATGGGTTCCTCTTAAATATTACATTGCTCATGAAACTGAGTTATACCAAAAAAAATACATTATTAATATTACTATTTTAAATGATAGACAAAGACAAGTAGTTATATTGGAGGGAACGGATAGAACAAACATTATTATTTTTACACATGTTTGTTAAATTTTTTTACATTCTTCAAATAAATTTTAGTGGCATAAGATAACAATATATCCAATTTTAAGCATAAAATGCTCTAATATTTTTTCAATTTTTTTTTTACCACCTTTTGAGGGAGAACAAATTTGAAATATATTTTTTTCACTTTTATATATTCTATCTGAAAAAATAAACACCTTGTTTAGAATTAGGATATCAAAATTTTCCTTAGCTAAAATTTTGGTATTTTTCTAATAAAATTAATATTTTAATGAATACTCAAAAATACTGCATTTAAATTCAAAAATACAATTTCATATAATTTATTAGAATAGATACATTATCATTTTAATTGCTCTTAATTTTTAATTGAATTATGTTTTTATCATTTAAAATTGGGTGGGTCATTGGAAGTAATTTCACTATGTAATTCATATAAAAACATGTCAATCGTTTGATGGTTTTTACTTTTAAAGAAATCGTTTTCTAAGCATGAAAATGGGAATTAATTTTAAATTAATTTCTAAAACTTCTGGGTTTTGAATTCAGAAAAATGGTTTCAATATTTGGAATTAGAAGTTCTGAATTAGGTAAATAGGTCCCTTTTATTTTTTAACATTGGTGAATAGTAGTTTTGCTAATTATTTTTATTTACCTCTGTTAAAGGATGAATCAGGTAAATAAGAGAAAAATAATACTATAATAATATAAAACTACCCTTAAACATTTCCAAATCCACTTGGATGATATTTTTTTGATCAATACAACTGATGGGATAGAACTTTTTCTTTTCGATTCCACTTGGATGTGGTTATGACACTTAAAACTTTTAATGTAACGTAAAAGAAAATATGTTATAAACATATTTATTCTTACTAAATAAATTTTAATATGTGCTTATATAAGTGATATATTAGATTATAAATAGTCAATAAAAGTTAAAAGTATTTCCCACATATTGATATTTTATTTTTAATTTTTATACATTAAATAATTAAATTTAATTATGACACAATGATGGTGCATTGATTGCCTTATTAATGAAGGAATAAAAAAATGATATTATAAATATTAAAATAACAAATATTGGAGATAAAATATGTCAACCAAGACTTTTCTAAAATAATATGAAATGTTAGAGGACTATTACATTCTTTGGTTTCAATTTATCTCTCTGTTTAGATATTATTTAAATTCAATAAAAATTAATAGTATAAAAATTGACATAATTCATGTTTTATAAAAATAGTAATTTATTAAATAATTTAAAAAACCTTAAAAAAACATATAAAACTAAGAACATGTTATTATTAGGTCTAATAGTTCATTAAGTGTCCAATAATATAAAATTGACCCCATATAAGTAAAATTTAGTGTCTTTTAATATTTAACATGTTCTTACCGTAATTAAAATTAAAAGAGAATAATTAAGGTTAAACCGAAAAGATGAGGTTTAAAATAAAATCAATACATGTCTAAAAATTATTTTATCAGAGGATATATAACTATACTTATATTTTCTTCAACATTTCTCATGTTTTAATCATATGTTTTAAAAAAATTAATTTTTGTTAATATAAAATTTTAATAGTTTAAAGGGTGCCCCTCCCATCTCCTATGAAAAGGTACCCTCTATTATCTAATTATCACTTTTTGAATTCCTTTTGGTTTGTCCAATATCTATCCAAAACCATTATTAAAATACATCCCCACATTTGTTGTGCATTATTTTAGGCATAACATGATTCCTTGAGATATTAAGGTGTTCTTCAAGGGTGAACAACTGAAGAAGAGGTATCGTTTTCATTAAGTATTTCAATTTTATTTATTCTTCCACATCCATCAAGTATTATCCAACTATTATAAGATAAAAACTATAGTATATTCAATTAACTGAGATATTATTATGTAAATATCATCACCTAAATCCATCTCTTCTTCCATCAAATGGTAATAGAATTAATCCTTCATGTGTACGGGTGAATTATCGCCTCCACGAACTGATTTAGTTCATTTTCCATTGTAGTATATCAAGATATGTTATAATGATAGAGTTAATATTAATATATTATATTAATGACATATTTATCATTTTTAAAGGATAATATTTCAATAATTTTCTTACCACCCATGAACATAAAAACAATAACGTTGTTTGTGCATACGTGGGAATTATCACCTCCATGAAGCGATATGAATCATTTTTATTCACCAAATCACTTTTATGATATTTATAAGTATATTTAAATGATTATTATGATGAAAATAATATAATTATTATTCTATAAATATAAAATAATAATTACCACATTTACATAATGATCAATGAAAATTGAAAACGTTACTCTTGTGTATATACGACCTACCCTCTCCATGAACATAACGGTGTTCACTTTTCATAATCATAATTAATTTTTTGATTTATAAATTATAATTAATTACTAAAAGTTATGATTATTCCATTAGTAATATTCTAGATATGATGGAATTATGAACACATGGACTATTGACATCAAAAGGATGTTCACTTTCAACTCAAGTACCAAATATCGAAAAAAAAACATCTAATATAAATATAAATAATTATGTAATTTGTATTACATGTTAAAAAGTGACATAAATGAAATAAAAAATCTGAAAAATTTCTCATTAATGTATAAATTAGCCTAAGTTTATTATTCAGTAATATAACGATTGTACGAGATGAGTCAGACGCATGGTACGGGACTTCGTCTCAATCTCCTTTCATTGAGGCATATTTCAATAATACACACCACCTTCTTTTATACAGTATATAATCAACCCCTTTGAATTTTAATTTCATTAAAATGATTTGAAAAGAAATATTTTTTTGAAAATATTTTTACAAAATGAAAAATGGAATATTTTTTGAACATATGCAGCAACAATGACTTTTCCTCTACTGTGACCATTATTTGGTATTTGGCTTCCTATACAATCTATATTGTTTTTAAAAGAAACATAAATACCATATTCCATTTTTAAATATTATTTTATTGAAATTAGATTTCCTAATGGATGGATTGTATAAATATATTTAAATGATATATTATTTTTGCAATATAGAAATATTATTTTTCCTTTATGTGTGATTAATGTGTCATGATTATGTTATGGATCTTGGTAATTGCTTATATATACATTTGATTCCATGATAAAACAAGGGTGGGTGAGCCCGTGATAGCTCTCCAATTCATTGGGTAATGAGATGGAGTTAAACAACATGGTTTCTCCAAATATATTTTGGGAATATACTGTGATGGGTATTCTAATCTTAACCATGAATGTTACTCCCTATGTAATTATGAATGCTAGTATATAGGTATGATAGGGATTCCATAAGTTAACTTTATGATTTATGATTTCTATGATGTTTTCCTAATTATTAGGATTTCATGGGTTTATAAATATACATGGACTAATGTTTTCCTCCCTTATTGTATCCCTTACTGAGTGTTTCTATTCATCCCATGTTTTTAAAATGTTTTCTCAGGGTATAAGGGTTAGTAAGAGAAAGGAATAAGCTTAGAATAATTTTATAAAAAAAAATCAAATGTTATTTATAAAAGGGTTTCCTTTGGTAGAAAAAATAGATTTTGTTTTAATAGTATCATCTTGTATGATTATGGGATAACATGTATTAATAATGGATTGATTATTTAAAACTCTAAAGTTGAAAAGATCCTCAACGTGAATTCTTGACATAAATATTGATTTTGTAATGTTTAGGGATGTTACCTTATAACTAACAATATAATCGACCTCTCTCATGAGTCATCATATAAGACTGAATGAAACCAAATCCCTATATCATTTTCATGTTAAGAAAATTTCATCGGATCTCTCTCTTTGTTTCTTACACATCAACCCTCAACTAACTCACTACTCACTATAGCACACCATCCCCCACTAAAAAAAAATATTGCATATAATGAACACTAGAAGACGTTTATCCATGGCCTTAGAACAAGAACACCAACTCAACAATGTTGGAATCACGTGCCAAACACCCCCATGGTCCAAAACACAACTTTCATGATGAAAAACCTTAAGAGTTACTACATCCACAATATTAAACAACAACACATAACTCATGGTCACAACCTTATAGTGGACATGACAAGTACGGCTATTTTTAAATAAAATGAAACTCAAAAAAACCTCATGACCTAGAATTATGGTCTCAAACTATGGTACACTCACTACCTAAACCACCCATACATAGGGTCCAATCACAACACTAGGGATACCCATTTCTAATATCACTACCAATTCCACCGTGTTTTATATCCCTTCTTAATTAAAATTTACCAATTAGAATTAAATGTTTCAAATTTTAAAACATTATATTTTGAAAACACCAAGGATTTAAACTTTTAGAGACCATTATATTAACCGTATATTTTAAAATGAAAACATTATTAAAATTCACATTTCAAAAAATTTATTTCCCGAAAAATTTAAAAGGATAAAACAACAAACAGAATTTACCAGAAAAAAAGTACACTACTTGCATATGAATTCCAATGTATTATCAATCACAAGAATCATAAAGATGGCCTAATAATCCTAGGTTCCTAACATGATGCATGAACTCAAAAAAACTATCTTTCTATACCGACCCAAGAGATGAATCATCATAAATCAACAAAATCACGTCCAAGTGTTCCACTCAATGTGAAAATAAAATACATATGTAAAAGAACAAAATTGAATATCAATTCCCACCACTAGAAACATGGTTTTCACCTTGAACATAGGGTTATTGGAACCTATGAATGATACCACTACATGCCCCAGAAAGATCCTTGTATCATATCTTCCATTCGCCAAGCCATAATAGAATACATTCTTTGATACCACTTTGTAACATCCCCAACCCAGGGGCCACATTCCAATGCCCCAATCCAAGTTGTCACATTCCCTCAAGTGGGCCTCCCTGTGTTCCAGATGCTACCAATTAGTAGTGTGGGTCTAAATAGGAATTTTGGAGATACTATACCCTCTTTTTAGTGTAATTCCATTGCAGAAATAATATCAAAAAAATTAATAACTATGTGGAACAAATAAATTGAAAGCCTAAGAAAATCCCAACATGTAACATAGAAACACAGACTATTACCATATAATTAATAAACATTATGTCAATCAGTCATAAAAATATAAACCAAAAGCAAAACTACTACATTACTTCCAATATGGACTTGATTTACGACCCTATCCTAACCTCCCGTGGTGAAACCTAAAATATCATCCACAACCAAACACTAGGTGCCTATCCCGAATCTATTTCATAATACTAGTATCATCTTCTCAGGTACCAAAGTTACATTTAGACTTGATCAGGGTGTGACTATAACTCAGTAGGCCACCAAAAATGGTAAATAATGCAATAATGAATCTGTAAAATTGTGTACGCAAGGAAACAAGTGATATAAACAAAAAAGGAAACAAGGAAATAATTTATTTGATTTTCTACTATACATTTTATCCATTGTGTTCTCTAGGGTCAACCAATCAGTAAAAAACTCAGGTCACATAGGGAGTCTAACCCAAGGAATGATGGGTTACACAAACTTTTAATAACAAAGGGGTTTTTCAAATTAAAAACTATTTTATACCCAATAGTTAACAATATTAACTTAATCATTCCTATCATCTCTCCCATGGGTAAAGAATTTACATAATTTAAACAGTGGGATAAGCCAGACCATTACTATGAATAATAGAATAGGTGAAGTTCTATATCTCACATGTGATAAGTATTTCAAAAAAATAAACATATCGTGGAGCCTCAGTTTATGTAGTATCATTAATTACATCTTTCTTACCTTAGAGCGTCAGACTACGAGGTCTCAACCAATGAAACCATAGGGTCACAGAGCATCAGTCTGGATCACAAACACGTACATCATTGAGGTAGGTTTAAAGCCTCATTCGAGCCTAAACCAAGGGAGGAGCCTTATTATATTATCCAACACCAATAATCCATGTGCACATAATTATTTATCCATATACCACATATATCGTATCAAAAACTTCACAAAATTAATAAACATGACATCCACATCACAAAATTATTCAAATTGTGAATTAACATCAAGCATTAACCCATTAGTACATTCACCAATTTCATCGAATAACCTATTTAACCCATTTTCCTTCCTCATGCCTTAACACATTATGTATATCCAAAAATTCTCACACATTATCCCATATTCATCAATTATAAATCATTAGACCATTTTAAAAATTTATAAATTCATATTAAATTACCTACTGAACATGGTTATTATTTTAAATTCATTTACCCAATTATGAATTTCATGGACAATTTATAAGTCTCATAGGAAAATTAATTTATTACATCTAACCCATTCTATATTATTCGAAAAAATATTGTATTCTATGCCATTAACTATGATAATTAATCGTTAAGTTCATTTCATAACTATTTTAACATGATCATTTAATCCTCGGGGTCTTTTATTACTATCCAAAATATAAATTCAATAAATATGTTCCCAACAGACATTTAAACCTACATCATGTCGTGGAAGCACAATTCATGTCACTTTTTTAAAATAATCTTCAATCCACCCTTTAAAACATTGTTCATCCTATTTGAAAACTATAACATGCCCAATCTGTTTTGTTTTCATTTCAACCATCCAAAACAACCACTAATCCATTTTCACAAAAGGTAATCTTTCCCTATTTTCATAAATTATTTTAAATTTATTAAGAAACCCCTCTTTGAATTACCTGAGTTCAATACCTCTTTCCAAATCATTTCCCACTTTGAAGCATCATTTTACTTCAATAAATCTATTATTAGGTCAACACCCAAAAACACACCATTAAAACCATTTCAAACCTCTTATAAATTTACAAAAGTCAACTTATAGTCATTTCAATTAACCACTTAGGACTAATCAGACAACCAATTACATTTTTACTACCATTATCTCTAATATTTCCACTATATCAATATTTTCCAAATATTTTCACCATTTTCAAGGGTCCAACTTATCCCATGTGTAGTTCTCGGTTTGGTCTCTCTCACCAATAGACCCAACGGGGTTCATGAGGGGTTTAACACCTCAATTAAAGGCCCAAATCACTTTTATTAACCCAAGACAAAAAAATGTAACACGCAAGAGTAATATCACAACTACATACATATATAGAACATTGAGACTATGGAAAAAAGCATTAAGACCACCTACATAATATTTTAAGATGATTAGTATCCCCAAAAGAATCTTATAATTTTAAATCAAAAAACCTTTAAATCCCCAAAATTTAATTGGCTGGAATGTTGATGATTTTTTGGCATCAGAAGGAGAGAATATTTTTTAAAAGCCCAAATCTAGAAAAAAGAGAAAATAAGTGAGTTAAACTCATTCAGATCATTTATTCACACCTAAATGTACTCCAAACACCTAATAATCAAAGGAGAATCACCCATGGAGGAGGAGGAGGCTTCTAGGTTTTCACCCTTATTATAGGAAGTCGAATGGGGTGAGAAATCAATAAATGAATAAATGTTATTCAAGGTAAAAATGGTAAAAATAATAATTTTAAAGGAGGCATAGTTAGTTAAACTGTGCACCAAACTTACAGCTCTCTCTATCTAAGAGGGGCCAAGAGACACACATTCATGGAAGCACCCACACAATATTAGAAACTGTGTAGTAACCATGTGCCAGTATTTTCCCCAAAATGGTCACCAATACACATAGTTTTTTGGGATACGATCATAGTTTGTACTAACTGTGTGCTTCATACAATTTTTCCTCTTTTCCACTCTTTTCATGGCTTGAACCCCTAAGACACCCCCAAAACACCTCATACAACTAAAATCTACCAAATTAACCAAAACATAATGTTTAAAAAACATTTAAATAATGAAATTTATTTAAAAAAGTTCATGATATTACATACCTTCATGATTTATATTTTTTGTAAATATAATAACTTCATTTAGGGAGGTTTGGACAACGCCTCTTCAAAGAAATGTGATTCATTCACACATAATATGGAATGCATTAAGGATGGTTCTGGTGGATTTATATGATAAATATGACATAATAATTCTACTGAAATGATGTTATATATATATAAACATATACTTTAATTAAATTCCTTCATCTAATTTGACAAGAAAATGGAAATAGCGTTCAAGAGTATGTACAACCAACCTTCTCCATGAATGGTGTATTATATTTCATATATCAATATTTTATTTATTATTATAAATATTTATATACTTTATATTTATGACATATAAATCATGTTTTATATTATTTGAAAAATTAAATCATTATCTATAAAATTGGATCAATAATAACACATCAAAATATATACAAAAAATAAAGCAGATATTACCTGAATCATAACGTTAACAGGGAATTATTAATAAATGGTCAATATAAATTCATAGAAAAATAATATATTTTATTAGATATAATAATATGGTATTATGGTAGATTTATAATAATATTATATTTATTATATATGAGTTTTGAACATGTGTGATGAATGTTAAGACTTAAGGTAAGGGTTTTCATGTCTCACATTTATTTCTATGATACTTGGGCCTTATTCACCACTCATTTATTTTGTGTGGTGTATGTACTATCTATAATTGTTTTCTAATATTAATATAATTAAATTTATGTGTATTTAAATATTCAATTTACGATCTCTATTTCATAGTGTTTAGGGGTCAAATGTTTCCAAATATGTAAAATAATTTTGTCTCAATTTGCCTTGTTTGAGATACATGCCACGTTATCCTCCTTCATTTTTGTATACAATGTATATACTACCCATTTTCATGTTATATCATGAATTAAATTAATTTAATGATATTTTAAGCTTCATGTAATTTTGTTCTCTCATGGTGATTATGATTCAATGTTCCAAAGCGGTAACAGTTTATTGATGCAATATCATTGTTTATTGAGATTGTTTATGTTTATACTTATATTGGTGAAATCTTATGATCCATATCTCTGGAAAACGATTTAATTTTCTACCCATCTAGTTATTAATGATATATTCTTGTATTAGTTCCATTTTCTACTCTTTGGTAGTTATGGTAATTAAGATAAATTGTTTTAAGAAAATCTTACTTTGTTTCCCATTTTAGTCAAAAATATATGCTCTCTCAAAACCATGTTTTCTAAAAAAATGTTTTCAAAAATATTATACTATTATCTTATGTTATATAAAAAATTCACATGTTTATTTCTTTAACAAAATATTTTTTTTAATTTATTACTTCCTTATTTCATTCGAGGACCTTTTTTAAACATTTTAAGGCACAAAAGTAATGACTTGAATATATACATTTATCTGTCGTCATGCTCATATTTTATTTAATATTCCATTGAAATTTTATAAGACAATTGTTTTTAGAAATAATAATTTTCCAAATAATCTGTGGATTCATGGTTTTCAGATTATTTTTCAATGAAAAGGATTTTCAAAATTTTATGTCTTAAAAAGTGATATTCCAATTGATATTTCAAAATCCTTCTCCATATAAGATGAAATCCTTGTTATATTTTAGGATTTACAAGGAATATGATCCAAGGAAACCCTTCATATTACTTCTCTAAATGGTTTATGTTTTGATGGAATGATTTTAATTAAACTCATTTCTCTTTCATAGGTTATATTTTTATGAAACCCACTTCTTTTCAAAGTTTATGATTTGATGAAATGATTATGAAACATATATTTTTTCATAAGTTAGTATATTATTAAATATTTTTGACACCAACTTAATTACATGAATTATGATTTGATTTTTTATGAATTAGTTTCACATGTACATATGATTTCATTATGAGAACGGTGGGACTTATACCTCCATCCAATTCATTGGGTGAATATTTATATCACACGAGATAATGATGGGAATCAAGTTTAATGGATTGATCTAATATAGATGATTGGGAAACCCAATCCACTATGGGAATATGGGGTAACCTAATCTTGTATGGGAAGATGGTGAAACCTGATCACTCATAGGGAAAGGAATACATTGAGGGATTGTGGTGTGTCCCTTTTTATAGGTTTACTCCCTCTGAAGTGCCTTGATATGACTTTCACAG